>CM040431.1:5378333-6040833 GCA_022702705.1 Papilionanthe hookeriana x Papilionanthe teres | reverse complement strand
CATTTTCATGCATTTATAAGTACAAGAAAGTAAGACATTTAATAAATTGCTAAATGTAAATTGCAATAAACTTAAATGCATACCTGGTGGGCACTCCCGTCATTTTATCTGCACTTAAAACACTTTCATGGCATTTATATATTTGCAACAAATACCTAGGTAAAGCTAAGGGAAGGTTCTGGTTATCTACCAAAATTCTAATCCTATTGCTAGTCAATTCCTATGACGTCTAGGTTCTTGGTTTTGGTTAAGGATGATTTTCTTCATCAAAGAACAATGAAGTCTCACAGTTCTTTTAAAACATCCCATCAAGTTAGGGAAGTGCTCGGAACTGAATTCTGAAAACACTTTAGGGATTATTTCGAGTTCAGTTAGTTTCATTGTGGTGATGAGTCAATCACCCAGGTTTAGTTGAATTTTGACTCTTGCTCAGTGAATTAGGATGATTGATTATCCTTGCGAGTAAGGTGACATTTTCATTTAATGCTTCATTTAAGAATTATGATGATGAAAGCCTTTAGAGAGCAAGTTAATTTGTTAAAGAATTTAATCATTCTTAATTGAAGTTTTGAATTAGTGGTTTAAAGTGATTTTATTTAGTTATAAAGTTTTAGTTGATCTTTAAATGTTTTGAATTATCTTAAGTTGGAAAAGTGCCTAGGTTGTTCAATTCCGTTAAGTTTTTTTTTTTGTATTTTTAATGGTCTTAACCTTTTAGATTAGTTTTAAATATTTTAAACTAATTTATCTAATTATAACATTTCAATTTTAAATTATTCCAGATTAACCTTAATATTTCAAATTTTTTTAATTTAAGTTTTAAACAATTTCAAATTAGTTGTGACATTTTATGTTTGTTTTAATTTGATTTTTCTTAATTAAAATTGATTTTTATGTTTTAAGTTTTAGTTTGAATATAAAATTTTAGATCATCTCCATTTCGTTAGTTTCATTTATCATTTTTAGAGTTCCATTAATTGATGTTTAAATGATATTGATCAAGTTATTGATTAGGGATTCAATTTAAAGGATTGGAACTCTCCTATATTACATCCCTAATCATAATGATTCAAGCCTTAATTAATCTTCTAAAGTTTAGGTGATTTAATTAATTAAAATTCCTTCTTTAATGTTTAAGGTGATTAATGAGTTCCTACCCTTTAATTTCCTATGTTTCAATCATCCAAATGGAATGTTAGGATCAAATATTTTACCCCTCCCTTTGGTTTTATCCTAAATTTTAATTAAAATTAAATTCCTTAATTACTTTTATGCCCTTTTAAGCTTATTCACCTCATAAATTATTAATCTAAGTATAAATGAATTTGAGATTTTTATTTCACCTTACTCACATATCAATTAAGACATTAGTGGAGAAAATGTGAGTTTTCTATTTTTAGTTTAATTTATATAATTGTTTTAATGAAAAATAAGGATTTTCAATGAAAATTTTACAACATTACCAAGAAGAAGTTTCTGTCCTTAGGAAAATTATGGGAAGTTCGTATTGATCAGAGGACCATTTGGACCAAGTTTGGTGATTTTTTGAATTTTATTTTTTTTATTATAATTATTTTGAATTTTTGAGTATTAATTAATTATAAAATAAAATTGAGGTGGAAAATTAAGTTTTATATTTTTCTTAAATCTCTCTAATCTCAAGGAACTCAGACAAATAAATTTTATATTTTTTTAATTTTTCTTTAAATTTTTAAAATTATTTAGTGAAAGGGTTGGAAAATCTAATTTTTAATATTAAAAATTACCCTAAGCCTTTCAAATTCAATATCTTTACTTAGAGACTTAAGAAAATTTTTTGTTTGGTTCCTAAGTGATTAGGGGATTAAATATGACATTTTTATGATTTTTATAATTTTTTAATTATCAAATATTTAAAATGAAGTTAAAAAATGAAAATTTTAGAAAAATTCTAATTTTAATATTTTTAGACTCCTCTCATATCAGAGAGCCCCCAAAATCAATTTGGTGAATTTTTGAAATGTATTTTAAGTTTTATGAATTTTTTAATTTTGAATTTGATTATGTTACTTAGAAAATCCATTTAGTGGGTCAAATCATTTCTAATTAATTTCAAAATTTTTATGGGGGTCCTATTATACTATGGGATAGTGAAGAATTGATTTTAAGTTATTTTATTTTTTAATTTACCCTAATTAATTCAAAGTTGATTTTACGTCAAGTAGCCAATTAGGTTTGTTTTTAATGTTTTAGTTCATCAAATAATTTCCATGAGTTCCTCTGGTCATATGGAACCTATCCTAATTTTCCTGGAATTTTCCAAACACTAAACTAATTTTTGCAATTAAAATACCAAAACAGGCATAAAAATTTTCAAAGCAGATAACTTGCCATGAACATAGGCTCTGGCCTTGAAAAATTCAAGGAACGTTCCCAAGATCAGCGGTTTCAAAAGCCTTATGGTCTCATGTCATGGTGACATGTGTGTGTGAGTGGAGAATTAAAACATTCAAATTAGTGTTTAATTAATTAAAAATCATATAATTAACAAAATAACTTAATTCATTTTCAACATTATTCTCCTATGTTCACTGAGCAAGAGGATATTTTTCAATTATTTTTGTAACTTTTGTACACAAAGATATGGATTTTTAAAGTTCAGGGTATTTAAATAATTCAGAAATAACACTATTTTTATTCTTATCCGACGCGGCGCCATGTCAAGATGCGATGGATCGAAGCACCACACGGCGCATTCCCATTCGACACCGCCACCTAAGTCAGCACCACGTGGCCTGCACTTTACATGTCGCGGTTCCATCCGGCTCCATCTCTGCTGTCCGTTCGATACATGCGCGATCGAATGGTCCCGGTCATCGTCTCCGCCTAGTTTAACCTGAGAGCCGTCTACCCTAAAACCTTAAGATCTCGCTCAAGACATAACCAAATCAAGTGCGGTTGGTCTCTATCGACGAATCTAGTCTAGACGAACACATCTATACGGCTAACATGCACTGAAATTGAATTAAACAAAATGGAGAATCGTTGGAAGCGCGAGAGCAAGAGAAGTCTCCATACCTTGGTCCAAGAGGTGAAGCCTCGGTTGGATGTGCTCGGCACGTTCGTTGGAGTCCCAGAAGCCTATGGATGAAGCCTCGAGTGATGGTGAAATGCCTAGGTGTGACTTCGTCCAAACCCAATTTGTAGAGCAACTGGCTGGCCTAGTGAGGGGGATTTCAATGGGGAATTTCTTCTCTACCACTGGCGAAGGTGTGGGTGAGCTTAATTTGATTTCTGTGGAGTTTTTGAGAGTGTCCTGGTTTCTGGCTTAGAATTTAACTCCAAAATTGAGCTCAATCGGTGGGGATTAGGGCAGGAGGATAGTGGAGCTCTTCTTCTCTAGGCTGTGAGAAGTTTTGGGAGTAGTTTGGGGGAGTTATGTGAGGAAATTTTCAACAAACCTCTCATGGCCGAGAGGTGGTGCTTATATGGATAGGGCCATATGGCTGAGTTGGGGTTCAAATGGGGGATCAATTCTGCTGCTTAGGTGGAGGGCAGAGAGGCTCCAAGGTAAATTTTGGCTGAGATGGCCAATTCGGGTAGTTTGGATGAGTTTAGGTGGGTGGTGGCTCTCAGTTTTGACTCCCTCAGGTGACTAGGCTGGCCAGCAAGGATAGGGGAGCTGGCCCTCAGGTCAGGTGAGTCACGGAGTAGGGTTTAATGGTGATAAATCAGTTTTAGAGAGGATTTGGGGTAAGGCAAAAGAGGATTTATCCACTTAAGGGAAGAAATCCCTTAAAATGGGGCACACTTGGTCCATGGCTCACTTAGCTTGGGCTAGGTGGATCTAGGGTGGTTCCTAGGATTCAAATGGTGGCTGCGGAAGGGTTGGTTTAGCCTCATTTGGTTCAATTTAGTTAGGTTAGGCCATATGTCAACTTGGCTCATTTCGGTTTAGGTTGGGCTAACTTGGGTTTGGGTTTGATTTGGGTTCAAGTGTCTTAAGCAACATTGTGCAAATGATTGCCATGAAGACTTTCATGAAGACATGGAAAGGTTTTGAGTTCAACTGAAGGGTCAATTAGGTGGATTTAGGGATTTTGGTTAATTTGGGTAAGGTTGGGTCAACTTAGGTCTAAGTTGGTTTAAGGTGTGTTTTAGACCCAATTGAATGTTTCAAATGGTCTAGGGGAATGTATTGAAGAGTTCCTAACATCAATTGGGAGGAAATTTTAGGATTAGGCCAATGAACTTGGTATATTTAGGGCATGTGTTCAATTTAAGTTAAAATGAGGTATTCTTGGATTTCAGGTAGATTTAGGCTAGCCTTGGGCTCAAATTGAGACAATTGAATGTTGCATGGATTTCATAGAAGTGCCATGGAAGGTTTAGGAGTGGAATTTGGGGGGAAATAGTTGACATTAGGTTAATTGGGGAATTTTGGATTAAATTGGCGAATTTGGGGATTCGGATTTCATGTGAAATTGAACTCAAATGTGAATCAATTTGGACTTGTATTTAGTTTAGATTGGTATTTGGGAAGTTGAGTTAATGTTTAGAATTTAAATTGGGCAAAATTAAGGTCAAATGGGTTGATTTGGTTTGACATTGGGTCCATTTGGATTAAAAATGGGTAAAATTAGGGATTTTAATAAAATTGGGTAAAATTGGCAAAATTAGGTTATAGTGTAGTTGGACAAAATGAAATTGGGAATATTTAGGATTTTATGGAATTTTTTGAGAATTTTTGGATTTTTTTGGAATTTTGGGCCAAAAGGGGTATTTAGGGTATTTAGAGGTTATTTGGAGGGTATTGGAGTATTTTTGTAGATTTAAGATGTGAAAATTGTTTTAAAATGATTTTTAGGATTTTTGGGAATTTTGGGTAATTTTTGTAAAATTTTTAGAGAGTTTGGTGGTTGTAGAGGCAATTTGGGTAATTTTAGGTAAGTTTAAGGACCTAATGTCAAAACCAGAAATTTTGGCAAAATAGTATTTGGTTATGGTAGAGGGAGAGACAAAGCTTAGAGTGAGCCATGGATCATGAAGATGCTCATTTTGAACATCTCATATGTTGTTCCTAACCCTCTTAGCCAATGAGCTAGGGGTTTGGGCTTATCCATATGAGTGCTCTAATGAATCAGGAGTCAAAATTGGGCAAAAATGATTTAGGGTTTAGGATGGGTGTAGGAGTGTAATGTGTGCAAGCCATACATCGCCAAGACCAGGCCACCCAGGGCTGTCCTAAGGCTTGAACATCCTATAGGAATTCATCCTTGTCTTCCTGCACATTGGTCCTAACCTTCCAAGTGACTTGGAGGTCAATGACCATTCATGTAGGATTCCAAAAAGAGTTAAGATTTGGTTTGAATTTCTAAATGGTGGGTTCCATTTCTAGTCCTCTAGGATAGTAAAGGAGAAGTCCTATGGCTGGACCCTAAGCACTAAGAGGAATGAAAAGTCCTCACCAAAAATGAGGTCAACAAATGGACCCCCAATAGGTGTGGTGTGCTAACCAAACACGTCGTACGTATTGGCGTTGACCGAGGAGATCAACAAAACCAATACAGACGTTCAAGTGACACACTTAGAACGAAGCATAGAAAACCTCTACTGGGGAGTATCGGGTAAATCTTCGACACTGAAGATTCCAGAACTCTCGCTGGGGAAAAAGGAGGTGAATTTCAAATCACTAGATTTCAAGAGATTGGATTTTAGATTCGTTTCATTTTTATTTCAAGTTTTAATTTTGAGTTTGAATTTTGATTTGATCAGGGTTTTGATTTAAATTTGATTTAAGATTGATTTCAAGATCGATTCCGTGGAAATTCTGGATTTGAAACAAGAATTGGAGCCTAGGTTCCAAACTCGGGATTGAAAAGAGAACTGGAGTTTAGGCTCCAGCCTCGAAGATTGAAAGAGGACTAGAATTTAGGCTCTTGCCTCAAGAAGAGAGCTGGAAGTTATGCTCCAGCCTCGAAAATTTGAAAGAGAGCTAGAATTTAGGCTCTAGCCTCAAGAAGAGAGCTGGAAGTTAGGCTCTAGCCTCGCAAATTTGAAAGAGAGCTAGAATTTAGGCTCTAGCCTCAAGAAGAGAGCTGGATGTTTGGCTCCAGCCTCGCAAATTTGAATGAGAGCTAGAATTTAGGCTCTAGACTCAAGAAGAGAGCTGGAAGTTAGGCTCCAGCCTCATAAATTTGAATGAGAGCTAGAATTTAGGCTCTATCCTCAAGAAGAGAGCTGGAAGTTAGGTTTCAGCCTCAGAAATTTGAAAGAGAACTAGAATTTAGGCTCTAGCCTCAAGAAGAGAGCTGGAAGTTAGGCTCCAGCCTCAAAAATTTGAAAGAGAATTAGAATTTAGGCTCTAGCCTCAAGAGGAGAGCTGGAAGTTAGGCTCCAGCCTCAAAAAATTTGAAAGAGAGCTAGAATTTAGGCTCTAGCCTCAAGAAGAGAGCTGGAAGTTAGGCTTCAGCCTCAGAAATTTGAAAGAAAACTATAATTTAGGCTCTAGCCTCAAGAAGAGAGCTGGAAGTTAGGCTCCAGCCTCGGACATTTTAAAGAGAACAATAATTTAGGCTCTAGCCTCAAGAAGAGAGCTAGAAGTTTGGCTTCAGCCTTAGAAATTAGAAAGAGTGCTAGAATTTGGGCTTTAGCCTCAAGAAGAGAGCTAGAAGTTAGGCTCCAGCCCCAGAAATTTGAAAGAGAACTAGAATTTAGGCTTTAGCCTCAACAAGAGAGCTGAAAGTTAGGCTCCAACCTCAGAAATTGAAAAAGAACTAGAATTTAGGCTCTAGCCTCAAGAAGAGAGCTGGAAGTTAGGCTCCAGCCTCAGAAATTTGAATGGGATATGAAGATGCTTCAAATCTAGTTCGAAGGGTTTTCTCGAAAAGGAGATCGGTGTGAGGAGAGACCCAATCCTATGCCATCAGAACCAAATCGAATAAAATTTATGGCTCCGTGTCAATAGAACAGTCGATCCTCTAACACACAGAGGAAAGCGTGAAAGGAACTAGTAAGTGTAGCAAGCTGAAAAGACTCGACTTAGCAATAAGTCGAGGAAAGGATTTGAATTTCACAAGAGTTTCAAACAGATTTCAATTTGAAGAAGAATTGAAAGATTTGAATCAAAAGATTCAGATCGGAATTCAACTCGAGATTTAGATTTGTTTCATTTGTTTTAGTGATCCGATTTCATTTTTGTTTATTTAGTGTTTGTGTCAGTTTGGAATTCATTTTGACATTCAGATTTTTAAAAGAGCTCTCATTCATTTTCTTTTCTTTTTTTATCATTTTCTTTTCTTTCTCTTCTTTCTTTTTTCCTTGTTGATTTATGTTCAATTTCATTTTATCTTATCTATTAGTTTATTTCAAATTGTTCTTCGTTCGAGGTTCATTCAACTTAATGGCGTTCCCTAGTTTATTTACACAAAATATATGAAGGCAAAATATGACACGATCGTTTCCATTTAATTTGCTGAAAATATATCATATAGCTTGATCCAAAACATGATGATATTTTCCTTGAAACTTAGCATCTCATACAATCCATATAATTCCAAAATGGACTGCGTAGGATGCTTATCAGTTTCTTCCAAAAGCATCTATCAAAATCCATGTCTGAATACTGAGGCACATGGGTAATAACATCACCTTCCAAGCCATCCTTGGCAGGAAATGCTGTTCGGATGTGCATTAGAGGTGTGCTATCTTCCATGTAGCTCACAGCTCGTAAGGCTGGAGGCTCTCTAACTCTGGATCTGGATGAAAGCTGAAGGGCATCTTGTTCTCCTCCATCCTCTTGAAAGTGATGGAGATTCACTGAAATGGTACCCCCAGGATGCAGTGCTTTGCTACGTCCACTCCATTTCCTTTTAGCACCAGAATGGAACCTACCGATATAGGTATCTCCACTAGCCCTCGAAATACTTCGGGGCCTGCTATCTGGAGGTCTGATCCAAACATGATGTTACACTGATTTACGAAGGACATTGTGTAGAAGGGTCTGACGAAATCATGATGTTCTATGTGTGGCGGTATGCAGTTGCCTTCTTCGTATATGTTGATAATGCAACTGTTGGGTATGCAATTTGCAGGCAGTACCCGCCATGTCACCATCTTCTTAACCATCCTTTTGATGATTCTTGACATCAGATCAACATCGCTGTGACGGAGAATCCGTGGTGGATTTCTCTTTCTGTCCTCAGCAAAATTGTAACAACATCCACACGGATTATGAATCTTCCTTTTCCTTTCATCCATTTTCAGGGTTCTGAGTAGGTCTTTCCCCTTAAGCGACCCGCTCAGACCAATTTCATAAGATCGAGGATGCAGTCCACAATCTTCTTGCCTCAAATTCTTTTGAAATATTCAAAGGTCTTCTTCTCAACTTTCTGTAGCCTCTCCAGCTTGTACTCTGGAATTATCTGAAATCGTCAAGGTCTGGTAATGTACTGTGGTATGTATGGCTCAACCCCAGCACGCTCTCCTACGTTTTCACCTCCTCGGGGATAGTCTCTATCAAGATATCCTCCGCGATTGCTTTTTCAAAAAATTTTTTTAGAGCTGGTGTGTCTTCTCGACGCCGTGGCTTTGATTCTGTTTCTGATCTCTTTGGAATTTCCTTCATCTTCTCTGCTGTCCTTGGATCTGATCTCTTTTTTTTTTGGTTCCTGCTGAACCGGTTTCTTTGACGTACTTGTACTGGCGGTGGAAATTGTTTCTTTATGCTGATCCACCGATAGTTTGCTCAGCATCCTGTGATTGTGGCAGTTCTAGTTTCTTCACAGTGTAGGAGTGAGAGTATCTCTCCTTACTTCTTGAACCTCTGTGGGCACGGCGTTGACAAATCTGCCCGCTGCTGTAGTAACCACGGACTTGACTTTCTTGTCTGCTCCAATCATCTGAGCAGCGTTCACTTTCCTTTTCTTGTTGGTAGCCTGCTGACTCGGGCCTCCCAATTTCATCACTATTTGGCTGCAGAACTTTTCCAGATCAATCGGGGTCCAATTGGCCTTCTCGTACAGTAGCCTGGCCAGTGTGAAATCCGAGTCAATCTCGATCACGGCCCTATCCTTCCTTCTTTCTTCATCAAGTGCTAGACTCACGCGATTCTTGAAGTTTAGAATAAACCGTCCGTTCTACATTTCCCTGCAAAAATAAGGAAAGGATCAGGGGCTGCATGAAGAACAAGAATAATAATAAAATTTATTCATTAGTGAAAAAAAAACATATTTATTTAGTTTGAGTTTTAGCTTGATAGGAAAAGTTGAGGGAAAAAATCAGGAATGAATTTTGATTTGAAAGGAGATTTCAAAATTTTATTATTCAGATGATTTATTTCACATATATTTTTCTTTTTAACACATATTCTTTTCTACATCATTTTTTTTATCTTCCATTTTTTTTTTATCAATTTCGGGTTTGGACCCAGTTACAAGTGATTACTGCGCCCGTGCTTCTAGGAATGAAACTTCATCTTTAAAGTTCATCCTTCGAAACATCAGGTTGCATAATACTTCTTTAAGTATCGTCCATTGATCAGAAGCATAGATCGTTCTCCACAGCAATTCACAAGCTTGTAGGAACCTCCTGAGTAAACTGTCTCGACCACGAACGATGCTTCCCATGTTGGTTCAAATTTACCTCCTATTTTGCGGTGTGCAAGAATAGGTCTCTTGAGAGCTAGAACCAAGTCATCAACTTTGAACGTCCTTGGGCGGACCAGTTTATCGTAAGCCTAGATCATCTTGGCTTGTTATAGTTCTAGATTCTGCTATGTTGAAAGTCGTTTCCCTTCCAAGCTTTCCAATTCTTCTAGCCGTAGTCTGGCGTTCTCCTCTGTAGTAATCTTTTTTGCGATTGCAATTCTGAGAGACGAAAGCTGAACCTTCAAGGGCAATACGGCCTCGGACCCGTACACTAAAGCATAAGGTGTAGACTGAGTAAGAGTTCGGAAGGTTGTTCTGTAGGCCCATAAGGCTTCTAATATCTTCTCGTGCCAATTTCTCTTGTTGTCGTCCAAAGTTTTCTTTAGGATTTGGACGAGAGTTTTATTAAATGCCTCGGCCAAGACGTTTCCTCTTGGGTAGTAGATCATCGAATAGCGCCAGTCGATCCTGTGTCTTCTAACAAAATTGTTGATCTTCGTACTTTTGAATGCAGACCCGTTATCTGAAATAATTATGCGCGGTACCCCGAAACGGTAGATGACTTGATTCTTGAAGAATTGTAGCACGTGATGTGCCTTCACTTCTCTTAGCGGTACTGCTTCTGCCCACTTAGAAAAGCAATCTGTAGCTATAAGAATGAAGTGATGCCCCCTTGAAGAAGGCGGTTCTATCGCACCCATAATATCTTTGCCCCAACACTTAAACAACCACGACGCTATTGTTGGATGTAGCACATTTGGAGGTTGATGTAGAACCACTCCGTGCACTTGGCACTGGTGACAGCTTTTGGTAACCTTCTTGCAGTCGGTCATCATTGAGGGCCAGTAGTACTCTAATCTTTTAATTTTGATTTTCATCATCGGACCTGACTGATGAGCTCCACAAAGTCCCGAGTGTACCCCTTTAACAATTTCATGAGCCATGGACCCACTCAGGCACCTTAGCCACATCTGATTGAAAAACCTTCTGTATAAGGTAATGTTTATTAGTGCGTAAGAAAATGTTCCTTTCTTGATCTGATGGGCTACCGACTTATCGTCCGGTAGGTTCCCTATTTACAGGTAGTCTATTAATGGCTGCAGCCAATCTTCTGTACTTTCCGTTACTGCTGCAACTGTTTCTTCTTATCTTTCCGATTTGTTAATTGTGTCCATGTCGAGCTGTGATAGGACCTGTCGTCCCTGAATTGACATTTCAACTGATTCATCCTGTAAGCAAGCAAATTCAATTGCAAGGCTGGCTAGCGCGTCTGCGAGAGTGTTTTCTCTTCTGGGAATCTTGTAGATTGTTACATTCGGAATATGCTTCAGCAACTTCATTGCATAATGAAAATACTGCTCGAGTCTTGGTTTCAAAATTTTGTATTGCCCAGTGACTTGTTGTATGATTAACTGTGAATCACTGCAGATGTTGATGTCAGTGATACCCATTTGAATGGCTAACTCCAGTCCGGTTATAAGAGCTTCGTATTCTGATTCGATGTTCGTACATGGTTCTGTTAAATGGTAGGAGTATCTTAACATCCCCCGCTCCGGTGTTATAAATATTAGTTCGATACCTGCCTTACTAGGCACTATCTTTTGCAATAATTTATTCTTCTATGCTGAGGATGCTCCGTCAAAGTACAATTCCCAATGTCGATCTTCGGGGTCTTCTAAGCTCATTATCTATTCATCTGGCAACTCTTCGTTGAGAGGCGATTCTGCCGGTAAAGGGTGTGTTGCGAGAAAGTCTGCTAGAACTTGTTCCTTTACGGTACGAAGAGGAATGAAAGTTATATCGAATTGCAATAATATCATTGACCACCTGGCAAGTCTGTCAGAAAGCTTCAGACTGGTCATCAAGTATTGCAATGGATTAAACTTTGAGATAAGGTTGAACTTATGAGAAAGCATGTAATGCCTGAGCTTTTGAGCGGCAAAGATCAGGGCCAAACAATGATTCTCAATAGGAGGATACTTTACCTCCGTCAGAATTAGACGAAGAATTAAGTAATAGAAAGCATTTTCCTTACCCTCGTCATTGATCTGGGCTAGCAGGGCTCCGAGGAAGTCATCTAAAGCCGCGGTATAAAGTATCAACGGTCGACTCGAGACTGGGGTTGCTAAGACAGGAGGTGTCATTAAATACTGTTTAATGTCCTCAAAGGGCCGCTGGCATTTATCTTCCTAAACAAATTTGGCGTCCTTTTTAACTAATGCTGAGAAGGTCTGACACCTACCTGACAAATTAGAAATAAAGCGTCGAAGATACGCCAACTTCTCCTGAAAGAATCGTAGTTGTTTCAAAGTTTTGAGAGGCGACATTTCTAAGATAGCTTTATTCTTCTCTGGATCAATTTCAATTCTGCAATGTCGGTCAACAAATCCTAAGAATTTCCTAGTGGCGACGCCGAAGGTGCATTTCAAGGAATTCATCTTAAGGTTAAATTATCTTAATCGCTCGAAAACAATTCTCAAATCATACAAGTGATCTTCTTTCAGTTTACTCTTAATGACCACATCATCCATGTAGCAATGTAGCACTCTACTTGGTTGTGAATGAGATCATCAAAAATCTCTGTCATTGCTCTTTGGTAAGTTGCTCCTGCGTTGTTCAACCCGAAAGGCATTACCGTGTAGTAGTATACTCCGATTGGCGTTCTGAAGGCTGTGAGCTTCTCATCTTCTGGTGCCATCTTTATCTGATTGTATCATGATGATCCATCCATGAAAGAGAAGACCTCGTGTGTCGAAGCAATGTCGGTCATCAACTTTGGAAATGGTAGCGAGAATTCATCCTTTGGGCACGCTTTATTCAAATCTCTGAAATCCACGCAGATTCTAATCTGACTATTCTTCTTTCTGGCTGGTACTACATTGGCTAACCAAGTTGGGTATTGTTCTTCACGAATAAATTTAGCGTCAATTAGCTTCTTGACTTTAGCTATTACTTGTTGTTCAATCTCTAGACGCATTCTTCTCGGAGCTTGTCTGACTGGAATGACAGTGTGATCCACTCCTAGCTTGTGAACTGCGACTTCTGGAGCTAATTCCGGTATTTCAACAAAACTCCAAGAAAAATAGTATTTGAATTCCATTAGTAGCTTGATCATATTTTTCAGAATCTTCTTTATTGAGTAAGGAGCTAACAAAGGTCGGCCTAGGCTCTTCGCTAGTACCCAAGTTAACTTCCATTAACTTGTCTATTGTAGATTTAATTTCTTCTTCAAATTCTGGTGGAGCATCTCCGATTGGTAGATCCTCTGAAGCTTCCAAGTAGTCTTCATTAGGCTTGCCAGTGACAACCAGACAAAATCTTGTATCATTAACTGGTGCTACTGTGCCGAATCCGAGACCATGCCTTGAATTGGGAGACCGATTGACATTATTCCATAATTTTTCGAAGCGTTGTGATTGATCTTTTGACCACTTCTTAGGTAAGATACCACACTGAATCAAATTTTGAACATAGGGAGAATACCATTCAAAAGGCAATTCTATTAATTCGGAGGAAGTAACATCTTCAAAATTTACATCATTTTCAGTTTTGGAATAAGAAGCACCACGGTTGAACTTGATCGGCTTAACACCTCCACCATGTACTTCCTTGACCACCATACCCTTGACCTTATTAAGATTGATCGGGGTTAGGGTCATATTATGTACACAGTGATTTATCTTCTCGTACATTGATTTGTATTCCTCGTTCTTTTCGTCTTTGAGAGAGATCTTGAACTAGGGTTTCTTTCGATTATCTTTATTGCTTCATTCTTGATTTCTTCTTCTTTGGAGTTTCTCTCTCAATCAACATTAATTGCTAGCTTCATTTGTTCAACTGTTCCACCGTTTCTTCGTCGACCTCATCCCCGGCCTCGACCTTGGGTACGAGTTCTGGGAAACCTTCACCATCTTGCCGTAAGGGAGTGGTGAGTAACAGTTAAACTAGAATTTTAGGTTCTTCATTGTCTCAAACTTCTTTTGCTTCATTTGGTATGGCATTCTTGGAGAAGATAGTTTTCTTCGGAGGTACGTAGTAGGCAGCATCTTCATGAATTCTAATTTTGTGCACAGAGAACAGTTGCAAATCACCCTTGATACACTGTTCTTCTCCTCCCTCATAATACTTTATGCACTAGTGTATAGATGTGGTACCATCCGATTTTTATGGATCCACGGTCGACCCAGTAGAGCATTGAACGACGTCTCAAAATCAATTATATGGAACTTTGCAGTTGTCCTTGCCAAATCACCGATCTTCATTGATAATGTTATTGATCCAAGGGCTCTTTTGCCTTTATGATTGAAACCTCTAAGTAACATGCTATCTGCTTGGAGCTCGCGGGCATCAATTTCCAAGTATGCTAACGCCTGAAGGTTCATTATATTAATCGAAGCTCCTGGATCAACTAACTCCCTGGAGAGCGTAAACTTTTTAATAGTGACTGAAATGTACAAAGGTCGGTTGTGATCAGCTGTTCCGAGCAATAAATCATTGTCCAAGAAAGTAATACCGTACTATCCTTTCAACGTGAAAACCTCATCTAAGGAATTAGCGGCCATTTGAGCTAAGAAAATTTCTGGATCAAGTAAAGCCTTGATCAGTGTTTCCCTCATCTCCTGTGATAGGATCAGAGCATCGTAGATGCTTAGTTTTCCTGGTAGCTTTCTAAAATGGGCTAGCACGTTATAATCCACTTTATTACAGGGTTCTTCAGCCTCTTCCCGAATGGGCAATTCTTCCGCTGGGGTTGGCTCTTCCTAAGCAACCACCTGCTTTCCTTTATCCTTCAATCCCATTCTCAGGGGTAAGACTTTTCCACTTCTTAAATTGACTTCTGTTATCTCTTCTGATTCTGGTGCTGGATCTACCGGTATCTCTCCCTAATTCGGAATGATTGGCTCTTCTATAGTTTCTTCAGAATCTGATAACTCCAATTCTATCATAATCGGAGATCCATGGAATTCACAAATGAACTTGTCACTTCTTGGGCTTTTGTAGCTGCTCTTGTGGAAGTCCTCTCCTTCATCGGTGTCGTTGTGGTTTTGTATGATTTGAGAATCGTTATTTGTATCGAAATCGAGATGCGGGTTAGGTTGGTTGTCGTTAGTTACGTAATCGTTAGAAACAGTCAAAACGTAGCCAATACCATAACTCTTATCATTATAAGATCCCGCCAGGGTGAGCAAATAATCATACAGAGTCAGAGGTTTGAGGGATCTCTCCCCCGAATAAAAAATAACCATCCTAGGAAAGGCAACCCTTACTTTACCCTTCGGAGCCTTAGTGTTCTCTTCTTCTGCGATCTCCTCCTACTTATGGGGTGGTTCTTCAATAGCAATCGATAGTGCCGGTTTGGTGGGTTTCGAACTTTTAACTGTAGCATGTACCGAAGCAGTTTGGATGTGATCCAAAATTTTCTTCGAAGACTTTGCCTAAACAGCACTCCATCCATCGTCGGTCGTGTACGGGTCTATTGGAACAATAGGATCCATTGAGATAACATTAACAAAACCTTCTTTTTGGGGCTCCATCATGTATTCTTTCAGGATCATTATGTTCCCTCGACTGAGGTTATACTCGAGCCAGCTCTTGAAGGTGAAGCGATCTTCTATTTTGGTCTGAGCATCCTATGGTAAGAGCAGTAATTCAGATGATCTTTCTTGTCTACCTCCTCTGCCCTCGTAGGCTCTGGCAACTGAAGTCGGGCGTCTTAATCAAACTGCGGAACATTTTGTCCACTGCTTCAGTCTTGAAAGGGTATTCCTTATTAAAAAGCTCCTTCAGGTCATGTGATGGGCGAGGCGGCGGTTGATCATGATGCTGCAGCGACTGATAGCTCGGTCGAGGTTAATGGTAACTTTGCTGAGGGTGTTGATAGTTCCATTGCGGTGGTTGATAACTTGGCTGCGACCGCTCTGGTTGTATCTGTACTGGCTGCTTACCCTTATCTACTGCAGCAAAGATTTCTGATTTCTTTTCAAATAGTTTCACTGGCTTCTGCTTATCAGCCTTGTTGACAAAACTCAATTGTTTTGCTTCCTTTTGCAAGCTCCCGGCCTTGCTAAGCAACTTCTCGAAAGTCTTAATTGTGAATCATTTGAGGAGAAGTGCTATCTGGCCATGGATGCTCTTTAGCAAGATATCAACTGCATGCTATTTCTAAAGTTGTGGTTCACACTTCATGCTTAGATTCCTCCATCAAAGAATGTAATCCACCAGGGTTTCATTCGGTTTCTGTTGCTTCACCACTAGATAAATGATTGTGATGTGGTGCTGAGCCCCAGCATACCCTTTAATGAAAAGGTTCTCTAATTTTGAGAAAGTCTTGACCGAACCATTTGGCAATTCTGCGTACCAATCGAAGGCGATCCCTGAGAAGCTGCTGACGAACTGGCAAAAAAGCAAATCATCACTCTCACCAGCCTTGCAGTAACTAGTACGAAAATGTACGACATGTTGCCGGGGTTTCCCGTACCGTAAAAAATCTTAAGCAGAGGTGGTACGAAGCCCTTTGGATATTGAGCTACATCAAATTCTTTGGGGTAAGGTCTACCCGTCTTAACAGATGTTCCACTCTTGGACAGGGCTAGGGCTTCTCGCACCTGCTGTTCTTCCATGTTCCTAAAATCCTTTTCGGGAATCATACTCTGAGCTGATTCCTTCTTTGGCTGCTCATCTCCATTGACTGATGTAATTTCTTTTCCTCCATCTGTAATGTGAATGATCTCTGGGGGTGTTTCCTTCTGAGGTTAAGGCTGACACTGAAGTGCGGCTAAGGCAGTCGCCATCGCTTCCATCTTCTTCTCCATTCGATAAATTGTATCATCCTTTTCTCGAAGACTTAGCTTCATTGCCTCTGGGTCGTCTCTCTCTAAAGTTGATGGAGCTCCCTGTAGAGCTGCCGACGCTCGGGTTTCAACCATATTCATCTCAGCAAATTCTTCATCCATGAATTCTGATGAATCCATTTCATTTCCCAATTCTTCCTCTCTTTTTTTACCATCTGTTGGATGTTAGTTCTTAGCTTTCCTATAGCGTCCTCAATTGGTCTCTTTTAAAAAGTCTTGCGGTTATCAGGTGAAAACTGTTGAACTTCATCTTCCGAAGTTTCTTTAAAGCCGCGACACTTTCCTTAGATCCGGGCTCATTGGCGAGACTTCTCTTCCCAGAACGTTCTGCCGGTATCTGTTCGACAATAATAGGTTGCCAGACAAGAGAGCCTGGGCCCAGATGGTCTGTTGGATGTACGTCGGTAGCTGGTGTGTTCCCTAATATGATGACCTGATACAATGACAGGCGAACTCCTTTCGCTAGCTCATACTTTTTTCCTTGGTCTCTATAGGGTAGTAATAGGGGTCACCTTCGGTCCAAGGTGAGACTTAACTGGTAATTGCCCCATTCTTCTCAGAATCTTTGAGAAGGGGCATCCCTCTTTTCTTGCTAACTTCTCCATCACTGCTCGCAATCAGGCAAACGGCGTAGTTTTCTCTTTCTTCCTTTTACAACCATCGTAGTATGTGGGTAGGGGTAACGCAACGGCGATCCTTCAAGCATCTTCTTCATCAGATGCAGCTGAGAGAGGGTGGAATCTACTCCTCTCTAACAGCGGTGAGACCTCTGACAGTTCTTCTTCTTCAAGAATCTCTTCAAGAAATGTAGCTTCAGCAGCCTTAGTCTTTCTGATTTTAGAAATATTTCTGTTCTTATTCCTTTTTGTGTCTTGGTTAAGGGTGCAAATATCAACTGGACCATATCTCGAAAAAAGATGGTGTTACAGAAAAAGTCAAACCCACCACGGTAACAGGCTCGTCGCTGACTTGTACTTCCTTTCCCTTTAGTTTGGCGGGAACCGGGGTAGGTGCAGTGATGATCAGACCGATGAGGGTAGAGATGACAGTTTTGGGGGTAGCAGCTAATCTCTTGTGAACAGCGGTATTTCCCTCAGCTTGGACCCTTTGCAGTGGAGGAAATTCTTGTGCCGACTTCAGATTAAACTCATTTATGGGTTCCATGGTTTCTGGTACTTTAGCCATTAGCGTGAAGAGAGTAACATCTGCGAACTTGATGTCCATGTTGTCGAATCCTTGTCCAAAACGAATGATCGTATCATCAGGTAGTTCGTCTTTGCTGACTGCCGAATCCAGTCCGTTGGTAAAGGAGAAAATCAACTTCTGTGCAGACATCTTTTGCAAGGTAGATTCTGAATATCAGTTCCAAATTATGCTTCCTTCCATCGTAAAACTCTTAGGACGAAAATCATTTTAAAAACAGAGTCCGAACACATTCTTATCTGTTTTCTTAGTTTTGTTTGTAAAGTATTTAAAGTTTCATTTTATTTGTTAGTTTGTAGTTTAGAAGGTTCGTTAGTTTATAATTAAAAGGTGTGTTCGTTTGTAATTTAAAAGTTTTTTAGAAACGAAAAGATCAAAGAAGAGGAAGAGTAAAGAAAGGTAAAGGACCGCTCCTAAGCTAACACCTGTTGGGGGTCCACCCCGCCTCCGAGAGGCAGAATGATTTTGGAACCTCTCTGTTTAAGGATGTCTAAACAGTGGATCCAAAATCCAAGAGGAGTTGAACGTACCTATTCAAGACAGAAATGAACATGGTATGTCATCGGACAGAACGATAGTTTGATCCACTAGGGGTATGGATTCACTACCGATTTATGAAAGCAAACCATCTAATCAAAATGGAGAGAGGAACCAGTCCCCATCGGAGTCGCCAGAAGTAGTTGGCATACTTATAGGTTGAGTGTCGTATTTTGAAAAGGGGTCGCCTACAAAAGTTATCGGTGAACTTTTTGATTTTAAATTTAATTTAAATATATATCTAAATTTGAAAGTAGCATTTGATTTTGAATATAATTTTAAGCTTGAAAATTTTAAGATATGAAATCAAACCAATCTCACTTCCCAAATAGTTTATATAAACGAGCACCACACCACAAAAATGTATCTATCCCGATGAATAGACCCCTGCTTGATGATGAGGCTCGATTAAATAAACTAAAAGATTTGTGACATCCGTTTGGTCAGCGAACTAATTTTATAAGCTGACAAGTTCCCCTGCTTAATATAAAAGAATTAAGCAGGGTTTATATTACCTGGGTTCTTAAAGTTTCCAATAAGGGCAAGCCCCTATAGTTAATTACATCTTAAATGTCCGAAGACACTTAAGAAAACTCTCGATGATGATCAGTGGTTTTGCTCTCAAGAATTTCAAAGTTTAAGGTTTCAAACAAATTGGATTTTGGAAATTTCAATAGGGAATAGCTCAAATTTGGAACAGTTTTTTTTAAGAGTCCAAAGGAAGAGAAGTAGGGGATGTCACGGACCCGAAGTGAACTTCAGTGACTTCCTGACTATCCTATTGCATGGCTTCAATTTAAGAGTTTATTTAATGTTTCAATCTTGCCAATTTTAGTTAATTAGGACTTATATTTGTATAACATAATCATACAAATAGCCTCGAAGATATGAGGGTATATGTCGTACCAAAAGATTACCTAGGAGTCCTAAGACCGATTAGGGCTTAATTTGCATAATATGGTTATGCAAATGCCTAATGAAAAGTTGAGGATTTATGTTGCACTAGGCAAACTACCTCGAAGTCCTATGGCTTGGTTATTTAATTCTAGGAAAGGGTTAAGCTGATGTAGACACAAGTTTTGCTGTTGAAGATGGTCGTGTTGCCCACTATGCTTGCTCCAAGCTCCTTGTTATTCTAGAGGTTTGATTTTAAAAAGTGGCAATTAGGAGATGAGAGAAGTATTTTGGTTTAGAGAGGTTAAAAATGAGATGGCTTAGTGTTTTAATTAAAATAAATCTTAAAGTTGATTAAGCATAACAGATTAAGTTCCCGCGGTTCCGTCATCCCGGCACCGTTATTTTCATCGGATTCACTTAGTCCAATTGAATTTCCTAAACCCAACTGAATGAGTTCAACACTTTCATTTAGACTGTGAGAAATCTCGTTAGCAACACGTGGGCTTCATCATCCGAGGGATTCCCGATCATCCAATGAGATGTTTTAATTTTAGTTGTAATTATAGTCTTGTTTTTGTTGGTGATTAAATTTTGAGTTGTTTAAACATGCTGGGTTCGATCATTTTCATGCTTTTATAAGTATAGGAAAGTACGACATTTAATAAATTGCTAAATGTAAATTGCAATAAACTTAAATGCATACCTGGTGGGCACTCCCTTCATTTTATCTGCACTTAAAACACTGTCAAGGCATTTATATATTTGCAAGAAATACCTAGGTAAAGCTAATGGAAGGTTATGGTTATCTATCAAAATTGTATTCCTATTGCTAGTCAATTCCTATGACGTCTAGGTTCTTGGTTTTGGTTAAGGATGATTTTTTTCATCAAAGAACAATGAAGTCTCACTGTTCTTTTAAGACATCCCATCAAGTTAGGGAAGTGCTCGGAACTGAATTCTGAACGTCTTCTTAAACACTTTAGGGATTATTTCGAGTTCAGTTAGTTTCATTGTGGTGATGAGTCAATCAACCAGGTTTAGTTGAATTTTTCTCTTGCTCAGAGAATTAGGATGTTTGACTATCCTTGTGAGTAAGGTGACATTTTCATTTAATGCTTCATTTAAGAATTATGATGATGAAAGCCTTTAGGGAGCAAGTTAATTTGTTAAAGAATTTAATCATTCTTAATTGAAGATTTGAATTAAGGGTTTAAAGTGATTTTATTTAGTTATAAAGTTTTAGTTGATCTTTAAATGTTTTGGATTATCTTAAGTTGGAAAAGTGTTTAGGTTGTTCAATTGAGTTAAGTTTTTTTTTTTTGTACTTTTAATTGTCTTAACCTTTTAGATTAGTTTTAATTATTTTAAACCGATTTAATTCTAATTGTAAAATTTCAATTATAAATTATTCCAGATTAACTTTAATATTTCAAATTTGTTTTAATTTAAGTTTTAAACAATTTCAGATTAGTTGTGACATTTTAAGTTTGTTTTAATTTGATTTTTCTTAATTCAAATTGATTTTTATGTTTTAAGTTTTAGTTTGATTATAAAATTTTTAGATCATCTTCATTTCATTAGTTTTTGTTATCATTTTTAGAGTTCCATTAAGTGATGTTTAATTAATATTGATCAAATTTTTTATTAGGGATTCAATTTAAAGGATTAGAACTCTCCTATATTACATCCCTTATCTTAATGATTCAAGCCTTAATTAATCTTCCAAAGTTTAGGTGATTTAGTTAATTAAAGTTCATTCTTTAATGTTTAAGGTGATTAATGAGTTCCTACCCTTTAATTCCCTATGTTTCAATCATCCAAATGGAAAGTTAGGATCAAATATTTTACCCCTCCCTTTGGTTTTATCCTAAATTTAAATTAAAATTAAATTCCTTAATTACTATTATGCCCTTTTAAGCTTATTCACCTCATAAGTTATTAAATTAAGCTTAAATGAATTTGAGATTTTTCACCTTACACACATGTCAATTAAGACATTAGAGGAGAAAATGTGAATATTCTATTTTTAATTTAATTTATTTAATTGTTTTAATGAAAAATAAGGATTTTCAATGAAAATTTTACAACATGACCTAGAAGAAGTTTCTGTCCTTAGGAAAATTATGGGAAGTTTCTATTGACTAGAGGACCATTTAGACAAATTTTGGTAATTTTTTGAATTTTATTTTTTTATTATAATTATTTTGAATTTTGGAGTATTAATTAATTTTAAAATAAAATTCTGGTGGAAAATTAAGTTTTATATTTTTCTAAAATCTCTCCGACTTCAAGGAATTTAGAGAAATAAATTTTATATTTTTCTGATTTTTCTTTGAATTTTCAGAATTATTTTATTGAAAGGGTTGGAAAATCCAATTTTTAATATTTAAAATTACCGTAAGCCTTTAAAATTCAATATCTTTACTTTGAGACTTAGGAACAATTTATGGTTGGCTCCAAAGTACTTAGGGGATTAAATATGAAATTTTTATGAATTTTAATATTTTTATGATTTTTATAATTTCTTAATTATCAAAATATTCAAAATTAGGTTAAAAAAGAAAATTTTAGAAAAATTTTAATTTTGATTTTCTTAGACTCCTCTAGTATCAGAGAGCCCTCAAAATCAATTTGGTAAATTTTTGAAATGTATTTTAAGTTTTATGAATTTTTTACTTTCAAATTTGGCTATGTTACTTAGAAAATCCATTTAGTGGGTCAAATCATTTCCAATTAATTTCAAAATTTTTATGGGGGTTCCTATTATCCTATGGGATAGTGAAGAATTGATTTTAAGTTATTTTGATTTTTAATTTACCCTAATTAATTCAAAGTTGATTTTAGGTCAAGTAGCCAATTAGGTTAGTTTTTAATGTTTTAGTTCTTGAAATAATTTCCATGAGTTCCTCTGGTCATACAGAACCCATCGTAATTTTCCTAGAATTTTCCAAACACTATACTAATTTTTCAAATTAAAATAACAAAACAGGCATAAAAATTTGGAAAATAGATAACTTGCCATAGAAATAAGCTCTGGCCTAAAAAATTCAGGGAATGTTCTTAAGATCAGAGGCTACAAAAGCCCTATGGTCTCATGACATGGTGAATTATGTGTGTGAGTGGAGAATTAAAACAGTTAGATCAGTGTTTAATTAATTAAAAATCATATACTTAACAAAATAACTTAATTATTTTTTCACATTATTCTCCTCTGTTCACTGAGCAAGAAGGTTTTTTGAATTATTTTTGTGATTTTTCTACACAAAGATATGGAATTTTAAAGTTTAGGGTATTTAAATAATTCAAAAATAACCCTATTGTTCTACTTATCCGACGCAGCGCCATGTCAACATGCGCGGATCGAAGCTTCACGCAGCACGTTCCCATTTGGCGCCACCACCTGAGTCAGCGCTACGCGGCCCGCACTTTACATCCCGTGCTTTCATCAGGCTCCATCTCTACCGTCCATTCGATACACGCGCGATCGAATGGTCCCTGGTCATCGTCTCTGCCTGGTTCAAACAGAGAGCCGTCCACCCTAAAACCTCAAGATCTCACTCTAGACTCAACCAAATCAAGCGTGGTTTTTCTCTATCGATGCGTCTAGCCTAGACGAACACATCTATACGGCTAACATGCACTGAAATTGAATCAAACAAAATGAAGAATCGCTGGAAGCTAAGAAGCAAGAGAAGTCTTTATACCTTGGTCCAAGAGGTGAAGCATCGATTGGATGTGCTCGGCACGTTCGTTGGAGTCCCAGAAGCCTACGGATGAAATCTCAAGCGATGGTGAAATGCCTAGGTGTGACTTTGTCCAAACCCGATTTGGTGTTCTGGCCGATAGAGCAACTGGCTGGCCTGGTGAGGGGGCTTTCAGTGGGGAACTTCTTCTCTACCTCTGGTGAAGGTGTGGGTGAGTTTAATTTGATTTCTGTCGAGTATTTTAGAGTGACCTAGTTTCTGGCCTAGAATTGAACTCCAAAATTGAGCTCAATTAGTGGGGATTAGGGCAGGAGGATAGTGGAGCTCTTCTTTTCTAATCTGTGAGAAGGTTTGGGAGCAATTTGCAGGAGTTCTGTGAGGAAATTTTCAACAAACCTCTCATGGCCGAGAGGCGGTGCTTATATGGCTAAGGCCATATGGCTGAGTTGAGGTTCAATTGGGGGGTCGATTATGCTGCCTAGGTGGAGGGCAGAGAGGCTCCAAGGTCAATTTTGGCTGAGGTGGCCAATTGGGGTAGTTTGGGTGAGTTTAGGTGGGTGGTGGCTCTTGGTTTTGATTCCCTCTAGCGACTAGGCCGGCCGGCAAGGATAGGGGAACTGGCCCTCAAGTCAGGTGAGTAAGGGAGTAGGGTTTAATGGTGATAAATCAGTTTTGGAGAGGATTTAAGTTAAGACAAAAGAGGATTTATCTACATAAGGGAAGAAATACCTTAAAATGAGGGACCCTTGGTCCATGGTTCACTTAGCTTGGGCTAGGTGGATCTAGGGTGGTATCTAGGGTTCAACTGGTGGCTGTGGAAGGGTTGGTTTAGCCACATTTGGTTCAATTTGGTTAGGTTAGGCCATAGGTTCAATTTGGCTCATTTAGGTTTAGGTTGGGCTAACTTTGGTTTAGGTTTGATTTGGGTTCAAGTGTCTTGAGCAACATTGTGCAAATGATTGCCATGAAGAACTTTCATGAAGACATGGAAAGGTTTTGAGTTCCATTGAAGGGTCAATTAGGTGGATTTAAGGATTTTGGTTAATTTAGGTAAGGTTGGGTCAACTTGGGTCTAAGTTGGTTTATGGTGGGGTTTAGACCTAATTGAATGTTTTAAATGGTCTAAAGGAATGTATTGAAGAGTTCCCAACATCAATTGGGAGGAAATTTTAGGATTAGGGCAATCAACATGGTATATTTAGGGCATGTGTTAAATTTAAGTTATAAAGGGGTATTCTTGGATTTCAAGTGGATTTAGGCTAGGCTTAGGCTCAAATTGAGACAATTGAATGTTGCATGGGTTTCATAGGAGTGTCATGGAAAGTTTAGGATTGGAGTTTGGGGGGAAATAGTTGACATTAGGTTAATTGGGGAATTTTTGATTAAATTGGCAAATTTGGGGATTTGGATTTCAAGTGAAATTGAACTCAAATATGAATCAATTTGGACTTGGATTTAGTTTAGATTGGTATTGGGGATGTTGAATTAAAGTGTAGAATTAAAATTGGTCAAAATTAAGGTCAAATCGGTTGATTTGGTTTGACATTGGGTCCATTTGGGTTAAAAATGGGTCAAATTGGGGATTTTGATAAAATTTGGTAAAATTAGCAAAATTAGGTTATGGTGTAGTTGGATAAAATGAAATTGGGAATATTTGGGATTTTCTGGAATTTTCTGGGAATTTTTAGAATTTTTAGAATTTTGGGCCAAAAGAGGTATTTAAGATGAAAACTAATGCAAATGAAATACCTTTAATATTATTATGAATCAGTAATAAGTCATGGAATTTTGTTCTGGAAGTATGCTAAATTGTTTGTACCAAGTAGGGGCAATTATATTTTTTACGCTTACTAGAGATGCTATAAAGAAGATATGTTAATTTATTGTTTTATTAATCTTAAAGATGGGTTAGCTCTCACTCATGAGTTTTGTCTTCTCGCTCTACTTGGGGGCTAACATCTCATATCAAAATATAAAACAATAAACTAAATTGGGGGGTTTTAGCCTGTCACTCTAAAGTCCTCTAATTCTACACCCATCAAAGTATATCTCCTTATTTATTTGCATTCAATCATATGGACTACATTCTCAACCATATAATCTAATATGATTCTTACCAATTGTTAATTAACTAAACCAGTTCTTTCATGTTCTCACAACAAACTTTAACATCTTAATTGGACAATTCAAGAAGTAAATGAAGTGCAAAGTTTTAAATCATCACAAATTATTCCAACATTGATTTCTTATACGTCACACAACATTCTTCTATATTTTTATTACTTCATCATTTTAAGCAAAAAGATAAAGAAAACTACTCAGAATTCATGGAGAAAATACAATCACAACTTTATTAAAAAGTAGAAATCATATTGAAAGCACAAGAAGACTTAAATAAAAGCTAGATGTAATAACAAAGATAAAGACTTATCTGAAAATTCTCTCCACCAAACTCTTGAAGTTCCTTTGAAAACTTTGATCTCCCTTACAAGACTCCTTAGAGGTTGGTGCTCAACTCAAAGGACTCTAATTCTCTCTTCTAATCCTAATAGAAACTATAATAAAGTAAAGTAAAAATGGTGAAGTGGAGTGGTGTGTTACTAAAATAACTCTCTAACACAATAAACATAAGCCACACCCTCCAACATTAATTATTTTCTTAATCTATAAGTCCTCTTTTTATACTATTTAAACAGGTGTCTTCGTATCTCTTCAATTTTTGTCTAAAATCAATGTATCTTCCAACCATTCAAGAGTACTTTGAATTGAATTTTGCGCCAATAGGAAGTTACCCACATTCTTAACAAGTGATGCCTCAAATACCTCTTTAAAATGGTGCCAAAAATAAAATAACTCCTCTTTAGTAACTACCGCGCGTAAGCACGAGGTCTCTGTGCTTAGCCGCGAGGCTTGTGGCTGGTAAGCTCCAAATCTGGATGCATAACCGCAGGGCTTGGCGCATAAGCGCGGGTTCGATGCTTAGCCGCCACAGATCAATTTTTCAAGTTTCTCGTTTTTTCTCCAAATTTGTTCCTTTTTCACTTCTTTCATCACATTCATCCATTTAATCATACCTGCTAAAAAGTGCACAAAATACCTTTTATTAAAGTGCAATATCATCAAAAATAGGTAAAAAAAATGTGCATAAAAATATTATATATTTTAAGCGTATCAAAATCCCCCAAACTTGAAATGTTACTTGTCCTTACGTGACACCTTAATCATATAAAAATCATACTAGTAAATTATGTGATGAGTTTCTTTAGGAGTTTCTAAAATTATGTTCTAGAAATTTAGTAGTATAATTTAAAAAAAAAATTAGTAAATGAGACCAACTTAAGGTTTAGAAATCTTTTAAGTAAAGGTAATGAAAAATATTAATTCATATATTATTAAGGAATACTTGTAGATTTTTCAAAATATTGGGCTTAGATATTTTATTTTCTTAACTTAAAAATCTTTGCCAAAAATAATTATACTAAAAATATTATATTCATAAGCTTCAAGATTTTCTCAAATCTTAGACTCTAAAAAAATCAGGTGTGTGATCTACTGAAAATTTGATAGCTTTTTAATGTCTATTTCATACCTATTTTTGATGATATTGTACTTTAATGAAAGGTATTTTTCATGATTTCATGCAGATATAATGATTTTAGGCCTTTAGAGCAAAAGGAAGAAAAAAGGATCAAATTTGGAGCAAAATGAGGCAAAATGCAGATTTTAAACCGGAGTGCTGAACGGAGCTGTCGCCAGTGCTGAACAATTTTGACCAGAAGGCAAAAAATAGCATTGGACGACACTCTATCCTGTGTCGGACCGTACCCTATTCCAATTTAAAACTAGATTCAATGTATTTGGCCATATTTGAACAATCAAAATAATCAAAACAAAATATACCAAGACCTTTAAGAGATTATGCTAATCCAACATCAGATGAAATTCATTTAACTATCAAAAACTCTGATGTTGCTGCTAAGTCATTTGAGCTTAAACCTGTTATTATCCAAATGGTACAAAGATAATCAATTTGCAGGAACACTTAAGAAAGATCCTAACTTACATCTCGCTAGTTTTTTTGAACTGTGTGTTTCCTTTAAATACGATGGAGTATCGAACGATGCTGTTAGGCTTAGACTTTTTCCTTTGTCATTAAGGGATAATGCTATGGCGTGATTAAATTCAATAGCACCTGGATCTATCAGAACTTGGGGAGAACTTTCACAAAAGTTTCTATCAAAATATTTCCCTCCTTCAAAAACTGCTAAGCTGAGGAATGATATCACATCTTTTAATCAGTTTGATGGAGAATCTATATACGAAGCTTGAGAAAGATTTAAAGATCTTCTGAGCAAGTGTCCACATCATGTTTTACCAGACTGTTTCATAATTTAAACATTTTATAATGGATTAGTGGAATCTTTGAGATCTATTATAGATGTGCTGCTGATGGATCATTAATGTCCAAACCTTTTGATGAAGCATATTCATTAATAGAAGAGATGGCTATAAATAATTTTCAATGGCCCTCTGAGCAGGTAAATCTTTAGAGAGTAGCTAGTATTCATGATTCTGATGTGATAACTATGATAGTCTCTCAAATTGCTACACTTTCGAAGAAAATAGATCAATATGGAATGAATTATTCTCAAACACCCCCAGTGTTCGAGGAAAATTAATTAGGACAGATGATAGAATCTCAAACACCTTATGAAACCTTGAATTCTATAAATAATAAACTCAATAATCCTTATTCGATTTAATATATTCCTGGTTGGAAGAATCACCCAAACTTAAACTAGAATAATAACAATGTTGTTGTTAACCCGCAATGGGAATACAATTCTATGAATCCAGTTGGAAATCCGAACAACCAAGGAAATACCAATTATAGACCTTCTTATCCTCCTGGTATTAATTGTAATCCACAATTTAAGGAAGAGTTGTCAACTGAAGAAATAATTCTGAATATGGGTAATCAAATTCAAGCTTAAAATGTTGCGATGAAGAGCATTGAGAATTAATTGGGACATATTTTTACTGCACTTAAAATAGACCTTCTGGAAACCTTCCTAGCAATGTTGAGATCAACCCAAAAGATCAAAACAAGTAGCAAATTAAGGCTATTCAATTAAGAAGTGGAAAAGAATTGGAAAAAAGAGTACAAAAAGAAGTTGAAGTTGAGAGAGAGGAAGTTGACATTGAAAAAGGTTCTAATAAGATAATTACAGACTTAGAATATTTGATTGAACTAAAGAAGATTATTGTTGAAAAACCACCTCCTCTATTTCCTCAAAGACTAAAAAAACAGAACAGGGATAACAAATTTGCAAACTTTTTGGAAAGCCTTAAGAAATTAACGATTAATATTCTCTTTATTGAAGCACTAGAGAAGATGCTTGATTATGCAAAGTTTATGAAGGATATTCTTAAAAAAAAAAGAAAGTTCAAAGAACACGATACTGTTGCACTTAGCGGTGAGTGTGGTGCAATTATTCAGAAGAAGATTCCTGAAAAACTTAATGTCCCTGGTAGTTTCATTATCCCGGGTGCTATAGGTGAGAAAATTTTCAGAAGAGCTTTATGTGATCTGGGAGCTAGTATTAATCTTATGACTTTATTAACTTTCAAAATTTTGGGAATAGGAAAAATTTCACCTACATCTGTGACTCTTCAATTGGCTGATCGTTCTATCACTTATCCTAAAGGAGTTGTGGAAGATATATTAGTGAAGGTGGATAAATTTATCTTTCCTGTGGACTTTATTGTATTAGATATGAAGGAAGATAAAGAAATTCCAATTATTTTAGGTAGACCATTCCTTGATACTAGGAGAGATATGATCGATGTTCAGAAAGGAGAATTAACTATGAGAGTTAATGATCCAGAGGTAACTTTCAATATTCTGAAATCTATGAAATACCTTTCAGCTGAAAAAGATGATGAGTGCGTTCAAATGGAAATCTGTGATTATTTATGAGAAGATCATTTTAAAGAATTGTTTGAAGAGAATTTGGAATGTTGGAATGAAAGTGAAAATGAAAATGATTTGGATGAAATGAAGAATGAAAAGTTAGAATTTGTTCAGGAAAACCCCCTAAACTTTAAATGAAAATTCTCCCTAATCATTTGAAGTATATGTTTTTAGGAGAATCATCTACTTTACCGGTCATTGTATCTTCGGATTTTTAAATATCAAGAACAAAAATTACTGGATACCTTAAAAAGTTACAAAAATGCTTTTGGTTGGTCCTTAGCAGATATTAAAGGAATTGGTCATTTGATCTGTATGCACAAAATTTTGTTGAATGAACAACATAAACCTAGAGTTGATCCACAAAGGAGATTGAACCCAATGATGAAAGAAGTGGTTAAAAAAGAGATTTTAAAGTGGTTAAATGTTGAAATTATATATCCTTTTTTTAATAGTGTTTGGGTAAGCCCCATTCATTGTGTTCCTAAGAAAGGAGGAGTGATTATTGATGTAAATGAACAAAAAGAAATCATTCTGACAAGATAAGTCACTGGTTGGCGAATATGTATTGATTATAGAAAATTAAATGCTATCACCAAAAAAGATCATTTCTCTTTACCTTTTTTAGACTAAATGTTAGATAGACTTGTTGGACACAAATATTATTGCTTTTTGGATGGAT
This sequence comes from Papilionanthe hookeriana x Papilionanthe teres, assembly GCA_022702705.1. Taxonomy (NCBI): domain Eukaryota; kingdom Viridiplantae; phylum Streptophyta; class Magnoliopsida; order Asparagales; family Orchidaceae; genus Papilionanthe; species Papilionanthe hookeriana x Papilionanthe teres. The sequence continues at coordinate 6,011,359 of CM040431.1, read as the reverse complement.
ATATCGGTTATCACCAAATAACTATTGCTCCTGAGGATCAAGAGAAGACTACATTTACTAGCCCTTACGGAACTTTTGTTTTTAGAAGAATGTCCTTTGGATTATGTAATGCACCTGCAACATTTCAAAGATGTATGATGTCCATATTTAGCAAATTAATAGATGATGGAATAGAAGTGTTTATGGATGATTTCTCAGTATTTAGAGATTTATTTGATGCATGCATATGCAACTTAGAAAAAATTTTAGAGGTATGAGAAAGAACAAATTTAGTCGTAAACTGGGAAAAGTGTCAATTTATGGTTGCATGAGGAATTATGCTTGGGCATAAAATATCTAAATATGACATGGAAGTAGATCTTGCGAACATTCAAATTATAGAAAAATTACCACCTCCAATAACTGTGAGGGGGTAATAAGCTTTTTGGGGCATGTTCGATTCTACAGGTGATATATTAAAGATTTTTCAAAAATAACTAAGCTTCTATGCCAACTTTTGGAAAAAGAAAATAATTTTGATTTTAATGATGAATGCTTAAAAGATTTTAATTTATTAAAGAAAAAATTAATCGCTGCTCCTATAATAGTTTCACCTGACTGGGAGAAACCATTTGAATTAATGTCTGATGTGAGCGATTATGCTATTGAAGTAGTTTTAAGACAAAGGCACATGAAAATGTTTAAAGTTATATACTACACTAGTAAAACTAGGACAAAAAGTTATATACATTAAAATTAATCCATGATTCTGAATTCAATGTCCCCTTATAGATTAATTTTTGGAAAGTCTTTTCACTTTGCTAGTTGAATTAGAATATGAAGCATATTGGGTGATAAAGAAATTGAATTTTAATTTGAAAGATGCTAGTGAGAAAAGACTGTTGCAATTGAATGAGTTGGAAGTAATTAGAAATGAATCATATGATAATGATAAAATATACAAGGAGGAGAAGAAAAATATGGCATGATCAGAAAATTGTTAAAAAGGAATTTAAACCAGGACAAAAAGTTTTATTATACAATACAAGATTGAAATTTATTCCTGGGAAACTAAAATCTAGATGGATAGGACCTTTCACTGTTATAAAAATCTATCAATTTGGAGCTGTGAATATCGAAGACCCTAAATATGGAAGAATATTCAAAGTTAATGGACAAAGATTAAAATCATATATTGAGGGCATTATACCTAATTTTAAAGAGGTTTAATGTTGGATCAACCTGAATAACCTGAGGTTATGTCGGGCTGACGACATTAAACCAATTACTTTGTGGGAGGCAACCCACAGTTATTGAGTGTTTTGCTTGTTTAATGTTTTATTTTTGTTTATTTGTTACTTAATTAAGTCCTACCCATCCTTAGATATCATAAAAAAACTTTAAAAAATTGAATCAAATCGAAGTTTGGAATGAATTTGGAAAAAATCAAACTTTGGCAAAAATTGAACTAGCGCTGGACAGCGCTGCCATCAGCGCCAGACTGCGCTGCTGTTCAGAAAATAGTTTTTCATTCTTAAAATCATATTTTGGCGGTTCTAGGTTGCATTTCTTCCATTTAAACTCCCAAAAAGCTCCCTTACACACCAAAACCACAAAAAAAATGAAAAGGAAGATCCCAAATCTCATCCAAATGGATTTCGACTCGATCGAAACTTTAAGATTTCAAGTTTTCAACCGTAGAAAGTTCATCAGTTTCAAAGCATAACGTATATTCAATAATAATCTCTTAAAGTAGAGGCTGATTAACGAGCGAGGCTTCATGAATTGAGGTATGAATTCTCATACTACTCGAATTGAAGAAATCATTGTTCAAAGACGTTGAGAAGTGTTACGTTACACTACTGCCACCTTAGTCGTCCCTGTTATGAAAGAATTTTATGCAAACCTTCATGGAATCAACCAAGGACCAGTCAATGTGCGAGGTAGGTTTGTCACATTTACTCCTGCAAAGATTAATAATTTATATATGATTGAGAATGTGCCGATCTGCCACTATTCAATTTTTTCCCCAACGAAAGACAACATGCATGATATATACATATATTGGACGGGTGAAAGTGATGGATGGGAGATAAGGGATAACAGTTATGTGATTTTTTCGACCACACTGCTAAATCCTATGTTGAAGCACTTACATTATTTTATATGTTCAAATTTACTCCCAATTATGAAAATCAGTAAAGTAACCAAGGAATGTGCTATTTTGAACTATTGTATTTAAATGGGGATGCCTATTGATGTTAGTTCTATAATTGTGAAATCTGTTTTGGGATTGATCTTACAAGGATCAAAGTATAGGCTTGGAAATCCTTCCACCATATTTCTCTTCTGCAGTCAATCACAAGTGTCATATGAAAACTGGGAAAGAGTACTTCTACCTTGGAAGCTTATAGACCCAACGGATGAACAAAGTAACCAGTCAGTTAGTGATATGAATGACATGGATATCATTGAAGATCAACTATCTCAGATTTCAACAAATATTCCTCTTTACTTTCCTGAAAGTTCATAGATCATTTTGAAGAAGATTAAGATATTGGAGAAATAAATGTAACACCTGATGAATGCAATCAACAATTTATCTGACTTCTTTGATCACCTGGATTGGAGAATGAAGGAACACATTGATCATTCTGGCTACTTTGAAAGAAATTTGATACATTTGATGAGAAGAAAGGATTGGATTGAAGAGGATTCAATTGAAGAATTCCCATTTCATCCATTCTACAATCTGTTCATTCACGTTCAATCAATTGGAGATATAAGATTTGATGATAGTTCTTAGGAAGAATTGAGACTTAATTATTGTGTTTATGTGTTTATGTGTTCAAATTGATTACTTAATTTGTTTTTCTTGAATGTTATAATTTGAACTTGTTTTCTTGTTCTGTTTTCAACGTTAGTGTGTTGTGGTTGTGAGCGACACTGAATTTTAGTATTTTATGGCTTGACGATGTGTAGAGTTTAGTGTTATTAATGTGTGGTTGTAATTTGGATTATATATATATATATATAAAGTGATGTTTTGTGTTGTTTTTGTTAAAAAATATTTTTTGCCACGACTTTAGTACGTTATTCAATGATTAAATGGACCAATTAGATGTCAGTGTGGCCTTCAAATGATCAAAATTGCAAAAGAAAGTTGGAAGCCCAGATTTTGAACTGGAGCTGAACGGCGCAACTACCAGTGCCGAACAATGCCAAAAGACAAAGAGTTTGGCCTATTGAAATGAAAATTGCACCGAACGGTGCTGTCACCAGTGTTGGACCTTGCCCAACAGATAAAAGGCCTTAAATTCTAAAATTTCAAGATTTAACCTTGGGACCCACCATTTTTACCCAAACCATCATCTTCTACCTCCAGCCAAGGCTGATTTTTGCACCTAAGTCTCACTTGCATTTGGATTTGAAGCGATTTCGTGGCCGAAAAAAGTTTGGGTTTCATCTTCTCTTGGTAAGAGCTTCACTTTAAACCAAATTATTTCGATTTTGGCCGTGGAAATCTCCTACATTAGGAAGATTTGAATTTTTAGATCTAGAGAAAATTTGGAGATTTTCCATGTTGTTGGAGTTCTTATTTATTTAAATTTACTTTGGAGCCTATTACATTACAATTTTGAAATTGATTTAGATTATTTTGATATTTTTAGGAAAATGGCTCCAAGAATGGTAAAAGGGAAGAGAAAATATGAATATGATGAGAGCAAATTTGTGAATTTTAAGGCTTATTGCCACTTTAGTACATTTCTTAGTAATAAGATGTGTATTCAAGAGAAAGCCTTTGAAAATCTTGGAGGTGTGATCGCAGATTTAATTGCGAATCATCAATGGGAAATTTTATGATATTTTTCTGCTGAAGCGATGCTGGGGACTGTGAAAGAATTTTATGCTAATTTATACTATTCTGAGAGTGAATATATCCTTGTTAGAGGACAAATGGTAGAGTTTACCCTTGCACGCATCAATGCATTTTACCAGTTGGGAGAACCTTTCTTGTCTGAATAAGAAAATTTTCCTGTTACTAATGAAGCATTGGATATGGTTATGAATTATTTGACTGATGAAAAAGGGGAATGGAAGATTAAACAGAGGCAAAAAGTTAACTTCCCCCTTTCTACATTGAATCCTATATCAAAAGCCTAACATTATTTCATTTCTACAAGACTTATGCCTACTAGCCATCATAGCGAAGTTACTGTAGATAGAGTTGTTCTAAATTATTGTATTCAGAACATGAAGAATAACAATATTGGGGCTATCATTCATAAAAGTATTTTGACTAATTCAAAAGGAGAGACTATTGGTGGACTATGACACCGCAGCCTGATTCATGCCTTGTGTATTCAGTCAGGTGCAGCAACCGAAGATAATGATGAAGTAGTCCACCCCTAAAGCCAATAAGTAAATTAAACCTGAAAACTTATGAAGCCCTAGTGAAGCTTCTCTGTATGATGTTATGGATCGGTTAGAAAAGTTGAATACCAAAGTAGAGGGACTAGAATCAAGGAATAAGATAATGATGATTATCAAGTGCTATGGCGAGAGTATGATATAGCTTATAATGACGCACTGTTGACCTCACTTTTGATTGAGGTCTAGTCTCTCTTTAGAATAGCCTAGGGTCAAGCCATAAGACTCTCTAGGTGACTTTCTCAGGAGACTAGTCATGGCACCCCCTCCCCATAGAAATTCAAAATTTTCTGACTTCACTGGGAGTTTTCATATGCTTAAGGCCTAACCTTCAGTTTTTGGGAGGAAGAGGCTAAGCATAAGGAAGCCCAAGGGAAGTCACCTGTAGGTGGTCAGGCCATAGGATCCACCCTGGGAGGTCTGGAGCTTACACCGCACTCGCAATACACACTCACAACCTTAAACAAAGCACTCCACCATTTGATCCCCTAACTCTTTAGAAACTTATGTAAGTGGTTTTCGCAAGCCTTTAGCCTCAGGCTAGGGTTTGGCTAGTACCAACACATAGAGGACCAAATAAGGGTGGTCCTTAGTCCATGGCTCAATCTAGACAATTCCATATTACTCACCTTCAACCAATCTCAATTTGCTCAAACATTCTATATTTCTAACCTCTTTGCCCCAAAATACCCAAATTCCCAAAATACCTAAAATGCCCCCAAAACCCTAAAATCCCTCAAAATTTCCAAAATCACCCAAATTACCCATAATTTCCCAAAAATCTTCCCAAAATACTTCCTACCACTACAATTGACCAAAAATAGCCAAAATACCAAAATCCCCAAAATGACCAAAATACCCCTCTTAGCCCAAAATTCCAAAAATTCTAAAAATTCGCATAAATTTAAAAAACATCCCAAATATTCCCAATTTCATTTCTCTCAACTACCACATAACCCAGTTTGGCCAATTTAGCTCAATTTAACCAAAAGCCCTAATTTGACCCATTTAAACCAAAAATGCCCAAAATAAACTCAATGTCTACCCAATTGACTCAAATCTTGCCTAAATTCAATTCCAAACTTTAATTCAACATCTCCAATACCAATCTAAACCAAATCCAAGCCCAAATTGACCCACATTGGAATTCAATTCCACTTGAAATCCAAAATCCCCCATTTTTACCTAAATGATCCAAAATCCCAAAATGGACCCAATCTCAACCAATTCCCCTTAAAACATTCATAGCACTCCTATGAACTACATACAACATCCAATTTCCCCCAATTTGAACCTTAGCCCTATTCAAACCCAATTTGAACCAAAATCCCCAAATCTAGCCCAATTTCAACCCTTCTCCAAAATCTTTCAAATTGACTAACCTAAACTTCAAATTAGCACCCAATTTATGTTGAGAACTCTTCATCACACTCCCTAGACCATAGGGACATTCAATTGGGTCTATACGCCATTCTAGCCTAACCTAGACCCAAGTCTAGCCCAACATGCCCAAATTGACAAAAATTCCAAGATCCACTAAATTGAACCCCCAAATGAACTCAAAATCACTCAAAGTCTTCATGAAAAATCTTCATTACAATCATCTACACAATTTTGCTCAAGATAATTGGGCCCCACTCAAGCTCAAACCCAAGTTAGCCCAATTTGAACCCAAGGTGATCCAAATGAACCCATGACCTAAGTTAACCAAATTAAACCAAATGTGACGAAAACAACCCCTCCACAGCCACGAAGTTGACCTTAGGGACCAGTGTAAATACACATAGACCACCCTAGTGGATCCATGGGCAAAAGGTCCCCAAAATTAGGGGATCTTATCCGTTAAATGGTTAAATCTAAGGGATGTTTGCCTTAATTCCATAACCATTTAAACCATTACACTCATGGCTTGCCCACTGGTGCACCTGACCCACTGGCCACCTCCCTTGGCCTGTTCGGCCGGCCTAGTGGCCAGAAAATACCAAAATCCAGAGCCACCTCCCCCTTGGCCAAACCTAAATTCCACCCCATGGCCAGCTCAGCCCAAAATTTCCTCCAGAACTCTTCTTCCCTCCACCTAAGCAGCACTTTGCACCCAAAGCGAGGCCCTGAGCTCCACCAGGTAGCCATGGCAATAAAATCACCCCCCACAACCAAAATTTAGGTGCTGAAAATTTCTTAAAGAAACTCTGTCAAAATTTCACTGGAGCCTGTCCAGATCTCCCTAAAGTCATTCGAGCCATTTTCCCCCTCTGGTCCTCATTGCCTAAGCTCAATTTTAGAGCTTATACTTGGCCGAAAACCAGGACATTTTTCAATTCACCTCTACACAACACCGAATCTTAATTAACTGCACCCACATCTTCACAACAGTGGAAGAAGATCCCTCATCAAAGCCCCATCACATAAGGCCTCTGCACTAGACTTCCATTAAAGTTCAAAATCGTCCTTGGTTACTTTCATAACTAGGCATTTCACCAGGGAAAGAGCATTCATCCCTGAGCTCCTAGGACTCCAACGAAGGTGTAGAGCATTACTGATTGAAGATTCACTTCTCAGAGCCAAGGTATTGCCTTCTTCTTCTTCCCGAGCTTTTTTGGATTCTCCATGTAATTAGGGTTAATTTAAATTGTGATAAGTCATATGGATATGTTTTCCATGTTTAGATGAGTCCATAAGATCAAACCCGATATGATTTGTTTGAGTCTAGGTTGAGATATTAGGGTATTAGTGTGGACGGCTCTCGGGATGAACCAGTTGAAGATGATCAAGGAGCGCCGTTGGATCGCGCGTGTAATGCTTGGACGACTAGGATGGAGTCGAACAGAAATCAGGTATATAAAGCGTAGCCATGTGGACATCCAGTCAGATGGCGGCGTAGAATAGGAGTGCGCCGCGTGGTCTATCGGAGCTACCGAAGATCTAGTCAGCGCCGCATAGTTAAGTAGGAAAATCCATATTTTTTGAATTATTTAAATTACTAGAACTTCAAAAATCCATGTCTTGTCCTAGAAAAATAAAAAAAATAAAAGAAAAATGCCATGTTGCTCAGTGAACAGAGGAGAACAATGTGGAAATAGTTTGAAGTATTTTTTATGCATATTTTATTTTTTATGCATATTTTATTTTTGATGATTTAAATACTGATTTTAGTCTTTTAATTCTCCACTAACTCAGACATTTCACCATGGCTTGAGCTTTGGGGTTCTTATTTTATCTGTTATATGGGATCTTCCCTGATTTTTCCAAAGTCAGGGGGGATCTCTGTGAGAAGATCTCTACTTTTCAAGATATTGTGTCTGTTTTGGTATAAAAATTACAATAATTAAAATAATATTAAAAAAATGCAAATTAAATTTTGGTAGGTCTCTTATGATCAGAGGACTCTAGGATAATTATTTCATGGGCTAAGTCATTAAGATGTGCACTAATCATCAACTTGACCTAAAATAAACTCTTAATTAATTAGGACAAAATGAAAGTTAAAATAACCTAAAAATGACTCTCCACTGTACTTCAATGATAGAGGAACTCCTCTAAAAATTTTGAAGTCATTTAAAATTAATTTAATAAGTTAAAATGATTTTCTTAAGTCCAATGCTATTTTTGGAACTTAAATGAATTTTAATATTTAAAATATAACTAAAAAAATTATAAAATTAATTTTGATAGTTCTCTATCATCAGAAGATTTTCTAAAATTAAAACTAAAATTTTTTTAAAATTTTCATTTTTTTACATATTTTAATAATTAAATAATAAAAAAATATTAAAAATAAAAAATATTCAAAATCATTAAATTGTCACATTTGATCTTCTAATCACTTAAAAACCATCCCCATAATTTTCCTAACTCCCTAAGTCAAGATATTATATTTTAAAAGCTTAAATGAATTTTTAAAAGGCTAAATAATGAATTTCCTTAATTTTGTACTAAAATAATTCTAATCATTAAAATAAAAATAAAAAAATATAAAGTTTTTTTCTCTAGGCTCCCTGTCCTTAGAGGGACTTAAGAAAAATATAAAATTGAATTTCAACTTTCAAAATATTTTATAATTAATTAAACCTCCAGAAATTAAAATAATTCTAATAATTAAAATAAACTTCAAACAATCATAAAATTTGGTCTAACTGGTCCTCTAGTCTAGGTTTACCCCCAGTAAAAATCTTAACGTAAAAAATTTTGTTTTGATCAAGTTATTGAATTTTCACTAAAAACCTCTATTTTTGCAATAAAATAAATATATAAATTAAATTAAAATTTGAAAAATCACATTTTCTCCTCTGATATTTTAATTAGCTCATTAGTAAGGTAACATAAAAGTTCCAAAGTCAATTGAATTGAATTTAAGGAATTATGAAATGATAAGGCCCCAAGGGTAAAATTGTAATTTTAAGGGTTTTTAGCCCTAATTAATATTTAGGCTTAACCAAAGGGTAAAATGGAGAATTAATGATCCTAAATAATATGTTTGGATGTTTGAGATATTAAAGGAACAAATGGTAGAAACCAACTTCAATTTTGTCATATCAAAACTAAATGTTTGGATTTTCCTAATTAGTTTTAATTTGGAAGATAATTAAACAAAATGATCCTTAGGGTTAGGGGTTAATCTTGGAGGTTAATAATCCACTAACTTACACCCCTATTTGATATATTAAATGATAGCCCAATATTTTTTATACAAATTTGATTAAACTCCTTTAACTTTTTCCAAAAGAATTACAAATGTATCCATTAAAATTTTAAGTGCTTGGTAGTGAGCTAAGCTTAATTAATCTTGCTAAAAGAAGTTTAGAAAAGCAAACATAATCAAATTCTAAACACTACAAGCCCAGTTATGAAATTGATTGGCTAATTTCCCAAACTAATTGACTTTACCTAAAGGGGTTTTCACCCACATAATCTCTAAATGAAATAACAAATTATAATTACCCTGCCTTTTGGGTTAATTAAAAACACCAACTAACTGAGCATAATAGTATAAAATAAATAGATTATTTAATAATTATGATAGGTTCAAAATGATCTCAAGGAAGCTCAAAAGAATTGTGAAACATTTAGGTATCTCCTAGAGGCTCTTCACAAGTCTTTTGGACACCTTGCAGGGCTACTGGACCGATCATATTTATTAAATGAAAATATCTCTCAAATGAACAAATATGACCAACAAGATTATGACCTAGGACTTGGTGAGCCTGTGACGAACATATCCAGAAGGTGATACTTCCCTGCAAATATAAATGTTTATTTCAAAGAATACTAAAGTTTCAGGTGGAGGAACGAGAAGATTTTCCAGGTAAACTTTTATAAGTTTTCAACGCTTTCTTTTCCCTTGTTTTCTTTTCCACACTTTACTTTTCTTGAAATTTGTATGATCAAGAATATTGGCACCATGCATGAAAACTGAAACCTTTGGGATAGCCACAAAACTAAAATCAAAACTAAATTAAAATTTACAACAATATAAAATTCACCCCACAATATTCAAAATATAAAACAACTCAAAATTTAATCACAAACAAAATAAAAACTACAATTGTAACTAAATTAAAGCGTCTCGTTGGATGATCGAGAATTCCTTGGAGGAGGTAACCCACATGTTGCTAACAAGCTTTTCCCACGGTCTAAATGAAAGTATGGAACTAATTAAATAGAATTTAGTAAATTCATTTGGAATCCGATGAAAATAGTGGTGTCGGGATGATGGAACCGTGAGATCTTAACTGGTGACTTTAATATTCCCCTAATAAAATAATAAGACACATCCATTCAAATATTTCTAAAACATTACACTTCTCTCTTCTCCTCAATTGACACTTCTTTAAACTAAACCTGCTACGAGAATGAGCTTGGAGCATGCATAGTGGGCAACACGACCATCTTCAACAGCAAAACTTGTCTACACCAGCGAAACCTTTCCTTAGTTTAAACAATAAGCCATAGGACATTGAGGTGGCTTGCCTAGTGCGGCATAAATATTCACTTTTTCTTTAGGCCTTTGTACAGCCCTGCAGTGCAATATAAGCCCTAATTCGCTTTAGGATTCCAAGGTTGTCGTCCGGTACGACATAAATCCTCCCATTTTCCAGGTTGTTTGCATAATAAGATATTATGCAAATGTAATCTCTGTAATTAAATGGCAGGATTGAAATTTAAATAACTTCATTTCTAAGATTTAAAGCCAAACCATAGGATAGTTTGGGAAGACATCAAGATTTTTCTTGAATCTATGTTCTTCCCCTAGCCTTCTCTCCTTTGGTTTATGATAAAACGAAATATTCCAAATTTGAGGCATTCACCTATTGAATTTCCGACTATCACATTTTCTTGGAAAACCTGACCTTTGGAAATCATGAATATAAATATTTCCTGATTTATATCAAGAGCTTTCTTAGGTTACTTTGGTTATCTAAGATGTAATTGACTATAGGGGCTTGCCCTTAGAGGAAACTTAAAAACCCCAGATTAATATAAACCCTATCTAATTATTTCATATTATATAGGGGAAATAGTCGATAAAAACTGGTTTGCAGATCAAACTGATGTCATAAATCCTTTAGTTTATTTGATCAAGCTTCACTTCAAGCCATGTATTTATTATATGGGATAAATACATGTCTTGTGGTGAAATGATTGATTATTTAAATTATCATTTATATGAGATCGGTTTGATTTCATGTTCTTCAAAATAAAAATATTAATTTTAAAAATCCATATATATTCATATTAAATTAAATCAAATTTCTATTTTATAAGATTAAAACTCTTTTCAAAAAGAAACACACAAAAAAATATTTTTCAAAGAAACCAAAATTTAACTGCCGACATGCACAGATGAGATTTCTCAGAGAAGACACTAGTGATGTATTCCCTACAAACCCTGAGTACACTCCATACCAGCCTGATGAACCTGATGATGGTGGAGCTCCTACAGATGATGATTGGTAGTTTAGTATTTTTGTTTTCATTGCATTTAGTATTTTCTAATGTATTTGTGATATACTTGAAACTGTGTTAGTATTTGTTATGTAATTGTTATTTGGATGTATTTGTTGTGAATTTTATGTTGAATTGTGATGGATGTGATGTGATTGTATTTAGTAGAGTTTAGTCTGTGATTGTAACGGTTCGATATTAATGTGTTATGTGTTTAGTTGATGTTTTGATTTCAAACTTATTCACCTTAAAAATTTCTAAAATATATTTGTGTGTAGAAATGCTCTTAATTATTTCAGACCTATGTTCTAAATTTATAAAGAAGACTTACCTAAACTCAAAGTTATGAAAAGCCCAACATATTGAGGTATGAGTTACATATATGTTTTGATCTTTTCTTTCTAACTATACTAATCTTATTGATATTAAAAAAATTATGTTTGGGAGACAGAAAGAATTAACTATTAGTTGTTATCATTTAAAAGTATTTTCAAAATTATTAACATGATTTCCTGTGATAGAGCTTAATTTCAGATAACTGTATTATTATTTTATTTGAGTACTTTAGTGAACTGGAATGAAAGTTTTTGTTAATGAAAGGTAATTTTGTAGGATAAGATATTTGGTATAAGAGAATAGGACTATAGTCAACTATTCAAAGTAAGAAAAATTGTATGTCTGAAATATTAAGAATCTTAAAACTTAATGTGAAAGGAAAGGATTGGGACTCTATGATGAATCAATAATAATCTAAAGAAATGCCTATTGGGTAAAGGATTGTGGTAAGTTTCAAGTTTAGGGTGAGAAGGGTAAAGTTTAAAATTATTAAAGGGTATCCAGATATAGTAATCCTCACTTGAAAAAAAGCAAAAAGCAAAAGTAAAAAAAAAAGAAGACAAAAAGACAAAAAAGAAGAAAAAGAAAACAAAAAGTGGGGAGAAGCTTGAGGAGATGCCTAATCAAAAATTGGCTTCACTTGAATCTACCTAGAGTGAAGAACTTAATTACTTTCCTGAACATATATATGGATTAGCATCTTTAATTGTAGTGTTCTCATAAACTTCTTTTCATGTAATTCTTTTAAGTGCCTTAATAGGACAATCTACAGTCATTTTTGAAATGAATAGAAGGCTAGTACTCTTAGACTTAATGACTAGATAGCCTTATACCTACAAAATTTATTTGAATTATTCAACGAACTTTCTGAAATTTTTACTACTATTTTTATCTAAGTTAAAATCATGGTATTTTAGAAAGAAAGTTCATTGCAGTGGATCATTATTTTATGTATTAACTAAATTACTTGAGGAGAAGTAATAGTTAAGTTTGGGGGATCTTGATCCACAAAAAATTTGATAGCTTTTTAATGTCTATTTCATACCAATTTTTGATGATATCGCACTTTAAAGAAAGGTATCTTTCATGATTTCATGCAGGTACAATGACATTAGGCCTTTGGAGAAAAAGGAAGCAAAAAGGAGCAAATTTGGAGCAAAATGAGGCAAAATGCAGATTTTTAACTAAAGTACTGAATGGCATTGTCACCAGCGCTAGACCACGCCAAATCACAGAGAATTTTTACCAGAAGAAGGAAAATAGCGCAGGACAGCGCCCTATCCTGCGCTGGATCATGCAATATCCCGTTTTAAAACTAGATTCAATGTATTTGGCCGAATTTTAGAGGGGTGCTTGAGGAAACTCTTGGGAAATCAGTTGTAGCCGAATTTAAACTGTTTTGGAGCCAAATATTGGAGGGGAAGAGTCTTTTGAGTGTGAGTGAAGAGTGAGAGTGTCTTTTCATTGTTTTAGTGTAGAGAGTCCATCTATGATTTGTGTGTGTTCTGTTCTTAGGAGTGTAGGAGGAGAGGAAAAGTGAGAGATTTCTTCTTCCTTACTTATCTAAAGATAGAATTGTGTGTTGTTATGAAGAAAAAAGAGGAGTCAAAGGAATTCCGTGAGATTCTCTTGGTGAAGAGTTTGAGATAAGTTGTCTTTTCTTTACCCAGTTTGTATGACGTTGCTTTTATATGTAAAATCCGTCTTTTGTTGTCTTTTCCTCATGAGTGTTGAGTAAATTTCTTTGTCTTCCTCCTTTTCATGTGATATGTTGATGTTGTGATATGGAAATGACGTTTTGATTTATAATGGAGAATTTGTGATGACCTTTTCACTTCATACTTCATTTACTTTTTGATCTGGCCAATTGAATTGTTATAATGTGTTGGGAAACATATGTTCTGAAAGTATTATGTGTTCCATAATAAAAGTTAAGGTCATATTTAATGTCCATGAATGAGTGACGTGGTTCATGGGGGTTGGGTGCAAATAAATAGGGAAATATATTTTGATGGGCTTAAAATTAGAGATTTTAGAGTGACAGGCTGAAATCCGCAATTTGGTCATAGGATTTAGATACCAAAGATAGAGTTAGCCTTCAGGCGAAGGCAAGTGGGAGCTCTGGTGTGAGAGCCAGTATCCTCCCAGCCATACCACAGAGTTGTGGAATAATCTTAGGATTAGCAAATGTTCTTTATATTGCTCGAAAGTGGGTACAAAATAGGAATGCTCCTATTTGGCACAATACTATTGCATCACTGATCTATGTCACTAAATCATCACATTATTATTAGAGAGGAGGAAGATTCTTTCTTACATTTGAGCTTTTGTTATAAATTTAGCCTTCTGTTAGTTAACTGCGTTAAGAAGTTAAAACGTACTTTGGTATAATTAGTAACTCCAACTGTTTATTCATCTTTTATTATTAGTAATTATTGCAATTGTGCTGTGATTCGTAAAGTAGTTTCTATGCTAAATTGTAGAATTAATTGCTACCTCATAGGATCGATAACCAGGGCTCCATTAGAGCCCTGTATTACTTGAGCGATACGTATACTTGTGTTTAATTGTGTGACACAATACAAAACTAAATCAATATATATATATAAATCTGAGTTCATAAATTTTAGCAATTTAAAAAAGTCGCACCAGTGTGGAACCAATTTTTGATTAGGCCCTTAAATCCTCAAGCTTCTACTTTCTTTTTACATATTATTTTTCATTTCTTTTATAAGGCAAAGATTATTATATCTGGATAAGCTTTTAATTATTTTGAATTCCACCCTTCCTTTCCTAAAGCATAAGGTAGATATATAACGTTAACTTAGAAATATAATAATAGTTTTGAAAATTAATTTCAATAAAATAAATTTAAATATAAAATATAAAAGTATAATACTTCTATTTTTCCAAAAATACAACTTTTCCTACTAAAGATAGTAACAAAATATTTATCATTTCTTCAGTAAGAAATTCTTAACTTTAAAATTTTCATCCTACTAATGATTTTAACTAAAATTTCTTACTCATTCTATATTCAAAATTTTATTTCTCTAATAGATCTTCATACACATAATTATTTTTCAATCAAAATTAAATTTTATTTATAACACATTTGAGAACAAATAAAATTTAAGTTTTTGATATTTACTTTACATTCTCACCAAACCATAAAATTTTCATTATGAAGAAACCTTTAAGGAGTGTAACAAGATACATGGGTAGGAATAGAAAATTATAAATATTAGACTTGCAGGAATTTTTATATCTTAAATTTGCAGGATTAAAAACATGAATGAAAATAACTAGATCAAATTTCTAAAACTTTATATTTTATAAAACTCAAAAGGCTTCTAAAGTAGTGGAGGAAATAAAAGCAATTTCACACACACTTAAACAGAAATCCACAACTAAAACATATATGATAGTAAATTGAAAAGTTAAGCATGAAATTTAATTAGTGGATTTTAATAATGTTTTAAACCTTCTTAAATAGTTTCTGGAATAAGTTCTAAAACTAACAAACAATATACACTAAAAATTTACTAACACATTTACTACCATAAAGAATTTAAACATTCACATTACAAAACATCCACAAATAATATAAAAACAAACTAAAGTAGCTTACTAACTATAACATCAATAAAGTCCACATAACAACCATACTAAAAATTTCACAACATCAAACAAACTACTAAGTCAAACATAAAAAAAACATAACAATCCACAACACTCACGAACTATATATCCTAATCCTAATCTTCTTCTTCATCAACATCTCCTTCTTTCCAGGTACAGGTATGCTCATATGAGGTAGACTGTGGATGAGTGGGTAACACAACACTATAATCACCCGAATATGATCTACTTTCCCTTCTATACCATGAACTCTTTCTGTAGTATAATTAATATTATCTTTCATTTTGTTTAAAAGCTCAGTCTGCGAATCAGAAAACTAACTTGATGAAGCCTGAGATGTGGAAGCACGAGTAGTAGAAGTAGCAAAAGTATCTAGAGAAACCTCCTCTCCAGTCAAAAAGTTAATGCTCAACATAGTTCTTAAGAGGCTGAAGGATCTCATCCCAATTTTGAGATCTAACACCAACCCACTGACCTAATGAATGTTTAAGGGAAGCGAATCCCATACCTGCAGTAGTGGCAGCTCTGGCAAAAATCCAAATATAATCATAAATAATCTTCCCAATGTCTATCGTATTCCTCTGCTAAATACATTAATTCAATGTAGCTCTTTCTCTTCTCACCTCGCCCAGATAATTTGTAGGAAGCAATTTAGATGATATGAAATAATTCCAGGCCTTAGTGGTGGCATTCAACTTTGAAGCAGAGAAGTGTTGACCTCATTTTTGGGCGAGGTCTGATCTTCCTCCTAGTGCTCAGGATCTAGCCATAGGACTTCTCCTGGACTATCCTAGAAGACTAGAGTTAGAACCCACCATTTAGAAATTTTCAACCACTTCTTAACTCCTCTTGGACCCCACATAGATGGTTACAAAGCTCCAAATCACCTTGGAAGGTTAAAACCACCATGTGAAGACTCAATAGTGAGTTCCTATAGGAATGTTTGGACTCAGGGTAACCTTGAGTGGCTTGAGCTTCTCTTGCATACACACATCCCTAAACCATTGAGTTCCACCCATTTGTCCTAAGCCCTAAACTTTATCCCTTCCACCCTTTAAGAAACTCACATGATTGAACCAAAGCCACTACTCTTTGAGTAAGATGGCTAGGGTCAATATGTGAAGGATCATAAAGTGGTTGTCAATTGGCTAAACTTTGGTCCCAAAGTGGTTAGACATGGCTAAGGTCCATGGCCCATGCCTCTAAACCCTAATTTCATCAAGAATTCCAATTTTTAAATCCAAAAATTCCAAATCCAATTCAAAATCTCTAAATTCATTTCAAAACCTCATCGAAATCAATTTGAACCACCATTTGGCCCAATTGCACCTAAACCTACCAAAATTGGCCAAATTACCAAAATGCCCCTAGGATATCCAAAATTTCAAAATTCTAATTTTTTTGTAAATAAATCCCAAATATTCCCAATATCATTTTCTTCAACTACCACATGCCCTAATTTTGTCAATTTAACCAAATTTGACCAAAAAAGCCCATTTGTCCCTTAAGGCCCAAAATTGACCAACTAACTCAATTCACCTCAGATTGAACTCGAAACCACTCAATTTTCCCCAAAACAAATTCTATACTCTTCCTAACATCCCCACAAACAAAATGCAATATTAATTTTCCCTCAATTTGAACTCAAACTTCACTCAAGTCCCACTCAAGCCAAAATCCCCAAATTTGCCCTAAAATGTCCGTGGACCCAAACATGCCCAAATCATCAATTGACGTCCAACCAATGTTGAAAACTCTTTTTCACATCCTTATAAAAATTTTTCAACATCACATTTGCGCTTAACCAAATATTAGCCTAGCTTTAAGCTAAATTTTCCCAATTTGCCTAAATTGACTCTATGCCTTAATCACACTCAATTAACCCCCAAATCAAATCAAAATCATCCCAAATTTTTTCCAAGTTCCACATAACATATTCCAACACAAAAAAAAAACATTTATTTGACTAAAATTTTGACAAAAATCTAATTCATCCCTTTGAACCAAAATCCCTAATTTTGAACCAAAAGCCCAAATTCCCTTCAAATTCCCTTCATGACACCTTTAAATGCCCCAAAATAATTCTAAACCAAATCTCAACATGTCCTAGTCAAATTTCAATCAATTCCAAACCAATTCAATCATGGCATAATTAATTACAAAAATAAAGTCAACACGTGCATGTTGAAGGCCCATACCTATATCATGTTTAAAAACCACTTCATTAATTCTAAAAGCCCAAATTGAGCCCACATGTCATATTTCCCTTCTATTATCATTCCATGACATTTAATTCATCATCTCATAGGATTGTACCTAACCAAACATGCATGCATCCCACCATACCAAAATTGGGCATGTTGACATAAAGCCCACAATTCATGACAAATTTAAATTCCTACTACATGAAAATCTTCCATAGCATCATACATGGCATGGCAAGCCTCATGAATCATCTCATGATCATCCAAATGTCAACTTTTACAAAAATGGCAAAGGGAGGTCACTGTTCCCTCTCCCTCACTCACTTGGATTTTCCCCACTTCAAACATTTAAACCTTCTTTCCCCAAGCCCAAAGCAATCATTTGACCTCACCAAAACCCACTTGGGGGCCTTAAAATCAGTTCTAACCAATTTGGGAAAAGATCTAGCCTTTGGACCAAGGAATAAATCCAAGTTAGCCCACTTTAACCCAAACCTCAAGCCTCCTTTGGTTCTTCACCATGAAGCCTCCAAATGTTTAAATTGATGCCACCATTCAACCTCCCTGACTCACCTGAGCTGAGACTTGACTTGACCCTAGACGAACCACCACCTCAGCCGCCAGAAAAAACCAGGCCGAGAGCTCCAATTTAATCCAAAAAATAAATTAGATCCTGCTGAAGCATCCCAACCCTATTGGTCAGCGGAGTTTTTCTTATCCTCACCAATGCAGGTAATCCCAGCCCCTAACTCCCCCTGGGAAGCCCTCTAGCCATGGCTATTTAAACAGCTCTCCACCACAGTCAAAAGGTTGAATGCACTGAACCCTCCCAAAAACCCATCCAAGTGACCTAAATTGCTCTCACAACCTAGAGAACTTGATCCCCACTGTCCTCATGCCTTGAACTCCACCACCTGAACTCAATTTCTCAGCCAAAATTCAGGCCTGAAATAGGACATTCACCAATCCTCCAGCAAACCAAAATTAACTCTTCTAAAACCTTCACGAGAGGTAGAGAAGGAGTTCCCCCATCAAAGCCCCATCAACAGAGGTCTCTACATTGGACTTCAACTATGGCTGGCCACCATTTGGAGGAGGTCTACACCAATATCAAAGGGAGCTCAAGTGCTCCCTACAGGTTCTTCTTCAAACCCCACTGAAGGTATCACAACCATCCAATTGAGGCTAAACCTCTTGGACAAAGGTAAAGAATCAAAACACCCAAATTCGAGCTTGGGTTGGGCCTTTTTGAAAAAAAACTTGAAAATAATGCATGATGAGCCGTATAGATGTGTAGAGCTAGACTAGATGAAGGTTTTGAAACAAATTTTACTTAATTTGGTTGAGTATCTGTTGAGATTTTAACCCTAGAAAATGTGTAGTTATCGTTTCGAACCAGACGGGGACGATGAAGGAAGATCGTCCGATCGCGTATGTATCCAGTGGAGGGCTCAGATTGCGCTGGACCAGGAGATGGGGCGAGACAGTGGGACGCGTGGCTGCCGAGTCAGATGGCGGCGCCAAATCAAACTGTGCCGTGTGGAACTTCGATACGCCATAGGATCCAGTCAGCGCTGAGCTATTCAAGTAGAAAAAATAGAGATTTTTCTTATTTATTTAATGGAGTAAGCTTTAAAAATGCATATCTTTTCACAGAAAAAATGATAAAAATAAAATAAAAATACCCCCTTGCTCAGTGAACAGAGGAAAACAATGTGGAATTGAAATAAACATAGTTTGTTATATATTTGATTTTTAACTAATTATTTACTATTTTGAGTATTTTAATTCTTCATTTACATCCATAATTCACCATGGTTTGGGACTATGGGGCTTTTGTTCCCTCTGACCTTGGGAACATTCCCTGAATCTTTCAAGGTCAGGGGAGACATCTAAGCAGAGATCCATATTTTCCAAGTTTATGTGTCTATTTTAATGAATTAATTATAGAAATTAGCATGTTGTTTAGAAAAATCTAGGAAATTTAGGGGAGGTGTCTTAGGACCAGAGGACCTAGGAATATTATGGTTTGGTTTAATTCATTAAAAAATATCCCTAATTTGACAAAACACTCAAAATTGAATCTAAATTAATTTGGAATAACCACACATCAAAATGATATGAAATCAACTCTCTACTGTGCTTTAGGGCTAGAAGAACCTCACATAAAAATTTCAAATCAATTGGAGTTAATTTAACCCACTAAATGAATTAAAAAAGTGACATAATCATACTTGAAATTAAAAAATTCATAAAACCCAAAATATAACTAAAAAATTCAGTAAATCAATTTTAGAAGTTCTTTGTGATCAAAGGAGTCCAGGAAAAATAAAATTGTATTTTTTTAAAAAAAAATCATTTTTAATCATTTTTGAATATTTTATTAATTAAAAAATCATAAAAATCATAAAATATTAAAATTCACCAAAATGTCACATTTGGCCTCCTAATCACTTAGGAATCAACAAAACATTTTTCCTAAGCCTCTAAGTAAAGATATTAAATTTTAAAGGCTTAAGGTAATTTTTAATATCTAAAAATAGATTTTTCAAGCCTTTCACTAAAATAATTCTAACAATTCAAAGAAAAATTAGAAAAATACAAAGCTTGTTTCTCTAGGTTCTCTGACCTCAGAGAGATTTAAGAAAAATATAAAACCTAATTTTACCCTTCAATTTTATTTTAAAATTTTTTAGTACTCCAAAACTTAAAATAATTCCAATAAATAAATTAAAATTCAAAAAATCACCAAAAATTAGTCCAAGTGGTCCTCTAGTTAGTAGGAACCTCCCATAATTTTTCTAGGGACAGAAATTTCACCTTGGTCATGTTGTAAAATTTTCATTAAAAATACTTATTTTCCATTAAAATAATTATATAAAGTAAACTAAAATAGAAAAATCACATTTTCTCCTCTGATGTCTTAATTAACATATGAGTGAGGTGACATAAAAATTTTAAATTCATATAAGTTTAATTTAGTAAATTATGAGGTGAACAAACTTTAGAGGGCATAAGGGTAATTAGGGAACCTTAGCTTAACTAATATTTGGGCTTAACCAAAGGGGAAGGGAAAATGTTTGATCTTAATTTTCATCTTAGATTATTGAAACATAGGGAATTAAGGGATAGAAACCCATTAATCACCTTTAATATTAAAGAAGAAATCTCAATTAATTAAATCACTAAGCTTTGGAAGTTAATTTAAGCATAGGTTGTTATGGTTAGAGGGTTTGTTATAGGAAGACTCTAATTCTCTAAATTGAATCCTTAACCAATAAATTGATTAAATACCATCTAACGTTTACTAATGAAACCATAAAATGACAATTAAAATTAAATCTTATGATTAATTAAAACAATTTAAAATATTAAAATTAATTTGAAATAAATTAAAATTAAATTAAAACAAATTTAAAATATTAAGTTTAAATTGAAATAATTTATAATTAAAATAAATAAAAGAAACTCAAAATATTAAAACCAATTTAAAATATTATGATTAAATTAAAAGAATTTAAAATATTAAAATTAATCTGAAATATTATAATTAAATTAAAACAATTTAAAACATTAAAATTAATTTAATTTAACTAAAATAATTTAAACATTTTTTTCCAAATTAAAATAATTTAAAATATTTAAAAATCAACTAAAACCTTATAACTAAATTGAATCATTTTAAATTACTGACTCAACTTTAATTAAGAAAGGTTACATTCTTTAATGGACTAATTTGCCCCTAAAGGCTTTCATCTTTATAACTCTTAAATGAGATGTCAAATGAAATATCACCTTACTCATGGGATAATCAAACATCCAAGTTCGTTGAGCAAGAACCAAAACACAACTAAACCCGGGATGATCAATTCATCCACATAATGAAATTCATTTGGACTCAAAATGATCCCAGAAGCGTTGAAAAAATGTTCAGGACCCGTCCTAAGCACTTTTTTAATCCAATGAGATATTTTAGAAGAACAATTGAACTTCATTGTTCTTTGATGCAAAAAATCATCCCTAACTCACCTTAGGAATTCATTAGTGATAGGATTAGGATTTGATAGACAACCAGAACTTCAACCTAGCTAACATAGCAATAGGATTAGGATTTGCTAGACAACCAGAACCTTCCCTTAGGTTTACCTAGGTATTTTTTTCAAATATTTAAATGCCCTAACATTGTTTTAAGTGCAGTTGGAAATGATGAGAAAACCCTTCAGGTACACATTTAAATTTTTACAATTTACATTCCGCAATTTATTAAATGCTTTACTTTCCTATAATTTATAAACCTGTGAAAATGATTGAACCAAACATGTTTAAACAACTCAAAATTTAATCATCAACCAAATAAAACTTGCAACTTCAACTAAATAAAGAAGTCTCATTGAATGACCGGGAATCTCTCAGATGAGGTAACCTACGTGTTGCTAACGGGATTACCACGGTCTGGATGAAAGTATGGAACCATTAAGTTGGAATTAATAAATTCATCCGAACTAAGTGAATTTGATGAAAATGGTGATACCGGAATGACGGAACCGTGGGATCCTAACCGGTGTCGCCTATTGACCTCATTTTTTGTGAGGTCTTTTCTCTCCTTAGTACTTCTTAGGATCTAGCCATAAGGTTTTCTACTTGACTATCCTAGAGGACTAGAATTGGGACCCACCCTTTAGCAATTCAGCTACTTCTTGAGTCCTCTTGGGACCCCACTTGGATGATTGCAAACCTCTAAATCACCTTAGAAGGTTAAGACCACCATATGGGGAACCAATAGTGAGCTCCTATAAGGTTGTTCAAGCCTTAGGACTACCCTGGGTGGTCTGATCCTGGTGAGGTCTGGCTTACACACTGCACTCTCACACACACCACCCTTCCCCATTTCTCCCCCTGGTTCATTTGAGCACTCATGTGGCTAAGTCCAAACCCCTAGCTCTTTGGCTAAGATGGTTAGAAAAAACCCATGAGATGTTGAGGGTGGACATGTCTTGGGTCATCATAATCATAAATTCAACTTTTGCCAAATGCCCAGTTGTGACATTGGGTCCTTCAAACCTACCTAAAATTACCTAATTGCCCTAAATTTCCCAAAATTCGCCAAAAATTACCCAAAATTCCCAAAAATCCTAAAAAAATCATTTTGAAACAATCCCCACCTTTTAAATTTACCAAAATACCCCAATACCTTCCAAATAACCTCTTGATACCCTAAAATACCCTTTTGGCACAAAATTCCAACAATTCCAAATAATTCCCAGAAAATTCCAAAAAATTCCAAATATTCCCAATTTCATTTTGTTCAACTACACCATAGCCCAATTTTGCCAAAATAACCCACTGTTATCAAAATCCCCAAATTGACCCATTTTTAACCTAAATACCAAAATCCACCAAATTGACCTTCCAATTGAACTCAAAACCTCCCCATGTCTTCATGAAACTTCTTCATGGCAATCACCTCTTCAAAATTGCTTAAGAAATTTGGACCCAAATCAAGACCTAACTCAAGTTAGCCCAACCCAAACCCAAATGAGTCAATTTGAACCCATGACCAAACCAAACCCCAATTGAACCAAATGTGGCTAAACCAACCTATCCACAGCCACTAAGTGAGCCCTAGGAACCACCCTAGATCCATCTAGCCCAAGCTAAGTGAGCCATGGACCAAGGGTTCCCCATTTTAAGGGATCTCTTCCCTTAAATGGACAAATCCACCTTTTGCCTCACCCCAAATCCCCCTTTCCTGGTTTATCACCATTAAACCCTACTCCTTGGTTGACCTGACCCATGGCCAGTTCCCTTGTCCTTACCGGCCGCCCTAGCCACCGGAGGGAGTCAAAATCGAGAGCCACCACCAAGTGAAAAAAACCCAAACTCTCCCAATTGGCCAGGTCAGCCAAATCAAACCTTGGAGCTCCTCTGCCCTCCACCTGAGCAGTGGAATCCACCAACCAAATGAGCCCTAGCTCAGCCCAATGGCCCTGGCCATTTAAACACCTCTTCTCCTTCATGAAAAAGGTGCTGAAGGGTGTTGAAATTTTTCTCAACAAAACCTCACCAAATCACTCCCGCAGCTTCTCCGACCTAAGGAAGAAGAACCCACTCGTTCTCCTCGCCCGCATCCCCCAACTCGAGCTCAATTTCTCACTCGAAAATCAGGCCGAAACGAGGACACTCTCCGAAACTTCACCAAATCCAAATTAACTCTTCCCGCACCTTCACCGAGAGGTAGAGAAGGAGTTCCCTAGTGAAAGCCCCCTCTCCAGACCACCCAGTTGTTCCAGCCTCCAAGCTTTGTGATCGGGCCTGGTGGAAGTCAAGCCTAGACATTTCACCATAACTCCAGGCTTCATCCCTAGCCTCCTTGGACTCCAACGAACATGCCGAGCCTCTCTGATAGAAGCTTCACTTCTCAGAGCCAAGGTATTGCCCTCTTCTTCCTCCCGAGCTTCTAGCGATTCTTCTTTTTATTTAAGTCAATTTCAATGCATGTTTACCATATGGATGCGTTCGTCTTCTCAAGATGAATCCATAGAGCATAAGAGCTCGAAAATCCATTGAGAATCGAGGGAGATATTAGGGTTAGAAGGTCGACGGCTCACGGGACGCACTAGTCGTAGACGATGACCAGGAGCCGTCCGATCGATTGTGTATCGGTTGAACGGCGGAGATCAAGTCGGACCAGAAGACGGAGCGGAACCGTGGGACACGTGGCAGCTGACTCAGGTGGTGGCGTCGAATGAGAGCTCGACACGTAGAGCTTCGGAGCCGCCGAGGTTGATGCAGCGCTGACTGGTTTAAGTAGGAAAATCCAATTTTTTTATTTATTTAAATACCTGAAACTTCAAAAATTGATTTCTTTGCATAGAAAAATTATAAAAATAAAAGAAAAATACCACTCTCTCAGTGAACAGAGGAGAATCATGTGGAAAAGAAATTGATCTATATTGTTGAGTATTTTATTTTTAATTAATTTAATACTATTTTGAGCATTTTAATTCTCCATGCATGTATACATTTCACCATGGCATGAGACCATAGGGCTTATGAAGCCTCTGATCTTGGGAACATTCTCTGAATTTTTCAAGGTCAGAGGCCATCCCTGTGGTAAGTTATGTATTTTTCAAGTTTGTCACTATTTTTGAGATTTTAATTCCAGAAAATAGCATGTTGTTCAAAAAATTCCAGAAAAATTTGGTGAAGTCCCTTAGGACCAGAGAACCCCAGTATAATTATGGTTTGAGTCAATTCATTAAAAATACTCCTAATTGGCCTAATCACTCAGTATTGAACTATAATTAATTAGAGTTAATCACACATTAAAATAACTTGAAATTAATTATCCACTGATCTCTAGGATCAGGGGAACCTCACATAAAAATTTGAAGTCAATTGGAAATGTTTAACCCCACTAACTAGATCAATTAAGCCACATAATCAAAATTAAACTTTAAAAATTCATAACTCCAAAAATACATTTCAAAAATTCACCAAATGGATTTTGGGACTTCTCTGATATCAAAGGAGTCTAAGAAAAATAAAATTGGAATTTTCTAAAAAATTTTCATTTTTAAGCATATTTTAATATTTTCAATAATTAAAAAATAATAAAAATCTTAAAAATAATCAAAATAATAAAAATGTCATATTTGGTCCCCTAATCACTTAGGAACCAATCAAATATTTTTCCTAAGTCTCTAGTTTAAGATATTTAATTTCAAAGTCTTAAAACAATTTTTAAATTAAAAAATATATTTTCTAGCCTTCCCCACTAAATTAATTCTAATAAATCAATGAAAAAAAAATGAAAAATAAAAAATTTGTTTCTCTTACTTTCTTGAGGTTAGAGGCATTTTTGAAAAATATAAAATCTATTTTTCAACTTTTATTTTATTTTATAAAAAATTAACACTCCAAAACTTAAAATAATTCTAATAAATAAAATATAATTGAAAAAATCACCAAAATTGGTCCAAGTGGTCCTCTAGTCATTAGAAATGTCCCATAATTTTCTTAAGGACAGAAATTTTACCTTGGTCATGTTGATGAGTTTTCCTTGAATATCCCTACATTAAAAAGAATTATATAAATGAATTAAATTCAGAAAAATCACATTTTGCCCTCTAATATCTTAATTGACATGTGAGTGGAGTGGCATAAAAATTTTAAGTTCATTTAAGCTTAATTTAAGGAGGTATAAAAAATAAGCTTAAAGGGGCATAAAGGTAATAAAAGATTTTAACCCCTAATTAAAACTTTAGGTTTAATCAACATGGGGGTAAAATATCTGATTTTAATCTTCTCTTAGATGATTGAAACTTTGGGAACTTGAAGGGTAGGAACCCATTAATCACTTTAATAAACCCAAAAATGAAATTTTAATTAATTGAGTGATTTATATTTTGGAAAATTAATTGAAATTGGATTATTAAAATAGGGATATAACTTAAGGGGATAATATTTCCTTAATTTAAAAATCCCTAAATAAATCACTTAATAATATTTAACTCTTAAACTTAAGAAGATAAGTGGAATTAATAATTAAATGATTGAAAGTAAATAATTCTTAATTTGATTAAAACCTACATCATTAAATAATCTAACAATCGATTAAAACCTGAAATATTAAATAATTAAAAATTAAATTAAAATATTTAGAACTAATTAAGAATCATTTCAAAACAAACTTAAATCAAATTTGCAAATTTTAAATAATTTTAAAATAACATACCTTAAAACATAATGTAAAAATTAAATTAATTAATATAATTAATCCAAATTAAATCAGCAAAATTTAATAAATAATTTGAACACCTCTTTTGACCTAAGTTAATCTAAAAAAAAATTAAATTAACGTAAGATTTTGATATCATTTATAAAAGGTTTAACTTAAATGAATCAAACACCATTCTAAACTCATAATCATTGATTAAAATTTCATAATTAAATCACATTAAAATAAAAATCATTAAAAATCTTTAACAAATTAACTTGCCTCTGAAAACCTTAAATTATTATAACTAGTAAATGAAGCGTTAAGTGAAATGTCACCTCACTCATATGATAATCAAACATCCTAGTTCACTGAGCAAAGAAACAAAACTTAACTAAACCCTTGAATGATCAATTCACCAGTACAATGAAGTTCATTTGGACTCAAAATAATCTCAGGAGTATTGAAAAGATGTTTAGAATTCGTTCTAAGCACTTCCTCGATACGGTGAGATGTTTTAAAGAACAATTGAACTTAATTGTTCTTTGATGAAGAAAATCATCCTTAACTAAAAAAAATCAAGAACTTAGACGTCATAGGAAATAACTAGCTATAGGATTAGGATTCTGGTAGACAACCAAAATCATTCCTTTAGTCTTTAACTAGGTACTTGTTGAAATATTTAAATGCCTTAACATGTGTTTTAATGTGTAGCTTGGAATGACGGGAAGACTCTCCAGGTACACTTTTATGTTATTGCAATTTACTTTATTGCACTGCGCTTTACTTTTATTGCATGTTAAACAAGATTGTTGCATGAAAACCAAAACCTTTAGGATAGCCACAAAATCGAAACCAAAACTAAATTAAAAGTCACAACAAGATAAAATTCACCGCCACAACATTTTAAAATATAAAACAACTCAAAATTTAATCACAAATAGAACAACAAAACCACAACTTTAACTAAATTAAAACGACTCGTTGAATGGTCGGGAATACCTCGAATGATGTTACCCACATGTTGCTAACGGGATTTCCCACAGTCTAAATGAAAGTGTGGAACTCATTCAGTTGAGTTTAGGAAATTCATCCGGACTAAGTGAATTCGATGAAAATAACGGTGTCGGGATGACGGAACCGTGGGATCTTAATCGGTTCTGTTTAAACAACTTTAAGATTTGTTTTAATTAAAATACTAAAAGGCATTTGGACTTTAAGATTTCTAAACCATAAAACTTCTCTCATCTCTTGATTTTCATCTTCTAAAACCAAACCACTACAGCAATAAGGAGCTTGGAGCATAGTGGGCAGCACGGCCATCTTCGTGAGCAAAACTTATGTCTACTTCAGCAAAACATTCCTTAGAATTAAATAACAAAGCCATAGGACTTCGAGGTAGTTTTTCTAGTGCAACATAAATCCTCATTCTTTTCGTTAGGCATTTGCATAATCATGTTATGCAGACTAAGCCCTAACTGTTCTTAGGAGTCCAAGGTAGTCGTTTGGTACGACATAAACCCTCACATCTTCAAGGCTATTTGCATGATTGTGTCATACGAATATAAGTCCTAATTAACTAAAACTGGCAGGATGAAACATCAAATAAATTCTTCTTAAAATCAAAGCCAAATAGTAGGATAGTTGGGAAGTCACTGAAGTTCGCTTCAGATTCGTGACATCCACTACTTCTCTTCCTTTGGATTCAAAAAAATAACTGTTCCTAATTTCATCCATTCCCAATTGGAATTTCCAAAATCTGATTTGTTTGAAACCGTATACTTCGAAATTTCTTGAAAGCATAAACCACTGATCATTATCGTGAGTTTTCTTAAATGATTCCCGTCATTTAAGATGTAATTAACTATAAGGGCTTGCGCTTATAGGGAACTTTAAGAACCCAGGTAATATAAACCCAGCTTAACTCTTTTATATTAAGCAGGGAAACTTGTCGGATTATAAAATTAGTTCGCAAACCAAATGGATGTCACAAATCTTCTAGTTTATTTAATCGAGCCCCATCATCAAACAATGTATTTATTCTTCGGGATAAATACACGGTTTGTGGTGCGGTGCTTGTTTATATAAACTATTTGGGATGTGAGATCGGTTTAATTTCACATCTTATAATTTTCAAATTTAAAATTATTTTCAAAATAAAACGCTACTTTCTAAATTATTTATATATATAAATTAAAAACCTAAAAAAAATAAAATACGCTGACATATTTCTAGCGACTCCGCTGGGGACTAGTTCCTCTCTCCATTTTGATCAGATGGTTTTGCATGCATAAATCGGTAGTAAGTCCATGCCCCTAGTGGATCAGACTACCATTCTTTAGTTGGCATACCTCACTCATTTCTGTCTTGAACGGGTATAGACAACTCCTTTTGGATTTTGGAACCACTATTTAGACACCCCTAAACAGAGAGGTTCCGGAATCTTCCTTTGATACCTCTCCGGAGAGGTGAGGTAGACCCCCAATAGGTGTTAGTTTAGGAGCGGTCCTTCGGGTTGGGAAATCCTACGAGATTTTCCCTTCCTCTCTGAGCTCTGGATTGTGTCCTTCACCCTCTCTAATCTCCTCTCCTTTTTAACGAATAAAATAACCGCCTAACAAACAAAATCTCTTTTTAATCAAACTTAAATAAATTGTGTTCGGACTCTTTTTGATTTCTTTCTTTTCGTCCTGACGAAGGAAGCATAATTCGGGACTGATAGTTGGAACTTGCCTTGCAGAAGATGCCTGCCCTGAAGCTGATCTTCCCTTTCACCAACGGACTTGACTTAGCTGTCTACCAGAACGAGCTGCCTAGCGATGCAATCATTCTCTTCGGACAAGGGTTTGACAATACGGACGTTAAGTTTGCCGATGTTACTCTTTTCGCACTGATGAACAAAGTGTCTGAGACTGAAGAACCTATGATTGAGTTTAACCTGAAGTCAACTTAAGAATTCCCTCCCCTGCAGAGAGCCCCAGTTGAAGGGAACACTGCTGTTACAGTGAAGTCGATCGCTACCCCCGAATCTGTCGTCTCTACCCCCACCGGTCTAGTCATTACTGTACCTACCCCGGTTCTCGCCAAATTGAAAGGAAAAGAAGTACAAGTCAGTTATGAGCCTGTCACCATGGAGGGTTCAGACTTTGCTGCGATACCATCTGTTTTTGAGATTAGGTCGGGTTCGAAGTATAGGCCCTTAACTCAGACACAAAGGAGGAAATCCCTGAAGAGAAAGAGGAAGAACTGCCAAAATACTTACCACTATTGGAAAGAAATAGATTCCACCCTCTCTCTGCTGCATCTGATGAAATAGATGCCAGAATGATCATCGCTGCATTACCCCGGCCTGCATATCACAGTGAGAGTAAGAAGAAGAAGAGCAGGGCTACACCGCTCACCCGATTGCGTGCGGTAGTCGAGAAATTAGTCAGAAAAGAAGGATGTCCTGTATCAGAGATTCTGAGAAGAATGGGATGAGTGCCAGTTAAGTCTCGCCTCGGTCCGTGAGTAGAGCCTTCTATTATTCTTGAAAGACCAAAGAAAAAGGTACGAGCTAGCGAGGAAGGCTCACCTGTTGTTGTATCGGGTCTCCATATTAGGGAGGACACCACCTACTTACGCACCACCGACAGACCAGCCGGTCCTAGGCCTTCTGTTACAAGAAGGATGGTGTGGCGACCTATTATTGCCAAACCAATACAAACACAACGTTCTGGAAAGAGAAGTCTCACTGAAGATCCTAGATCTGAAGAGAGTGTCGCAGTAAAGGAAACTCCTGAAAGAGAGGTTCAACAGTCGTCTCCTAACGACCATGAGATCACTCAAAAAAGGCCACTTGAGGATGCCATAGGGAAACTAAGAATGGACATCCGACGGCTAGCAAGAGAAAGAGGAGAAGAGTGGACATATCAGAATTTATGGATGAAGAGTATTTTGAGATTTACATGGTTGAAACACGAGCATCGTCAGCCTCGCAGGGAATTTCGCCAGCTTTAGAAAGAGATGAGCCAGAATTAATGAGAGCACAACTTCGAGAAAAAGATGATACGATTTCCCAGATGGCGAAAAGGAAGGAAGAGATGGCTGCTTCCCTAGCCACTCTTCAGAGTCAGGCCCAGCCTCAGAAAGAAATACCCCCGGAGGTCATCCATATTGCAGATGGAGGAAAAG
Source organism: Papilionanthe hookeriana x Papilionanthe teres (assembly GCA_022702705.1). Lineage (NCBI taxonomy): Eukaryota > Viridiplantae > Streptophyta > Magnoliopsida > Asparagales > Orchidaceae > Papilionanthe > Papilionanthe hookeriana x Papilionanthe teres. The sequence goes on along the minus strand of CM040431.1, from coordinate 5,980,933 downwards.
ATATTACATCTGTTAACAAAGATGATCAGCTTAAGAAAGATTCTGCACAGAACATGATTCCCGAAAAGGATATGAAGAGCATGGTAGAACAACAGGTGCGAGAAGCCTTAGCTCAGTCCAAGAATGGAACATCTATTCTGACGGGTAGACCTTACCCTGAAGAATTTGATGCAGATACAATACCGAAGGGCTTTGTACCACCGCCGTTTAAGACTTTCGATGGAACGGAAACCCCGGCAACATGTCACACATTTTCGTGCCAGTTGCTGCAATGCTGGTGGGAGCGACGCCTTACTTTTCTGACAGCTCGTCGGCAGTTTATCAGGGATCGCCTTCGACTGGTATGCAGAATTGCCGAATGGATCAGTCAAGACTTTTGCAGAATTAGAAAATATCTTCGTTAAGCGGTTTGTCGGAGCTCAGCACCGCATCACTATCGGTGATCTAGTGGTGGAGCGACAGAAACCGAACGAAACTTTGGTGGATTACATACTTTAATGGAGGAACCTAAGCATGAAGTGTGAACCACAGCTTCAGGAACAGCATGTGGTCGGTATCTTGCTTAAGAGTATCCATGGCCCGATAGCACTTCTCCTTAAGGGATTCACCATTAAGACTTTCGAAAAGTTGCTTAGCAAGGCCGGGAGCTTACAAGAGGAAGCAAAACAGCTAAGTTTCATCGATAAAACCGATAAGCAGAAGCCTGTGAAAGCATTCGAGAAGAAATCTGGGACCGTCGCAGTAGTGGACAAAGGTAAGAATCCAGTGCAAATACGGCCAGAGCAGCCGCAACAGACTTATCAACACCCTCAGCAGAATTATCAGGCTCAACAGAGTTTTCAGCCTCGACCGAGTTATCAGTCGCCACGGTACGATCAACAGCCGTCTCGTCCGCTCCGTCCTCTGAAGGAACTGTTGAACAAAGAATACCACTTCAAGACTGAGGCAGTGGCTAAGATAATTCACAGTTTGATGAAGACGCCTGACTTTCAGTTACCAGAGCCCAGGAAGCCTGAAGAAGTCGACAAGAAGGATCATCCAAACTACTACCCTACCATCGGATGATCAGACATAAAATCGAAGATTGCTTCACTTTCAAGAATTAGCTCGAGAACAACCTTCGACAAGGGAACATAACGATCCCAAAGGAATACATGAAGGAACCTCAAAAAGGAGGTTCCGTCAATATTATCTCGGTAAAGCCTATTGTTCCGATCGACCCGTACACGACTAACGATGGATGGAGTACTGTCTGGATGAAGTCATCAATAAAAATTTTGGATCATATCCAAACCGCTTCGGTGGGCTCTTCAACTTAGAGTTTGAAACCTGTCGAGCCGGTATTATCAGTTGCGATTGAAGGACCACCTCAGGAGGAGGAGAAGATCATAGAAGAAAAGAAGACTGACGCTCCGAAGACTAGACTAGGGGCTGTTTATCCTAGGATGGTTAATTCTGATTTGGGGGAGAAATACCTCTAACCTCTGACTCTGTATGATTATTTGCTCTCTCCGGCGGGATCTTATAATGATAAGAGTTTTGGTGTTGGCTACGTTTTGACTGTTTCTAACGATTACGTAACTAACGACAACCAACCTAATCCGGATCTCGATTTCGACACGAATAAAGATTCTCAAATCATACAAAACCTAGAAAACCATGACGAAGAGGAAGACATTCACAAGGAAGGCTATGAAAGTTTAATAAGTGACGAGTCTATTTGTGAATTCCGAGGAGCTCCGATCACGATAGAGTTAGAACTATCAGACGCTGAGGCAACTTCAGAAGAGCCAGTCGCTCCGATCCAAGAGGAGACACCTGTAGATTCAGAGGAAATTACTGAAGTCAATCTAAGAAGAGAAAAGGTCCTACCTCCAAGATTGGGTCCAAAGGATAAAGGAAAGCAGGTGGTTGCTCAGGAAGAGCCAACCCTAGTGGAAGAATTGCCCGTTCGTGAAGAAATTGAACAGCCTTGTAACAATGTGGACTATAATGTGCTAGCCCATCTTAGGAAGCTACCGGCCAAACTGAGCATCTACGACGCTCTGATCCTGTCAAAGGAGATGAGAGAATCTCTGGTCAAGGCCTTGCTTGATCCGAAATTTTCTTAGCTCAAATGGCCGGTAATTCCTTCGACGAGGTTTGCTCATTGAAGAGGACAATGCGGTGTTACCTTCACGGACGATGATTTACTACTTGGAATGACGAGATCACAACCGACCGTTGTACATTTCAGTCAGTATTGGAAAGTTCACTCTCCAGGGTGCTAGTCGATCCGGGAGCATCAATTAATATAATGAACCTTCGAACGCTAGCCTATTTAGAGATTGACGCCCGTGATCTCTAGAAAGACAAGATGATGCTGAGAAGCTTCAACCAGAAAGGAGAAAGAGCTCTTGGATCTATAACATTTTTAATGAAGATCGGTGAATAAGCCAAGACAACCGCAAAGTTCAACATAATTGATTCTGAGACGTCATTCAACGCTCTACTGGGCCGGCTCTGGATCCATGAAAACTGGATGGTACCGTCGTCTCTACACCAGTGCCAAGTGCATGGAGTGGTTCTACATCAACCTCCAAATGTGCTACATCTGACAATTGCATCGAGGCCATTTGAATGTTGGGGCATAGATATAGTGGGTCCAATAGAACCGCCTTCTCCAAGAGGACATCGCTTCATTCTCGCAGCTACGGATTACTTTTCCAAGGGGGCAGAAGCAGTACCACTCAAAGAAGTGAAGGCACATCATGTGCTACGGTTCTTCAAGAATCAGGTCGTCTACCGCTTTGGGGTACCACGCAGAATCATTTCAAATAATGGGTCCGCGTTCATAAGCATGAAGATCAACAATTTTGTCAGAAGAGACGGGATCGATTGGCGTTATTCAATGATTTACTACCCAAGAGCAAACGGCTTGGCCGAGGCTTTTAATAAAACCCTCGTCCAAATCTTAAAGAAAACCTTTGACGACAACAATAGAAATTGGCACGAGAAGTTTTTGGAAGCCTTATGGGCCTACAGAATGACTTTCAGGACTCCTACTCAGTCTACGCCCTACGCTCTAGTTTACGGGTCCGAGGCAGTTCTTCCCTTGGAAGTTCAGCTCCCATCACTCGTGATCGTGCAGCTACGAGAAGATCAGGCACGGAGAAAATGCTAAGTTACGGCTGGAAGAATTGGAAAACTTGTAAGGAAAACGACTTGCAGCGCAACATAATCTGGAACTGTATCAAGCTAAGATGATCCAAGCCCACGACAAACTAGTCCGCCCAAGGACATTCAAAGTCGGTGACTTGGTCCTAGTTCTCAAGAGACCTATTCTTGCACACCGCAAGATAGGAGGTAAATTTGAGTCGACTTGGGAAGGGCCGGTTCGTGGTCGAGACAGCCTACTCGAGAGGTTCTTACCGACTTGTGAATTGTCGTGGAGAACGATTTATGCTTCCGATCAATGGACGATATTTGAAGAAGTATTACGCAACCTAATTTTTCGAAGAATGAAATTTCATTCCTAGAAGCACGGGTAGAGTAATCACTTATAACTGGGTTCAAACCCGAAATAAAATGAAAAAGAAAATGAATGATAAAAAAGAATGTATTAAAGGAAAACATATGAAATTGAAGTAATAATGGAATTTTGACTCTTCCTTTCGAGCCCAGCTCACTCCTGATCTCTTCTTATCTTCTCTTACTCTTATAAAATTTGAAATAATTAAAAAAGAATTTTTCATTAATAAGTAAATATTCTTATTGTTCTCATCCTGAGTACAACCCCTGATCCTTTCCTTGTTTTCTTTTCAGGGAAATGTCGAACGGGCGTCTGTTCATGAACTTTAAGGATGGCGTAAGTCTTGCACTTAACAAAGAAGTGCCGAAAGCCGATCGTCGTGATGAGGTCGGCTCGGACCTGCACAACTCGGAATTGGAATATGAGGAAACCGCTGACCGCCGTGAATCCCGAGCAGTTCCGTGGGAAGACAGTGATGAGGCTCAACAAGAAGGCTCCCCAAGCTGCAAACAAGAAGAGGAAGATCAATATGATCAAGGAAAACAAGATGAAATCAGTGATAACATCCGCAAGAGGAAAGCTTGTCAGTGCTACTCCTACCAAGATTTAGGGAGAGAGGAAAGCCACCCTGACCCCAACTCAGAGAAGAAACAAGAATCGCCGTATCGCCAAGATGCTGAAGAAATTAATAGAAGAGCAGAACAAAGAAGAAACCCTGTTGGTCGTGGCATTTACCCCGAGGAGGCCAGTCCTCAGGAGCACCAAAGCAGAGGTTGTCCCGGAGAAGGTTACTACAGAGCCTACACCTGAGATAGTGACGATCCCAGGAGAGCGTGACGGAGTGAGTCATATATCCCACAGTACGTCACTAGACCCCGACAGCTGCAGATAATTTCAGCAGATAATTTCAGAGCACGAATTGGAGATGATCCAGAGGGTGCGGAAGCATAATTTTGAATACTTTCAGAGAATCAGAGGTAGATATGTCAACATCCTGGAAGGACAAGATTTACATACAGATGTTTTCTCTCACTACAAGCAGAGTGAAATTGTAGACTACGTCAATGAACTGAAGAAACAAGGTTGTGCAGAACGATTACGCAGCAGGACCTACTCCGAGCCAAAGAAGTGGAAACGAGGCAAAGGAAGGATTACAATCCAATTTGGATGCTGTTACAACTTCGCTAATGACAGGAAAGGGAATCCACCACGGATACTCCGCTACGATGAAGTGGATCCAATGCCAGTTTTAATTAAGAAAATGATAAAAAGGATGGTGGCTTGGCGAGACTTACCCGCTGATTGCATATCGAACAACTGTATTATCAACATCTACGCAGAAGGAGACTGCATTCCACCTCACATAGATCATCATGATTTTGTAAGGCCCTTTTTTACCGTTTCCTTCATCAACCAATGCAACATTATGTTCGGGACCGAACTCCAGATAATTGGCCCCGGAGAATTCCGAGGGCTGGTGGAGATACCTCTACCGGTAGGCTCTGTTCTCGTACTACGAGAAAATGGTGCATATGTAGTGAAGCACTGCATGCCGGGAGTTCCCTACGAGCGAATCTCCATCACTTTCAGAAGGATGGACGAGAGTAAAATTCCGGTCTACTTCCAGCTAGATCCAGAACTAGAGAATTTACAGACTCTCACGAGTCGTAGGCTACATAGTAGTAGCATACCTCTAAAATACACTTACGAGGGATTCTCCTCCGGAAAGTGGCTTGGAAGGTGATGTTATTACCTATGTAGTTTACTTTTCAGACATGGATGAATCAAAAAGATAATTTTGTCAGAGTACACGAAGATATCAATGCAGTCTGTGATCAGATATATATATGAAATTTTGTTAAAGTTTGTTCTCAGAAGGATGTCATCAGAAATATTTTGATGGAATCACCTGATGTATCTTCGACATGTTAATGGAAATGAACTTTGTGTTTTACCTTTAGTTTTGTGCAATTTACTGCAAACGCCACCAGATCTGAGTTTAACTCGATGTAAACAAGAAAGTCGGACGAAGAACGATTTCAATGAAATAATAACAACAAAACAAAATTTGAATTCAAAGTTTGAATAAAACACAAACCAAAACTCTAAACAGATCAACTTAAAACTTCAAGATGTGAACCAATTAAATCAATTAAAATTCGAATCAAAGTAAAATTTCAATCGAAAACGAAACTAAAAAAAAATCAAATCACTAAAAGCAATGAATAACGAAAGCGAAATTCCCGAATTCGATATCCCCAGCTTCCGGCTGTTCTCGAAACCTTTTCGACTCTGCAATTTCTCCCCCTTTTTGAGAAGGCCGACTGAGTCTACTGACACAAAACCACGAAATTTTTGATTTGGTTCTGATGGCATGGATTCATATCCTTTGCCAAACAATCAACCTTCAATCAACTCTCTTGGGATGTGAAACACTTTCATGTCTCATTCAAATCTTCCACTAAACTAAAATTTTCGCTGAATCTTCAAAACCAAATCAATACCAACTTTTGGGATTGGTACCTAAATTCCAGTTCTCTTCTTGTGAGGTCGGTACCTAAATTCTGACTCTCCTTTCGAGACTGGTACCTAAATTCCAGTTCTCTCCTTTTGAGGTCAGTACCTAAATTCCGACTCTCTTTCCGAGATCGATACCTAAATTTCGATTCTCTTTCGAGACTGGTACCTAAATTCCAGTTCTCTCCTTTTGAGGTCGGTACCAAAATTCCGACTCTCTTTCCGAGATCGATACCTAAATTTCGATTCTCTTGCGAGACTGGTACCTAAATTCCAGTTCTCTCCTTTTGAGGTCGGTACCTAAATTCTGACTCTCTTTTCGAGATCAATACCTAAATTTCGATTCTCTTTCGAGACTGGTACCTAAATTCCAGTTCTCTCCTTTTGAGGTCGGTACCTAAATTCCGACTCTCTTTCTGAGATCGATACCTAAATTTCGATTCTCTTTCGAGACTGGTTCCTAAATCCCAGTTCTCTCCTTTTGTGGTCGGTACCTAAATTCTGACTCTCTTTTTGAGATTGATACCTAAATTTCAATTCTCACTCCTTCGAGATCAGTACCTATATTCTGATTCTCATCCTTTGTGAGGTTGGTACCTAAATTCTGACTGTCTTTCCGAGATCGATACTTAAATTTTGATTCTCTTGAGAGATTGGTACCTAAATTCCTGTTCTCTCCTTTCGAGGTCGGTACCTAAATTCTTATTCTCTTTTTGAGATTGATACTTAAATTTCAATTCTCATCCCCTTCGAGATCTGTACCTAAATTCTAATTCTCTCCTTTCGAGGTCGGTACCTAAATTCTGACTCTCTTTTCGAGACTGGTACCTAAATTTCAGTTCTCTCCTTGTGAGGTCGGTACCTAAATTCCGACTCTCTTTCTTTAGATCAATACCTAAATTTCGATTCTCTTGCAAGACTGGTACCTAAATTCCAGTTCTCTCCTCGTGAGGTCGGTACCTAAATTCTGACTCTCTTTTCGAGACTCGTACCTAAATTCCAGTTCTCTCCTTTTTGAGGTCGGTACCTAAATTCCGACTCTTTTTTCGAGATCGATACCTAAATTTCGATTCTCTTGCGAGACTGGTACCAAAATTCCAGTTCTCTCCTTTTGAGGTCGGTACCTAAATTCCGACTCTCTTTTCGAGATTGATACCTAAAGTTCAATTCTCACTCCTTCGAGATCAGTACCTAAATTCTGATTCTCATCCTTTGTGAGGTCGGTACCTAAATTCTGATTCTCTCTCCGAGGCTGGTACTTAAATCCCGGTCCTCATTCCTTTCGATCAGTACCTAAATTCTGATCTTCTTTCCGAGGTTGGAGCCTAAATTTCCTCTCTTCATCGAGACTAGAGCCTAAATTCTAGTTCTCTTTCAAATTCAGAGGTTAGAACCTAGGTTCTGATTCTCATTCCAAATCCTGAATCTTAACGAAATTCACCTTAAAATCAATCTTAAACCGAACTTTAACTAAAATTAAAACTCAAATCAATTTGAAACCCGAAATTGAAACTTGAAATAAAAATAAAACGAATCTAAAATCTAATCTCTTCAAGTCTTGTGATTTGGAATTCACCTCCTTCTTCCCCAGCGAGAGTTCAGGGATCTTCAGTCTTAGAGATCTGCCTGACACTCCCCAGCGAAATTTTTTTTTCTCTACTCTGTTCTAAGAGTGCCACCTAGACGTCTGTGTTGGTTTTGTTGATCTCTTCGGTCAACGCCAATACGCGCGGTGTGCTCCGTTAGCACACCACACCTATTGGGGTCCATTTGTTGACCTCATTTTTGTTGAGGTCTTTTCTCTCCTTAGTACTTCTTAGGATCTAGCCATAAGGGTTTCTCCTTGACTATCCTAGAGGACTAGAATTGGGACCCACCCTTTAGCAATTCAGCTACTTCTTGACTCCTCTTGGGACCCCACATGGATGATTGCAAACCTCTAAATCACCTTAGAAGGTTAAGACCACCATATGGGGAACCAATAGTGAGCTCCTATAAGGTTGTTCAAATCTTAGGACTACCCTGGGTGGTCTGATCCTGGTGAGGTATGGCTTACACACTGCACTCTCACACACACCATCCTTACCCATTTCTCCCCTGGTTCATTTGAGCACTCATGTCGTTAAGTCCAAACCCCTAGCTCTTTAGCTAAGAGGGTTGGAAACAACCCATGAGATGTTCAGGGTGGACATTTCTTGGTCCATGGCAAACTTTAAGCTTCATCATAATCAAAATTCAACTTTTGCCAAATGCCTAGTTGTGACATTGGGTCCTTCAAACCTACCTAAAATTACCTAATTGCCCCAAATTTCCCAAAATTCCCCAAAAATTACCCAAAATTCCCAAAAATCCTAAAAAAATCATTTTGAAACAACCCCCACCTTTTAAATTTACCAAAATACCCCAATACCCTCCAAATAACCTCTTGATACCCTAAAATACCCTTTTGGCACAAAATTCCAAAAATTCCGAAAAATTCCCAAAAAATTTCGAAAAATCCAAATTATTTCCAATTTCATTTTGTTCAACTACGCCATAGCCCAATTTTGCCAAAATAACCCACTGTTATCAAAATCCCCAAATTGACCCATTTTTAACCTAAATGGGCCAAATGTCACACTAAACCAACCCATTTGACCTCAGTTTTTCCCAATTTCAATTCTAAAGTTTAATTCAACATCATTATTATCAATCTAATCCAAATCCAAGTCCAAAATGATTCATATTTGAGTTCAATTCCATTTGAAATCCAATACCGCCATTTTAGCCAAAAGTGAACCCATGCCCTAAACCTACCAAATTGATTAGCCAAACCCTAAAATTTCTTCCCAATTGATGTTGGGAACTCTTCAATACATTCCCCTAGACCATTTGAATCTTTCAATTGGGTCTAAACCCCACTTTAACCCAACTTGGATCCAAGTTGATTCAACCCACCCCAAATTAACCAAAATACCAAAATCCACCAAATTGACCTTCCAATTGAACTCAAAACCTCCCCATGTCTTCATGAAACTTCTTCATGGCAATCACCTCTTCAAAATTACTCAAGATATTTGCACCCAAATCAAGACCAAACTCAAGTTAGCCCAACCCAAACCCAAATGAGTCAATTTGAACCCATGACCAAACCAAACCCAAATTGAACCAAATGTGGCTAAACCAACCTATCCACAACCACTAAGTGAGCCCTAGGAACCACCCTAAATCCACCTAGCCCAAGCTAAGTGAGCCATGGACCAAGGGTTCCCAATTTTAAGGGATCTCTTCCCTTAAATGGACAAATCCACCTTTTGCCTCACCCCAAATCCCCACTTGCCTGGTTTATCACCATTAAACCCTACTCCTTGGTTGACTTGACCCATAGCCAGCTCCCTTGTCCTTACCGGCCAGCCTAGCCGCCGGAGGGAGTCAATACAGAGAGCCACCACCAAGTGAAAAAAACCCAAACTCACCTAATTGGCCACCTCATCCAAATTAAACCTTGAAGCTCCTCTGCCCTCCACCTGAGCAGTGGAATCTACCCACCAATTGAGCCCTAGCTCAGCCCAATGGCCCTGGACATTTAAACACCTCTTCTTGGCCATGAGAAAGGTGCTGAAGGGTGTTGAAATTGTTCTCAACAAAACCTCACCAAATCACTCTCAGAGCTTCTCCCAGCCTAGAGAAGAAGAACCCACTGTTCTCCTGTCCTGAATCCCCCGACTCGAGCTCAATTTCTCACTCGAAAATCAGCCGAAACAGGACACTCTCCGAAACTTCACCAAATCCAAATTAACTTTTCCCACTCCTTCACCAAAGGTAGAGAAGGAGTTCCCCAGTGAAAACCCCCTCTCCAGACCACCCAGTTGTTCCAGCCTCCAAGCTTTGTGATCAGGCCTAGTGGAAGTTAAGCCTGGACAATTCACCACAGCTCCAGGCTTCATCCTTAGCCTCCTTAGACTCCAACGAACGTGCCGAGCCTCTCTGATAGAAGCTTCACTTCTCAGAGCCAAGGTATTGCCCTCTTCTTCCTTCCAAGCTTCCAGGGATTCTTCATTTTATTTAAGTCAATTTCAATGGTTGTTTACAGTATGGATGTGTTTGTCATCTCAAGACGAATCCATAGAGCATAAGAACTCAAAAATTTGTTGAGAATCGAGGGAGATATTAGGTTAAAAGGTCGATGGCTCACGGGACGCAACAGTCATAGACGATGACCAGGAGCCGTCCGATCGATTGTGTATCGGTTGAATGGTGGAGATCAAGTCGAACTAGAAGACGGAACGGGGACGCGGGACGCGTGGCAGCTGACTCAGGTGGTGGCGTCGACACGTAGATCTTCGGAGCTGCCGAGGTTGACGCGGCTCTGACTGGCTTAAGTAGGAAAGTCCGATTTTTTTATTTATTTAAATACCTGAAACTTCAAAAATTGATATCTTTGCATAGAAAAATCATAAAAATAAAAGAAAAATACTCTTTTGCTCAGTGAGCAGAGGAGAATAATGTGGAAAAGGAATTGATCTATTTTGTTGAGTATTTTATTTTTAATTAATTTAATACTATTTTCGAGCATTTTAATTCTCCATGCATGTATACATTTCACCATGGCATGAGACTATAGGGCTTTTAAGCCTCCGATCTCGGGAACATTCTCTCGATGTTTTCAAGGTCGAGGCCATCCCCGTGGTAAGTTATGTATTTTTCAAGTTTATGTCATTGTTTTTTACATTTTAATTCCAGAAATTAGCATGTTTTTCGTAAAATTCCGTAAAAATTTTGTGAAGTCCCTTAGGACCGGAGAACCCTAAGATAATTATGGTTTCGAGTCAATTCATTAAAAATAATCCTAATTGGCCTAATCACTCAAAATTGAACTTTAATTAATTAGAGTTAATCACACATTAAAATAACTTGAAATTAATTCTCCACTAATCTCTAGGATCAGAGGAACCTCACATAAAAATTTGAAGTTAATTGGAAATGTTTAACCACACTAAAAGGATCAATTAAGCCACATAATCAAAATTAAAATTTAAAAATTCATAACCCCAAAAATACATTTCAAAAATTCACCAAATGGATTTTGGGACTTCTCTGATATCAGAGGAGTCTAAGAAAAATAAAATTGTAATTTTCTAAAAATTTTCATTTTAAGCATATTTTAATATTTTCAATAATTAAAAAATAATAAAAATCATAAAAATAATAAAAATCATAAAAATGTCATATTTGGTCCCCTAATCACTTAGGAACCAATTAAATATTTTTCCTAAGTCTCTAGGTTAAGATATTTAATTTCAAAGCCTTAAAACAATTTTTAAATTAAAAAAATGTATTTTCTAGCCTTCCCCACTAAATTAATTCTAATAAATCAAAGAAAAATCATAAAAAATAAAAACTTTGTTTCTTTGACTTTCTTGAGGTCAGAGAGATTTTTGAAAAATATAAAATCCATTTTTGAACTTTTATTTTATTTTATAATTAATTAACACTCCAAAACTTAAAATAATTCTAATAAAAAAAATATAATTCAAAAAATCACCAAAATTGGTCCAAGTGGTCCTCTGGTCATTAGAAATGTCCCATAATTTTCTTAAGGACAGAAATTTTACCTTGGTCAGGTTGATGAATTTTCCTTGAAAATCCCTATTTTCCATTAAAAATAATTATATAAATAAATTAAAATTCAGAAAAATCACATTTTCCCCTCTAATGTCTTAATTGACATGTGTGTGGAGTGGCATATAAATTTTAAGTTCATTTAAGCCTAATTTAGTGAGTTATAAAATAAATAAGCTTAAAGGGGCATAAAGGTAATAAAAGATTTTAACCCCCTAATTAAAACTTTAGGTTTAATCAACATGGGGGTAAAATATCTGATTTTAATCTTCTCTTAGATGATTGAAACTTTGGGAACTTGAAGGGTAGGAACCCATTAATCACTTTAATAAACCCAAAAATGAAATTTTAATTAATTGAGTGATTTAAATTTTAAAAGATTAATTGAAATGGGATTGTTAAAATAGGGATATAACTTAAGAGGATATTATTTCCTTAATTTAAAAATCCCTAAATAAATCACATAATAATATTTAACTCTTAAACTTAAGAGGGTAAGTGGAATTACTAATTAAATGATTGAAAGTATATAATTCTTAATTTGATTAAAACATACATCATTAAATAATCTAACAATCGATTAAAACCTAAAATGTTAAATAATTAAAAAGTAAATTAAAATATTTGGAACTGATTAAGAATCATTTCAAAATGAACATAAATTAAATTTGCAAATTTTAAATAATTTTAAGATAACTTACCTTAAAACATAATGTAAAAATTAAATTAATTAATATAATTAATCCAAATTAAATCAACAAAATTTAATAAATAATTTGAACACCTCTTTTGATCTAAGTTAATCTAAAAAAAAATTAAATTAACATAAGATTTTGATATCATTTATAAAAGGTTTAACTTAAATTAATCAAACACCATTCTAAACTCAAAATCATTGATTAAAATTTCATAATTAAATCACATTAAAATAAAAATCATTAAAAATATTTAACTAATTAACTTGCCTCTGAAAACTTTAAATTATTATAACTAGTAAATGAAGCGTTAAGTGAAATGTCACCTCACTCATAGGATAATCAAACATCCTAATTCACTGAGCAAAGGAACAAAACTTAACTAAACCCTTGGATGAACAATTCACCAGTACAATGAAGTTCATTTGGACTCAAAATAATCTCAGAAGTATTGAAAAGATGTTTAGAATTCATTCTAAGAACTTCCTCGATATGGTGAGATGATTTAAAGAACAATTGAACTTAATTGTTCTTTGATGAAGAAAATCATCCTTAACTAAAAAAAATCAAGAACTTAGACGTCATAGGAAATAACTAGCTATAGGATTAGGATTCTGGTAGACAACCAAAATCATTCCTATAGTCCTTACCTAGGTACTTGTTGAAATATTAAAATGCCTTAACATGTGTTTTAAAGTGTAGCTTGGAATGACGGGAGGACTCTCCAGGTACGCTTTTATGTTATTGTAATTTACTTTATTGCACTGCGCTTTACTTTTATTGCATGTTAAACAAGATTGTTGCATGAAATCCAAAACCTTTAGGATAGCCACAAAATCGAAACCAAAACTAAATTAAAAGTCACAACAAGATTAAATTCAGCGCCACAATATTTCAAAATATAAAACAACTGAAAATTTAATCACAAACAGAATAACAAAACCACAACTTTAACTAAATTAAAACGTCTTGTTGAATGATCGGGAATACCTCGGATGATGTAACCCACGTGTTGCTAACGGGATTTCCCATGATCTAAATGTAAGTGTGGAACTCATTCAGTTGAGTTTAGCAAATTCATCTGGACTAAGTGAATTCGATGAAAATAACGGTGCCGGGTTGACGGAACCGTGGGATCTTAATCGGTTCTGTTTAAATAACTTTAAGATTTGTTTTAAATAAAACACTAAAAGATATTTGGACTTTAAGATTTCTAAACCATAACACTTCCCTCATCTCTTGATTTTCGTCTTCTAAAACCAAACCTCTTCAGCAACAAGGAGCTTGGAGCATAGTGGGCAGCACGACCATCTTCGTCAGAAAAACTTGTGTCTACTTGAGCAAAACATTCCTTAGAATTAAATAACCAAGCCATAGGACTTCGAGGTACTTTGCCTAGTGCAACATAAATCCTCAATCTTTTCGTTAGGCGTTTGCATAATCTTGTTATGCAGACTAAGCCCTAACCGGTCTTAGGAGTCCGAGGTAGTCGTTTGGTACGACATAAACCCTCACATCTTCGAGGCTATTTGCTTGATTGTGTCATACGAATATAAGTCCTAATTAACTAAAACTGGCAGGATGAAACATCAAATAAATTCTTCTCAAAATCAAAGCCAAATAGTAGGATAGTTGGGAAGTCACCGAAGTTCGCTTCAGATCCGTGACATCCACTACTTCTCTTCCTTTGGATTCCGAAAAATAACTGTTCCTAATTAGATCCATTCCCAATTGGAATTTCCAAAATCTGATTTGTTTGAAACCTTAAACTTTGAAATTTCTTGAAAGCATAAACCACTGATCATTATCGAGAGTTTTCTTAAATGATTCCCATCATTTAAGATGTAATTAACTATAGGGGCTTGCCTTTATAGGGAACCATAAGAACCCAGGTAATATAAACCCTGCTTAATTCTTTTATATTAAGCAGGTGAACTTGTCGACTTATAAAATTGGTTGACAAACCAAACGGATGTCACAAATCTTCTAGTTTATTTAATCAAGCCCCATCATCAAACAATGTATTTATTCTTCGGGATAAATACACGGTTTGTGGTGCGGTGCTCGTTTATATAAACTATTTGGGATGTGAGATCGGTTTAATTTCACATCTTAAAATTTTTCAAATTTAAAATTATTTTCAAAATCGAACGCTACTTTCTAAATTATTTATATATTTAAATTAAAAACCTAAAAAAAAATAAAATACGCCGACATCGCCATAATCAAGTTAAACATTTGTTTTAAATAAGGCACTAAATCACCTTAAGTTTCAACTTTCTAAAACATGATACTTCTCTCATCCCCTCATTTGTTACCTCTTTAAACTAAACCTGCTACAACGAATAGCTCGGAGCAAGTGCGGTGGGCAGCACGACCATCTTTAATAGCAAAATAAATCTTCGTCAGCTTAACTTTCCTTAGAAAAAACAACCAAGCCATAGGATTTCGAGTTATTTTTCCTAGCGCAACATAAATCCTCACTTCATCCTTTAGGCATTTACATAATCATATTATTTAATTTAAGCCCTAACCCGTTTAGGACTCTGAGGTTGTTGTTTGTTACGGCCTAAACCCTCATAACTTCCAGACTACTTGTATAGTTATATCATACAAGTGTAAATCCTAATTAATTAAAATTGGCAAGATTATAACCTTTAATAATTCTCTTGAATTGAAGCCAAGCCATAGGATAGTTGGGAGATCATCAAAGCTCGCTTCGGATCTATGATCCTCCTACTCCTATTCCTTTGGATTCCCGAAAGAACTGTTTCAAATTTGATCCATTCCCTTTTGAACTTCCAAAATCCAATCGTTTGAATCCTAAACTTTACAATTCTTGAAAGAGAAACCACTGATCTTTATAGAGAGGTTTCTTAAGTGACTTCGGTCATTTAGGATGTAATTAACTATAGGGGCTTGCCTCTATAGGGAACTTTAGAACCCAGATAATATAAACCCTACCTAATTTTTTATATTAGATAGGGGAACTTGTCAGTCAACATAAAAATGGTTCGCAGACCAAACTAATGTCATAAATATACTAGTTTATTTACTTGAGCCCCATTATTAAGTAATGCGTCTATTCCTCGGGATAGATGCATAGCTTATGGTGTAGTGTTCGATTATTTAAACTATTAAAGATATGGGATCAGTTTGGTCTCGTATTTTCGAAAATCAAAACACTACTTTCCAAATTATTTAAATAAATAAATATATATAGACACACACACACACACACACACACACACACACACACACACACACACTTAAATTAAATCCGAATCGAAAAATCGATCGATAATTTCTGGCGACTCCACTGAGGATCAGTTCCTTTCTCCATTTAGATAAGATGGTTTGATTTCATAAATCGGTAGTAAGTCTATGTCCCTCATAGGCTAAACTGCCATTCTTCTTTTGGTGTGCTCTAGTCATTTCTAACTTGGACGAGCATAATTAACTCTTCTTTATTTTGGAGCCACAACTTAAAGCACCCTTAAGTAGGGAGGTTTCAAAATATCTTCTTCACCTCCCAAAGCGAGGTGAGACCCCCAATAGGTGTTAGTTTAGGAGCGATCTACCGAATTGAGATTCCTACAAAGTTCACCTTTCCTGAATTCGGGATAAGGTTCTGGTAGCTTTCCCTCTCTTATTATGATTGATTATACTCTTAATAGAATCTTTATCAATTTTTTATTCCCTGAATTCCTCTATTAACTACAAGCAAAATAAGACTTAACACAATTTGAAAAGTTTTACAAAACAAACAAAATCAAAATGAAATTAATAAAGACTTGTTCAGACTTTACATTGAGTGTTCTTTGTTTTCTGCTAAAGATTATTGCAACGAAAAGGGAAGTGTAAGATAACGCTAACACTCCGAATCTTTCCTTAAGAAAATGTCTGCACCAAAGTTGATTTTTTTCCTTCACTGCTGGAGTATACTTAGCAATACACAAGAATGAACTGCCCGATGATACAGTCATCCGGTTTGGACAAGGATTTGATCAAATAGACATTAAGTTTGGAAGTGTTAATGTCTCTATACTAAAATCAAAGATAACAGAATCTATGGAGCTTGTAGTCGAATTCATTCTGATGTTAGCTCAGGAGTTTCCTCCCCTAAAGAGGGTCCCAACTGAAGGAGACAATGCTACCCGTAAGAGATTAGCAGTCAAAGCTAATAAGACTGCCCCCAGGACTATTGTTGCTAACCCCGCTAGTCTGGTCGTCACTGCACCTATCCCCACGCCCACCAAATGGAAGGGGAAGGAAGTCCAGATAAGTGATGAGCTTGCTACTGTGGAGGGTAAGACTTTTGCTGCGATACCACCTGTGTTCGAGATAGGATCTAGCTCGAAGTTTTTGCCCTTAACTAGATCCCAAAGGAGGAACAAAGATAGAAGAGCGGCCGAGATCAAGAAAATCAAGACAACTGAAGTTGTCATTCCTGAAGAGATCACGGAAGCAGAAGAATAACTGCCAGAGCTTTCACCCCTACCGGGAGGGAATAGGTTTTACCCACTTTATGCTGCCCCTAAGGAGGAAAGTGCTCAGAGGATTGCTGCTGCGTTATCCTGATCGGTGTATTATGATGATCGTAGAGAACGGAATGCAAGGAGTATGCCATTTACTCGATTACGAAAGGAAACACCCTCGAAAGTCATTCACATTGCCGATGGAGGAAAGGAAGTTCCATCTGTCAATGGAGACGAGCAGCCAAAGAAGGATTCCACTCAAAGTCTAATACCAGAAAAGGACATTAAGAGTATGGTAGAACAGCAGGTGCGAGAGGCCTTAGCCCAATTAAAGGCGGGGCATTGATTCTGAAATGTAGACCATACCCCGAAGAATTTTATGTCGTCCAATACCCTAAGGCTTCGTACCACCTCTATTCAAGAATTTTGATGGGACGAGAAACCCCCGACAGCATGCTGCACACTTCCGCGCAAGTTGCTGCAATGTTTGGGGTAGCGACACTTTGTTGTTCCGCTAGTTTAATTGCAGTATATTAGGAATTGCCTTTGACGGGTATGCGGGGCTGCCCAATGGCTCTATGAAAACATTCACAGAATTAGAAAACCTATTCGTGAAACGGTTCGCCGGAGCTCAGCACCACATCACCATCGGTGATCTTGTGGTAGAGCAATAGAAATGAAGTGAAACTTTGGTGGACTACATTCTGCGATAGAAGAATTTAAGCATGAAATGCGAGCGGCAACTCCAAGAACAGCATGCCATTGCAATTCTGCTAAAGAACATTCATGGCCGATAGCATTTCTCCTCAAGGGATTTACAATTAAGACGTTCGAGAAATTGCTCAGCAAGGCCGCGAGCCTAGAAGAGGAAGCAAAACAACTCAGTTTCATCGACAAGACTGATAAGCAGAAACTAATTAGAGCCTTCGAGAAGAAGTCCGGGACCGTCGCAGCGGTAGATAAGGGCAAGCAACTGATGTAAATATGAACAGAATGACCTCAGTAAAGTTCTCAATAACCCCCGCCAAGTTACCAGCCGCCTCAACAGAGTTATCAACCATCACAGCAATATGGCCAGCAATCTTCTCAGTAATATAACCAGCAGCCGGTTCAGTAGAAGCGTAGCCTGGCAAAACTTTTAAGTAAAGAGTACCCCTTCAAAGATGAAGCAGTTGGAGAGATGTTCTGACCAAGAAGGATGGATTCCAGCTACCAGAGCCCAAGAAGCCAGAGGAAGTGGACAAGAAAGATCATCCGATTTACTGCCCTTACCACAGGATGATAAGACATACAATAGAAGATTGCTTCATTTTCAAGAACTGGCTCGAGAACATTCTTTGGAATGGGAACATAATGATCCTGAAAGAATACATGAAGGAACCCTAGAGAGAAGGTTCTGTTAATATATTTCGGCAGATCCTATTATTCTGATAGACCCGTACACAGCCAATGATGGATGGAATACTGTTTGGACGAAGTCTTCAAGGAAAATATCGGAACACATTCAGAGTGCTTCGGTGTGCGCTTCAGTTCAAAGTTCAAAACTCGCCAAGCCGGCATTATCAATTGCAATTGAGGAACAGCCCAGAAGGAGGAGAAGATCACAGAGGAAGAGAAGACCGAGGCTCCGAAGAGTAGAGTAGGGGATGTTTTTCCTAGGATGGTTGTTTTTTATTTGAAGGAGAAATACCTCGAACCTCTGACTTTGTATGACTGTTTGCTCACCCCAGCGGGATCTTATAATGATAAGAGTTATGGTGTTGGCTATGTTTTGACTGTTTCTAACGATTACGTAACATACAACAACCAACCTGATTCGAATATCAATTTTGATCCTAATAACAATTCTCAGATCATACAAAACCTCAACGGTAGTGATAAGGAGGAGGATGTCATTGAAAGCGATTACGATGGCATGGAAGATGATGATCTCGTCTGTGAATTCTGAGGATCTCCTATCACAATTGAGCTAGAGTTTTCAAATCCCAAAGTGACTCCAGAAGAATCTGCTGCTCCAATTCAGAAAGAGGAAGCGCCAGCTAATTCTGTACCAAAGTTGGAGAGAGATAACATAAATCAATTTGAGAGGAGGAAAAGTCATACCCTCGAGAATGGGTCTGAAGAACAAAAGAGAGCAAATAATCACCCCAAAAGAAATGATTCCGCCAGCAGAAGAGTTACCCGCTCAGGATGAAGTTGAAATACTGGGCAATAAAGTGGAGTATAACGTGCTAGCCCATCTTCAGAAGCTACCCGCCAAACCGAGCATCTACGACGCTTTGATCCTTTCAAAGGGCATGAGAAAAGCTCTGATTAAGGCCCTACTTGATCTAGAATGTTGCTTAGCCTAAATGGCTAGTAACTCCTTCGACGATGTTTGCTCGTTAAAGGAACAGTATAGTGTTACTTTCAGGGACAATGACTTATTACTTGGGACAGATGATCACAAGCGAACCTTGTACATCTCAGTCACTATCGGTAAGTTCACGCTCTCCAGGGTGTTAGTTGAACCGGGAGCATCGATCAATGTGATGAATCTTTAAACTTTAGCATATTTGGAAATTGATGTCCGTGATCTCAAAGCAGATAAAATTCTACTAAAAGGCTTCAATCAGAAAGGAGAAAGAGCAACCGCAAAATTCTATATAATTGATTCTGAAACGTCATTCAACGCCCTACTGGGTCAACCTCTGATCCTTGAAAACTGGATGGTACCATCATCTCTACACCAGTGCATAAAATATTATGAGGGAGGGCAAGAACAATGCATCAAAGGTGACTTGCAACCGTTCTCCATGCATGAATTTAGAATCTATGAGGATGCCGCCTACTACGCACCTTCGAAGAAAACAATCTTCTCCAGAAATTCCCTGCTAAATGAAGCAAAAGAAACTCAAGACGACAAAGATCCTCAAATTCTAGTTCAACAATTACTCACAACTCCCTTACGGTGAGATGGTGAAGGTTTCTACAGAACTCGCATCGCCGAGGTTGAGGTGGGGAACGAGGTCGAGGAAGAAACTATGGAATAGTTGAACAAAAGAATCCGGTGATTAATGTTGATTGGGAAGATAGTTCCGAAGAAGAAGAAAAAGAAATTAAGAAAGAAGCAGCAACGATAAGTCAGAAGAGGCCCCGGTTCAAGATCTCACTAGAAGTTGAGAGGAATAAAGAATACAAATCAATGTACGACAAGATAAACCACTATGTACAGACTATGACCCTAACCCCGATCTACCCTAGTAGGGTCGAGGGTATGGTGGTCAAGGAAGTACATGGTGGCAGTGTTAAGCCAATCAAGTTTTACCGTAGCGCTTCTTCTTCTTCCTATCCTAAAAATGATGTAAAAATTGAAGATGTTGCTTCATCCGAATTAATGGAGTTGCCTTTTGAGTGGTATTCTCCCTGTGTTCAAAATTTAATTCAACGTGGTGTTTTACCTAAGCGGTGGTTAAAAGACCAATCATATCGCTTTGAAAAGTTATGGAGTAATGCCAGTCGACCTCCCAATTCAAAGCACGGTCTCAGATTCGGCACGGTAGGGCCAACGAATGATACGGAATTTTGCTTGGTTGTTACTTGTGAGCCTAATGAAGACTGCCTGGAAGCTTCAGATGATCTCGAGGACATGCTAGTTGAAGGCGCCCCACCAAAATTCAAAGAAGAGATTATGTCTATAATAGACGAGTTAATGGAAATTAACTTAGGTACTAGCGAAGAGCCTAGGCTGACCTTTATTAGCTCCTTACTCAACAAAGAAGACTCTGAAGATATGATTAGTTATTGATAGAATTCAAGGACTGTTTTGCTTGAAGTTATGTTGAAATGACGGGATTAGCTCCAGAAGCTGCAGTTCACATGCTAGGAGTGGATCACACTGCCATTCCAGTCAGACAAGCTCCGAGAATAATGCGTCAAGAGAATGAACAAGTAATAGCTGAAGTTAAGAAGCTAATCATCGCTAAATATTTTTGTGAAGAAAAATACCCGACTTGGTTGGCCGATGTGGTACTAGTTCGGAAGAAGAAAGATCAGATCAAAATCTGCGTGGATTTTAGAGATTTGAACAAAGTGTGCCCAAAGGATGAATTCCCGCTACTGAATCTGAAGTTAATGATCGACATCACCTCAACGCACAAAGTCTTCTCTTTCATGGATGGATCATCGGGATACAATCAGATAAAGATGGCACCAGAAGACAAAAAGCTCACAGCATTCAGAACACTATTCGTGGTATACTGCTACACAGTAATGCCTTTCAGAATAAAGAACACAGGAGCAACATACCAAAGAGCAATGACGAGGCTTTTTTATGATTTCATTTACAACAAAGTCGAGTGCTACGTGGATGATGTGGTCTTTAAGAGCAAATTGAAAGAAGATCACCTGTATGATTTGAGAATTGTTTTCGAGTGATTAAAACAATTTAACCTTAAGATGAATCCCTTAAAATAGGCCTTCGGCATCGTTTGCGAGAAATTCTTAGGATTTGTTTTCTGGCATCACGGAATTGAAATCGATCCAGAAAAGATTAAAGCTATCTTAGAAATATCGCCTCCCAAAACTTTAAAACAATCACGATCATTTCAAGGAAAGTTGGCATATCTTCGATGCTTTATTTCTAATTTGTCAGGAATGTGTCAACTTTTTTCTGCTTTAGTTAAGAAGGATGCCAAGTTTACTTGGAACTCTCAATGTCAACATGCCTTCGAAGACATCAAACAATATTTAATGACACCTCCTGTATTAGCAGCTCCAATCTCGGGTCGACCGTTGATACTTTATACCGCGGTTTTAAACGACTCCCTCGGAGCCCTGCTAGCCCAGGTTAATGATGAGGGTAAAGAAAACGCTCTCTACTACTTAAGTCGCCTAATTCTAACAGAGGTAAAGTATCCTACTATTGAGAAGCATTGTTTGGCCCTGATCTCACCGCTCAAAAGCTCAGGCACTACATGCTTTCTCTTAAGGTCAACCTTATTTTGAAATTTAATCGATTGCAATATTTGATGACCTGCCCGATGCTTTCCGGAAGACTTGCTAGGTGGTCGATGATACTATTGCATTTTGATATAACTTTGATTCCTCTTCGTGCCATAAAGGGACAAGTCCTAGCAGACTTCCTTGCAGCACACCTTTTATCGACAGAATCACCTCTCAACGATGATTTTCCAGACGAACTGATATTCTAGCAGAATTCTCGATTTGGTTATGATGGCATGGATTCACATCCTTCGCCAAACAATCAACCTTTGATCAAATCTTTCAGGATGTGAAACACATTCATGTCCCATTCCAATATTCTACTACACTCTTAAACACGGAAACCTTCACAAGTCAATCGTCAACCTTCGAGGCCGGCACCTAAATTTCAGCTCTCATCTCAGGATCAGTACCTAAATTATGATTCCCATCTTCTGAGATTGGTACCTAAATTCCAATTCTCATTTCGAGGCTGGTACCTAAATTTCAGCTCTCATCTTGGGATCAATACCTAAACTTTAATTTCCATCTTCCGAGATCGGTACCTAAATTCTGATTCTCATTTCAAGGCTGGTACCTAAATTTCAGCTCTCATCTTGGGATCAGTACCTAAATTGTAATTCCCATCTTTCGAGATCGGTACCTAAATTACGATTCTCATTTAGAGGCTGGTACCTAAATTCCAGTTCTTATCTTGGGATCAGTATCTAAATTCTAATTCCCATCTTCCGAGATCGGTACCTAAATTTTGATTCTCATTTCGAGGCTGGTACCTAAATTCCAGTTCTCATCTCGGGATCAGTACCTAAATTCTAATTCCCATCTTCCAAGATCGATACCTAAATTCTGATTTTCATTTCGAGGCTGGTACCTAAATTCCAGTTCTCATCTTGGGATCAGTACCTAAATTTTGATTCCCATCTTCCGAGATCAGTACCTAAATTCTGATTCTCGTGTCGAGGCTGGTACCTAAATTTCAGTTCTCATCTCGGGATCAGTACCTAAATTATGATTCCCATCTTTCGAGATCGGTAGCTCAATTTTAATTCTCATTTCAAGGCTAGAACCTAAATTTCTGTTCTCATCTCGAGATCAGTACCTAAATTTTGATTCTTACCTTTCGGGATCAGTATCTAAATTCTGACTCTCATTCCGAGGCCGGTACTCAAATTCCAGTTCTCACCATTTAATATCTAAACTTATCAAATTCACAACTTCCTACGACTCGTAAACTTCACTCAAATCAAGCTCCAAATTAATTTCAATCAAAAATTCAAAAAACTCGAAATCAAAAATTCAAAAATTCAAAAGCAAAAGATCAAAATCAAAATCAAAATCAAAATTTGAAGTCTCGACCCAAATCAATCTCGAATTCAATAAACTTGAAATCTATCTCTTCATTCCCAGTGAGAGTACTGAAATCTTTGGTGAAGAAAATTTATCCCCAGTGGATGGTTTCACACTAAATTTTTGTGTTCTCTCCTAAGTGAGTTAACTCGGTGGGTTGTGTTGGGTTCTGTTGATCTCGTCAGTTAACGCCAATATGCGCGGTGTGCTCAGTCAGAACACCACAACTATTGGGGGTCCATTTGTTGACCTCATTTTTGGGTGAGGTTTGATCTTCCTCTTAGTGCTTAAGATCTAGCCATAGGACTTCTTCTGGACTATCCTAGAAGACTAGAGTTGGAACCCACCATTTAGAAATTTTCAGCCACTTCTTAACTCCTCTTGGGACCCACATGGATGGTTACAAACCTCCAAATCACTTCGGAAGGTTAAAACCACCATGTAAAGACCCAATAGTGAGTTCCTATAGGAATGTTTAGACTTAGGGTAACCTTTAGTGACTTGAGCTTCTCTTGCACACACACATCCCTAAACCATTGAGTTCCACCCATTTGTCCTAAATCCTAAACTTTATCCCTTCTACCCTTTAAGAAACTCACATGATTGAACAAAATCCACTACTCTTTGAGTAAGATGGCTAGGGTCAATATGTGAAGGATCATAAAGTGGTTTTCATTTGGCTAAACTTGGTCCCAAAGTGGTTAGACATGGCTAAGGTCCATGACCCATACCCCTAAATCCTAATTTCATCATGAATTCCGATTTTTAAATCCCAAAATTCCAAATCCATTTCAAAATCTCTAAAATCATTTCAAAACCTCATCCAAATCAATTTGAACCACCATTTGGCCCAATTGCACTTAAACCTACCAAAATTGGCCAAATTACCAAAATGCCCCTGGAATTCCCAAAATTTGAAAATTCCAATTTTTGTCCAATTAAATCCCAAATATTCCCAATATCATTTCATTCAACTACCACATGCTCCAATTTTGTTAATTTAACCTAATTTGACCAAAAAAGCCCAATTGGCCCTTAAGGCCCAAAATTGACCATGTAACCCAATTCACCCCAAATTGAACCCAAAACCACGCAATTTTGCCCAAACGAAATTCTAAACTCTTCCTAACATCCCCACAAACAAAATGAAACATTAATGTGCCCTCAATTGGAACTCAAACTTCACCCAAGTCCTACTTGAGCCAAAACCCCTAAATTTGCTTTAAAATGTCCATGGACCCAAACATGCCCAAATCCCCAAATTGACATCCAACCAATGTTGAGAACTCTTCTTCACATCCCTATAAACATTTTGCAACAATAAATATTCACTTGACCCAAATTAGCCCAATTTGCTAAATTGACCCTATGCCTTAATCACACTCAATTAACCCCCAAATCAAATCAAAATCATCCCAAATTTGTTCCAAGAACCTCATTACATATTCCTACACCAAACACAACATTTATTTGACTAAAATTTTGACCAAAATCGCATTCAAAATCCCTTTGAACCAAAATCCCCAATTTTGACCCAAAAGCCCAAATTACCGTCAAATTCCCTTCATGACCCCTTTAAATGCTCCAAAATAATTCTAAAACAAATCTCAGCATGTCCTAATATAATTTCAATCAATTCCAAACCAATTCAATATGGTATAATTAATTTCAAAATTAAAATCAACATGTGCATGTTGAAGGCCCATACCCATATGCATGTTTAAATGCCCACTTCATTAATTCTAAAAGCATAAATTGAGCCCACATGTCATATTTCCCTTCTATTATCATTCATGACATTTTAGTCATCATCCCATAGCATTGTATCCAACCAACTATGCATGCATCTCACCATACCAAAATTGGGCATGCTGACATAAAGCCCCAAAATTCTTGAAATATTTTAATTCCTTCTACATGAAAATCTTCTATAGTATCATACATGATATGGAAAGCCTCATGAATCATCCCATGATCATCCAAATGTCAACTTTTCTAGGAATGGAAAAGGGAGGTGCTCTTCCCTCTCCCTCACTCCATTGGATTTTCCCCACTTCAAACATTTAAGCCTCCTTTCCCCAAGCCCAAAGCAACCACTTGACCTCACCCAAACCCACTTGGGGGCCTTAAAACTAGCTCTAACCACTTTGGGAAAATATCTAGCCTTTGGACCAAGGGATAAACCCAAGTTATCCCACTTTAACCCAAACCTCAACCCTCCTTTGGATCTTCACCATGGAGCCTCCAAATGTTCAAATTGATGCCACCACTCAACCTCCCTGACTCACCTGAGCTCAGACTTGACTTGACCCTAGCCGGGCCACCACCTCAGCCATCGGAAAACACCAGGCCGAGAGATATAATTTAATCCAAAAATTAAATTAGAGCCTGCTGAGGTGTCCCAACCCTACTGGCCAGTGGAGCTGTTCTTCTCCTCACCAAGGCAGGTAATCCCAGTCCTAACTCCCCTTGCGAAGCCCTATAGCCATGGCTATTTAAACAGCTCTTCCCCATGACCAAAAGGTTGAATGCACTGAACCCTCCCAAAATCCTCATCCAAGTGACCTAAATTGCTCTCACAACCCAGAGAACTTGATCCCCACTGTCCTCCTACCCTGAACCTCCACCACCTGAGCTCAATTTCTCAGTCAAAATCCAGGCCAGAAGCATGACATCCACCAAACCTCCACCAAACCAAAATTAACTCTTTCTGCACCTTCACGAGAGGTAGAGAAGGAGTTCCCCCATTAATGCCCCATCAACAGAGGTCTCTACATTGGACTTCAACCAAGGTCGGCCACCATTTGGAGGAGTTCTACACCATATTCAAAGGGAGCTCAAGTGCACCTTACAGGAACTTTGTCAGACCCCAATGAAGGTGTCACAACCATCCAATTTAGGCTAAACCTCTTGGAAAAAGGTAAAGAATCAAAACACCCAAATTCGAGCTTGGGTCGGGCTTTTTTGAAGAAAGCTCGAAATTAATGCAAGATCAACCGTATGGATGTGTAGAGCTAAACTAGATGAAGGTTCTGAAACAAATTTTACTTAATTTGGTTGAGTATCCGCTGAGATCTTAACCCTAGAAGATGTGCGGTTATTCTTTCAGATCAGATGGGGACGATGAAGGAAGACCGTCCGATCGCGTGTGTATCTAGTGGAGGACTCAGATTGCACTAGACCAGGAAATGGGACGAGACAGCAGGATGCGTGGCTGCAGAGTCAGAGGGCAGCACCGAATCAAACCGCTCTGCGTGGAGCTTCTATCCGCCGTAGGAGCCAGTCAGCGCTGAGCCATTTAAGTAGAAAAATAGAGATTTTTCTTATTTATTTAATGCAGTAAACTTTAAAATGCATATCTTTGCACAAAAAAATGATAAAAATAAAATAAAAATACCCCATTGGTCAGTGAACAGAGGATAACAATGTGAAATTGAAATCAAAATATTTTGTTATATATTTGATTTTTAATTAATTATTTACTATTTTGAGTATTTTAATTCTTCATTCACATACATAATTCACCGAAATCAATTTTTAATTATTTATTATTTACTATTTTCAAGGTCCTCTAGGCAGAGATCCATATTTTCCACGTTTATGTGTCTGTTTTAATGAATTAATTTTAGAAATTAGCATGTTGTTTAGAAAAATCTAGGAAAATTAGGGGAGGTCTCTTAGGACCAGAGGACCTAGGAAAATTAACCCTAATTTGACCAAACACTCAAAATTGAATCTAAATTAATTTGGAATAACGACAAATCAAAATGACATGAAATCAACTCTCCACTATGCTTTAGGGTTAGATGAACCTCACATAAAAATTTCAAATCAATTGAAGTTAATTTAACCCACTAAATGAATTAAACAAGTGACTATTAAAAAATTCATAAAACCCAAAATATAACTAAAAAATTCACCAAATCAATTTTAGGAGTTCTCTGTGTTCAGAGGAGTCCAGGAGAAATAAAATTGGGTTTCTTATAAAAAATTCATTTTGAATCATTTTTGAATATTTTAATAATTAAAAAATCATAAAAATTATAGAAATATTAAAATTCACCAAATGTCACATTTGGCCTCCTAATCCCTTGGAAACCAACAAGACATTTTTCCTAAGCCTCTAAGTAAAGATATTAAATTTTAAAGGCTTAAGGTAATTTTTAATATCTAAAAATGGATTTTTCAATCCTTTCACTAAAATAATTCCAAAAATTCAAAGAAAAATTAGAAAAAATACAAAGTTTGTTTCTCTAGGTTCTCTGATCTCGGAGAGATTTATGAAAAATATAAAACCTAATTTTATCCTTCAAGATTATTTTAAAATTAATTAATACTCCAAAATTTTAAAATAATTCCAATAAATAAATTAAAATTCAAAAAATCACAAAAATTGGTCAAAGTGGTCCTCTGGTTAGTAGGAACCTCCTATAATTTTCCTAGGGATAGAAATTTCACCTTGGTCATGTTGTTGAATTTTCATTAAAAATACCTATTTTTAATTAAAATAATTATACAAATTAAATTAAAAAAAGAATAATCACATTTTCTCCTCTGATGTTTTAATTAACATATGAGTGAGGTGACATAAAAATTTCAAATTCAGTTGAGTTTAATTCAATGAATTATGAGGTGATCAAGTTTAATAGGGCATGAGGGTAATTAAGGAACCTTAGCCTTAACTAATATTTAGGCTTAACCAAAGGGGAAAGGAAAATGTTTGATCTTAATTTTCCTCTTGGATGATTGAAATATAGGGAATTAAGGGATAGAACCCCATTAATCATCTTTAATATTAAAGAAGATATCTCAATTAATTAAATCATTAAGCTTTTGAAGTTAATTAAAGCATAAGTTGTTAAGGTTAGGGGCTTTGTTATAGGAAGACTCTAATTCTCTAAATTGAATCTCTAACCAATAAATTGATCAAATATCATCTAACTTTTACTAATGAAACCATAAAATGACAACAATAATTAAATCTTATGATTAAATTAAAACAATTTAAAATATTAAAATTAATTTGAAATAATTTAACATTAAATTAAAACAAATTTAAATTTCTAAGATTAATTTTAAAAAATTTATAATTTAAATAAACAAAAAAATAAAACTCAAAATATTAAAACCAATTTAAAATATTATGATTAAATTAAAAAACTTTAAAATTTTAAAATTAATCTGAAATATTTTAATTAAATTAAAACAATTTAAAACATTAAAATTAAATTAATTGAACTAAAATAAATTAAACAGTTTTTCCAAATTAAAATAATTTAAAATATTTAAAAATCAACTAAAACCTTATAACTAAATTGAATCATTTTAAATTACTAACTCAACTTAAATTAAGAATGGTTAAGTTCTTTAATGGACTAATTTACCCCTAAAGGCTTTCATCTTTATAACTCTTAAATGAGGTGTCAGATGAAATATCACCTTACTCGTGGGATAATCAAACATCCAAGTTCGCTGAGCAAGAACAAAAACTCAACTAAACCCTGGATGATCAATTCATCCACATAATGAAATTCATTTGGACTCAAAATGATCTTAGAAGCGTTGAAAAGATATTCAGGACCCGTCCTAAGCACTTTCTCAATATAATGGGATATTTTAGAAGAACAATTGAACGACATTGTTCTTTGATGTAGAAAATCATCCCCAACACACCTTAGGAATTCATTAGTGATAGGATTAGGATTTGATAGACAACCAGAACTTCAACCTATCTAACATAGCAATAGGATTAGGATTTGGTAGACAACCAGAACCATCCCTTAGCTTTACCTAGGTGTTTCATTCAAATATTTAAATACCCTAACATGTGTTTTAAGTGCAATTGGAAATGACGGGAAGACCCTTCAGGTACACATTTAAGTTTATTGTAATTTAGATTCTACAATTTGTTGACCTCATTTTTGATGAGGTCTTCTCTTCTTCTTTTTAGTACTTAGGATCTAGCCTTAGGCTTTTCCTTTGACTATCCTAGAGGATTAGAATTGGGACCCACCACTTAGAAATTCAAACCACTTCTTAACTCCCTGAAAACTCCACAAACTTGATTGTAGACCCCTAATCACCTAGAGGGTTGAAATCAAATGTGGAAGTTTAAAGGATGAGTTCCTATAGGACTCTTTGGCCTTAGGAGCGCCTTACAGGTGGCTCGGTGCAGTGAAGGGGCAGACCTACACACACACTATACATATACACTACACTTTCACACACCTCCTAAAACCACACCCATACCTAACTTGGCCTCCCGACTCATGAAGGTGATTCGCATGGATGGTCCTTAACCCACTAAGCCCTTGGCTCAGAGGGTTAGGAACAACATAGTGAATGCCTCAAATAAGTCCTCTCATGGCTTATATAGGCTTAACATGGCTTCATGGCTCAACCAAAATGATTTCATTCCACTTACATTTACCCGATCTTCAATTTTTCAAATTTTCGATTTTTGACCCAGGACCCTACCCGCCTACTTTACCCAAACCCTTGAAATTACCCAAAATTTTCAAAATTCTCCAAAATCACCCAAATTCCTCAAAACCAATCCCAAACATTCCCACATCACTCAAATTGATCATTCATAGCCAAAAATACCAAAAATTCCAAAAATACCTCCCAATACCCTCCAAATACCCAAAATGCCCCTCTTAGCCAAAAAATCCAAAAATTCAGAAAATTCCCAGAAAATTCCAAAAAATCCCTAATATTCCCAATTTTATTTTGTCTAACTACACCATGGGCAAATTTTGTCAATTTACCCCACTTTTATCAAAATCCCCAATTTGACCCATTTTTAACCCAAAGTGAACCCAATGTCAAACCAAACCTGCCCAATTGGCCCAAATTCTGGTCCAATTCAATTCTAAACTTCAATTCAACATCCCCAACACTAATATAGACCAAATCCAAGCCCAATTTGATTGACATTTGTATCCAATTTCCCTTTTGACCTTAAACCCCAATTTGAACCCATGACCCAAACTTAGCTCAAACTCACCCAATTCAACTCCAATTAACCCCAAACCTTTTCTAAACCTTCCTTCACATCACCACAAATAAAACACTAACATAATTTACCCAAAATTTAGACCCAAACCCCACTCAAATTCAACCCAAAGCTAAAAGACCCAATCTTGACCTAAACGCAAACCTAACCCAAATAAGCCCAAACCCCAAAATCAAAACCCAACCAAAGTCAAATCCTCTTTGAAACACTCCCATAAACATTTCCCAACATTAATTTTACAACAATTTCAACCCTATCCCAACATTGGCCCAAGTTAGCCCAATTTGACCTACATTAACCCCTTTACCAAAGAAGCCCAAATCCAACCCAATTCAAACCCAAATCACTCCAAACTTGTTTCAAATCAATCATGACACATCCTTAGACAAAACTCAACATTTATTTGGCATGGCCCATTGCAAATTTTTCTATTCTAAAGCCCATTTTCTAACCTAAAAGCCCACTCCCTTAAACCTTCCTAAAAGCCCACCTTTACCAAATTTTAAAAGCCCAAAGTCCATTTCCAAGCCCACATGAAACCTTTTCTTCATCATTCCTTTGATAATCCTATTTGACCAAAGTCTTAAACCATCATGAAATCAACCCATTTGTAGCATCATGACAAATCCCATCAATGGAATCCCAAGTTTTAAAAATTCCAAATAACCCTTTTCCATGCAAGTGAGTCAACCTTTTCCCCAAGCCATGAGCAAGCCAAATGAAGTCATGGAGCCATGCATAAGCCACATGCAAGCCATGGGGAGCCCTTTCCACCTCACCATGCGACTTATGGCAAGGAGAGGGGAGCCTTTCTTAAGCCTTCACTAAACCTTTTTTAACCCCATTCATGATACACTTTAACCAAAATTGGCCACCTCACCTTGGATGGGGACTTCACCACATATGTGAGGCTGACCCAAATGATCTCACATCAGCCCAAATCAAGCCTTGGTGAGTGAACCAAGCCAAAACCATGAATTGACCCAAATTGGACCAAAAATGCTCCTTACACCCATGCCATTTAAATCCTTGACTTTACACATGGCATAACCCAATTGATTGCACCAAGATAAAGCTCAATCATGTGAGTTTTCCTCAGCCAAAAAACCTTGATGAATGGACCAAGCCAACCCTCATGGCCACCCAAGCTCCACCATAACCTTCCTTATTTAAACCCCACCTCCATGACCAAGTGGAGGAGATAAAAAGATTACCTTGGGTAAACTCTGCCAAATTATTCCCAAAGCTTCTCCAAGCACTCCTAAGCTCAATCCAATCATTTTCTCCTCCAACCGAGCATGTTTTAATTTTTTGTAATTATTCACATGTTTTAAGTATATCATCACCGTATAGATGTGTGCTACTCGATTAGACGATCATTTTAAAAAAAAATTCATTCAATTTCGTAGAGAATCGAGGGAGATATCAAGGTTTGAAGTTGGACGGTTTTGAGTGAATAGAACTAGGGGAGAGAAGCAGCAGTCGTCCGATCGGGCGTGTATCCAACGGACGGCGCTGATGGAGTTGGACGGTAGCTGCATCCATGAACAGAACCGCGCCGGCCAATCGGGGAGCGACACGTGGCGATTGAGCGGGAAAATGAAATATTTTATTTATTTTTGACCCTAAAGTTCAAAAATGCATAACTTTGTGTATAAAAATCATAAAAATAAAATAAAAATACTATCTTGCTCGAGTGAACGAGAGGAGAATAATGTGGAAAAGAAATCATTTAATTTCATTGAGTATTTGATTTTTAATAATTTATTTACTCTCTGCACATTTTCAATTCTCCATGCATGTATACAATTCACCATGGCATGAGACCATAGGGCTTTTGAAGCCTCCGAATTTTGGAACATTCCCGAGTTTTCCAAAGTCGGAGGCCATCCCTATGAAGAGTTATTGATTTTTCAACTCTAGGTTGCTAGTTTGAGTATTTTAATTCCAATAATTAGCATATTGTGAAATAAATTCTAGGAAAATTTAGTGATGTTTATTATGACTAGAGGACCACTAGGAAAAATAGGTTTTGAGTTAACTCGCTTGGAATAACCCTAATTGGCTTAAACACCCAAAATGGAGTTTTAATTAATTAGAGCTAGTCATACATCAAATTGACTTGAAATCAATCCTCCACTGACCTTTAGGATCGGAGGAACCCACCATAAAAGTTTGATGTCGATTGGACTTAGTTAGCTCTATCAAATGGGTTGATTAAGCCATTTAGCCAAAATTAAACTTAAAAAATTCATAACTTTCAAAATGTTTTCAAAAATTCACCAAATTGGTTTTGGAGCCTCTCTGATATCAGGGGAATTTAAGAAAATTAAAATTTCAATTTTCTTGAAAAAGTTGATTTTTTGCATTATTTTAATAAAATTCACCAAAATGTCACATTTTGAATTTTAATCACTTAGGAACAAACCCCATATTTTTATTAGGTCTCTATGATGAGATATTAAAATTTAAAGCCCTAGGGTAATTTTAAAATTAAAAAAAATGTATTTTCTAGCATTTCCACTAAAATAATTCTAATAAATCAAATAAAAATCAGAAAATTATAAAAATTGGTTCTCTGATTTCCTTGATATCAGAGAGATTTTTGAAAAATATAAAATTAATTTTTCAACCTTTATTTTATTTTTAAATTAATTAATGCTCCAAAATTCAAAATAATTATAATAAAAATAATATAATTCAAAAAATCACTAAAATTGGTCCAAGTGGTTCTCTGGTCATTAGGAATGTCCCATAATTTTCTTAAGGACAGAAAATTTCCCTTGGTCATGTTATTGAATTTTCCTTGGAAATCCCTATTTTCTACAAAAAATAATTACATAAATAAGTTAAATATAGAAAAATCACATTTTCTCCTCTAATGTCTTTATTGACATATGAGTGAAGTCACATAAAAATTTCAAATTCATTTAAGCCCAATTTAGTGAGTTATGAAATTATTAAGCTTGAAGGGTAAAATGGTAATTAAAATTTTAACCCTTCAATAAAACTTTAGGCTTAATAAAATGAAAGAGTAAAATATTTGATCTTAATCTGATTTGGATGATTGAAATCTAAATAATTAAAGGGTAGAAACCTACTAAATAATTTAAAAATAATTAAGATAAACTTTAATTAAATAATTAATTAAATTTGGAAGAATAATGAAAAATTGGAATTACTAAAATAGGGATATTATTAGGAAGAGATTTGTTCTTTAATTTAAGAATCCCTAAATTAATCACTTCAATAATATTTAATTCCTAATTAAAATGATAATCCAAATTTAAAATTTGAAATGCTAAAAGACTTAATCATTAAATTAAATTAAAGTTAAATTATTTAAATTAAATCCTTTTAAAATTTCAATTAAATTAATACTTTAACAATTAAATTAAATCATCTTTAAAACATAAAAAATAAAATATTAAATAAAAATTAAAAATAAAATTAAATTTAAATTAAAATTTAAATTTAAATTAAATTAAATTAAATTAAATTAAATAAAATTAAATTAAAACATATTAAATTAAATCAAATTAAATTAAATTAAATTAAATTAAATTAAATTAAATCATATTAAATTAAATTAAATTAAATTAAATTAAATTAAATTAAAAATAAAAAAAATAAAATCAAGTTAAAATTAAAATTAGATTAAAATCAAATAAATTAAATTAAAATTAAAACTAAACCAAATTAAATTAAATTAAAGTTAAATTAAATTGAATTAAAAATAACATGACCTAAGACAAAGAAATTCAAAAATAAATATAAAGCAACTTGAACACTATTCCAAACTTAAACCCATTAACTGAAATTAAATTGAATCATAAACCATTTGAACATCAATTTGCCCTCGAAAGCTTTTGTTGTCATAACTCCTAAACGGAGCGTTAGGTGAAGTGTTACTTCACTTATATAGGATATTCAAATGTCCTAGTTCACTGAGCAAGATAACAAAACTTGAACTCCCGGACGATTAATTCATTTGTATAATTAAATTCTCTTGAACTTAAAATAATCCTAGAAATATTGAAAAGATGTTTAAGACTTGTCTTAAGCACTTCCTCGATATGATAGGATATTTATAAGAACAATTGAACTTAATTGTTCTTTGATGAAAAAAATTGTCCTTAAACCAAAACACAAGAACCTAGACGTCATAGGAGAGGACCAGCTATAGGATTAGGACTTTGGTAGACAACCAAAATCTTTACCTTAGCTTTACCTAGGTACTTGTTGGAATACTTAAATGCTCTGATATGTGTTTTAAGTGCAGCTTGGGATGACGGGAAGACCCTCATGGTACGCTTTTATTTTATTGCAACTTACTTTATTGTAATTTACTTTATTGCAAATGCACTTTACCTTTCTTGCATGATAAAAAACTGTTGCATGAAAACCAAAACCTCTAGGGTATTCCCTAAAACTGAAACCAAAACTAAATTAAATGTCATTACAAGATAAAATTCACCGCCACAACATTTTAAAATATAAAACAACTCAAAATTTAATCACAAACAGAACAACAAAACTACAACTACAACTAAATTAAAAAGTCTTGTTGGATGATCGGGAATACTTCCGATGATGTAACCTACGTGTTGCTAACGGGATTTCCCACGGTCTAAATGAAAGTGTGGAACTCATTCAGTTAAGTTTAGCAAATTCATCTGGACTAAGTGAATCTGATAAAAATGACGATGCCGGAAGGATGGAACCATGGGATCTTAACGGTGTTGTTATAATCGACTTTAAGATTTGTTTTAATTAAAACATAAAAAACACTTGGAAATTAAGACATTCTCTAAACCAGAACACTTCTCTCATCTCCTGATTTATGATTTCTAAAACTAAACCTCTGCAACAACAAGGAGCTCGGAGCATGGTGGGCGAACGGCCATCGTCATCAGCAAAACACGAGTGCTACTTCGACAAAACTTTCTTAGAATTAAATAACCAAGCCATAGGACTTCGAGGTAGCTTTCCTAGTGCAACATAAATCCTCGACTCTTCGTTAGGCATTTGCATGATCATATCATGTAAATTAAGCCCTAATCGGTCTTAGGCCTCCGAGGTAGTCGTACGATACGTCATAAACCCTCGCATCTTCGAGATTTATTTGTATGATTTTATCATACGAATATAAGTCCTAACTAATTAAAATTGGCGAGATCAAAATACTAAATAAACATTAGGGCTTTCCTAAATCCGAAGCCAAACAATAGGATAGTCGGGAAATTATCGGAGTTCACTTTGAATACGTGATTTCTCTACCTTTCTTCCTTTGGATTCCCAAAATAAAATGTTCCAAATTTGATCCATTCCACTATTGAAATTCCAAAATTCAATCCTTTGAAAACTTAAACTTTGAAATTCTTGAGAGCGAGAACTACGATTATTATCGAGAGTTTTTTTAGGTGATTCCCGTCACTTAAGATGTAATTAAGCTATAGGGGCTTGCCCTTATAGGGAATTTTAAGAACCCGAGTAATATAAACCCTGTTTAATGTTTTCATATTAAGCAGGGGAACTTGTCGGCTTATAAAATTGGTTCGCAGACTAAACGGATGTCACAAATCTTCTAGTTTATTTAACCGAGCCCCATCATCAAGCAGTGTGTCTATTCTCCAGGATAAATATACGGTTGGTGGTGCGGTGCTCGTTTATATAAACTATTCGGGATGTGAGATTAGTTTGATTTCATATCTTAAAATTTTCAAATTTAAAAATTAATTTCAAAATAAAATACTACTTTTCAAATTATTTATTTAAATTAAATCTAAAATTCACTGACAATTTCTGTAGGCAACCTTTTCTTCAAAATTAAACACATAACCTAAAAATATGCCGACAATTTCTGGCGACTCCGCTGGGGAGAATTCCACTCTCCATTTTTAATTAGATAGTTCTACTTTCAAAAATTGGTAGTGTATCCATGTCCCTAATGGATCAAACTACCCTTCTTTCAGTTGGAATACTATGTTCATTTCTACCTTGAACGAGTATAGCCAACATTCTCTCGGATTTAGGAGCTACTGTTTAGACACCCCTAAATAGAGAGGTTCGAGATCCTTTTACCTCATTTACGAGGTGGGGTGGACCCTCAATAGGTGTTAGTTTAGGAGTAGTCCTTCGAGTCGAGAAGTCTTGCATAAGACTTTCTTTTCCTTTCCAACTCTGAATCAGATTCTTTACCTTCTCTACACCTTTAAACATTTCGTTCTTAATAAACAAACCCTCTAATGAATGACTCTTTTAACAAATAACTCCTTCTTATAAATACATGAACAAAAATGTGTTCGGACTCTTTTCGATTCCTTTCTTTTCGTCCTGATGAGAAGAAGCATAACTTGGGATCGACAATCGAGAATCTACCTTGCGAAATGGAAGCCCCGAAGCTGATTTTCTCCTTCACCGATGGATTGGACTTCGACTGTTTGTAAGGATGAGTTGCCCGACAATGGGATCATCCGGTTTGGACAAGGATTCGAGAACACAAATGTCAAGATCACCGACGTTACCCTTTTCGCAGCGACGAGACAAAGTATACGAAGCGAAAGACTTTTGATCGAGTTCGACCTTAAGTCGACTCGAGAGTTTCCTCCTCTGCGAAGGGTTCCAAGCGAGAGGAATACTACTCGTCCATAGGAGGACCGTTATCTCTACCCCCACTGGTGCTAGTCGTCTACTGCACCTACCCGGCTCCCGCCAAACTGAAGGGGAAGGAAGTTCAAATTTGTAACGAGCATGTTACCGTGGAGGGTACAGATTTTCGTGAAAGACCTTCTATTTTTAAAATTGGGTCCAGCTCAAGGGTTCCACCCCTAACATGGACTCAGAGGAGAAATAGAGGCAGGAAGATTACCAAGAAGGCCAGAGCTGCTGAAGTCGCTTTCTTAGAAGAAATCCCTGAGTACACACCACTACCTAAATACATACCATTGCCTGAAGATACACCCCTTTTGGAAGGAAGTAGATTCCATCCCCTTTCGCCGCAGTGACGAGGAAAATGTCCGCGAGGATTGCTTCTACATTACCTCGACCCGCATACTATAGCGACGAGCGAAAGAAAAGGGCTAGGATTACACCATTTGCCCGACTACGGATCGTGATTGAGAAGTTAGCAAAGAAAGAGAAATGCCTGTATCGGAGATTTTAAGAAGGATAGGACGGGTGCCGGCCGAATCCCGTCTTGGGCCACGAGTAGAACACTGCTATCGCTGCTGAGAAGAGCCGAATAAGAAGATGAGGGCTAGTCCACTCGTTGTTGTTTCGGGTTTACGGATCGGGGAGGATACCACCTTCCGGCGATTCGGTCGACGGACCATCGGGTCCTAGGCCTTCTGCTGCTAGAAGAATGGTATGGCGTCCTACTATCGACGATTAAGGCCGAAATAACGACCGGAAAAGGAAAGTCTCGTCGGGGAGACTTGAGTCCGAAGAAAGCGCTACCGCGATGAAGGGGACTCACGAGAAGGAAACCCGACGGCCATCGCATGATAAGCTGTGAAACCGCACGAAAAAGACCATGGGAAGACGATATGGAAAAGCTAAGAGCGATATTTAGCGATTAGCAAGAGAAAGAGAAGAAAAATTCGGAGATGAAGTCGACTCGTCGAGTTCATGGATGATGAATATGCGAGAAATTAACATGGTTGAAACACGAGCATCGTCGGCTTCGCAAGGTGCTCCGGCGGTGTGGAAAGAGATGAGCCGGAAGCATTAAGAGCACGAATTCGAGAAAAAGATGATACAATCTCTCGATTGGCAAAAAGGATGGAAGAGATGGGCTGCGATCCTAGCCACTCTTCGGAGTCGAGTTCGACCCCGAGAGAAACGCCTCCGGAAGTTATTCATATTACGGACGGAGGAAAAGAGATTACATCCGTTAACGGAGACGATCGACAAAGAAAGATTCTACCCGAGAACATGATTCCGGAAAAGGATATCAAGAGCATGGTGGAACGGCCGAGTGCGAGAAGCCTTGGCACAATCAAAGAGCGGGACATCCATTCGGACGTGTAGACCTTACCCGAAGAATTCGACGTTGTCCGATATCCAGAAAGGCTTTGTACCACCTGCGGTTCGAAGACCTTTGATGGAACGAGAATCCCTCGGCAGCATGTTGCACATTTTCGTGCCAGTTGTTGCAATGTCGGCGGAAGTGATGCCTTACTCTTTAGACAA
The DNA here is from genome assembly GCA_022702705.1 of Papilionanthe hookeriana x Papilionanthe teres. Lineage (NCBI taxonomy): Eukaryota > Viridiplantae > Streptophyta > Magnoliopsida > Asparagales > Orchidaceae > Papilionanthe > Papilionanthe hookeriana x Papilionanthe teres. The sequence continues at coordinate 5,942,590 of CM040431.1, read as the reverse complement.
TTTGTCAGCAGCCTATCAAGGATCGCCTTTGATTAGTATGCGGAATTACCAAATGGCTCGGTGAAGACATTTTCAGAATTATAGAACCTCTTCATCAAGCGATTTGCCGGAGCTCAGCACCACATCACTATAGGTGATTTAGTGGTAGAGAAGCGAGACGAACGAAACTTTGGTGGACTACATACTTCGATGGAGGAATCTAAGTATGAAGTGTGAGCCACGGCTACAAGAACGACATGCGATTGGCATTTTACTTAAGAGCATTCATGGCCCGATAGCACTTCTCCTCGAGGGATTTACTATTAAGACTTTCGAGAAGTTGTTAAGCGAGGCGGAAGCTTGCAAGAGGAGGCGAAGCAATTAAGTTTCATCTAAAAAACGGACAAGCGAAGCCCGTGAAGACTTTTGAAAGAAGTCGGGATCATCGCGACGATCGATAAGGGCAAGCGGCCGATACAAATACGCGTCGAACGGCGCGGCAAACTCGACGAGATTACCGGCAACCCGACCCGGCTATCGGTCATCTCGACGGTATGAACAAGCCGCCTCGTCCACGACGTACGTTAAGGGAGCTTACGAGCGGGGAGTATCCGTTCGAGAATGAGGTAGTGCCGAAAATGTTCCACGGTCGATGAAGACTCCGGATTTCCAGTTGCCAGAGCCCAGAGACCGGAAGAAGTCGACAAGAAAGGAGATCCCAACTTTTGCCCTTACCACGGATGCTTGGACACAAGATAGAAGATTGTATTACCTTCAAAAGTTGGCTCAACGACAATCTTCAAAAAGGGAACATAACAATCCCGAAGGAAATCATGAAGGAACCCCAGAAAGGAGGTTCCGTCAATGTTATCCCGACGGATCTCATTGTTCCGATAGATCGCTATGCTACTAACGATGGATGGACTACCGCTTGGACAAAGTCTTCGAAGAAGATTTTAGATCGCATCCAAACCACTTCGGTGCGAGCCTCAATTCAGAGTTCGAAACCAGTCAAGTCGGCACTATCACTTGCGATAGAAGAACCACCTCGACAAGAGAAGGCTGAAGAAAAGAAGAAAATTGACGAAGAAGAGAAGGCAGAGGCTCCTAAGGCTAGACTAGGGGCTGCTTATCCTATGATAGTTGTTTCGTTTCGGGGGAGAAATCCCTCGAACCTCGACTCTGTATGATTATCCGCTCACTCCGGTGGGATCTTATAATGATGAGGGTTATGGCGTTGGCTACGTTTTGACTGTTTCTAACGATTACGTAACTAGCGAAAATCAACCTAATCCGGACGTCGATTCCGATATAAATAACAATTCTCCAATCATACACAATCTCGACGATCACAATGACAAAGAAGACATCCACCAAGGAGGGTACGAGAGTTCAACAAGCAACGAATTTATTTGCGAGTTTCGAGGAGCTCCAGTCACAATAGAGTTAGAGCCTTCAGATTCCGAAGCTAATCCAGAAGAACCTGTCATTCTGATTCATAAGGAGACATCAGCAAACTCAATACTAGATTCAGAAGAAATCACGAAGTCAACTTAAGAAGTGGAAGAGTTCTACCTCCGAGAATGGGTCCAAAGGACAAAGGAAAGCGGTGGTTGTTCGGGAAGAATCAACCCGGCGGAAGAAATACCCATTCGGGAAGAAGCCGAGACACATGAAAACAAAGTGGACTACAACGTGCTAGCCCATCTTAGGAAACTACCGGCCCAGGCGAGCATCTACGACGCTCTCATCTTATCGAAGGAGATGAGAGAAGCTCTGATCAAGGCCTTACTTGATCGAGAAATTTGCTTAGCTCAAATGACTAGAGATTCCTTAGATGAGGTTTGCTCGTTAAAGGAATAGCGAGGTGTCACCTTCACGGACAATGACCTACTACTTGGGACAGCAGACCACAACCGACCGTTGTACATTTCGATTACGATTGGGAAGTTTACACTCTCCGGAGTATTGGTGGATCCGGGAGCATCGATCGATATAATGAATCTTCGAACGCTAGCATACTTGGAAATTGATGCTCGCAACCTCGAAGCGGACAAAATGTTATTAAGAGGATTCGACCGAGAAAGGAGAAAGAGCCCTCGGCTCGATAACACTGCTAATGAAGACCGGTGACTTAGCAAAGACAACCGCGAAATTTCACATAATTGATTTAGAAACGTCGTTCAACGCTCTACTGGGCCGACCATGGATACATGAAAACCGGATGGTACCATCATCTCTACATCAGTGCATCAAATACTACGATGGAGGGGAAGAGTGCATCAAAGATGACTTACAACCATTATCCGTACATGAAATTGGAATCCATGAAGATGCAGCTTATTATGCACCTCCGAAGAAAACAATCTTCTCCAGAGATACCATAACGAATGAAGCAAAGGAAGTTCGGGACGACGAAGAGCCTGAAGTCCTAGTCCAACAGTCACTCACCACTCTCTTACAGCGAGATGGTGAAGGTTTCTCCACAACTCGCATCCGAGGTCGAGGTTGGGGACGAGGTCGTGGCAAAGACGTTAGGACAGTTGGACAGAGGAAACCAGCCATCAATGTTGATTGGGAAGATAGTTCTGAAGAAGAAAAAGAAATCGAGCAAGAAGCAACGACAATAAGTTGGAAGAAGCCGCAATTCGGGATCTCTCTCGAAGATGAAAAGAACGAGGAATATAAATCGATGTACGAGAAGATTAACCACTATGTACATACTATGACCACGATCCCGATCCATTCTAATAAGATCGAGGGTATGGTGGTCGAGAGGTACGTAGCGGCGGTGCTGAGCCGATCAAATTCTACCGTGGTGCTCCTTCCTCCAAAGCGAAAATAATGTACAATTTGAAGATGCTACTTCATCGAAATTAATGGAATTACCTTTTGAGTGGTACTCTCACTATGTTCAAAATTTAATTCGGCGTGGTTTCTTACCTCGACAATGGACAAAAGGTCAATCACAACATTTTGAAAAATTATGGAATAACTGCGGTCGTCCACCTAATTCGAAAGCATGGTCTCGGATTCGACACGGTAGGATCGGTTGACGATGCGGAATTTTGCATGGTTGTCACTTGCAAGCCTAATGAAGAGCGCATGGAAGCTCCGGAAGAACTTGAAGATTTACAAATTGGAAACGCTCCACCGGAGTTCGAAGAAGAGATCGAATCTACGATAGATGAGTTAACGGAAGTTAACTTAGGTACTAGCGAAGAGCCTAGACCTACCTTTGTTAGCTCCTTCTTCGATAAAGAAGACTCCGAAGAAATAATCGAGTTATTAATGGAATTTAAAGACTCGTTTTCCTTGGAGCTACGATGAGATGCCGGGATTAGCTCCGGAGGTCACGATCCATAAGCTAGGAGTGGATCCTACTACATTCCGGTCGGACAAGGTTCCGGAAGAATGCCTCTAGAAGTCGAACGGCAAGTTATAGTCGAAGTTAAAAAGCTAATAGACGCTAAATTTGTCCTTGAAGAACAATACCCGAGCTTGGCTAGCCTGATGTGGTACCGGTCGGGAAGAAGAATGGTCGGATCGGAATTTGCGTGGATTTCGAGAGATTTAAACGAGGCATGTCCAAAAGATGAATTCCCTCTGCCAGATCCAAGAATTAATGATCGACATTGCTTCGACACATGAAATATTCTCATTCATGGATGGATCTTCGGGATACAACCGGATAAAAATGGCTCCAGAAGATGAAAAACTTACGGCATTCGAACGCCGATCGGAGTATATTGCTACACGGTGATGCCATTCGGATCGAAGAACGCGAGAGCGACCTACCGGAGAGCGATGACAAGAATTTTGATGATCTCATCCACGATCAAGTCGAATGCTACGTGGATGATGTGGTCATCAAAAGCAAAGTAAAGGAAAACCACTCGTATGATTTGAGAATTGTTTTCGAACGAATAAGACAATTTAACCTTAAGATGAATCCCTTAAAATGCGCCTTCGGCGTCACGTCGGGAAGTTCTTAGGATTCGTTGTTCGACATCGTGGAATCAAAATCGACCGGAAAAGATTAAAGCTATCTTAGAAATGCCACCTCCGGAACCTTAAAACAACTACGATCTTTTCAAGGGAAGTTGGCATATCTTCGACTCTTTATCTCGAACTTGTCAGGTAGGTGTCAGCCTTTCTCGGCATTAGTTAAAAAGGATGCCAAATTTATTTGGGAAGAGAAATGCCAGAGGGCCTTCGATGACATTAAACAATATTTAATGACACCACCTGTCTTAGCAGCCCCAGTCCCAGGTAGACCGTTGATACTTTATACCGCGGCCTTAGACGACTCTCTCGGAGCCACTGTTAGCCCGGAGTCGATGATGAGGGTAAAGAAAATGCTCTTTACTACCTAAGCGCGTCGTTTACTTCCAACGGAAATAAAGTATCCTCCGAATGAAAAGCATTGTTTGGCCACGATCTTCGCCGCTCAAAAGCTCGGGCACTACATGCTTTCTCATAAGGTCAACATGATCTCGAAATTTAATCCATTGCGATACTTGATGACCCGTCCGAGCGCTTTACGGCGGACTTGCCGGGTGGTCGATGATATTATTGCAATTCGATATAACTTTCGTGCCTCTTCGTGCCGTAAAGGGACAAGTCTAGCGGACTTCCTCGCGGCACACCCTTTGCGGCGAATCTCCTCTCGATGACGACTTGCCGGATGAACAAATAATGAGCTTAGAAGACCACGATGATAGACGTGGGGAATTATATTTCGACGGAGCATCTTCGACACACAAAGACGAAGAATCGCAAGTGATAGTGCCGGTAAGGCGGGAATCGGACTAATCTTTATAACACGGAGCGGGGGATGTTAAGATACTCCTACCACTTAACGGAGCGCGTGTACGAACAACGAAGCGAGAATACGAAGCTCTCGTAACGGGACTGGAATTAAGCTATTCGAATGGGGATAACAAACATCAACATCTACGGGGATTTGCGGTTAATCATTCAACGGATCGTCGGACAATACGGAATTTTAAAGCCGAAGACTCGAGCGTACTTCCGGTATGCCAGTGAAGCTGTTGGAACAGATTCCGAATGTGACGATCTACGAAATTCTCGGAGAAAACGCTTTAGGCGATGCGTTAGCCCGCCTCGCAAAAGAATTTGCACTGCTTGCAAGATGAATTAGTGGAAGTGTCGGTTCACGGACGTCGGGTCCTATCACGGCTCGACATAGACACAATACACGAATCGGAAAAGAAGAAGAATCGATTACGGCAGATGACGAGAAAACACATGAGATTGGCGACGGCCGTTAATGAACTACACCGCAAACGGGAAAACTACCGGACGATAGGTCGTTAGCCCATCGGATCAGAAAAGAACTACGTCTACGCATTAATAAACAACATGTTATACGGAAGGTCTTTCGATCGAATGTGGCTAAGGTGCCTAAGCGGGTCCGAGGCCCGTGAAATTGTTAAAGAGGTGCATTCGGGACTGCGTGGCGCTCACCGGTCGGGTCCGAAGATGAAAATGAAAATTAAAAGACTAGGGTACTACGGCCTCGATGATGCCGCATGAAAATCGCCGAGAGCGTCACCGATGCCGAGTGCACGGGTGGTTCTGCACCGACCTCCGAATGTGCTACATCAGACAATTGCGTCGTGGCCATTTGAATTTTGGGGCACGGATATAGTGGGTCCGATAGAACTACCATCTTCGAAAGGACATTGCTTCATTCTTGCGACTACGGATTACTTTTCCGAGTGGGTAGAGGCGGTTCCACTCGGAGAAGTGAAAGCACACCACGTGCTTACGATTTTTCGAGAACCGAGTTGTCTACTAGTTTCGGAGTGCCGCGCGGGATCATCTCGGATAATGGGCCGGCATTCGAAGCACGCAAATCAACAATTTTGTCGGGAGACACGGAATCGGCTGCGGTATTCAACAATTTACTACCCAAGAGCAAACGGCACTGGTGAGGCTTTTAATAAAACTCTCGTCGAATTTTAAAGAAAACTTTGGACGATAATAAGAGAAATTGGCATGAGAAGTTATTAGAAGCCTTATGGGCCTACGGACAACCTTCGAACTCCTACTCGAAGCTACACCTTACGCTGCGGTGTATGGGTCCGAGGCGAGTGTTACCCTTAGAGGTCCGGCTTCCTTCTCTCGGAATTGCGAGTTGCAAACAAAATCACGACGAAAGAGAATGCCAAATTACGGCCAGAAGAATTGGAAAGCACTGGAAGGGAAAAGACTTGCGGCACGACGGAAATTTAGAACTATACCAAGCTAAGATGGTTCGAGCCTATGACGGACGGGTCCGCCGAGAACCTTGAAGTTGGTAACTTAGTTCTCGTTCTCGAAAGACTATTCTTGCACACGCGCAAGATAGGAGGAAATTTTGAACCCACTTGGGAAGGGCCGTTTGTGGTTGAGGCGGTCTACTCGGGAGGCTCCTACCGGCTAGTAAATTGCCGAGGAGAACGACATATGCTTCCGATCAATGGACGATACTTGAAAAAGTATTACGGCTACTGATGTTTCGAAAGAATGAATTTTTCATCCCAGAAGCACGGGTGAAGTAATTACTTATATTTGGGTCCGAACCCAAAAATAATAAAAAATGTGCTAAAATAAATAAAATCATGATAATATGTTTTCCTTGTTTTCTCTTCCAAATCAAAATCTTTTTCCTGATCTTTTCCCACTTCATTCCTGTTGAATTTAAAAGTACAAAAGTAATAATAATAAAAAAATAACTCTGTCTCTAATAAACATTTTCTTAATGTTCTTGTTCTTAGTACAGCCCCTGATCCTTTTCCTTGTCTTTTCGCAGGGAAATGTCGAACAGGCGGTTGGTCCTGAACTTTAGAAATGGCGTAAGCCTTGCACTCGACGAAAAGAGGGTGAAAGATGGAGCGATAATAGAGATTGACTCGGACTTCTCTCCGGCGGGCTGCACGATACGAGGAAGGTGGCCGGGTCCCCGATTGACCGAGGAGGAGCCGCCTGGTCGGACGATAATGAAAGTGGGTGGCCCGAGCCACCGATCCGGCGACAAGAAAAGAAAAACGACAACCGAAGAAGACAAGAGAATCAAGTACGCAGTCGCTACGGCGAGAGGGCGAGGCTTGTCGAGCGCGCCCGCGAAATTCGAGAAGTACGAAGAGCTACTCTCACAGCGACTCGGCGAAGAAATAAAAATCGCCGTATCCGCAAGATGTTAACTAAACTAGCGACGGACCGGCGCGACGAGGCGATTGCTACTGCCGGTACATATACTTCGAGGATGCGGTTCGCCGGGAACACCGAAGAAAGAAGGATAGCTCAGAGGATAACGGAAGAGACCGGGGAAATCTCAAGAAGATCGAAGAGGAAGGCTACCACGCCACCGGATAAAGTCACCGGTAATGCATAACCTTGTTGCGGGAGCAACCCCGGAGGACGTCCGACGGAGACCATCCCCGAGGAGCCGAGGTATGCAGGAGAACGTGAAGGTATTGAGCCATATATCCCACGATACGTCACTAGGCCTCGCCATTTGCAAATTATTCCGGAATACGAGCTAGAAAGAATGCGGAATGTCGAGAAGCAAACTTTTGAATACTTCGAGAGAATCGGAGGCGAGGAGGATCGATATCTTAGAAGGCCTCGAGCTACATACGAGACGTGTTCTCGAATACGAACAACGACGAATGCGTGGATCGCATCCGGGATTTGAAAAGAATGGGTCGAGCGGGTCGCTGAGAAAACACTTACTCGGAACCCGGAGATGGATGCCGGGGAAGGGGAGAATTACGATACAATGTGGATCTTTGCTACAACTTCGTAGAAGACGGGAAGGGAAACCCGCCGGGGATACTCGCGTCATGGCCGAGTGGATCCGATGTCATTAGTCATCAAAAGGATGGTAAAAAGAATGATAGCATGGAGGGTACTGCCAGCGGATTGCATACCCAACGGTTGCATCATTAATATTTACAAGAAGGGTGATCTGCATACCCCGTACATAGATCACCACGACTTTGTCGAACCTTTACGCACGGTTTCTTTTACGAACGAGTGTAATATCATGTTCGGATGCGACCTCCGGATAGCGAGGCCCGGGTGAGTTCCGAGGGCCGATAAAGATACCATTACGGTAGGTTCCGTCATGATACTAAAGGGCGACGGAGCGGATGTCGCTAAACATTGCATACGGGAGTACCAATGAAGCGGATCTCGGTTACTTTTAGAAGGATGGATGATAGGAAAGCACCTTATCACTTCCAGCCGGACCGGAGCTAGAGAGCCTCGGCCTTACGGCTTGTGAGTTACATGGGAAATATCACACCTCCGACATACATCCATACGACATCCTTGCCGAGGATGGCTTGGAAGGTGATGTTATTGACCATGTACCTCACTTATTCGGACATGGATTTTTTGACGGATACCTTTTTTGGATGGATCAACAAAGATCATACATAGTCGTTTTGAGTGCATATGGATTGTATGAGATATATTCCGGATCGAGTTGTATGATGTATCTTCAACATGATTGGAATGAAAGTGACCATGTAACATTTTTGGCGTTCACCTCTTTTGTGCAAGTTGACTGGGAAATGCCATTAAAGTTAAATGAACCTCGAACAAAGAACAGAAAAGAAACAAAAAGAATAAAAGAAAACATTCCTTAAAAATCTAAATGAAAAAATGATGAAGTCCAAATTCACATGAACATTAAATGAACGATAAATCGTTAAAGAATAAACAAAATGAACACAAATTTTAAATCGAAATTTCAAATTCAACCTTCCGGATCTCGAATCGAATCTCGATCGAATTCAAACTCGACCTTCCAAATGCGAAATCTAATCCGTTCTACTTTCTCCCTTGTGCGGGATGGAAGCGGTCGATTCGATTGACACGGAGCCACGAGTTTTCGATTCGGATCTAGTGGCGAGGAATTGTATCCGATCCGAGCCGGCGACTTTCGATCAACTCTTTTGAATGGGATATGTAGCATCTACATATTCCCTCATAATCTATTTTTTTCCATGAAAGTCTTTTACAACTTTCATGAAATTCTCAAAACACCAAAATTCCACACTTTTCGAATCAACACTACAAATCTTTGCAATATCGATTACCATTCAAAATCAAACTTTTGGGGTTGAGGATTTTACATCAGAGGCTGCATTGCTTTAGGATTCTTTCCCTATTGCAATGAAATACATCGAAATCAAACTTTTGGGGTTGAGGATTTTACATCAGAGGCTTGCATTGCTTTAGGATTCTTTCCACTATCGCAATGAAATACATCAAAATCAAACTTTTGGGGTTGAGGATTTTACATCGAGGCTGCATTGCTTTAGGATTCTTTCCTATCGCAATGAAATACATCAAAATCAAAATTTTGGGGTTGAGGATTTTACATCAGAGATTGCATTGCTTTAGGATTCTTTCCCTATTGCAATGAAATACATCGAAATCAAACTTTTGGGGTTGAGGATTTTACATCCGAGATTGCATTGCTTTAGGATTCTTTCCACTATCGCAATGAAATACATCAAAATCAAACTTTTGGGGTTGAGGATTTTACATTCGAGATTGCATTGCTTTAGGATTCTTTCCCTATCGCAATGAAATACATCGAAATTAAACTTTTGGGGTTGAAGATTTTACATCAGAGACTGCATTGCTTTTGGTTCTGTTCCACTATCGCGATGAAATACATCAAAATCAAACTTTTGGGGTTGAGGATTTTACATCCAGATCTTGCATTGCTTTAGGTTCTTTCCTATAACAATGAAATACATCAAAATCAAATTCTTGGGGTTGAGGATTTTACATCGAGATTGCATTGCTTTAGGATTCTTTCCTGTATTGCAATGAAATACATCAAAATCAAACTCTTGAGGTTAAGGATTTTACATCCAATACCGCATTGCTCTAAGTTCTTTCCTCATTGTAATGATTTAATTCAATCGATTCGATTTTCTTTTGAGGTTGAAGATGTTACATCTAAAACCACGAAATTCGATTTTCATTTCGAGATTCAAATCCCTTCAATTAATTTTAACAAAACTTGATTTAAATTAAAACTCGAAGCTAAAATGCTGAACTTACACATCAAAACTTAAGCTGAAACAAAATGAAATCTAAATCGAAATTCCCCGAGATCATGTGATTTGGAATTCACCTCCTTTTCCTTTCCCGGCGAGAGTTCGGGAATCTCCGAGTCTCGGAGATACACTTGACACTCCCCGGCGGAAATTCTTCTACTTCGTCCTAAGTTTGTCACTTGGACATACGTGTTGGTTTTGTTGATCTTTTCGGTCAACGCCGATACGCGCGGTGTGCTTGGTTAGCACACCACACTATTGGGGGTCCATTTGTTGACCTCATTTTTGATGAGGTCTTCTCTTCTTCTTTTTAGTACTTAGGATCTAGCCTTAGACTTTTCCTTTGACTATCCTAGAGGATTAGAATTGGGACCCACCACTTAGAAATTCAAACCACTTCTTAACTCCTGCAAGCTCCACAAACTTGATTGTAGACCCCTAATCACCTAGAGGGTTGAAATCGAATGTGGAAGTTTAAGGATGAGTTCTTATAGGACTCTTTGGCCTTAGGAGCGCCTACAGGTGGCACTGGTGCGAGTGAAGGGCTGACTTACACACACACTATACTTATACACTACACTTTCACACACCTCCTAAAACCACACCCATACCTGACTTGACCTCCTGACTCATGAAGGTGATTCACATGGATGGTCCTTAACCCCTAAGCCCTTGGCTAAGAGGGTTAGGAACAACATAGTGAATGCTTCAAATAAGTCCTCTCATGGCTTATATAGGCTTAACATGGCTTCATGGCTCAACCAAAATGATTTCATTCCACTTACATTTACCCAATCATCAATTTTCCAAATTTTCAATTTTTGACCCCAGGGACCACTACACACTGCTAACTACCCAAAACCACTTGAAATTACCCAAATTTTTCAAAATTCTCCAAAATAACCCAAATACCTCAAAACCAATCCCAAACATTCCCACATCACTCAAATTGATCATTCATAGCCAAAAATACCAAAAATTCCAAAAATACCTCCGAATACCCTCCAAATACCCAAAATGCCCCTCTAGACAAAAAATCCAAAAATTCAGAAAATTCCGAAAAAATTCCAGAAAATCCCTAATATTCGCAATTTCATTTTGTCTAACTACATCATGGGACAATTTTGTCAATTTACCCCACTTTTATCAAAATCCCCAATTTGACCCATTTTAAACCGAAAGTGAACCCGATGTCGAACCAAACCTACCCGATTGACCCAAATTCTGGTCCAATTCAATTCTAAACTTCAATTCAACATCCCCAAAACTAATCTAGACAAAATCCAAGCCCAATTTGATTGACATTTGAATCCAATTTCACTTTTAACCTTAAAGCCCAATTTGAACCCATGACCCAAACTTAGCTCAAACTCACCTAATTCAACTCCAATTAACCCCAAACCTTTTCTAAACCTTCCCTAACATCCCCAAAAATAAAACACTAACATAATTTGCCCAAAATTTAGACCCAAACCCCACTCAAATTCAACCTAAAGCTAAAAGACCCAATCTTGACCTAAACCCGAAACCTAACCCGAATAAGCCCAAACCCCGAAATCAAAACCCAAACAAAGTCAAAACCTCTTTGAAACACTCCCATAAACATTTCCCAACATTAATTTTACATCAATTTCAACCCTAGCCCAACGTTGGCCCAAGTTAGCCCAATTTGACCTACATTAACCCCTTTACCAGAAAAGCTGAAATCCAGACCCAATTCGAGCCCAAATCACTCCAAACTTGTTTCAAATCAATCATGACACATCCTTAGACAAAACTCGACATTTATTTGGCATGGCCCATTGCAAATTTTTCTATTCAAAAGCCCATTTTCTAACACTAAAAGCCCACTCCCTTAAACCTTCCTAAAAGCGCACCTTTACCAAATTTTAAAAGCCCAAAGTCCATTTCCAAGCCCACATGAAACCTTTTCTTCATCATTCCTTTGATAATCTATTTGACCAAAGTCTTAAACCATCATGAAATCAACCCATTTGTAGCATCATGACAAATCCCATCAATGGAATCCAAAGTTTTCAAAATTCGAAATAACCCTTTTCCATGCGAGTGAGCCGACCTTTTCCCCGAAGCCATGAGCGAAGCCGAATGAAGTCATGGAGCCATGCATAAGCCATATGCAAGCCATGGGGAGCCCTTTCCACCTCACCATGCCACTTATGGCAAGGAGAGGGAGCCTTTCTTAAGCCTTCACTAAACCTTTTTAACCCCATTCATGATACACTTTAACCAAAATTGGCCACCTCACCTTGGATGGGGACTTCACCACATATGTGAGGCTGACCCAGAATGATCTCACATCAGCCCAGAATCAAGCCTTGGTGAGTGAACCAAGCCAAAACCATGAATTGACCCAAATTGGACCAAAAATGCTCCTTACACCCATGCCATTTAAATCCTTGACTTTACACATGGCATAACCCGATTGATTGCACCAAGATCGAAGCTCGATCATGTGAGTTTTCCTCGGCCAAAAACCTTGATGAATGGACCAAGCCAACCCTCATGGCCACCCGAGCTCCACCATAACCTTCCTTATTTAAACCCCACCTCCATGACCAAGTGGAGGAGATAAAAGATTACCTTGGGTAAACTGCGCCAAATTGTTCCCGAAGCTTCTCCAAGCACTCCTAAGCTCGATCCGATCATTTCCGATTGAGGCCTCACCTCTTGGACAAAGGTATCAAATTTTTTCTCCTCCAACCGAGCATGTTTTAATTTTCTGTAATTATTCTCATGTTTTAAGTATATCATCACCATATAGATGTGTGCTACTAGATTAGACGATCATTTTAAAAAAAAATTCATTCAATTTTGTTGAGAATCGAGGGAGATATCAAGGTTTGAAGTTGGACGGTTTTGGGTGAATAGAACTAGGGGAGAGAAGCGACGGCCGTCCGATCGAGGCTTGTATCCAACGGACGGCGCTGATGGAGTTGGACGATAGCTGCATCCATGAACGGAACCGCGCCGGCCAATCGGGGAGCGACACGTGGCGATTGAGCGGGAAAATGAAATATTTTATTTATTTTTGACCCCTAAACTTCAAAAATGCATAACTTTTTGTAGAAAAATCATAAAAATAAAATAAAAATACCCTCTTGCTCAGTGAACAGAGGAGAATAATGTGGAAAAGAAATCATTTAATTTCATTGAGTATTTGATTTTTAATAATTTATTTACTCTCTGCACATTTTCGATTCTCCATGCATGTATACAATTCGACATGGCATGAGACCATAGGGCTTTTGAAGCCTACGAATTTGGGAACATTCCCTGAATTTTCCAAAGTCGAGAGGCCATCCTATGAAGAGTTATTGATTTTTTAACTCTAGGTTGCTAGTTTGAGTATTTTAATTCCAATAATTAGCATATTGTGAAATAAATTCTAGGAAAATTTGGTGATGTTTATTATGACCGAGAGGACACTAGGAAAAATAGGTTTTGAGTTAACTCACTTGGAATAACCATAATTGGCTTAAACACCCAAAATGGAGTTTTAATTAATTAGAGCTAATCATACATCAAATTGACTTGAAATCAATCCTCCACTGACCTTTAGGATCGAGAGGAACCCACCATATAAGTTTGAAGTCGATTGGACTTGGTTAGCCTATCAAATGGGTTGATTAAGCCATTTAGCCAAAATTAAACTTAAAAAATTCATAACTTTCAAAATGCTTTTCAAAAATTCACCAAATCAGTTTTGGAGCCTCTCTGATATCAGGGGAATTTAAGAAAATTAAAATTTCAATTTTCTAAAAAAAGTTGATTTTTTTGCATTATTTTAATATTTTTAATAATTAAAAAATAATAAAAATCACAAAAATAATAAAATTCACCAAAATATTACATTTTGAATTTTAATCACTTAGGAACAAACCCCATATTTTTCTTAGGTCTCTATGATGAGATATTAAATTTTAAAGCCCTAGGGTAATTTTAAAATTAAAAAAAATGTATTTTCTAGCATTTCCACTAAAATAATTCTAATAAATCAAAGAAAAATCGAGAAAATTATAAAAATTGGTTCTCCGATTTCCTTGATATCGGAGAGATTTTTGAAAAATATAAAATTCATTTTTCACCTTTATTTTATTTTTAAATTAATTAATGCTCCAAAACTCAAAATAATTATTATAAAAAGAATATAATTAAAAAAATCACTAAAATTGGTCCAAGTGGTTCTCTGGTCATTAGGAATGTCCCATAATTTTTTTAAGGACAGAAAATTTCCCTGGGTCATGTTATTGAATTTTCCTTGGAAATCTCTATTTTCTACAAAAAATAATTACATAAATAAGTTAAATATAGAAAAATCACATTTTCTCCTCTAATGACTTTATTAACATATGAGTGAAGTCACATAAAAATTTCAAATTCATTTAAGCTCAATTTAGTGAGTTATGAAATTATTAAGCTTGAAGGGTAAAATGGTAATTAAAATTTTAACCCTTAATTAAAACTTTAGGTTTAATGAAATGAAAGAGTAGAATATTTGATCTTAATCTGATTTGGATGATTGAAATCTAAATAATTAAAGGGTAGAAACCTACTAAATAATTTAAAAATAATTAAGATAAACTTTAATTAAATAATTAATTAAATTTCGAAGAATAATGAAAAATTGGAATTACTAAAATAGGGATATTATCAGGAAGAGATTTGTTCTTTAATTTAAGAATCCCTAAATTAATCACTTCAATAATATTTAATTCCTAATTAAAATGATAATCAAATTTAAAATTTGAAATGCTTAAAAGACTTAATCATTAAATTAAATTAAAGTTAAATTATTTAAATTAAATCCTTTTAAAATTTCAATTAAATTAATACTTTAACAATTAAATTAAATCATCTTTAAAACATAAAAAATAAAATATTAAATTAAAACTAAAAATAAAATTAAATTAAAAATTAAATTAAATTAAATTAAATTAAATTAAATAAAATTAAATTAAAACATATTAAATTAAATCAAATTAAATCAATTTAAATTAAATTAAATTAAATTAAATCATATTAAATTAAATTAAATTAAATTAAATTAAATTAAATTAAATTAAAAATAAAAAAAAATAAAATCAAGTTAAAATTAAAATTAGATTAAAATTAAATAAATTAAATTAAAATTAAAACTAAACCAAATTAAATTAAATTAAAGTTAAATTAAATTGAATTAAAAATAACACCACCTAAGACATAAAGAAATTCAAAAATAAATATAAAGCAACTTGAACACTATTCCAAACTTAAACCCATTAAATGAAATTAAATTGAATCATAAACCATTTGAACATCAATTTGCCCTCAAAAGCTTTTGTTGTCATAACTCCTAAACGGAGCGTTAAGTGAAGTGTTACTTTACTTATAGTATATTCAAATGTCCTAGTTCACTGAGCAAGATAACAAAACTTGAACTCCCGAACGATTAATTCATTTGTATAATTAAATTCTCTTGGACTTAAAATAATCCTAGAAATATTGAAAAGATGTTTAAGACTCGCCTTAAGCACTTCCTCGATATGATAGGATATTTATAAGAACAATTGAACTTAATTGTTCTTTGATGAAAAAAATCGTCCTTAAACCAAAACACAAGAACCTAGACGTCATAGGAGAGGACCAGCTATAGGATTAGGACTTTGGTAGACAACCAAAATCTTTACCTTAGCTTTACCTAGGTACTTGTTGGAATACTTAAATGCTCGATATGTGTTTTAAATGCGGCTTGGGATGACGGGAAGACCCTCCAGGTACGCTTTTATTTTATTGCAACTTACTTTATTGTAATTTACTTTATTGCAAATGCACTTTACCTTTCTTGCATGATAAACAATTGTTGCATGAAAACCAAAACCTCTAGGGTAGCCACTAAAGCTGAAACCAAAACTAAATTAAAAGTCATTACAAGATAAAATTCACCGCCACAACATTTCAGAAATATAAAACAACTCAAAATTTAATCACGAAACGAACAACAAAACTACGACTACAACTAAATTAAAACGTCTTGTTGGATGATCGGAAATACCTCGGATGATGTAACCTACGTGTTGCTTAACGGGATTTCCCACGGTGCTAAATGAAAGTGTGGAACTCATTCGGTTGAGTTTAGCAAATTCATACGGACTAAGTGAATCCGATAAAAATGACGATGCTGGAAGGATGGAACCGTGGGATCTTAAACGGTGTTGTTATAATCAACTTTAAGATTTATTTTAATTAAAACATAAAAAACACTTGGAAATTAAGACTTTCTCTAAACCAGAACACTTCTCTCATCTCCTGATTTATGATTTCTAAAACTAAACCTCTGCGACAACAAGGAGCTCGGAGCATGGTGGGCGGCACGGCCATTGTCATCGACAAAACCTAAGTCTACTTCAGCAAAACTTTCTTAGAATTAAATAACCAAGCCATAGGACTTCGAGGTAGCTTGCCTAGAGCAACATAAATCCTCAACTCTTCGTTAGGCATTTGCATGATTATATTATGTAAATTAAGCCCTAACCGGTCTTAGGACTCCGAGGTAGTCGTCCGATACGACATAAACCCTCACATCTTTGAGGCTATTTGTATGATTTTATCATACGAATATAAGTCCTAACTAATTAAAATTGGCGAGATCGAAATACTAAATAAACATTAGGGCTTTCCTAAATCTAAGCGAAACAATAGGATAGTCGGGAAATTACGGAGTTCGCTTTGAATCCGTGATTTCTCCTACCTTTCTTCCTTTGGATTCCCAAAATAAAATGTTCCAAATTTGATCCATTCCTATTGAAATTCCAAAATTCAATCCTTTGAAAACTTAAACTTTAAAATTCTTGAGAGCAGAACTACTGATTATTATCGAGAGTTTTCTTAGGTGATTCCGTCACTTAAGATGTAATTAACTATAGGGGCTTGCCCTTATAGGGAATTTTAAGAACCCATGTAATATAAACCCTGTTTAATGTTTTCATATTAAGCAGGGGAACTTGTCGGCTTATAAAATTGGTTCGCAGACTAAACAGATGTCACAAATCTTCTAGTTTATTTAATCGAGCCCATCATCGAACGGTGTGTACATTCTCCGGGATAGATATACGGTTTGTGGTGCGGTGCTCGTTTATATAAACTATTCGGGATGTGAGATTAGTTTGATTTCATATCTTAAAATTTTCAAATTTAAAAATTATTTTCAAAATAAAATACTACTTTTCAAATTATTTATTTAAATTAAATCTAAAATTCGCCGACAATTTCTGTAGGCGACCCTTTCTTCAAAATTAAACACATAACCTAAAAAATATGCCGACTCAATTTATTAAATGCTTTACTTTCTTGTAATTTATAAACCTATGAAAATGATTGAACCAAGCATGTTTAAGCAACTCAAAATATAATCACCAACCCATCACGCTTGCTAAAGAGATTTCCCACTGTCTGGATGAAAGTATGAAGTCCATTAAATTGGATTTAGTAAATTCATCCGGACTAAGAGAATCCAATGAAAATGGTGATATCAGAGCGAGGGAACTGTGGGATCCTAACCGGTGTCGCCATCATCAACTTAAACATTTGTTTTAAATAAGACACTAAGTCACCTCAATTTTCAACTTTCTATAACATGATACTTCTCTCATCCCTTCATTTTTCTCCTCTTTAAACTAAACCTGCTACAACAAGGAGCTTAGAGCAAGCGTGATGGGCAGCACGGCCATCTTCAACAACAAAATAAATCTTCATCAACTTAATTTTCCTTAGAAATAAGCAACGAAGCCATAGGATTTTGAGGTAGTTTGCCTAGCACAACATAAATCCTCACTTCATCCTTTAGGAATTTACATAATCATATTATGCAATTTAAGCCCTAGCCCATTTAGGACTCCGAAGTTGTTGTTTGTTATGGCCTAAACCTTCATAACTTCTAGACTACTTTTATAGTTATATCATACAAGTGTATGTCCTAATTAATTAAAATTAGCAAGATTATAACCTTTAATAATTCTCTCGAATTGAAGCCAAACCATAGAATAGTTGGGAGATCATCGAAGCTCACTTCGGATCTATGATCCCCCCAACTCCTATTCCATTGGATTCCTAAAAGAACTGTTCCAAATTTGATCCATTCCCTTTTGAACATCCAAAATCCAATTATTTGAATCCAAACTTTGCAATTCTTGAAAGTGAAACCGCTGATCTTTATTGAGGGTTTTCTTAAGTGACTTCGGTCATATAGGATGTAATTAACTATAGGGGCATGCCTCTATAGGGAACATTAGCACCCAGATAATATAAACCCTATCTTATATTTTATATTAAAGAGGGGAACTTGTTGGTGAACATAAAAATGGTCGCAGACCAAACAGATGTCAGAAATCTACTGGTTTATTTAATCGAGCCCTATTATTAAGCAATGCGTATATTCCTCGGAATAGATGCATAGCTTGTAGTGCGGCATTCGATTATATAAACTATTAAAGATATGGGATTGGTTGGTCTCGTATTTTCAAAAATAAAAAAACTACTTTCCAAATTATTTAAAACTATATAAACACACACACACACACACACACACACACACTCAAATTAAATCCAAATCGAAAAATCGATCGACAGGAAGTTTACTCTTCTCTCATGAGTTATTTTCCATAATCCACTTCCATCAGTCAAAGCAGAAATAATTTCATCCAATTCTTCCTCTATAGGATTACAATTCGAATAGAAGCAAACTGTACTAGGCGGAAATATGTAAAACTCATTTATTACCTCGGGAGTAATATGTACCATCTGTTCTAAGACTAACACAAAGTTTTATTCTGATTTCGGGAGATTTTCATAAAACTCTCATTCAACAGAAGTAACTTCCACAGTCGTGAAACAACATAATCTGTCCCAAAGTCGATTAACAAGCATATCTTCTATCACTCCACCTGTTTTATCAAAACCTCGCTCTTGACTCAGTTTACGTGATTGTAATACTTGCACATATCGATCTTGAGCCTTCGAGCTTACAAACTTGTGTGAATCAAATGTGGATTTCGACTTACTCCTCTTTGGTTCCTTTCTATAATTTGTATAAAACACACTATAAATTCTACATTCAACTTAAAATCACTAAACTTAACTCCTAAAGGCTTAAACTACTAAATCCAAGTAATTTATAAAGTTTTTTCTCAAATTTTCTCCATGAACAGTGATTTTTGGATTTCTCCAAAATGCACTCAAACTATATGGTGAAAAAAAATTCAACTTAGGAGTAGTGCTCTTACCTCAAGAAGAGCAAATCTAGCAACTTCCATATGAAATGACTTCAAAATTGTAAAATTTGGTGATACCCTCACCTCCTATGTTACGAACGCTGAAGGTAGAAGACGATGGGGTGAAAATTTTTTTATTTTTCGAGTTTTTAAAACCTAAAAACCGAATTTCGTGAACCGACGCCTAAGCGTGAAAGTACGACGCTTTTCCCCGAAGCACTGGCGCGTAAGTGTGGAGGCTTGACGCTTAGGAACGAACTCGTTGTTTTCAATTTTTTCATTAAATACACATTCTCGCTCACTTAATCAAACCTAAATTGTAAATATATCATCACCTTATAATTTTCTAATTTTAGAATTACGCTTCTATATATTAAAAATGGGTTCAACACAAGTTTTACACAAAACACAAACTCTTTATTTAATAAAACAAAAACAAGTACAAATCACAACAAGCCTTTCATCCAATATCCTTTGATATGATCTTATCTTTTCTACTCACATTTAACACTTTAAATAAAACACTAAACATATACTAAAACACAAACACATTTATAACACCTAACATGCATAAACATTAAACACTAACACTCAAAACAATTCATTTAACACATAACACAAATTATTAACACTTAGCACAATATAGAACTTAATTCCATTCTCCATTAGGTGGAACATATCCAAAACCTCCAATAGTTCCATCTGAACGATTTTGTATATAGATTTGATAAAACAGACGGTGGTTAAAAAATCTTACTGAATCTTCTTCTATCCACTTGTTCTTTAAGAACATCGCTTTATCTGCTTCTTCAACATGACTAGTATGACTAAATTGGATCTTTAATTGCCATCCAGTATGTGCTAAATGTGCGTTAGTTTCATTTACCTTTGCTTCAATTAATGAAAGATCAGCTTCATTCTTTACAATCTTCTCTGCTATTCCTTGAATACTCACAACTAGAAATTCATTATATAACTTTTACACACTCTCACAAATGAACTCCTTCTTGTTTGCATCATCTTTCTTTGTAACTTCAATCTCCCAAGAAGGCATTTTTCTTACTTAAACTCTTCTGTAATGCTCTTAGGATGGAAATATGGAATGGGATGAATTTGCTTTAATTTGGTCCTTATTTATATACATTAGATGGCCTAAAACAATTCTCCCACGTTCACAAACCACTGAATAATGTGCCATGCAGCTTCTCCATGATAATGGCTTCTAAGAACACATTTTCACATATTTCGTAACTTCGGCCCCCAATCGCCAACTGGCGCTTAGCCGTTAGTGCTCATTTTAACACATGTCTGTTAACCGTCCGGAAACTCATTTTAACTCATCTAATTATTCAGTTAAGGTCTCATAAATCTCTACTAATATAATATAATCAAACTACAACCACATATTACTTCAAATAAACCAACAAACACTCAAAACAAACTTAAATAAAGCACACCGATAACTATGAGTTGCCTCCCACAAAGCGCTTGGTTTAATGTGGTCAGCGCGACATACCCTATTATTTAATTTAGGTGACCCAACATTAAATTCTAATCAATTTTAAATTGATCTACTGAGAAACAAGGATTCAGTGTATGAGCATTTACATTAAATATTTCCTCAGTTTTAGGATCTTTAATATCCAATGCTCCATAGGGATAAATTTTTATTACAATAAATGGACCCATCCACCTGGACTTTAGTTTTCCAGCAAATAATCTCAATCAGGAATTATATAGTAAAACTTGTTGCTTAGCTTAATATTTATAGTCATAATCCTACAATCATGCCACATCTTCATCTTTTCTTTATATATCTTATTTCTTTCATATGATTCATTTATTATCTCTTCAAGCTAATTTAATTGCAGTAATCTTTTCTTACCAGCATCCTTTAAATCATAATTAAACTCTTTAATAACCCAATATGCTTTTTGCTCAAGTTCAACTGGTAAATGACAAGCTTTCCAAAAATTAATATGTATGGGGACTTCTTATAGGAGTCCTATATGCAGTTCTATAAGCCCACAAAGCCATATCCAGTTTGATTGACCAATCCTTTTTGTTTGGATTAACAGATTTTTGCAAAATTCTTTCAATTTCACGATTGGATAATTCAATCAAACCACTAGTTTGAGGATGATAAGCAATAGCAATTTTATGGATAATATGATATTTCTTTACTAATATCTCCATAAGTGCATTTTTGAAATTAACTTCCCACATCTGTTATGATTACACTTGGCATTCCAAATCTACAAAAATATGTTCTTTCCTAAAACCTTGCAACACTTTGAGTATCACATCAAGGTAAAGCAACAACTTCTATCCATTTAGATACATAGTCCACTCCTTTCAATATGTATAAATTTCTGAAAGATGGTATAAATGGTCCCATAAAATATAATCACCCAACGTCAAATATTTCAACTTCCAAAATATAATTATGGGGCATCTCATTTCATCTAAAAATATTTCCTACACGCTGAGATTGATCACACTCTTTAATATAAGAATTAACATCCTTAAAAAGTATAGGCCAATAAAATCCAGATTATAGAATTTTATATGCAGTTTATCAACACCAAAATGTCTCCCAAAATCAGAATCATGATATTTTTTAATAATTTCATAAGTTCCTTCTTATGGCACACATCTTCAAATAATTAGATTATTTCCTTATTTATATAAAAAGGGGTCCTCTCACAAATAAGTCTTAGCTTCAGATAAAAAATTCTTCTTCTGTTGGTATGTCAATCCATAGGGTAATATGTCACTAACAATAAAATTCACAATGTAAACATACCATGTAACATGCCTCTCATTAATAGTGAACAATTTTTCATCAAGAAAATGTTCATTAATTTCCTCATCAGAACAGAGAGATTTTTTATTTTCAAGCCTGGACAGATGATTAACAATTTGATTATCAGCATACTTCCTATCTACTATCTTAAAGTTAAATTCTTGTAAAAGAAGAATCCATCTAATCAGTCTTAGTTTTGCATCCTTTATTTTCATTAAATATTTAATAGCAGAATTGTCAGCATGCACACACATTTTGTTCCAAGCAAATATGATTTAAATTTATTAAAAGCAAATACTATAGCTAATAACTCTTTCTCAATTGTGGTATAATTAATTTGAGCTTCATTAAGAGTTCTATAAGTATAGTAGATTACTTTGAAAAATTTATCATGTTTTTATCTTAAAACCGCTCCAATAGCATAATCACTTGCATCACACATTAATTCAAAAGGTTTTTCTCAATCTAGTGAAATAATAACTGGTGCGGTGACTAATTTTTCTTTTAACAATTCAAAAGCTTTATAGGCAGTCTTCATTAAAATTAAAAATGACATCTTTTTCCAATAACTGACATAGAGGCTTAGCAATTTTGAAAATTCTTTAACATAATGCTTGTAGAATCCAACATGTCCTAAAAACTCTTAATCTCCCTTACATTTTTTAGGTAAGATAAATTAGCGATCACTTGAATTATTGCAGGGTCCACTTCCATAACTTTTTCTGAAATTTGATGTCCTAAAAAAATTCCTCCTGCTACCATGAATTGACATTTTCCTAATTAAGAACTAAATTTGTTTCTTCACAGCATTTAAGAACTTTAGATAAATTTTTTAAACATGATTAAAATGAAATTCCAAACACAGAAAAATTATCCATAAACACTTCAATTCCTTTTTAAATTAAATCACAAAAAATTGCCATCATACATCTTTGAAATGTAGTAGGGGTAATACATAAACTAAAGGGCATTCTTCTAAAAGTAACTGTACCATAAAGACTCGTAAACATTGTTTTCTCTTGATCCTAAGGAGCAATTTGTATTTTGTGATAATTAGTATATCCATCTAGAAAATAAAAATACATATGCCCAGCTAATCTATCCAAAATTTGATCCAGAAAGGGTACTGGAAAATGATCTTTCCTGGTGGCAAAATTTAATTTTCTATAATTAATGCATATTCACCATCATATAACTTATCTCGTTAATATTAATTCATTCTTTTCATTAGCAGTAACAGTTACTCCTTCTTTCTTAGGAACACAATGAATAAGACTAAGCCATGCACTATCTGAAATAGGGTAGATAACTCTAGCATATAACCACTTTAAAATTTCTTTCTTAACAACATCTTTCGTAATAGGATTTAATCTCCTTTGAGGATTAACCCTGGGTTCGTAATTCTCTTCCATAAGGATTTTGTTCATACAAATTGAAAGACTAATTCCTTTAATATCAGCTATGGTCCATCCAAAGGCTCATCTTTTTAAGTAGTTAATTTTGAGGAAATTATAATAGGAGAAGTTGAGAAATCACTTAAGAAGGCATATTTTAAAATTTCAAAAAGTAACTTCAATTCAAGTTTAGGAGGTTATTCAATTGACGAATAAAAACATTCATCTTTACTTTTCATGTTCAAAACCTCAAAAATTTCTTGAACATAATTTAAGTTTTCCTCATTAAAATCATCAGAATATTGTACTTCTTCTTCTTGCTCGTGTTTCAACTTTTCACTTTCAGAATTCTCTTCATAAGTTACTTTAAAATGGCATTCACTTAGATATCTCATTACATCTATCCTGCAACATTCATCATCTTTACCATTTGCAGAATATTTCATTGATTTTGAAATATCAAAATGTAAATTTTGACCGTTGGCGAACATAATTAATTCCTTTTTCTGCACATCTATCATTGCTCTTCCTGTAGCTAGGAAAGGTCTCCCTAAAATAATAGGTATCTCTTTATCTTCCTCCATATCAAGTACTATGAAATAAATAGGAAAGATAAATTGATCCACTTTTACTAAAAAATTTCATATAACTCCTTTAGGATATATTATCGAATGATCTGCTAACTACAGAGTTATAGTAGTCGAAGTTATTTCTCCTAATCCCACTCTTTTAAATATAGATGAAGGCATAAGATCAATGTTTGCACCTAAATCAAATAAAACTTTCCCATAAAATTTATCTCCAATTGCACATGGAATTGTGAAGCTACTAGGATCTTTAAGCTTTTTAAGAAGCTTCTTTGGAATTATTACACTACACTCTTCACTTAGTGCAACAGTCTCATTATCTTCAACCTTCCTTTTTCTGTTGAGAATATACTTCATAAACATCACATAGCTTGACATTTATTATAAGGCTTCAACAAATGGAATATTAAGTGTATGTTTCTTAAAAATTTCAATGAATTCTAAAAATTGCTTATCCAGCTTTTGTTGTCAAAGTCTTTAAGGAAATGGTGGTAGTGGCTTTTCTAAATCAATTTTTGATGAAGACATAGGTCTTCCAAACCTTTAGGAGCATCCTCTTTTAGTTCTTCAATCTCTTGTTTCTCTACTTTAAACTCTTTTTGAACATTACCTTCCAAATCTATTCCACTTCTCAATTGAACAGATTTTACTTGCTCTTTTATTTTTGTCTCTTCGATTTATCTTTATTATTACTATGAAGTGTTCCTTGGGATCTATTACTTGATGAATTGGCTATTTTTTCCAATTGATTCTCAATATTTCTAATTGTAGCTCATTGACTTTGCAATTGATTTCCTATTTGTAACACCACTTCTTTTATAGACAACTTCTTCTCATTAAATTGTGATTTATTGTTAAAACATGGAGGCAAAGTAGGTCTGTAATTATTATTCCCTTGGTTGTTACAGTTCCCCAATGGTTTTACTTGATTTCTTACTCATTGTTGATTACTACAACCCTGATTATTGGTATTCTAGTGAAAGTATGGATGGTTCTTCCAACCTGGGTTAAATAATTGGAATATGGGTTATTAGACTTGTTTATGACATTCAAAGTTTCTAATGATGTTTGAGAATCTACCACTTGGCCTAATGAATTCTCTTCAATCATTAAAATTGGTTGAGAAAAATTCATTCCTAGTTGGTCTATCTTACTTGAAATTGTAGTAAATTGATTTGTTAACATTGCAAAAACATCAGATTCATGAATATTGACTACCTTTTTAGGATTTACCCTCTCAGAAGGCCATTGAAAATTATTTGTAGTCATTTCTTCAATTAAGGCATAAGCATCATTAAACTGCCTAGACATCAAAGAACCACCAGTTGCAGCATCGATAATAGATTTAGGAGACTCAACTAATCCATTATAAAAAGTTTAAATTATTATTCAATCTGGTATTAAAAGATGTGCACACTTTCTTAGGAGATCTTTAAAATGTTCTCATGCTTAATAAATAGATTCTCCTTCAAACTGACAAAAAAATGTAATATCATTTCTAAGCTTTACAGTCTTTGATGATGGAAAATATTTTGCAAGAAATTTTTGTGATAAATCACCCAAAGTTCTGATAGATCCAGGTGCTAACGATGTAACCATATGTTAGCTTTATCTTTTAATGAAAAAGGAAAAAGTTAAAGTCTAATAGCGTCATCTGAAACACCATCATATTTAAATGTAGCACACAATTCTAGAAAATTGGCAAGATGTAAATTTGGATCTTCAGTTGGTGCTCCCCCAAACTGATTACTAGATACCTTTCAGATTATAGCAGGTTTAAGTTCAAATGAATTAGCCACTACAGCAGAATTTTGAATACTACCATAAAATTCATCTACTGGAGGGTTAGCTTAATCTCTTAAAGGTCTATATTCTTGATGGATTTCAACATTTTAATTATTTTGATTTGCCATTTATTGAATATTAATATTTTTTCTATATTTTTAATTTTTTTAACTTTTCTTATAGTTCTTTCTAGTTCAGAATCATAAGGCAGAAGTCTTTCAAAACCCAAACTATGCATAAACTATTAAAAATCACAATAAAATAACGAAAACAAAAGTAACATAACAAATTCCTAAAATAAATCTAACAAGTTTAAAGAAGACTTCAAAAAGTAAATATTAATATTTCTTAAAATTTTCTTTTTTTCCCTGACAACAGCGCAAAAAACTTGATCCCTGATATTTATGCTTACGTTTTATATATGAATTGATACTTCTATTTAATGATATCTCTTTCTTTACAACGATGCCAAAAACTTGATGCCAATGTAAATAAGAGATTTAAATGATATTTTAAAATGAGATACTACGCAAGTAAACATATCGTTATCAAGTAATACAGAACTTTCTGATTAGGCCCCAAGATATCGAACCCACAGTGAAAGTGTTAAATATAAATTTATATTTTTAGCAAAGAGAACAGAAAAATAACTTTTTACTTTTTTAGAAAAGATCTTACCCAAAGAAAAGACAATATTTTAGAAAATAAAATTATATTCTTTTTGTTAATTTTTTTAATTTGAAATGAAAGTAAGCAACTACTTTAAATACATTTTTGCAAGATGAAAACTAATGCAAATGAAATATCTTTTCCTTATTATGAACTAGTAATAAGTCATGAAATTTTGTTGTGGAAGTATGTTAAATGTGTTGTGCCAAATAAAAGCAATTATATTCTTTACCCTTATAGAGATGCCATAAAGAACATAGGTTAATCTATTGTTTTATAAATCTTGAAGAAGGGTTAGGCAGAAGAAAGATACTAGCTCTCACTCTAGAGTTTCCTTATCTCCCTCCACCTTGTTGACCTCACTTTTAGTTGAGCTCTAGTTCCTCTTTAGAATTGCCTAGGGTCTAACCATAGGACTCTCCTGGTGACTTTCTTACAAGACTAGTCTTGGAACCCTCCCCCATAGAAATTAAAACATTGCTCACTTCACTGGGAGTTTTCATATTCTTAAGGCCTAACCTCCGGCTTTTGGAACGAAGAGACCAAGCATAAGGAAGCCCAGGGGAAGTCTCTTATACATGGTCAGACCTTAGGATTTACACTGGGAGGCCTGGAGCTTACACCATACACACATTTAACAGTCACAAACCTAAGCAAAGTACATCTTACCCTGGCCTCCTAACTCTTTGGAAACTCATGTGTGTAGTTTCCCCAAGCTCTTAGCCCCAAGCTAAAGGTTTGATTAGTGCCAACACATAGAGGACCAAATGAGGGTTACCTTTGGTCCATTACTCAATCTAAACAATTCCATACTACTCACCTCCAATCAACCTCAATTTTTCTAAAATTTCAATTTTTGACTCCTCACCCTTAAAATTACCCAAAATACCCCTAAACCTTAAAGTCCTCCAAAACTCCCAAAATTATCCAAATTACCCATTTTTCTACAAAAAAAAGTATTTCAAAATATTGTCCATCACTCAAATTGACCAAAATTACTGAAATTTACCAAAATTTACAAAATAGCCCTAAAATTTACAAAATTACCAAAATGCCCCTCTTAGCCAAAAATCTAAAAATTCCAGAAATTCCCAAAAATTCCCAAAACCTCCTTAGTATTCCCAATTTCATTTTTCTCGACTTCCACATGATCCAATTTGACCAATTTAGCCTAATTTGACCAAAAGCCCCAATTTGACCAATTTAACCCAAAAGTGCCCAAATTAAATCCAATGTCCACTCAACTGACCATAATTTTGCCCAAATCCAATTCCAAACGTTAATTTAACCTCTCTAACCTCAATGTAAACCAAATCCAAGCTCAATGTTGCCCACATTTGAGTTAAATTTCACTTGAAATCCAAAATTCCCAATTTTAACCAAGTAGTCGATTTCCCCCAAATTGACCTAATGCCAATCAATTTCCCCTCTATTTGAATTCTAAATTTCCCATAACACTCCCATAAATAAAATTGAACCATCAGTTGCCCCCAATTTGAGCCTAAGCCATACTCAAACCCATTTGAGCCAAATTCCCCCAATTTTGATCCAAATTAAACACATGCTTAAAATCCCCTAAATTGAGTGCCCTAACCTTAAAATTTCCACCCAATTAATGTTGGGAACTCCTTATAACATCCCCCTAGACCATTTGGAACTTTCATTTGGGCCTTGACCCAACTCTAGCCTAATCCAAACACTAGTTAGCCCAAATGTCCCAAATTGAACC
Organism: Papilionanthe hookeriana x Papilionanthe teres; assembly: GCA_022702705.1. Lineage (NCBI taxonomy): Eukaryota > Viridiplantae > Streptophyta > Magnoliopsida > Asparagales > Orchidaceae > Papilionanthe > Papilionanthe hookeriana x Papilionanthe teres. The sequence continues at coordinate 5,914,284 of CM040431.1, read as the reverse complement.
AAATGGCCAAATTGAACCCCCAAACCAATTCAAACCCACTCTAATGCCTTCCCAAATTCTTATGACAATCAAGTCCACCAAATTACTCAATCATTCGAGCTCAAACCCAAGCTCAAACCCAAGCTAAGCCAACATGAGCCCAAAGTGTCCAAAATTGAACCTATGACCCAATTCACCCAAATTGAGCCAAATTGACCAAATTGACTCCATGACAGCCAAGCTTAGCACTAAGGACAGACCCAGACCAACCAAACCTAACCCAAATGAGCTATGGACTAATGGTCCTTAGCCAAAGTCAACTTTTCCTCACCTTTTAACTAAACCTATTTACTCAAGCAAGTCTCATTAAACCAGGCAATTAATTGCACTGAGCTTCTCCCTTACATCCCCTCAGCTTGCCAGCCACTATGTTTTTCCTTATCGGCCACCCTAGCCGCCGGAACAGGCACGACAGAGCCCCCTCACACCCCTTTGAGCTCAAAATTGAGCTTTTTTAGTGAGGCATCACCTCACCACTCAATGACACTGCTCTGCCCTCACCTTAAGCAACCCGAAGCACCCGCATTGGCACCCCGAGCTCCACCCTCCAGCCATGGCTATAAAAACCACCCCTCACGGCCAAATTCCAAGTGCTAAAAATTTCCTATGGAAACTCTGTCAAAACTTCACTAGAGCTTCTCTAGACATCCTTAAGCTCATTCCAGCCATTTTTCCCCTTTGGTTCCCCCCTCCTGAGAGTAATTTCTCCACCAAAATCTCAGCTGGACCAGGAAAAACTCCATCCCAGCTCCACAATGCACCAAACCCAAATTAATTACACCCACATCTTCACATTACTGAAAAAAGAAGATCCTCCATCAAAGCCCCATCACAGAGAGCCTACGCACCAGACTTTGATTAACATCTGGAATTAGGTATGGTCGAGTTTGAGTCTAAAAAATTTCACTAGGATAAAAGGCTCCATCTTGAGGTTCATTGGGAGCAATCGAAGCTGCCACAACCATCTGATTGAGGCCTCCTCTCTCAGATAAAGTTATTGAACTCGTCTTCCTCCTGAGATATTCTTCGTCCCCCACATGTGTAGACTGTATTTCATATCATATAAACTATATGGATAGGTTTGTCTAAGTCAGATGAAGCTCTATGAACAAACCCCATGCGATTTGGTTGAGTATAGCTCGAGTTCTTAGGTCTAGAAGGTGGACGGTTAACAGGTTAGACCGGGTGAAGATGATGACCAGGAGCTGTTGGATTGCGCGTGTATCCAATGGAAGGCCGGGATTGAGCCAGACATAAGATCTTAACATAAAGCGCGGCCACGTGGCTGTTGAGTCAGAAGGCAGCGTCAAATAAGAGCACACCGCGTGGAGACTTCGGAGCTGCCGAGGATGACTTTAAAATCCATAACTTGGTGTAGAAAAATCATAAAAATAAATGAAAAATACCCTAATGCTCATTGAGCAGAGGAGAATAATGTGGAAATTATTTAAAGTTTATTTAATGTATGTTTAATTTTTAATTAATTAAATATTATATGTAGTCTTTTGATTCTCCATTGGCTTAGACATTTCACCACAACATGAGATTTTTACATGTTGTTGCCTCCGTCTTAGGGGACAATCCTTGATTTTTCCAAATTCAGAGGAGACTTTTAGACAGAGATCTATTTTTATCAAGTTATTGTGCCTGTTTTGGCAAAATAATTATAATAAATAAAATATTAATCAGAAAAATGAAAAATTAAATTTGTTAGGTTACTTATAACCAAAGGACCCTAGGAAAAATAAAAACTTGGTTTAACTCATTTAATACAACCATAATGGAAATTATGACCTCAAAATTAAATATAAATAAATTAAATTAAATATAAATGAAAATAATCTAGTTTTTGTTTTCCACTATAACTCAAGGTCAGAAAGACTTCCCATAAAAATTTCAAATCAATTGAAGTTAATTTAAATACCTAAATGAATTTTTCAAGTTAAATCACATTTTTGATAATTAACTAATTATAATAAATAAAATACATTTCAAAAATTCACCAAATTAATTTTGGGAGCTCTCTAAGATCTGAGGAGTCTTTAAAAAATAAAAGTGTAATTAAAACAAAATTTTCATTTTTAAGCCATATTTTAATATTTAAATAATTAAAAATTCATAAAAATCATAAAATTAAAAAAATGGTTGGTAATGTTCTAAATTTTCTTCTAAGCACTAAAGAATAATTGAGATATTTTCCCTAATTTTATAAATAAAGATATTAATTTCACTAAAAAATGGAAATTTTCTAATTTTCACTAAAATAATTCTAATAATTAAAATAAAATAAAAAATATGAAATTTGGTTCTTTGGGTTCCTTGACCTTAGTGGGATTTTTGAAAAATACAAAATTTAATTTTTAACTTAAATAATATTTAATATTTAATTAATACTTTAAAAATTAAAATAATTATAGTAATTAAATCAAAACTCATAAAACATGTTTTATTTCTAATTAATTAAATAATGTCTAGAGTCTTTTGGTTCTCCATTGTCTTAGACATTTCACCATAACATGAGATTTTGGTAGGTTGTTGCCTCTATCTTAGGGGAGTTTCCCTAATTTTTTCAAAGTCAGAGAAGACCTCTAGACAGAGATGTCTATCTTTCAAGTTATTGTGTCTGTTTTTGTAAAATAATTATAATAAATAAAATATTAATCAGAAAAATGCAAAATAAGTTTTTTTAGGTTACTTATGACCAAAGGACCCTAACAAAAATAAAAACTTGGTTTAACTCATTTGATACAACCCTAATGGTAATTATGACCAAATAATTAAATAAAAATAAGTTTGACTAAATATAAATGAAAATAACTTAATTTTTTTTCTCCACTATAATTCAAGGTTAGAAAGACTCTCCATAAAATTTTCAAATCAATTGGAGTTAATTTAAATACCTAAATGAAATTTTCAAGTTAAATCACATTTTTTACAATTAAATAATTATGACTATTAAAACACACTTCAAAAATTCACCAAATTAATTTTGGAAGCTCTCTGAGATTAGAGAAGTCTTTAAAATAATAAAACTGTAATTAAAATAAAACTTTCATTTTTAAGCCTTATTTTAATATTTAAATAATTAAAAATTCACAAAAATCATAAAATTAATAAAATAGTTAGAAATATTCTAAATTGTTACAATTGGGATTTTTTTATTTTCTAAATAAAGATATTAATTTCTAAATGTTTAAATTAATTTTTAAAGGCTAAAAAATTGAAATTTTCTAACTTTCACTAAAAAATTCTAATAATTAAAAAAAATTAGAAAAATATAAAATTACGTTCTCTGGGTTCCCTGACCTTAAAGGGATTTTTGAAAAAATATAAAACTTAATTTTAAACTTAAATAACATATTATATTTAATTAATACTATAAAAAATAAAATAGCTAAAATAACTAAATCAAAACTCAAAACATCATGAAATTTGGTCCAAGTGGTCTTCTAGTCTAGGTCTAGCTCCAATAAAAGTTTCAAAGCGAAAGGTTTTATTTTGGACAAGTGATTGAATTTTCATTCAAAATCCTTATTTTTGCATTAAAATAAATATATAAATTAAATTAAATTTTAAAAAATCACATTTTCTGCTCTGATGTTTTTATTAACCCATGAGAGGAGTTACATAAAAATTTTAAAGTCATTTAAGTTAAACTCAATGAGCTATGAAGTGATAAAGGCCTTTAAGGGTAAAATTGTAATTTTGAAGAATTTAGCCTTAATTAATATTTATGCTTAATTAAAATGGGAAAAGGGCAATAAATGCTCTTAATCATTATGTTTTAATGATTGAAATATAGAAGGGTAAATGGTAGAAATCCATTTCATTTTTGTCATATTAAAAGACAAAATAATTTAATTAATGATCATAATTTGGAAGAGAACTAAATTAAATGTTCCTTAAGGTTAGGGGTTGATTTTGGAAGTTAGTATTTCATTATTTCAATACCCCTCATTTGATGTTTAAATGATAATTCAATATTTTTGATATAAATCATAATCATGAAGGTCATTTAACTTCCTTTTCTAAAAGACATAAAAATACCTATTAAAATCTTAAGGGCTTAATAGGGAGCTATGTTTAATTGAAATTTTGACTAGTAAAAAATAGAAAAGGAAACATGAAATTCAAAACTACTTTTGAAACATTACAAGCCCATCAAAATTTGATAAATTCTTCCATAAATTAAGTTTGCCTCTAAAGGCCTCACTTACATAATTCTTAAGTAAAATATCAAATGATAAACTATCCCACCTTTCGGGATGATTAAAACATCGGCTCACTGAGCATAAGGATATAAAAAGGATGAATCATTTAATAACTATGATAAGTTCAAATGAACTTAAGAAAGCTCAAAAGGATTGTGAAATGTCTAGGTACCTCCTAGACCCGTTTCACAAATCTTCTGGACATCTTGGAAACAACTGAACTTATCATTGTGTTTTAAGTGAAGAAATTTCTTAAATAAATGAATAGAATCCTACAAGTTAAGATATAGAATTTGTTAGGACTGTGACGAACCTATCCATAAGTTTTACTTTCCTACAAAAATATAAATGTTTATTGTAAAAAATACTAAAGTCTCGGGTGGAGGAACGAGAAGACTCGCCAGGTACACTTTTACAAGTTTACAATACTTTCTTTTCCCGCACTTTCTTTACCTTTTTCTTGCTTATGAGCTTGCATGTTAAAAAAAAGTGTCACCTTGCATGAAAACCAGAAATTTTAGGATAACAATAAAACCAAAACCAAAATCAAAATTAAAAATCAAGACAAGATAAAATCAACCACCATAAAAATCAAAATATAAAACAACTCAAATTTTAATCACAACCAAAACAAAACCATAATTACAACTAAATTAATACGTCTCATTAGATGATCGGGAATCCTTCGGAGGGGGTAACCTATGTGTTGCTAACGGGGTTTCGCACGGTCTAAATGAAAGTATGGAACTCATTAAGTTGAGTTTAGTAAATTCATTTGAACTAAGTGAATTCGATGAAAATAGTGGTGTCGAGATGATGGAATCGTGGGATCTTAACCAGTGTCGCTATAATCAACTTTAATAATCTCCTAATAAAACATCACGACACCTCAATTTAATTGTTTCCAAAACATGACACTTCTCTTTTCTTGCAATTGACATTTCCTTAAACTAAACCTGTTACAACGAGGAGCTTGGAGCATGCATAGTGGGCAACACGACCATCTTCAACAGCAAAACTTTTTAGAAATAAAAATAACAAGCCATAGGACATTTTGGTAGCTTGCTTAGTGCAACATAAACCCTCACCTTATCTCTTTAGGCCCTTGCAATAACAAGCCATAGGACATTTTAGGATTCTGAGGTTGTCATCATGTATAACATAAACACTCATGTCTTCCAGGCTATTCACATGAACGGTATCAAGTGAACATAAGTCCTAAATAATAATATTGGCAAGATGAAAAATTAAATATATATTGCAAATCGAAACAAAATAATCGGATAGTTTGGGAAAACAACTGAAATTCTTCTTGGATCAATGTCTTTCCCCTAGTCTCTCATTCCTTTGGATTCCTTACAAAAATTGTTCTGAAAATTGAGCCACTCACCTATTAGATTTCCTATAACCACATTTCTTAAAGAAACATATCCTTTGGAAGTCATGAATATAAATATTTCTTGATCTATATCAAGAGTTTTCTTTAGTGACTTCAGTTATCTAAGATGTAATTAACTATAGGGGCTTGCCCTTATAGGAAACTTAAAGACCCCAAATTAATATAAATCATATCTAATTCCTTCATATTAGATATGGGAAATTGTTGGTCAACAATGGTTCGTAGACCGAAAGGATGTCATGAATTCTTTAGTTTATTTAATCAAGCCTCACTCCAAGCAATGTATCTATTCTCAGAGATAGATACATGTCATGCGGTGTGCTTGATTATTTAAACTACTATTTATATGAGATCGGTTTGATCTCGTATTTTTCAAATTTAAAATATTATTTTCAATATATATATATATATATATATATATATATATATATATATATATATATATATATATATATATATATATATATATATTAAATTTAAATCCAAACTCTCACGATGCTTTTATCGACCAACAAACCTAAGGGTTAACATCTTGTCTAGAAACATAAAACAATAATTCTAATTGGGGGTTGTAGCTTGTGACTCTAAAGTCCTCTAATTCTACACCATCAAAGTATGTCTTCCTATTTTTTTGCATTTAATCATATGTACTACATTATCACCTATATAATCTGATGTGATTATTACCAATTGTTGACTGAGATAAACCATACCGGTACTTACATGTTCTCACAAAAAATATTAGCATCTTAATTTGCCAAATTAAAAAGTAAATGAAGTGCAAGTTTTTAAATCATCACAACTTCTTCCAACTTTGATTTCCTATACTTCACACAAAATTCTTCTATATCATTATTACTTCATCATTTTAATGAAAAAAGATAAAGAAAAATACTCAGAATTCATGGAGAAAATACAATCACAACATTGTTTAAAAGCAGAAATCATAGTTTAAACACAAGAAGTTTTAGTTAAAAACCATATGTAATAACAAAGATAATGACTTATCTGAAAATCCTCTCGACCAAACTCTTGAAGTTCCTTTAAAAACTTTGCTTTCCCTTACAAGACTCCTTAGAGATTCGTGCCCAACTCAAAGGACTCTAATTATCTCTTCTAATCTTAATACAAACTATAATAAAGTAAAGTAAAAATGGTGAAGTGGAGTGGTTTGTTACTAAAATAACTCTCTAACACAATAAACATAAACCATGCCCTCTAGTATCAACCATTTTTATGATTTTTAAGTCCTATTTTTATACATTTTCAACAGATGTCTTTGTATCCCTTTAATTTGTGTCCAGATTCAACATATCTTCCAAAAGATGCATATATTCAAGAGTGTTTTGATTTAAATTTGGCGCTAATAAGAAGTTACCCACGTTCTTACCAGGAGATGCCGCAAATACCTCTTCAAAATGACTAAAAAAATTAAATAACTCCTCTTTAGTAACTGCCGCGTGTAAGCGCGAGGTCTCGATACATAGCCGTGGGGCTTCTGGCATGTAAGCTCCAGATCTTGGCGCATAGTCGCGGGGCCTTAGTTCCGACGCTTAGCTACCAAAGTTCACATTTTCAATTTTCTTCTATTTTGCTCCAAATTTGATCCTTTTTCACTTCTTTCATCAAATTCATCCATTTAATCATACCTACAAGAAAATACACAAAATACCTTCCATTAAGGTGCAATATCATCAAAAATAGGTATAAAAAATTACAGAAAAATACTATATATTTTAGGTGTATCAGCTATCATGTTTGGAAGAGAAATCCAAATTATAGGAAAAGGGGAGTTCTGTGGTTCTTACCGATTTCCCATTCCATGTGGATCGGTCTTACAAGGAAATGGAGCTGATGTTGCTAAACAAATTATACCTGGGGTCATCAGACATCATATCTCTATAACAATACGAAAATGCACCTTGAAAGCGTCTGATCCACTACTAGCCTATCTCAGAGCTTGACGGATTGAAACCCCTGAAAGTACCATGACTATGTGAACATCTAAGAACCTGTGACATGCTTTACGAAGCATGTTTTTGATGGTATCTTGGAGTACTAGATATTCATGGTAGTTCTTGTAGCATTCGAGTTTATGAAGATGAAAGAAGGCAAAGTGACAACTTTTTACATGATATTTCCCTGACGGCTTGTGTTATAACGTTTTACCTGTAACATATGTTATATTGTTGACCTCTCTTATCAATACTTTTGTTAATGTACATTATCTATGATAATGGGATAAAATCTTATAAAAAAATCCGCAATTGTCGACGATGCTTGTGTAGGTTCATAAATGCCAGAATGAACACTAAAAATTAAGAATGAAATAATTCAAAAGAAACTTACTCGGAATTCATGAGGAAGATATGAAAAAATATGAATTATATATATATAAGCAAAGTCATACATACAGTAAGAAGTAAATACAACTTATCTCAATTTTGTCCCCAAGCAAATCCCTTGAAGTTCCTTTTAATCAATTTTTCCCTTTACAACAACACACAATTCCCTCTTAGAATAGTATGGAAGAAGCAATCTCTCACTTTCTTTCTTCTCCTATACTCTTTAGAGAAGAGTCCCTCATAAAACAAGACTCTCACACACACTAACCTCAGACTTCTACTCACTTTCACACAAAAAAACACACTTACTCTCCAAAAACCCTAACTCACTCCACTCACACCAAAAAACACCTCTCCCTCTATTCTCTCACCTTTTTGGTGTTCAAATCTGTTTAAAATAGTCTAGAAATGAATTCTGCAATAGTTTCCTCAAGCAACCCTTCAAAAAATGTCCAAATGCATTGAATTTGGCCTCCACCAAATTCAGGCGATGGATAGGACGCCATCTGTGCTGGATAGGACACCAACGGTGCTGGATAGGATGTCGTTGGTGCTGGATAGGGCTCTATCAGTGCTGGTTTGCTTCAATTATTCTGAATTCTCTGGAAATGGGCTCCAGTGGTGGCCATTCTGGCGTCATCGGTGCTAGTAGGCTGAATTTGCCATTTTGCCTCTTTTTGCTCCAAATTCGTTCCTTTTAGCTTCCTTTTGCTCCAAACACATAAAATCATCATACCTGCAACAAAACATGAATAATACCTTCCTTTAAAGTGCAATATCATAAAGAATGAGTTCAATATATATATGAAAATCTAATATATTTTTTGTGCATCAAAATCCCCCTAACTTAACCATTACTTGTCCTCAAGTAATCTATTTACTACATACAAATATAACTCAGTGAACCTTTACTTAAATAATACTATAATTTTTTATTAAAATGAATATAATGGTATGATTTTTAGAAAGATTTTTATTAACTCGGGTTAAAACTACAAGTGTAAGAATATTTAGTAGTCAAGTCTAGGAGTTTTAGTTTCCTATTCATTGCAAGAACAACCATAATTTGTCACATTAAGGGTACTTTGAAGGATCATATGAGAAAGAATTTTAGAAGAACTCTATTTAGTAAAGATGCTAATACCTAAATATAAATGTAGAAATGCAACTAAGTTATTCCATTAAGTTTATTCAAGTGAAGACAAATTTTTATTAGGCATCTCCTAAAGCTCTTCTAACATATATTTTCTTTTCATTTTTATATATGGATTGTTTTTCAATCCTTTCTTTTCTTTCTTTTTTTTTTCTTTTAGGGTTGCTTTTTAATCCTTCTTTTTCATTTCAAGTGAGGATTACTATATCTGGATAGCCTTTAATAATTTTGAACTTCACTTTCCTCCCCTTAAAGTTGGTACTTTTTACATCTCCTAACTTATAGATTTATATTAGCTTTTAAATGATTCATTATAGAGTCTCAATCTTTTCTTCACATATAAACTTCTAAGACTCTTAACATTTCAAAAATATAGTTTTCTTTACATTAAATAGTTAACTATAGACTAATCCTCTTATACTAAATACCTTAACCCATAAAGTTAACTTTTATTACTAAAAATTTTCATTTAAATCTACTACGATATTTAAATAAAAAAAATATAGTTACTTAAAGTTAACCTCTACTACCACAAGTAATGTTAAAATTATTGAAAATTTATTTAAATGAGAAAAAATAAGAGTTAATATCCCCCTCCCCCCAACTTAAGTTTTTAAATACATATAAGTTTGTAACAGTAGAGAGAAAAACTGAAAGAAATGTAACATTTTTATTCTGGGATTTTGAAATATTTTGAAGTTATCCTAGACTTAATCAAAAATTTAAACTAGCAAGCATGAAGCAGTTAGAAGCATTGCTACACATAATATTAAAAATTTTGCTGGGTGAAGAAATATTAAAGACATAAACTTCAAACATTCAACATAAGCATTACAGTATCAATCCATATCACTAAAGAAACAAACACAGAGTTCATTACATTGTCATAACTAACACAGAGTAAAATCACAAGTTACATCAATCACAGAAAAACAAAGAACTAACACACATAAATACTACATAACATAAATGAAAATAGAAATAACATCTCTATCAATCATCATCAGCAGCTTCTTCAGCCTCATCTGCATCATAGGTCCGTAAGGAACATAGTAGGGAAAAGTAAGAAATATCACACCAGTTTCCCCCCTCATAAATCTAACATGACCATCATGGTAAGCTATGTCGTATTCAACTCTCCTCCTCTGATAATCATCATTAACATTGCTCCGGGCTTCTAATCCACCAATCCTACTATGAAGTCTCTCAATATTAGCATGTTAAATCCTCAATTACTTCATAAGATCAGACAAAGTAGGTGCCTCGGAAGTAGAAGGTGTGTCCTGGCTAGCAGAAGAAATATCAGTACACTTACTTCCTCCTCTCCATCCCACATGAGCCTCATAAGTACGAACATTAGCCTTGGTAATAGGCTTCAATGGATGGACTAAATCCTCATTATCATCAAACTCCACTCCGGACTGTATACATATTATATGAATCAAGGTAGGATGTCCTAATCCATCTGTGGTTTCCCCTCTTGCAATAGTTTGAATACTCTTATAGATGACAGCTCCAATATCTATCAGTTTCATGTTTTGAATGCAGGAGTTCAGAATAGCTCTATCTTTAGTAACATCATTGTGATGGTAAGAAGGTAATAACTTTGCCGAGATGAAATAATGTCAGGCCTTAGATGCTAGATTCAACATAGAAGCAGGGAAGTTAATCTTTTGTCTTTGCTTTATCTTTTATTCCCCATTTCCATCAGTAAGAAAAGAAGTCACTTCATTTAGTCTAGCATCCATAGTACCCAAATTTTCATATTCACAGAATGGCGTTCTTTTTAATTGGTAAAAAGCTGTATTACAATCCGGGATAAATTCTACCATTTTTCCTCGCACAAGCACATAGTCACCTTCAGTCCATAGCAAGTTTGCACAAAATTCATGAACTATACTAATAATCGCTTCAGCAGTAAAATAACAAAACATCTCCCATTCTTGATCAGAAATTAACTGTTCTACCACTCTGCCTGGATTTTCTAAAAGCTCGATCTTGTATACATTTCTTATTGTAAAGGGTCGAATTAAAAAGAAATTGTGCTTAACATTCACAAATTTATCCTCATCAAAATCCAATTTCCTTTTCCCTTTACTTATATTTGGAGCCATGTCAACATTTTCTAGAAATGTGCAAGAAAAATCCAATAAATTCCAAAATTACAATGTATAAGACTCCTAAAGCAAATCTTAGTAAGTAAGAACTTCTATCAGCATGGATATTCTCAAAGCATCATAAAAAATTCAAAACTTCAGATCTACATAATGTGGGAGATTTCCATGGTGAAAATAAAAAATATTTAGTTTAAGGTAGAGCTCTTATAAAGAGAAGACAAGATCCAAACTTTTAAACCTTGAAAATGCCTCAAATCCGCAAGCAAGCAAGCCCTAGGTCACTATTCGGCCTTAGCTTGAGGTTTAAGATGATGCAAAAGGGCAAAAATGGTGGGTTGAATGCACAAATCACAATTTTAAATGAAACTAGTCCTTTTTGGGTTTCCGGTGGTGTCAAAGCTGGATAGGGCTCCGTCGGCACCAGTTCAATTTCTGTGTCCATAAAATTTATACAATTTCGATCATTCATAAGTTACACCATCATATAATTTGCCATTTTAAGCATCTATTTCATCAATTAAGCAATTAACTAACATCAATTTCACACAAACAACACAAAACATCACATTAATATCTAAAATCCACATTACCAACATACACATTTAAGCACTCAACTATATGAGTTCATCAGGCCATGTAACATGGAAATTTAGCGTCACAATCAACTATGATACTCTAACGCTGAAAACTAAACATAAACACAAATTCCAAGCATAATAAGTTCAAACACACATTACATAGTCAATCAAACCAAATACTAAGCACACCATAACATATTAAAATTTAAATACCAAGTACTAAATATAACGTAGAGTCACTAATCTTCATCAGTCTCAGTACTATCTTCTCTGATATCTCCCTTGGATTGATGATGAATGAACAAATTGTAAAAGGGGCAATACGAGAATTCATAAGTTGAATTCTTTGCAATCACAACTTTCTTTTTCATCAAATTTATTAAATTTTCTTTAATTCACCCAGTATGATCAAATTGTTCTTTCATCCTCCAATCCAGGTGATCAAATAAATCAAAAATATTGTTAATAACATTCATAAGATTTTGTACCTCTTTCTCCAAATTCTTGATCTTCTTCAAAATCAACTATGAACTTTCATAAATATATGGTTGAATAGGTTGTGAACTCTGGAATGGTTAATATGCAATTATGCTCATATCATTCTCATCTCCAATTTCTTAACAGTCAAATAGGTTAGTTGGGTCCAGGGGCTTCAAAGGAAGAAGCACTTTTTCTTAGTTTTCATATGGTACTTGTGACTGGATGCAAAGAAGAAATATGGTGGAAGGATGTCCAAGCCCATATTTAGATCCATGTACAATCAATCCCAGTACAGATTTCACAATTATAGCACCAATATCAATAGGCCTTCTCATTTGAATATAATAGTTCAAAATTGCACTTTCCTTTGTCACTTTACTTATTTTCATAGTTAGGAGTAACATTACAGATATGAACAAATGCCACTTCTTTGACACAGGATTTAATAATATAGTAAAGAAAATTGCATATTTGTTTTCTCTTATCTCCCAATCTTCACTTTCATCCATCAAATATCAACAAATCTCATTAATGTTGTCGCTCGTTGGCGAAAAATTCATATAATAGCATATCGACATGCTTTCAATCATGAACAAGTCATTAATCTTTGATGGAGAGAATGGCACAAACCTGCCTCGCACTTAGATGACTCCTTGGTTGATTCCATGAATATTTGCATAAAACCCTTTCACCGCAGGAAGGACTATAGTGGCATTAGTGTAGCATAACACTTCCTAGTGCCTCCGCACAGTAATATATTCTACTTAAGTACTTGGATCTTTCAAACCTCGATTCATGAAGCCTTTTTCTTTGATAAGCCTCCTCTTCATTAGCACTTTGTTGAACAATTACTACGCCTTGAAACTGATGAACTTCCATCTATTGAAAACTCTAAATCTCAGAGTTTCTAATAGTTGGTCCATTAGATTTGAATTTGGAATGAATCCTTTCTTTTTCAGGAGTTTAGGGATTCAAAATCGAGTTTGGGAAGTTATAAGGGTAAAAATCTCACCTAATACCGCAAAAAACTGCAATTTGAAACTCCAAAAACCTTCACAAGACCATCGGCGCCGTCGATGCCGGATAGGGTGCCATCGGTGCGCAAACCCTGAAATTTGGCAATCCTCTCTAGAAATGGGCACAGCAGCGCCCATTTTGGCGCCATCGCCTACAACACTAAAAAATGCACCAAACTTCATTTTGGTGCGAAATATTCTAAATCTTCGATATGATCCATTAATTATCATTTCTTATGATATTTTTGAGTGAGTGAGACTCAAATATGATTAAATAAAAGTAATATTATTAAAATTAACTCAAGCAAGCTGATATAATAAAGATAATTATGGGTTGCCTCCGTCTAAGAGCTCGGTTTAATGTCTTTAAACAGATAAACATTCAGTTATTCAGGATGACTTAACATTAAAACCTCTTTAAAATTTGGTCGATACCTCTCGAAATATTTTTTTAATCTATGCCCATTAAATATAAATATTTTTCTAGTTTTAGAATCCTCAATATCAACAGCTCCAAATGGAGAAACTTTTATAACAATTAGAGGGCTTATACACCTAGACTTTAGTTTTCCAGGAAATAATTTTAATCTTATATTATATATCAAAACTTTTTGTCTAGGTTAAAATTTCTTTCTCATAATATTTCGATCATGCCATATTTTCATTTTCCCTTGTAAATTCTATCATTATCATAATATTCATTTCTAACTTCTTCCAATTCATTCAATTCCACCAATCATTTCTCTCCTGCATTCTTTAACTTGAATTTTAACTCTTTTGCCACCCAAGATGCTTTATTTGCAATTCTATAGGGAAGTGGCAAGTCTTTCCGAAAATTATTCTATAAGGAGACATTTCTATAAGAGTCTTGTAAGCAGTCTTATATGCCCATAATGTAGTATCTAATCTAAAAGACCAGTCTAATTTGTGGAGACTCACAGTTTTCTCCAAAATTTGTTTAATTTCACGATTAGACAGTTTTGTTAAACCACTAGTTTGGGGATGATAAGCAGTAGAGATTCTATGAATAATATTATATTTTCCAACCAATCTCTGAATCAGAATATTTCTAAAATGAGATCTACCATCAGTAATGATCACTCTCGGCATTTCATACCTTGTAAAAGTATTTTTCATTAAGAATTTTGAAACACATCGAGCATCACATCATGGTAAAGCATTTTCTTCAATCCATTATGATACATACTCTACAGCAACCAATATATATAAATTCACAAATGAAGGAGTAAATGATCCCATAAAATCTAATCCCCAAACATCAAAGATCTCAACTTTCAATGTAAAATTTAGAGGCATTTCATTTCTTCTAGAAATATTACGTACACTCTGACATCGATCACATGAATTAATATATATCTATAAACATCCCTAAAAATAGTAGGCCAATAAAATCCAGATTTTCAAAACTTATGTGCATTTTTATCAGTTGTAAAATGTCCTCAAAATTCTGAATCAAGACATTTTTGAATAATTGGTTCAATTTCTTCATACATCATGCATCTTCTAATAACAAGATCATTACATTGTTTATATAGGAATAAGTCACCCCAAAAGTAAAATTTAGTATCATATATAAATTTCTTTTGTTGTTGCATTATTAATTTAGGTGGCAAAATATCACTCACAATATAACTCACAATATCAGCATACCAAGGTAAATACATTTCCTTAATGTTATAAAGTTGTTCATCAGGGAAAGTTTCTATAATTTCCTTCTTAAATTCTGATAGTTCATGTTGTTGTATTCTAAACAAATGATCAGTTATTTGATGATGTTTTCCTTTTCTATCTATTATCACAAAGTCAAATTCTTGCATTAAAAGTATCCATCTGATCAAACTTTGTTTGGCATCCTTCTTTTGCATTAAATATATAATGGCTAAATAGTCCATATGCATTATACATTTAGTCACAATTAAATACGATCTACACTTTTCAAAATCATATACAATAGAAAATAATTCTTTTTTCGTAGTGGTATAATTAATTTAAGCTTCATTTAGAGTTTTACTAGCATAGTAAGTAACTTTAAACATTTTATCATACATTTGCCCTAAAGCAACTCCAATTGCATAATCACTCGCAGATGGCGAAGAGTTGTCACGTGTCGTCGCTGTCAATTCCCGTATCATGTCAATGTCAATGAGTGCCACTCTTTTTCTCTATCTATCACCCTAATTCTCATCCAACATGGACTTACTGTCAAAAGTCTTTGGAGAATTTGAAGAAGGATTAATCATGATAGAGATTGAGCGAAAAAGAGATCAAATGATAATCTCATAGAATAAATCTTCAGATTGTGTAAGTACTGAAATTTTTCGTATAAGAAAATCATATGAAGATCTTGGATAACCAGAGAGATCTTATAGGTGAAATACCTATCCTGAGTTCTTTAATCTCCTACAGGAGCAAGCTCCTATAGTTAATTACATCCTGAGCAATTAATACTGCCTAGGAAAACTCCCGATTAAGGTTAACATTTATCCTCAAAAAAGTATACGTGCTGTCATGGCAGTACGTTTCCGAAGAATCGATACTACCAGAAAGTTTTGTTTATATTGGGTGTACGTCGTTGCTTTGTGGTGTTTTGTTTTGGCTTTTTAGTGTCATAGCATGTGACATGTCAGGATGTCGTAGTTTGTTTGTTATATTGTTTTATGTCATGTCGTAATGTCATGTGATGTTTTAATGTCATGTCATTTTATGTCATCTCATAATGTATGTGATTTCATAGTGTCATGTCATTTTATGTCATCTCATAATGTCATGTGATGTCGTTATGTCATTGTGTTATGTGATGTCTGTTTTTCGTGTCGTAATGTCATGTGATGTCGTAATGTCATGTCATTTTGTTATTTTGCATATTGTTTTGTCTTTTCATTGCGTTTTGGTTTGATGACAAGTCATGTTATGTTGTTTTGTCATTGTGTTTTGTTTTGTTTTGAATGTTATCATTCCGTCTTTATCTTTCTGCAAAACAGAGTTAGCACACCCTATAACATGTAAAGAAAATCTAAATGAAACTTCATGTCTTCATTCTGCAAGGAAAATAGAGTTAGAAATAATGTCATATCAAAATATTTAGATTACCTGGTTAAAGTGTCTGTTAATCCAGAGTTGTCGAATGTCTGAATGTGGTTGAGATGTCGATTTAGATTTATGTTAATTTATGTTTAATTTTTTATTTGTCTTGAATGTCAATTTAATTTGGATTTTGGATTTTATGTTAAATTAGATTTGATTTTGGGTTTTATGTCAGTTTATGTCGATTTAAGTTCTATTTTGGGGTTTTATGTCAATTTATGTTTAATTTTTTGTCGAGTTAAGTTGGATGTGGGTCGAACTTAAGAATTATGATGTTGTATGTTAAGTTAAATTCGATACAGGTCGAAATTAAGAATTATGTGGGTTTGTGTCGTGTTAAGTTCGATTTAGGTCGAACTTAAGAATTATATTGGTCTATGTCATGTTAAGTTCAATTTATGTCGAACTTATGTAGGTTTATGTCAAATCATGTCGATTTATCTCAGATTGAGTTAAGTTTGAACTGTTAATTAATGTCGAATTATGTTATGTTTGGTTTGAAATGTCAATTAATGTCATTTAATGTCGGTGTTTGTTGAATTTAGTTTGAAATATCGATTAATGTTGAATTATGTTTGATTATGTTTGAAATTTCAAATTAATGTCAAATTATGTTGAGTTTCGTTTGAAATGTCGAATTTGTTGAGTTTCATTTGGAATGTTGGATTTATGTCGGTTATGTCGATTTTTGTTTGAAATGTAGAATTTATGTCGGCTATGTCGATTTATGTTTGAAATGTCAAATTTATGTTGGTTATGTCGATTTATATTTGAAATGTCAAATTTATGTCATTTATTTTGATTTATATTTAAAATGTCAAATTTATTTCGATTATGTCAATTTATGTTTGAAATGTCAAATTTATGTCATTTATGTCGATTTATGTTTGAAATGTCAAATTTATGTTGATTGTATCGATTTATGTTTGAAATGTCAAATTTATGTCGATTATCTCGATTTGAGTTCAATTTTGTCGATTTAGGTTCAATTTGGGTTGAACCTAAGATTTATGTCAATTTAGGTTCAATTTTTTCGATTTAGTTTCAATTTGGGTTAAACCTAATATTTATGTCGATTTATGTTCAATTTGGGTTGAACTTAAGGTTTATGTCTTGGCTTAGGCTAGACTTAGGTTCATGTCAGGTTGACCCTAAGTATAATTTGACTTAAGTCTAATGTGGATTAGACTTAAGTTAAGTTTAAGTTAGACTTAGGTTTTTCAGGTTGAATCTAAGTATGGTTTGACTTAAGTCTAATATGGGTTAGACTTAAGTTAGATTTGTTTAGACTTAGGTTCATGTCGGGATGAACCTAAACTTAAGGTTAACATAAGTTCATTATGGGTTGAGCTCAAGTTTGATTTAGGTTTGAGTTATATTAGGTTCAAGTTAGGTTAAACCTAGACTTCAGGTTGACGTAAGTTCAATGTGGGTTGAACTCAAGTTTGATTTAAATTTGAGTTAAGTTAGGTTCAAGTTAGGTTGAACCTAGTCTTAAAGTTGACTTAAGTTCAATGTGGGTTAAACTCAAGTTTGATTTAAGTTTGAGTTAGGTACAAGTTAGATTGAACCTAGACTTAAGATTGACTTAAGTTTAATGTGGGTTGAACTCAAGTTTGATTTAAGTTTGGGTTAGGTTCAAGTTAGTTTGAACCTAGACTTATGGTTGACTTAAGTTCAATGTGGGTTGAACTCAAGTTTGATTTAGGTTTGAGTCATTTTAAGATTGATTGTTCTTAATTAGGATTGGTTTATAGTTAATTAAACCTAATTTGGTTAAGGTTTAATTGATTAATTAGATTTAATATGGGTTAAGTCTAATTTGTTTAGGGTTAATTAAACCTAATTTGGGTAAGGTTTAATTAATTAATTAAACTTAATATGGGTTAAGTCTAATTGGTTTAGGATTAATTAAATCTAATTTGGGTAAGTTTTAATTGATTAATTAAACTTAATATGGGTTAAGTCTAATTGGTTTAGGATTAATTAAACCTAATTTGGGTAAGGTTTAATTGATTAATTAGACTTAATATGGGTTATGTCTAATTGGTTTAGGATTAAAAAAATCTAATTTGGGTAAGTTTAATTGATTAATTAGACTTAATATGGGTTAAGTCTAATTGGTTTAGTATTAATTAAACCTAATTTGGATATAGTTTAATTGATTAATTTGACTTAATGTGGGTTAAGTCTAATTAGTTTAGGAATTTGATTAAGCCCAATTTAGTTAAGAGTTAATAGTTTAATTAGGTTTAAAGGATTAGACCTAATTAAAATTTTAATTTTATATTAAACCTGATTTTGTTAATGTTTAAAAAATTTAATTAAGCCACGGGGGCTTTTATAGCCATGAGAATGGCTATGGATGAGTTTGGGCTGGTTAGGATAACTTGAGGGAGTTGTTATCTGCCTCATTAATGTTTTGGGGGAAGATTTAGGCTATGGCAATGATGAATTGCCAATCTCGAAGCCTAAGCATCATAGGGTTAACCATGATGAAGGCTTTGAGTTTGGATTTTGTCTTGCCCTCATTGGATCCCTTGTGAGGTAGCTGGGGCTTGGTGAACCTTGCTGAATTCACCTCCCCTAGGTGATTTCCAAATTTATTTGTTTCATTTGGAGGAATGGTGACACATTAGCCACTTAGTCATCCCATGCATGCCTTAGCCATAATGGCTTCTAACCATGGTGTGGCATGAGTTAGATTCTTGTTTCTCCTCCATTGGGTAGTTTAGAGGGTGGATGGTGAGTCAAGAAGTCAAGCTCTTCTCCTTCCAACATGTCATTTAATTTTTAATGAGGCGATGACACATAATCCTCTCATTAAAAAAAATTATAATTTTTTCATGATGAAAAATAACATGAGTTAAGCATGGTATCCAAGAGAGTTTACATAGTGTTTTACTCTCATTGATGAGTTCATGAGGCACCCAAAGTGATGAGCCACCTCATCTTGGTGGAGGAGATGAGTCATACTTTAAATTTTGGAGAGGATGACACCACACTTCCCTTCATGATGAACTTCCTTAAGCATGGTTAAAGAGGAGAAGTATGGGTTATTTAATGTGTTAACCCACATCTAATGAGTCTCATGGGTCATGGGTGATCCATGGATGACTTCATATGAAGTCATATATGATGTCATAAAGGAGATTAAAATTTTTGGAAAACCATAATGTCATAGGTTAAAATTCCATTTAATACCCCTTTCTTAATTTAATTTCCTTTTTAATTAATTATGTCATTAATTAAAATATTAGAAATTATTATATTAATCATTTACTAATTTGAAATAATTCCAAATAAATTATTTAATTAATTTTCATGTCATTTTTATTTAAAATTGAATTTTGTCTCATTTCATGACTTTTTAATTTAATTTTCATTTAGTTAATTATGTCATTAATTAAAATATAAAAATTAAATTATTAGTCAATTAATTAATAAAAAATAATTTTGGAATTAATTATTTGATTAATTGCATTTAAATTGTGCATTTTATCATTTTTATGGCTTTTAATTTAATTTTTCATTTTAATTAATTATGTCATTAATTAAAATTTAAAAATTAAATTATTAGTCAGATAATTAATCAAAATAATTTTGAAATTAATTATTTGATTAATTTTGTCATTTTTATTTCATTTTGGTGCATTTTGTCATTTTATGACTTTTAATTTAATTTTTATTTTAATTAATTATGTCATTAATTAAAATATTGAAAATTAAATTATTAGTCAATTTAATTAATCAAAATAATTTTGAAATTAATTATTTGATTTATTTTATCATTTTGGGGTCTTAAATAGGACATTGGCTCAATAATTGGTCATTTGGTCAAAAATTGAACAGTTTGACCAAAGTTAACTTTTTGAGTCAAGAGCTGACCTATTGGGTCAGTAGGGTTGGTTATAGGGTCAGGATTGACCAATTTGACCAAAGTTGACTTTCTGGGTCAAGGGTTGACTTGTTGGGTTGGTCATTGGGTCTGGATTGACCATTTTGACCAAAGTTGACTTTTTGGGTCAAGGGTTGACCTGTAAGTAAGGTTGGTCATTGGGTCAAGATTGACCATTTTGACCAAAGTTGACTTTTTGGGTCAATGGTTGACCTGTTGGCTCAGTAGGGTTGGTAATTGGGTCAGGATTGACTGTTTTGACCAAAGTTGACTTTTTGGGTCAAGGGTTGACCTATTGGGTCAGTAGGGTTGGTCATTGGGTCAGGATTGACTGTTTTGACCAAAGTTGACTTTTTGGGTCAAGGGTTGACCTATTGGGTCGGTAGGATTGCTCATTGGGTCAAGATTGACCATTTTGACAAAAGTTGATTTTTTAGGTCAAGGGTTGACCTATCATAAAAATGAGGTCAACGCTCGCATCACATATAAGTTCAAATGGTTTCTCCTAATCAGGTGAAACTATTATAAGAGCAGTGATTAATTATTCTTTTAATATTTCAAAGTCATTTAAACTTTCTTCATTAAAATTAAATTTAATATCTTTTTCTAAATGTTGGCATAGAGGTTTAGTTATTTTTAAAAAATCTTTAATATAACACCAGTAAAATCCAACATGTACTAAAAAACTTCTAACCCCTCTTATTATATTTAGAGGTGATAGATTTGCATTGATTTGAATTTTTTCAGGGCCTACTTCCATACCATGTTCATAAATTTTCTGCCCAAGTGTTCCTCCTGCAACCATAAATTGACATTTTTCCCAATTTAGAACTAAATTTGTTCTTTTGTAGAGCTGTCGGCTGTTAAAGATGAAATCCTTCATTTGTCTTTTGGATGGTGCAGATTTAATTTAATAAATATAATTTTAGAAAAATATCATTTTTTATTTTAAATATGAAATCAAGCTGATCTCATATAATCGATAGCTTCAAATAATCAAGCACTTCGCTATAAGTTATGTGTCTATCTCAAAGAATGGACACATTGCTTGGTAGTAAGGCTTGATAAAAAAAAAAATAAAAGAATCTATGATATCCATTTAGTCTGCGAACCATTTATGTCAACTGAAAATTTCCCCTATATAATATGAAGGAAAAAGATAGGTTTTATATTATTCTGGGGTCTTTAAGTTTCCTATAAGGGCAACCCCTGTAGTTAATTAAATCTTATATAATTGAAGTCTCTTAAGAAAACTCTTGATATGAATCAGAAAACATTGTACCCATGACTTCCAAAAGGGTAAGGTTCTTCAAGAAAACATGGTAATAGGAAACTTAATAGGTGATCCAAAAGAAAGAAAAACTTGGGGAAGGACATGGATCCAAGAGAGATCATGGTGTTTTCTAAAACTATCCTATGGTTTGGCTCCAATTTGAGATATTTATTTGATGTTTCATCCTATCAATTTTATTATTTAGGGCTTACTCACTTGATACCGATCATGTGAATATCCAAGAAGATAAAAGGGTTTATTGCAAACCCGATGAAAAACTCAGAATCCTAAGACGAAATAGGTTTTATATTGCATAAAGTGAAAAAACCTAAAGGGATGTCCTTTGTTTAGGGTTGTGAGTGTAAAGTGTGTGTATTGTGTAAGCTCCAGACCTCTCAAAGCAAATCCTAAGGTCTGACCACTTATAGGAGACATCCCCTGGGCTTCCTTATGCTTGGTTTCATCCTCTCAAGAGCTGAAGGTTAGGCTTTAAGCATATGAAAACTCCCAATGAAGTAAAAAAAGTTTGAATTTCTATGAGGGAGGTCTCCAAGACTAATCTTCTAAGAATGTCACTAGGAGAGTCCTATAGCTAGACCCTCAGCTATTCTAAAGATAGACTAGACCTCAACCAAAAGTGAGGTCAAAAAGAGCTCCAAACTTTCTCTAAATTATTTAAATATATATATCAAATAAAGTTCCAAATATAGAAAAATCGTCCATAAGAACTTTCTTTCATTATCAATCATATTAATAAAAATAGACATCATATATCATTGAAATGTTTTAGGTGCATTACATAACCCAAAGGGCATTCTTTGAAAAGAAAAAGTTCCATATGGGCTAGCAAATGTAGTCTTTTCTTGATCCTCACGCGTAATAGGTATTTGGTGATAGCAAGTATATCCATCCAAAAAACTATAATATGTGTGCCCAGCTAGCTTGTCTAACATTTTATATAGAAAAGACAAAGGAAAGTGATCATTCCTAGTGGCGACATTTAATTTTCTATAATCGATATAGATTCGCCAACCAGTGAGATGTCTTGTTAGTATTATTTCATTTCGTTCATTCACATCAACTTTCACTCCTCCTTTCTTAGGGTAAAAATGAATTGGACTTACCCAAGCACTGTCTGAAAAAGGATAAATAATTCCAGCATCTAGCCATTTTAAAATTTCCTTCTTTACTACTTCTTTCATCATTGGATTTAGTCTCCTTTGTAGATCAGCTCTAGGTTTATGTTGTTCTTTCATCATTTGAATTTTGATTTTTATGGAGTTTATAGAAATTAGGATTTGTGGAATTTTGGAATTTGAAAATTTTAATGTCGTAGGAAATTTTGAGTTTTAAGTGAGTGCAGAGGGGAAATCCAAATTTAATTACCGATCTCGGCTGGTGGGAGTCAGAATTTTAGTACTAATCCCGAAGGATGAGAAATAGAATTTAGGTACCAGTCTCAAAAATGAGAATCAAAATTTTGGCACCGATCTTTAGAGATGGGAATCATAATTTAGGTACTGATCCTGAAAGATGAAAACTAGAATTTTGGTACCAATTTCAAAAATGAGAATCAAAATTTTAGTACCGACCTCTGGATTTTGTCAATCTAGAAAATTTCTTGGAAGGGAAGTGGAAATATAGGGATTTTAAGGAATCAGACGACTAAGCTCTGATCTTAGGATTTCATGGAAGGAGGAAATTTTCTCAGATATAATGCAGAAATATAAGGAATTTTGAGGGATCAGACGACAATGCTCCGCTCCTAGAATTTTATGGAAGGCGGAAAATTTATCGGATAGGATAAGGAAAATTAGGGAATTTTAGGAATCGGACGACAATGCTCGGATCCTGGAATTTCATGGAAGGCGGAAAATTTTTTTGATGGGATGCGAAAATATAGGGAATTTGAGGAATCTTTACCACATTGAGGAGAAAAGCTCAGGAACTCACATCCAGCTTAAATGGTAGTAGTGTCACATTATGAAGGAAACTATGAGGATTCACATCCAATCCCAGAGGTGACGGAATGAAAACATAATTTAGGTTCTAATTCCAGAATTTCAAAGATTTGAAGAAAATTTGATGTTGACATTCGAAGAAAGTAGGATTTGTGTAATTCGACCAAGACTGGTAGCCATTGCGAGATTTTTAAAATTTTGTTACATTTGGAATTTGTGAGAAGTGACATTGTGTGAAGTGCTAAATTTTGTGGAGTACATTTGGAAATGAAGAACTTGAGAATGAGTGTAATGACTCAGAGCCTTGAGAGTAAAAAAGTTAGATTATCTTTCGTTTTTCAATTTATCATTTTCTTTCAATTTGTTTCATTAAATTTCATTTGATTTCATTTTGTTTTATTTGATTTCATATTCAATTTTCTTTTAATTTCATTTCATTTCATTGGATTTTGTTTTGACTTTTTCTATTTGTTATTATTTTTTATTTATATCTTTATCCTTTTCTTTTGTATTGTTCTTTGTTCATTTTAATTTGGGACCGATGTATGGTCTTACGACTCTCGACCATCACGTCAAAAGAGACAAATTTGGCAAATTTGGCAAACTGAAAAAGAATCTTCATTAATCTTTACCGAAGGCAGTAGTACAACTGATCATATGCTGACAAGCATCCAAAAGTCGATCAAACTTACAAAGCTGAATGAAAACTATCATATCAGATCTGGCTAGTACAAAAGTGATGACAATTGTTTTGACCCGGTATAGAAGGTAGTAGATATCTACCATCTAAGGTTGTTTCGTGAGTAAGCTAACTTGCCAAGGCTACGCTTCGGAACAAAAGTTCCCTTGCAAGCACTGATGCGATGCGACTTTATATGTGCTTTAAAATACAAGAATTTGATACCACTTTTTAGAATATTTAATTCCTTGCAAATGGCTTCAAAAACTTGATGTGCGAGGTTTACTTTTATTAATTTATATTTAGGTTTTTTAACAATTATTGTAAAAGCCACAATTTAAAATGCAAGTATACGTATCATTCAAGTAATACAGGGCTCTAGTGGAGTCCTGGTTATCGATCCCACAGGGATAGTAAATTTATAAAAAGTAAGAAATGTAAGAAATTTTTTGGAATTTTAAAATTAAATGCAATTTATATACTCTTTTTTATATATGTTTTCAAATTTGATTTACTAACAATTTTTACTATAAGGAAGTAAGAAGTAAGCAATAATAAAGTAAAGTAAGCAGTAATTAAAATTCAATGCAAGAATAAAAACGACTTTCTCCTTTTCAACTAATCTAAGATTTATGGAATAATTATCTTTTGTAGATAATTTAGATTATGGTATTGTGTCAAATAGAAGCATTCCTATTCTTTACCCTTTGGTTCAAGTGCAAAGAACATTGACTATTCTATAGATCGACTCAGGATGTTTTATTAGTAGAATGGGTTAATCTAGGCTCACACTACTAGATGTCCAAGGGTGGTTATGGTCGGCCCTACTAGTGACCCATTACCTTTCTATAAACCAAATAATTACAATTTAGTCTGTCACTCTAAAAACTAATTAATTTTAAGCCCAATAAATAATATCTTCCTATTTATTTGCACTTCACCTTAAATAATCCGCGTATAGCCTTCGATTACCTAAGGATTCATGTGATATCTACTAGTTAAGAATTTATCTCTGGATAGGTGTCAAAATTCTTCAACAGGTTTTAACATTTTAAATGGTCAATTTAAAAAGTAAACTAAGATGAGGTATTAATATCATCAAAATGTTTTAAAATATTTTAAATTTAATTCTCAACAAAATTTAATTAATTTATAATCTTCTCATAGTTGAAAGGAGAAAGATAACTAACTACTCAGAACACATTGAAATAACACAACAAAACATATTTATAAAACTTTGAACCAAAGTACAAATACTTATCTGAAGTGTTCCTTCAAGTGATTCGCTGACTTCTACTGACTCCAAAGCAATGATGAAAGACTCCAACAGCAATAACACACAATAAACACTCAAAATAAACTCACTAGATACAAAGTAAAGTGGCACCCTAAGTATGGAAGAGATTAAACAAAACTAAAGAGGGGAGAGAAGATGCTAAAATGGGTGCGTGTACTAAGAGGGGGGTGACCCGATATAAATATATGCGTACTAAAATCTTCTTCCCTGGCAACGGCGCCAAATACTTGACCCGAAGTCCTCTAAATATCAACGTACTAATTAATGCTTTCAAAAATATATGTTATAAATAATAATATCGACTAGTGTATATAAATATAATTTTATGGAAAATATTTTACACACTAGGGGTTCTACGCAAGTATACGTATCGTTTCAAGTAATATAGGGCTTTGAAACAAAGACCCCGCATCGTTCCCACGAGGAGAGAGTTATAGATCTTTAAATATTTTTATTTTAAAGTATTTCTTTTGTAATTAAAAATAAAATATCTTTAATTTACTAGATGCAATAATAAAGCAGAAATAAAATAATTGATGTAAATAGCAATAAGAAAGCAACTTTCTCCCTTTCAATTAATCCATGATTTTCTAAGATAATGATAATATTCGTGAAGAACATAAATTTATGATATTGTGCTAAATAGAAGCATTCATATTCTTTACCCTTTGATCCAGGTGCAAATAACATTGGCTAGCCTATAGATCAGGTCCGGATGTATTGTTAGTAGAATGGGTTAATCCAGGCTCACACTATTAGATGTCCAAGGGTGGCTATGGTTGGCCCTACTAGTGACCCTTTCCTTTTCTATAAACCAAATCATAAGATTTTAGTCTGTCACTCTAAAAACTTATCAATTCTACGCCCAATATATAACATCTTCCTATTTATTTGCACTTCACCTTGAATAACCCGCACACCCAAGGATTCATGTGATATCTACAAGTTAAGAATTCATCTCCTTCTAGGTTTCAAAACTCTTCAACAGGTTTTAACAATTTAAATGGCCAATTTAAATAGTAAATTAAGAACCGGTATTTAATATCATCATAATGTTTTGAAAATATATGATTTTTATTTCTCCGACGAATTTTGTATTATCTTATTTATCTTTTCATAATTGAAAGGAGAAAGTGAAGTAACTACTCAGAACACATTGAAATTAAATAACAAAACATAATAAATAAACTTTGAATCAAAATAAAAATACTTATCTTAAATGTTTCTCCTACTGAACTTCTGATTCCTACTGACTCCACAATGTAATGAACTACAGATGCACCAACTCTTTCAAACTCTAAATACAAACTCTAAAATAAACTTACTAGTTTATGAAGGAAAGTAAAATGGTGGCCCTAATATGATCTCTCTAGTTCTCTCTCTGGATTGGACTCTAGATAGGGGGGTAGATGGGGCAGTTTTCTCTGAAGGAATACCCTCCTATTTATAGGCTTCAAGGGTTGCCTCAAGGAACCTCTTCAAAATGTGTCCACATTCAATGAATCTTCTAGAAGGTGTGTCCGGCGCCTAGGAGCCAGATTGGCGCCGGACACCGCGTCCAGTTCTTCGCACCTCTTCACTTTGGATCGCACCTCTTCGCGATTAAAACCGTTTTGAAGCGTCTAAATATATTGTATCATATGTCCTATAAACCAAGAACAACTGCCAGTCTTCTAGAAGGTCCAATAACCGCTCACACCGTCAAAATAATAGCCCAAAATTCATCAAAAACTTAACATTTTTCTGTATCGAGCTGGCGCTTAGGCGCCGGACTCTGGCGCCTAGGCGCTAGGCCAGTAATTCCGACAATTTTGCATTTTGGCTCTATTTTTTCTCTTTTTTGCTCATTTTTGCTCCTTTTTCATATTTTTCTCCTTGTTGAATATTTTTGCATCACCTACATCCAAAATCACAAAAATACCTTTCATTAAAGCATAATATACTTAAAATTTAATAAAAATCAAGGCATAAAAATAGGTATTTTTTTTTGGATCAAAATCCCCCAAACTTAAACGTTACTTGTCCTCAAGTAACCCTTTTTACTATATAAAATGTATAACATTTGGAATAAAAAGGTAAATATTTAAGACTCCTTATGATTTTTGATTTTATGAAGGCTTTAGTAAATCATTAACCAAATTTCACTAACTAAGCTTAATTTTAAGAATTTAAAGAATATTCTAACTACCAATACATAAGACTTTAAAAAATTTTCATTCACTTCGAAAATAATTGTAGTTTATTATATTAAGATCACATAAATTATTCACAAGAAAAAGATCTTCATGAAATTCTTTTCTAATTAAAATACATGCATAAAAATTAAGTAATATATGTAATCAGTTTTTTTTTATAAGTTAATTCAAGTGAAGCTAATTTTTTATTAGGCATTTCCTCAAGCTTCTCCTCTCTTTTTCTTTTTTTTTAATTATTTTTTTAAAGAGAGGATTACTGTACCTAGATAGCCTGTTAATGGTTTTGAACTTCACTATCCTTAACTTACATTTTCAAACTTATACATTTTCACTTAATTATTATAACATAAATAGATTTCAAAAAGAATTTCAATCTATTCTTTTTCGAGTTATAGTTTTTCATTTCTTAATACTTCTAAAATTCAATTATCTACTATGAATATAAAAATTTCTTAATCTTATTCTTCTTTAAGTTGAATAATTCTATTCTTAAAATCAATCAAAGTTATTAATATTTTTTATTAAGTACACTAAATTATTTATAATTTCAAAAATTTAAGTGATCTTAAATAGATTCTTCATTCCTCATGTTATGTTAAAAAATTTTTATTTTTAAAGAAATATTAGTTCTTAAAGGACAAGTAAAATTTAAATTTGAATGTATTTCCCTTTTCCCCAAACTTAAGTTTTGGTCTGTTATGAAAAAAAAAAATTTTTTTTAGAGTATGAGAGAAAGAAAAACATAATTTTAAAAATGAATTTTTATAAGTATGTAAAAAAAACATTCTAGAAAGAAAAATTTACTTCTACACAAGCTTTTATGAATAATACTGAAATAATGAAGCAGGTATAAAAGTAAGCAGGCTCTTTAGTAATTAAATTAAATGACTATACTACTTATAATAACAGAAATAGAACAACAATACTAACTACTATACAGTAGGTTGAAACAGAAATAAACATAAATTTATCCAAATTTCAATCTTAAACACAATACATTAAAAATACTCTAACAACAGTCTCAACACCCAACAATCCACACAAAGTACATAAACAAATCTAAACTACCAAACAACAAACAACAATCAATACTAGCAAACAAACTAATCTAACAACAGACTTAGCACAACTCAGAGGTAAATCAGGCCACTAATCACTGTCTGTAGCCTCATCATCGTCATCACCAAAAGAAAACTCAACATCCTTAGGATCAACATATGGTGAGAAACTAGGAAAGGTAGGAAACTGAACATCATGCTCTCCCTTCAGGAATCTAACGAGAGCTTCATCATACTCAGCATCGTAACTACTCTTCCTCTGGATATACTCAGATAAATGATCAATTTTCTTATCAATAGAATCAACTCTGTAGTGATTTTGAAATAACTCATGCTGCTGCTCTATAAACTGATCATGCATCGAATCCCAAAAACTAGATGGTGGCTCAGCAGTAAAGTAGAAGGTTTGGAAGTGGAAGGTCTACCTGATGTGTGTGCAGAAGTAGAAGGAGCGGTTGATCTCTTCCCTCGAAGACGATCATAGATACTAACACTCTTCTGCCCAATTGGCTTGGTAGACTTCAGCTTCTCCTCAGAAATATCAGCAGTGACTCCATTGCTAACACATAAAAAATAGATCAAAGATAGGAATCCAAGTCACACAGAATTGCTGGATCTAGCGGTAGACTCCATAGAATCATAAATAATACTGCCGACATCTATCAGCTTCCTCTCCTGATTGCAGTAGTTCAGGATAGCTCTTTCTCTGGTAACTTCACTCAGGTGGTTGGAAGGTAGAAGTCTAGCAGAAATAAAATAATGCCAAGCCTTTGAAACACCATTTAGCTTAGAAGATTTGAAGTTTACCCGTTTTTCATTCCGGATCTTCTAGGCTCCAGTGCTGTCAGTCAAATAAGCAATAATCATCTCAAGATCTCCCTCAGATGGAGATAATCCAGAATAGTGGCACTCGATAGTAGGTGGCAGTCCATAAAACACATTGATCCTCTCCGGAGTAAATCCTACTCCAATACCTCTAACGAAGACTTCATAGTCTTCCGCATCTAAAAAGTTAGCATAAAATTCGCGAACGACTGGAATAACAGCAACAACAGTGATATAACACAATTGTTGCCATTTGGGCGCAACGATTGTGTTCTCGATCATTTCACATGGATTGTAAAAGCTTCGCTCCGAGATAAACTTTCTTGACGTCACAAATTCATGATATCGAAAATGCACTGCCGCAGCCATGAACTTGCTAATATCAAAATTTTCTCGTCCCTTCCCTCGCTTAGATTTCGGTGCCATCTAAACATGAAAGAAAACAAGAACAAATTTAGGAATCAAATATTTAAACTCTTTTTAAGTTTAAGAAACTTAAAATAAGTTTAAAAATCTAAATAGAATACCTAAAAATTAAAATTTTTCTCAAAATTTCGGTTTTTACCAAAACATAGGAAAAACTATGGTGAAAATCGAAAATAAATGGATTAGATTGTAGATTTGACCTCGAGATGAAGAAATCAAGTGATTTCGCGCCCAAATACTTGATGTTTTGACCTCAAAATGGATCTAAGAGGTGTATTTTTGCGAAAATGGGGAAGGAGATGAAGCTTAGGCATCATCCATGGCTAACGGGGATTATATGGTGTTTTTCGAGTAAGTAGGCCCAACCGGTGCTTAGGCGCCGAATTCTGGAGCCTAAGCGCCAGACTCGCCTTTCACAAAAATCACTCTAAAAATTTTATTTTCCACCAAAATTCATAAATTCAATTTCCACTTACTCATATTAGAGTAGGGCTTCAGTTTCTAACTTCCAAAATATTTTCCAAAAAATTTTAAAAATTAAATATTAAATCCACCAATCAAACACAAGGTTTAAATCAAACTCCTCTAATTTCCATTTATAATCTTCAATATTGGCTCAATACACTTCAGATAAGTATAATATAATGATTCAAGTCCTAACACACAATCACACAACACAATTTGAAAACAAATACAACACACATTGAACATGAAATCAAATACACAAACAAACACAATCGATTCACTAAATAAATCACGATCTCACCAAATTACTATCTAATTTCCATTATCTTCACAATGAATATTGCTTGGCCTACTGGGGAAGAATACTAACGCTCTTGGAAAATCCGTAGCCATTTTCTTGTCGATCCAATTTTTCTTCGCATACATCTCCACTTGAGCATCTTGATAAGCCACTAGATGATCAAATTGAAGTTTCGCCTACCATTCCAGATGTTCAATCTGATGATACATCTCATGGAGGCGATCTCCAATACTCTTGAAATCCACTTCAAATCTATCAAGATGATTTTATCCAAACTTACAGCGATGAAACCATTGAAGTAGGTTTGAGGATCTTTTGGACCTTTGTCTCTAGCCTCTTCTCCAAGATTTCTCCTCTCCATTAATTCAAAAATCCTCTGTAATCTCTCAAGAATGGAGTGTATGGGTCGAAATAATGATTGCATAGGGATTGGGAACGAAGATGGGTTAATTGAAAGGTGAAAATAGTGTGAAAAATTGAAAATTTTCAGTTTTTACACGACCCAGTAACCGTGGCGCTTAAGTGCCAAATCTAGCACCTAAGCGCCGGACCCATCGACACACAGCTTATTCCGGCGCTTATGCACCGAATTCTGGCGCCTTGGCGCCGGAACCATGTTCGACTCCGTTTTGCCTAACGTCAAATTTCAAGGTTTTGTTCTCCAAATATAGGTAAATTATAATGATAAGATCAGAACAATCTCAATAACACAATTATACATAATTTCAATGAAGGCTAACTTGATCTCCTTTTTACTCACATATGAAATGGAGTGATCCAAAGTCCAAAATTTATATACTTCAAGATAATTTTTAATTTTTTGAAGTTATATAAAATTAGTCAAGACCGAGGCATAACCATACATTAAAAATGTAAAAACACCCTAAAATAAAATCTATGGGTTGCCTCCCATATAGCGCTTGGTTTAACATCGTCAGCCCGACCTAAGTAATTCTTTAATCAGGTTGACTTAATTCATAAGCCTCTTTATAAATCTTTTTAATGTCTCCCAAATAAAGATTTAATCTAAATCCATTAACTTTAAAAATTTTTCCTGTTTTGGGGTCTTTAATATCCACAACTTCATATTGGTATACTTTTCAATTATATATGGTCCTATCCATTTTGATCTCAATTTTCCAGAAAAAAGTCTTAAATGAGTATTAAATAGTAATACTTCTTATCGAGGCTCAAATATTTTTCTTGAAATCTTTTTATCATGTAATACCTTCATTTTCTCTTTATAAATTTTTGCATTATCATATGATTCATTTCTAATTTCATCCATCTCATTTAATTGCAATAATTGTTTTTCTCCTACAGTATTCAAATCAGAATTAAACTCCTTTATCACCCAATAAGCTTTATGTTCAAGTTCGACAGGTAAGTGACAGTGTTTTCCAAAAACTAACTGGTAAGGTGACATTCCGATTGGTGTCTTATAAGCTGTTTTATAAGCCCATAATGCAGAATCAAGTTTATCAACCCAATCAGTACTTTTAGGATTAACAGTCTTCTCTAAAATTCTTTTAATTTCTCTGTTTGATACTTCAGCCATTCTACTTTTTTGTGGATGATATGCAGTTGCAATTTCATGTTTGTTTCCAAATTTTTGCAGTAATGATTGAATTCTTATATTTCTAAAACGACTTCCACCATCTGTGATAATTACGTTAGGCATTCTAAATCTTGAAAAAATCATCTTCTTTAAAAATTTAGGTACACTTTTGGAGTCACAGTTAGGCAAAGCTACAACTTCAATCCACTTTGAAACATAATCAACTGCTAATAAAATATAAATTTTTCCAGATGATGGTACAAATAGTCCCATAAAGTCTAAACCCCATATATCAAAATTTTCAACTTCCAATAAATAGTTTAAAGGTATTTCATCTTTCTTGGATATATTTCCCATTCTATTACATCGATCACATGTTTTAACATAATGTCTCACAACTCTGAATAAATTAGGCCAATAAAATCCTGAAATTAAAATTTTAAATGCAATTTTATCTACTCCAAAGTGTCCTCCAAAATCGGAATCATGACATTTTTGAATAATAGCAAAAGTTTCTTCATAAGGTACGCATCTTCGAATTATAGAATCTCTTCCTAATTTAAATAAATGAGGATCTTCCCAAATATAATATTTAGCATCATTTCTAAATTTCTTAATAAATTTTTCATCCAATCCATAAGGTAGAATATTGCTAACTAAATAGTTAAGTATATCCACATACCAAGGTGTTTGGTATCCTTGAATAACATATAAATGTTCATCAGGAAATTTCTCATTTATATTTTCTTCAGTAATAACCTCATTCTTAATTCTTGATAAATGATCAGCAATTTCGTTGTCCGTTCCTTTTCTATCCACTATTTGAAAATCAAATTCTTGTAGAAGTAAAACCCATCTTATCAGTCTAGGTTTAGCATCCTTTTTTGACATTAGATATTTAATAGCGGAATGATCAGTATGAACTATGCATTTAGTACAAAGAAGATAATGTTTAAATTTATCAAAGGCATATACTATAGCTAAAAACTCTTTCTCAGTAGTAGTGTAATTTCTTTGAGTTTCAATAAGAGTTTTACTAGCATAATATATAACTTTGAAAATTTTCTCATATTTTTGTCCTAATACAGCTCCAATTGCAAAATCACTTGCATCGCACATTAATTCAAAAGATTTATTTCAATCAGGTGCAACAATGATAGGTGCAGTAATTAAT
Organism: Papilionanthe hookeriana x Papilionanthe teres; assembly: GCA_022702705.1. Lineage (NCBI taxonomy): Eukaryota > Viridiplantae > Streptophyta > Magnoliopsida > Asparagales > Orchidaceae > Papilionanthe > Papilionanthe hookeriana x Papilionanthe teres. Next base: position 5,880,731 of record CM040431.1, on the reverse strand, counting down.
TTTTTTTTAATATTAAAAGCATTAACACAATCTTTATTAAATTCAAATTTAGCATCTTTTTTCCAATAAATGACAAAGATGTTTAGCAATTTTAGAAAAATCATTTATATATCTTCTATAAAATCTAGCATGACCTAGAAAACTTCTCACATCAGTAACGGTAGTAGGTGGTAGTAATTCAGCAAATAATTTTCACTTTTGCTTGATCTACTTCCATCCCTTTTTGTGAAATCTTGTGTCCAAGTACAATGCCTTCTGTGACCGTGAATTGACATTTTTCCCAGTTAAGAACTAAGTTCGTTTCTTCACATCTTTTCAGAACTTTGGAAATATTTTCCAAACAAGATTCAAAAGAAGTTCCAAAAACAGAAACATTGCCATGAATATTTCAATTCCTTTGACAATCAAATCATAAAATATTGACATCATACATCTTTGAAAAGTTGCAGGTGTATGTTGACCTCATTTTTTATGAGGTCTTCTCTTCCCTCTTTAGTGTTTAGGATCTAGCCTAAGGCTTTTCCTTTGACTATCTTATAGGACTAGAATTGGGACCCATCCCTTAGAAATTTAAAACACCTCTTAACTCCCTGCAAACCCCACAAGCTTGATTGTAGACCCCTAATCACCTAGAGGGTTGAGATCAAAAGTGAAGGTTTAAAGGATGAGTTCCCTATATGACTCTTTGGCCTTAGGACCACCCTGGGTGGTTTGGTCTGGTGAGGGTTGACTTACACACTCACTACACTCATACTCTACACTCTCACACACACAATCCAAATCCTAAAACCACACCCATACCCAACTTGACTCCTTGACTCATGTAGGTAATTCATATGGATGGACCTTAACGCCTAAGTCACTGGCTAAGAGGGTTAGGAACAACATAGTGAATGCCTCAAATGAGTCCTCTCATGGCTCATATAGGCTTAATATGGCTTCATGGCTCAATCAAAGTGATTCCATTCCACTCATATTTGATTAATCTTCATTATTCCAAAATTTCAATTTTTGGCCCCGGGGACCCTACACCCACCAAACCTACCGAAAGCCCTCGAATCGCCCAAATCCTCCAAAATTTCCAAATCACCCAAAATTCCCCAAAATTAACCTTGAACATTTCCTCACCAATCAAATTGATCATCCATAGCCAAAAATACCAAAAATTCCAAAAATACCCCCTAATACCCTCCAAATACCCAAAATGCCCCTCTTAGCCAAAAAATCCAAAAATTCAGAAAATTCCCAGAAAATTCCAGAAAATTCCAAATATTCCAATTTCATTTTGTCCAACTACACCATGGGCCAATTTTGTCAATTTACCCCACTTTTACCAAAACCCCAATTTAGCCCATTCTTAACCCAAGTGAACCCAATGTCAAACCAAATCTACCCAATTGACCCCAATTTTGGTCCAATTCAATTCTAAACTTCAATTTAATATCCACAATATTAATCTAGACCAAATCCATGTCAAATTTGATTGACATTTGAATCCAATTTCACTTTTGACCTTAAAGCCCAATTTAGACCCATGACCCAAACTTAGCCCAAACCAAACCAATTCAACTCCAATTGACCCCAAACCTTTTCTAAACCTTCCCTAACATCCCCACAAACAAAACACTAACATGGTTTGCCCAAAATTTGGACCCAAACCTCACTCAAATTCAACCCAAAACCAAAAAGCCCAATTTTGACCTAAACCCAAACCTAACCCAGAATAAGCCCAAGTCCCAAAACCAAAACCCAACCAAAGTTAAAACCTCTTTGAAACACTCCCATAAACATTTCCCAACATTAATTTTACATCAAATTCAACCTTAGCCCAACATTGGCCCAAATTATCCCAATTTGACCTACATTGGCTCATTTACCAAATGAACCCAAATTCAACCCAATTTAATTACAAAACACCTCAAATTTGCTTCAAATCATTCAAGACACATCCTTAAACTAAATTCAACATTTATTTGGCATGGCCCTTTACAAATTTTTTTCATCTAAAAGCCCATTGCTAAACATAAAGGCCCACTCCCTTAAACCTTCCTAAAAGCCCACTTCCACCAAATTCAAAAGCCTAAATCAATCTAAAGCCCACGTGACACTTCCCCTCATCAACATTCAATTTAAAATCATTCCTAAAGTCCTAATTTATCAATTAAACAATTCCAAATCAAGCCACATAACAATTCCCATCAAAATGCCAAAATTCACAAAATCCTTTTTTTATGAAAGTTGACTAAGCTCTTGCCAAGCCACATGGAGCCATGAAGCCACATGCAAGCCATTGGCAAGCCATGAGGATCTCTAAGTTGTCAACCCTCTTTAAATGGCAAAAGGAGGAGGTCCTTTAAGCTCCTCCAAAGAGTCATTAACCTTAAACATGTTTCACCTTAACCCAAATTTAATCCAAATATATTTGGATAAGGACTTCTCCATGCCAAACCAGCTGATTCCTTTGACTCCCCACAACACCCAAAGCCACCTTGAAGGGTGAACCAAGCCCAAAAGGTAGACTTGACCAAATCAAGCCAAAATTGGCCTTCCCCATGCCATTTTAATCCAAGCCTTTGACACATGGCAAAGCTCGATTGCCTACACAAAACCCCAGCCACGACCCACCCGAACTTGAGGGTGACCCTTGCTCTGCCGGCCGGTCGCTCGGATCGCCGGAAAACACCATGGCCAAGACCTTGGGAGGAGCCAAATTTTGGAATTCCACCTTGCTGAGCTGCCTCCCTCCAAATGGCCATTGCAGCTGTTCTTCTCCTCACCAGAGCAGTCGATCCCAACCCTTAAACCCCCCTGGGAGGCCCTCCAGCCTCTCCTATTTAAACACCCCCTCCTCTCAGCTAAGGGAGGTGTTGAACCAAACCTTATTGAAGCCCTGCCAAAATCATTCCAGACCACTCTCTACACATAGAGAACTTGATCCCCACTGAAATCCCCCTGTCATTTCCTCTCTGTGAGCTCGATTTCGAGTTGAAATCCAAGCCCAAAACCGGGACACTTCACCACGGTGAGTCGATCTTCAAATTGATTGACTCTACACCTTCACCAGACCAAGAGGAGAAGTTTCCCAGCAAAAGCCCCCTCACCAAGCCAACCATTGCTTCCAGCCTCCAAGCTTTGTGATCGGCTGTGGTGACTTTTGTACCTAGGCAATTCACTAGGCCAAGGGACTTCATCTGGAGCTTGCTTGGACCCAAACGAACGTGACACAACCCTCAGATTGAAGCTTCACTTCTCTGAGCAAAGGTATGGACTCACTCTTCCTCCCGAGCTTACAGAGATTCTCCATTTAGTTTGAGTTAATTTCAATGCATGTTTACCGTATGGATGTGTTCGTCTCTTCAAGACTAATCCATAGAGCATAAGAACACATAAATCTGTTTAGAATCGAGTGAGAAATTAGGGTTATAAGGTCTACGGTCACGGGTTCACACCAGTCGTAAACGATGACTGGGAGCCGTTGGATCGCGCGTGTATCGGATGGAAGGCTTGGATCGCGTCGGACCAGAAGATGTTACGTGAAAGGCGGGTTCCGGGACGGCTGAGTTAGATGGCCTCGCCGAATCAGGAGACGACGTGTGGAGCTTCGGAGACGCCGAGGTTGAGTCAGCGCCGCGTGGATAAGTAGAAAAATAGGCTATTTTCTATTTATTTAATTACCATAACTTCAAAAATTCATAACTTTGTGTAGAAAAATCCTAAAAATAAAATAAAAATACCCACTTGCTCAGTGAACAGAGGAGAATAATGTGGAAAAGAAATCAAGCAATTTCATTAGGTATTTTATTTTTAATTATTTATTTACTCTCTGCATTTTTTTAATTCTCCATTTGCATAGGCAATTCATCATGGCATAAGACCATAGAGCTTTTGAATCCTCTGAACTTGGGAACATTCCCTGAATTTTCCAAGGTCAGAGGCAATCCCTATGAAAAGTTATTGATTTTTCAAGTTCATGTTACTGTTTTGAGTATTTTAATTCCAATAATTAGCATATTGAGAAATAAATTCAAGGAAAATTTGGTGATGTTTCTTGTGACCAGAGGGACCTAGGAAAAATAAGTTTTGACTTAATTCACTTTGAACAACCCTAATTGGCCTAAATACCCAAAATTGAACTTTAATTAATTAGGGTTAACCATTTATCAAATTAACTTAAAAACAATTATACACTGTCCTCTAGGGATAGGAGAACACCACATAAAAATTTGAAACCAATTGAACTTGATTAACCCCACCAAATGGGTTGATTAAGCCTCTTAAGCAAAATGGGTAAAATTAAAACTTTAAAAATTCATAACTCACAAAATACTTATCAAAAATTCACAAAAATATTTTTGGAGCTTCTCTGATATCAAAGGAACTTAGGAAAATTAAAATTATATTTTCCTAAAAAATTTGATTTTTATCATTATTTTAATATTTTTAATAATTAAAAAATAATAAAAATTATAAAAATATTAATAAATCACCAAAATGTCTCATTTTGAATTCTAATCATTTAGGAACAAACCAAATATTTTTCTTAAGTCCCTAGGGTATGTTATTGAATTTTAAAGGCTTAATGTAATTTTTAATATTAAAAAATGTATTTTCCATCCTTTTCACTAAAATAATTCTAATAAATCAAAGAAAAATCAGAAAAATATAAAATTTATTTCTCTAAACTCCTTGAGGTCAGAGAGATTTATGAAAAATATAAAATCCATTTTTCAACTTTAATTTTATTTTAAAATTAATTAATACTCCAAAACTCAAAATAATTCTAATAAATAAAATATAATTCAAAAAATTACGAAATTTGGTCGAAATGGTCCCCTGGTCGTTAGGAATGTATCATAATTGTTTTAAGGACAGAAACATTTCCTTGGTCATGTTATTGAATTTTCCTTTAAAATCCCTATTTTCCATTAAAAATAATTACATAAATAAATTAAATACAGAAAAATCACATTTTCTCCTCTAATGTCTTAATTGACATGTAAGTGAGGTCACATAAAAATTTCAAGTTCATTTGAGCTTAATTTAGTGAGTTATATAATTATTAAGCTTGAAGGGCAAAATGGTAATTAAAATTTTCAACCTTTAATTAAAATTTTAGGATTAATCAAAAAGGGGAGGGTAAAATATTTGATTTAAACTGATTTTGGATGATTGAAACTTAAATGGTTAAGGGTAGAAACCCACCAATCATCATAGGAATAATTAAAGTAAACCTTAATTAATTAATTAATTAAATTTGGAAGATTAATGGAAAATTGAAATTATTAAAGTAGGGATATTATTCAAGAAGATATTTATTCTTTAATTTAAAAATCCCCAAATAAATCACTTCAACAATACTTAAAAAGAAAATTAAAAGAATAATCTAAATTAAATTAAAATTAAATTAAATTAAATTAAATTAAAATTAAATTGAAATCAAATTAAATTAAAATAAAATTAAATTGAATTAAATTAAAATTAAATTAAATTAAATTAAATTAAATCAAAAATTAAATTAAATTGAATTAAATTAAATTAAAATCATTTAATAACAAACCTAAATGAAATCATTAAGAATTAAATCTAAAATAACTTGAACACTATTCCAAACTTAAACTAATTTTTTATAATTAAGTCAAAATTAAAAATTAAATCATTAAGTTTAAATCATTAAAACACTTAATAAGTTGATTTGCCCTTTTAAAACTCTTGTTGTTATAACTCTTAAATGAAGTATCAAGTAAAGTGTTACCTCACTTATAGGATATTCAAATGTCCTAGTTCACTGAGCAAAAGGACAAAACTTAAACTCCCGGATGATTAATTCACTTGTATAATTAAATTCTCTTGGACTTAAAACAATCCTAGAGGTATTGAAAAGATGTTTATGACTCGTTTTAAGCACTTCCTCAATATGATAGGATGTTTATAAGAACAATTGAATTTAATTGTTCTTTGATGAAGAAAATCGTCCTTAAACCAAAATACAAGAACCTATACGTCATAGGAGATGACTAACTATAGGATTAGGACTTTGATAGACAACCAAAACCGTTCCCTTAGCTTTACCTAGGTACTTTTTGAAATATTTAAATGCCTTAACATGTGTTTTAAGTGCAGCTTGGGATGACGGGAAGACTCTCCAGGTACGCTTTTATTTTATTGCAATTTACTTTATTGCAAATGCACTTTACTTTTCTTGCATGATAAACAACTCTTGCATGAAAACCAAAACCTTTAGGATAGTCCCTAATCTGAAACCAAAACTAAATTAAAAATCACTGCAAGATAAAATTCACCCCCACAACATTTCAAAATATAAAACAACTCAAAATTTAATCATAAACGGAACACAAAACTACAATTGCAACTAAATTAAAATGTCCCGTTGAATGATCGGGAATACCTCGGATGATGTAACCCATGTGTTGCTAACGGGATTTCCCACGGTCTAAATGAAGGTGTGGAACTCATTCAGTTGAGTTTAGCAAATTCATATAGACTAAGTGAATTCGATGAAAATAACGGTACCGGGATGACGGAACCGTGAGATCTTAATCGGTTCTGTTTAATCAACTTTAAGATTTGTATTAATTAAAATTTTAAAAACACTTGGATTTTAAGATTTTCTCTAAACCAAAACACTTCTCTCATCTCTTGATTTATGACTTCTAAAACTAAACCTCTGCAACAACAAGGAGCTCGGAGCATGGTGGGCAGCACGACCATCGTCATCAGCAAAACTCAGATCTACATCAACTAAACTTTCTTAGATTTAAATAACAAAGCCATAAGATTTCGAGGTAGTTTGCTTAGTGCAACATAAATCCTCAACTCTTCGTTAGGCATTTGCATGATCATGTCATGTAAATTAAGCCCTAACCGGTCTTAGGACTCCGAGGTAGTCGTTCGGTACGACATAAACCCTCACATTTTCTAGGCTGATTGTATGATTATGTCATACGAATATAAGTCCTAATTAACTAAAATTGGCAAGATTGAAATATAAGATAATATTAGGATTTTCCCAAATCTAAGCCAAACAATAGGATAGTTTGGGAAGTAGCCAAGATTCTTCTTGGATCCTCAGCTTCTCCTACTTCTCTTCCTTCGGATTCTCAAAAATAAATTGTTCCAAATTTTGAGTCATTCCCTTTTGAATTTCCAAAAATCCAATCCTTTGAAAACCTTAAACTTTGAAATTCTTGAGAGCAAAACCACTCGATCATTATCGAGAGTTTTCTTAAATGATTCACTTCATTTAAGATGTAATTAACTATAGGGGCTTGCCCTTATAGGGAACTTTAAGAACCTAGGTAATATAAACCCCGCTTAATTCCTTTATATTAAGCGAGGGAACTTGTCGGCTTATAAAATTGGTTCGCAGACCAAACGGATGTCACAAATCTTCTAGTTTATTTAATCGAGCCCCATCATCGAGCAGTGTGTCTATTCTTTGGGATAGATACAGTTTGTGATGTGGTGCTCGTTTATATAAACTATTTGGGATGTGAGATCGGTTTGATTTCATATCTTAAAACTTTCAAATTTAAAATTATTTTTAAAATCAAATGCTACTTTCCAAATTATATATATATTTAAATTAAATTTAAAATCTAAAAAAAGTTCGCTGACAACTTCTGTAGGCGACCCCTTTGCAAAACACACAACCTAAAAATATACCGACAACTTCTGGCGACTCCGCTGGGGAATAGTTCCTCTCTCCATTTTGATCAGATGGCTTTGCTTTCATAAATCGGTAGTGAGCCCATGCCCTTAGTGGACCAAACTACCATTCTTCCGTTGGAATACCCCGTCCATTTCTGTCTTGAACGAGTATAGCCAACTCCCCTCGGATTTAGGAGCCACTGTTTAGACACCCCTAAACGGAGAGGTTTCGAGATCCTTTTACCTCTTTCTGAGGTGGGGTGGACCCCCAATAGGTGTTAGTTTAGGAGCGATCCTTCAAGTCGAGAAGTCTTGCATAAGACTTTCTCTTCCTTTCCAATTCTGAATCGGATTCCTTACCTTCTCTACACCTTTGAATATTTTGTTCCTAATAAATAAACCCTCTAATGAATGACTCTTTTAACAAATAACTCCTTTTTATAAATACATGAACAAAAATGTGTTCGGACTCCTTTCGATTCCTTTCTTTTCATCCTGATGAGAAGAAACATAACTTGGGACTGACAATCAGAATCTACCTTGCAGAAAATGTCTGCCCCAAAGCAGATTTTCTCCTTCACCAATGGACTAGACTTCGCTGTTTACAAAGATGAGCTGCCCGACAATGGGATCATCCATTTCGGGCAAGGATTCGAGAACACAAATGTCAAGATCACTGACGTTACCCTTTTCACACTTACATACAAAGTGCCCGAAACCGAAAGACCTTTGATCGAGTTCAACCTCAAGTCAACTCAAGAGTTCCCTCCCCTGCAAAGGGTTCTAGCTGAGAGGAATACTACTGTCCATAGGAGGACTGTTATCTCTACCTCCACCGGTCTAGTCGTCTCTGCACCTACCCCGGCTTCCGCCAAACTGAAGGGGAAGGAAATTCAAATTTGTAACGAGCATGTTACCGCGAAGGGTACAGATCTCCGTGCGAGACCTTCTGTTTTTGAAATTGGGTCCAGCTCAAGGGTTCCACCCCTAACACGGACTCAGAGAAGAAACAGAGGTAGAAAGATTGCCAGAAAGGCCAGAGCTGCTGAAGTTGCTTTCTTGGAAGAAATCCCTGAGTACACACCACTACCTGAGTACATACCATTGCCTGAGTATACACCGCTTTTGGAAGGAAGTAGATTCCATCCCCTCTCCACCGCAGCTGACAAGGAAAATGTCCACAAGATTGCTTCTACATTACCTCGACCCGCATACTATAGCGACAGCCGAAAAAAAAGGGCTAGGATTACACCATTTGCTCGACTACAGACTGTGATAGAGAAGTTAGCGAAGAAAGAGAAATGTCCTGTATCAGAGATTTTAAGAAGAATAGGGCGGGTGCCAGCCAAGTCCCGCCTTGGGCCGCGAGTAGAACCCGTTAGCGCCACAGAAAAGCCAAATAAGAAGATGAAAGCAAGTCCACCTATTGTTGTTTCAGGTCTACAGATCAGGGAGGATACCACCTTCCAGCATTCAGCCGACAGACCATCCGGTCCTAGGCCTTCCTCTGCTAGAAGGATGGTATGGCGTCCTACTACTGGCCAATTAAGACCGAAACAACGACCAGGAAAGGAAAGTCTCGTCAGGAGACTCGAGTCCGAAGAGAGCGCCACTGCAATGAAGGGGACTCCCAAGAAGGAAACCCAACGGTCATCGCATGATAACTGCGAAACCACACGAAAAAGACCATTGGAAGACGCTATGGAAAAGCTAAGAACCGAAATTCAACGATTAGCCAGAGAAAGAGAAGAAAAGTTTGGAGATGAAGTTGACTCGTCGGAGTTCATGGATGACGAATATGTGGAGATCAACATGGTTGAGACACGAGCATCATCAGCTTCGCAAGGTGCCCCGGCAGCTGCGGAGAGAGATGAACCGGAAGCATTAAGAGCACAAATTCGAGAAAAAGATGATACAATCTCTCAAATGGCAAAAAGGATGGAAGAGATGGCTGCGCACCCTAGCCACTCTTCAGAGTCAGGTTCCACCCCCAAGAGAAACGCCTCCAGAAGTTATTCATATTACAGACGGAGGAAAAGAGATTACATCCGTTAACGGAGACGATCAACCGAAGAAAGATTCTACCCAGAATATGATTCCAGAGAAGGACATCAAGAAAATTGTAGAACAGCAGGTGTGAGAAGCCTTAGCACAGTCTAAGAGAGAAGCATCTATTGAGACGGGTAGACCTTACCCCGAAGAATTTGATGCAGTACAATACCCAAATGGCTTCGTACCACCTCTGTTCAAGACTTTTGATGGTACCGGAAACCCTCGACAGCACGTTGTACATTTTCGCGCTAGTTGTTGCAACGCCGGTGGACGTGACGCCTTACTCTTCCGACAGTTCGTCAGCAGCCTATCAGGGTTCGCTTTCGATTGGTACGCAGAGTTACCGAACGGTTCGGTAAAGACATTTTCAAAATTGGAAAACCTCTTCATGAAACGGTTTGCCAGAGCTCAGCACCATATCACCATCGGTGACTTAGTGGTGGAGAAACAGAAACTAAACAAAACTTTAGTGGACTACATACTTCGATGGAGAAATCTAAGCATGAAGTGTGAGCCACAGCTACAAGAGTAGCATGCAGTGGGTATCTTGCTTAAAAGCATTCACGACCCGATAGCACTTCTCCTTAAGGGATTTACGATTAAGACTTTCGAGAAGTTGTTAAGCAAGGTCGGAAGCTTGCTAGAGGAAGCGAAGCAACTAAGTTTCGTCGACAAGACAGACAAACAGAAGCCTGTGAAGACATTTGAAAAGAAATTCGGGATCGTCGCGACAGTCGATAAGGGCAAGCAGCCAATGCAAATACAGCCGGAGCACCGCAGCCCAGCTATCAACAACCTCAGCAGAACTACCAACAACCTCAACCTGGTTATCAGCCAACTCAACAATATGAGAAACCGCCTCGCCCACAGCGCACGTTAAAGGAGCTTATAAATAGAGAATATCCATTCAAGAATGCGACAGTGCCAAAGATGTTCCGCACTTTAATGAAGACTTCAGATTTTTGACTGCTAGAACCCAGGAAGCCAGAAGAAGTCAATAAGAAAGACCATCCCAACTACTGCCCTTACCACCAGATGCTTGGACATAAGATAGAGGATTGCATCACCTTCAAAAGTTGGCTTGACAACAATCTCCGAAAAGGGAACATAACGATCCCAAAGGAATACATGAAAGAACCCCAGAAAGGAGGTTCTGTCAATGTTATTTCAACGGATCCCATTGTTCCGATAGACCCTTACACGACCAATGATGGATGGAGTACCGCTTGGACGAAGTCATCGAAGAAAATTTAGGATCCCATCCAAACCTCTTCGGCGCGTGCTTCAACTCAGAGTTTGAAACCTGTCAAGCCAGCGCTATTGCTTGCAATTGATGAACCACCCCAGGAAGAAAAGATCATAGAAAAGAAGGAGATTGTAGAAGAAGAAAAGACCGAGGCTCCTAAGGCTAGACTAGGGGCTGCTTATCCTAGGATGGTTGTTTCCGATTCAGGGGAAAATTTCCTCGAACCTCTGACTCTGTATGATTATTTGCTCGCTCCGGCGGGATCTTATAATGATAAGAGTTATGGCGTTGGCTACGTTTTGACTATTTCTAACGATTACGTAACTAACGACAACCAAGCTAATCCAGATCTCGATTTTGATACCAATAACAATTCTCAAATCATACACAACCTCGACAATCACGACGACAAAGAAGACATTCACCAAGAGGGCTACGAAAGTTCAACAAGGAATGAATCTATTTGTGAATTCCAAGGGACTCCAATCACAATAGAGTTAGAGCTTTCAGATTCCGAAGTGACTCCAGAAGAACCTGTCATGCCGATTCAAAAGGAGACACTCGTAAACTCGAATGATGATTCGAAGAAATCACAGAAGTCTACTTAAGGAGCGGAAAGGTTCTACCTCCGAGAATGGCTCCAAAAGACAAAGGAAAGCAGGTGGTTGTTCAGGAATAATCAACCACAGCAGAAGAATTGACCATTCGGGAAGAAACTGAGACACATGGTAACAAAGTGGACTATAACGTTCTAGCCCATCTTAGGAAACTACCCGCCGAACCGAGCATCTACGATGCTCTCATCTTATCAAAAGAGATGAGGGAAGCTCTGATCAAGGCCTTACTTGATCCAGAGATTTGTTTAGCTCAGATGGCTGGAGATTCCTTAGACGAGGTTTGCTCGTTAAAGGAACAACAAGGTGTTACCTTCGCGGGCAGTGATCTATTACTTGGGACAGCCGATCACAACCGACGTTGTACATTTCAGTTACAATCAGAAAGTTTACGCTCTCCAGAGTATTGGTGGATACAGGAGCGTCAATCAACATAATGAATCTTCGGACGTTAGCATACTTGGAAATTGATGCTCGCGATCTTGAAGCAGACAAGATGTTACTAAGAGGATTCAACCAGAAAGGAGAAAGAGCCCTCAAATCAATAATGCTGTTGATGAAGACCGGTGACTTAGCAAAGACAACCGCAAAATTCCACATAATTGACTCTGAGACATCGTCCAACGCTCTACTGGGCCGGCCGTGGATCCATGAAAACCGGATGGTACCATCGTGTCTGCATCAGTGCATAAAATACTACGAAGGAGAAGAACAATGCATTAAAGGTGATTTGCAACCTTTCTCCGTACATGAGATTGGAATCCATGAAGATGCAGCTTATTACGCACCTCTGAAGAAAACAATTTTCTCCAGAAACACCATGCCAAATGAAGCAAAAGAAACTTGAGACCATGAAGAACCTGAACTTCTAGTCCAACAGTCACTCACCACTCCCTTACGGCGAGATGGTGAAGGTTTCTACATAACTCGCATCCGAGGTCGAGGCTGGGGACGAGGTCGTGGAAGAGACACTGCGATAGTTGGACAGAAAAAGCCAATTATCAACGTTGATTAGGAGAACAACTCTGAGGAGGAAGAGGAAGTCAAGAAAGAAGCAGCTACAATAAACCGGAAGAAACCACAATTCAAGATTTCTCTCGAAGATGAGAAGAATGAAGAATACAAATCGATGTACGAGAAGATTAACCACTATGTACACACTATGACCCTGACCCCGATCCAGTCTAATAAGATCAAGGGTATGGTGGTCAAAGAAGTACATAGCAGCGGTGCAAAGCCAATCAAATTTTACCATGGCACTCCTTCTTCCAAAACTGAAAACGATGTACAATTTGAAGATGTCACTTCTTCCGAATTAATGGAATTACCTTTTGAGTGGTACTCTCCCTGTGTTCAAAATTTAATTCAGCGTAGTGTCTTATCTCGACAATGGACAAAAGGCCGATCACAACACTTCGAAAAATTATGGAATAATGTCGGTCAGCCTCCCAATTCAAAACATGGTCTCGGATTCGGCACAGTAGGTTCAGTTGACGATACAGAATTTTGTTTTGTTGTCACTTGCGAACCTAATGAAGACTGCTTGGAAACTATAGAAGAGCTCGAAGATCTGCAAATCGGAGACGCTCCACCAGAGTTCTAAGAAGAAATCAAATCTACAATAGATGAGTTAATGGAAGTTAACTTAGGTACCAGCGAAAAGCCTAGACCAACCTTTGTTAGCTCCTTACTTAATAAAGAAGATTCCAAGGAAATGATCAAGCTATTAATGGAATTCAAAGACTATTTTGCTTGGAGTTACGACAAAATGCCAGGATTAGCTCCAGAAGTCGCAGTTCATAGGCTAGGAGTGGATCCTACTTCCGTTGCAGTCAGACAAGCTTCCAGAAGGATGCATTTAGAAATTGAACAACAAGTAATAGCTGAAGTTAAGAAGCTAATCGACGCTAAATTTTTCTGTGAAGAACAATACCCTACCTGGCTAGCCAATGTGGTACCAGCCAGGAAGAAGAATGGTCAGATCAGAATCTGCGTGGATTTCAGAGACTTGAACAAAGCATGTCCAAAGGATGAATTTCCACTGCCAATCCCAGAATTAATGATCGACATCGCTTCAACACATGAAATATTCTCTTTCATGGATGGATCTTCAGGATACAACCAGATAAAGATGGCACCAGTAGACGAAAAGCTCACGGCATTCAGAACACCAATCAGAGTTTATTGCTACACAGTAATGCCATTCAGACTAAAGAACGCAGGAGTAACATACCAAAGAGCAATGACAAAGATTTTTGATGAGCTCATTCACAACCAAGTTGAGTGTTATGTGGATGATGTGGTCATCAAAAGCAAACTGAAGGAGGATCACCTGTATGATTTGAGAATTGTCTTCGAGCGACTAAGGTAATACATCCTTAAGATGAATCCCTTAAAATGCGCCTTCGGCGTTACCTCCAGGAAATTCTTAGGATTTGCTGTCCGACATCGCGGGATTGAAATTGATCCATAAAAGATTAAAAGCTATCTTAGAAATGTCGCCTCCCAAAACCTTAAAACAGCTACGATCCTTTCAAGGGAAGCTGGCATATCTTCGACGCTTTATTTCAAACTTTTCAGGTAGGTGTCAGCCCTTCTCGGCATTAGTTAAAAAGGACGCTAAATTCGTTTGGGAAGAGAAATGCCAATGGGCCTTCAAGGACATTAAACAATACTTAATGACACCTCCTGTCTTAGCAGCCCCAGTCTCAGGTAGACCGTTGATACTTTATACCATGGCTCTAGAAGACTCCCTTGGAGCCCTGCTAGCCCAGGTCAATGATAAGGGAAAAGAAAATGCTCTCTACTACTTAAGCCGTTGTTTGATTCCGATGGAAGTAAAGTATCCTCCGATTGAGAAGCATTGTTTGGCCCTGATCTTCGCCGCATAGAAACTCAGGCATTACATGCTCTCTCATAAGGTCAACCTTATCTCGAAAGTTAATCCGTTGCAATATTTGATGACCCGTCCAACACTTTCCGCGGACTTGCCGGGTGGTCGATGATACTATTGCAATTCGACATAGCTTTCGTTCCTCTTCGTGCCGTAAAGGGACAAGTGCTAGCTGACTTCCTTGCAGCACACCCTTTATCGGCAGATTCGCCTCTCAACGACGATTTGCCTGACGAACAGATAATGAGCCTAGAAGACACTGATGATCGACATTGGGAACTATACTTCGACGGAGCGTCCTCAGCACGGAAAGACAAAGAATTACAAACGATAGTGCCGGTAAGGCGGGAATCGGACTAATCTTTATAACACCGGAGCGGGGGATGTTAAGATATTCCTATCACTTAACAGAGCCGTGCACAAACAACGAGGCAGAATACGAGGCCCTCATAACAGGACTAGAACTGACCATTCAAATGGGAATAATGGGTATCAACATCTACGGAGATTCTCATTTGATCATTGAACAGGTCGCAGGACAATACTGAATCTTAAAGCCAAGACTCGAGCAATACTTTCAGTATGCCATGAAACTGTTGGAACAAATTCCGAATGTAACAATCTACAAGATCTCCAGAAAAGAAAATGCTCTCGCGGATGCGCTAGCTCGCCTTGCAAAAGAATTTGCCTGCTTACAAGATGAGTTAGTTGAGGTGTCAGTTCAAGGACGACAGTTCCTATCACAGCTCGACATGGATATGATACAGAAATCAGAAAAGCGAGAAGAATCGATTGCGACGATTGACGAAAAACACTAAAGATTGGCGTCAACCACTAATAGACTACCTGCAAACAGGGAAATTACCAGACGATAAGTCATTAGCCCATCAAATCAAGAAAAGAACTTTGTCTTACGCATTAATAAACAATACATTATACAGAAGGACTTTTGATCAGATGTGGTTAAGATGCCTGAACGGGTCTGAAGCTCGTGAAATTGTCAAAGAAGTGCATTCAGGACTTTGTGGCGCTCATCAGTCGGGTTCGAAAATGAAAATGAAAATTAAAAGACTAGGGTACTATCGGCCCTCGATGATGACCGATTGCATGAAGATTGCCAAAAGTTGTCACCAGTGCCAAGTGCACGAAGTGGTTCTACACCAACCTCCAAATGTGCTACATCCGACAATTGCGTCGTGGCCATTTGAGTGTTGAGGCACGTATATAGTGGGTCCGATAGAACCACCTTCTTCAAGAGGACATCGCTTCATCTTTGCGACTACGAGACTACTTTTCTAAATGGGCGGAAGAAGTTCCACTCGTGAGAAGTAAAGGCACATCACGTGCTACAGTTTTTCAAAAATCAAGTCGTCTACCGTTTCAGAGTACCACGCAGAATCATTTCGGATAATGGGTCCGCATTCAGAAGTACAAAAATCAATAATTTTGTCAGAAGACATGGAATCGATTGGCGATACTAAAAAATCTACTACCCAAGAGCAAACAGCTTGGCTGAGGCTTTTAATAAAACTCTCGTTCAAATCTTAAAGAAAACTTTGGACGAACAACAAGAGAAATTGGCACAAGAAGTTGTTAGAAGCCTTATGGACCTACGAGACAACTTTCGGGACTCCTACTCGGTCTACGCCTTATGCTTTAGTATACGGGTCCGAGGCGATGTTACCATTGGAAGTCCAGCTTCCATCACTCAGGGTTGCAGTATCGCAATTAAAATTACTACAGAAGAAAATGTCAGATTACGACTGGAAGAACAGGAAAACTTGGAAGAAAAATGACCTGCAGCGCAACAAAATTTGGAACTGTACCAAGCTAAGATGATCCAGGCCCATGATAAACTGGTCCACCCAAGAACTTTTAAAGTTGGTGACTTAGTTCTTGTTCTCAGAATACCTATTCCTGCACATCGCAAGATAGGAGGCAAATTTGAACCGACTTGGGAAGTGCCGTTTGTAGTTGAGGCAGTCTACTCAGGAGGCTCCTACCAACTTGTGAATTGCCAAGGAGAACGACAAATGCTTCCAATCAATGGACGATATTTGAAGAAGTATTACGCAACCTGATGTTTCGAAGGGTGGCCTTTAAGATAGAGTCTTATCCCTAGAAACACGTGTGAGGCAATCACTTTGTGACTGGGTCCGAACCCAAAAACAAAAAATGGATAAAATAAAATATGTGTTAAAAGTAAAACATGTGAAATCATAATAATAAAGTTTTACCCTTCCTTTCAAATCAAATCTTTTTCCTGATCTTTCTTTATCTTTTCCTACTATCCTTTAAAAATTAAAATTGGAATAGGTGAATAAGAATCTTCAGTGATAAATACTTTCTTAATGTTCTTGTTCTTAGTACAGCCCCTGATCCTTTCCTGGTTTTCTTCGCAGGGAAATGTCGAACGGGCGGTTGGTCCTAAACATTAAAAATGGCGTGAGTCTCGCACTCGATGAAAAGAGGGTGAAGGATGGAGCAGTGATAGAAATTGATTCTGACTTCACACCAGCCAGCCTACAGTATGAAGAAAATGACTGGGTCTCAGTGGACCGAGAGGAGCTTCATAGCCAAACAGTAATGAAGATGGGTGGCCCAAGCCGCTAATCCAGCAATAAGAAAAGAAAGACAAACACCGAGGAAAGCAAGAAAATCAAGTCAGTAATTGTCGTAGAAATTCAAGAAGTGAGGAGAGCTACGCTCACTGCTACTCAAAGAAGGAATAAAAATTGCCGTATCCGCAAGATGTTGACTAAACTTGCAGCAGATCAACACGAGGAAACAGCCACCTTCGCAGACACAGACATTTCAAAGATACCGGTTCGTCAGGAACCAGAAAGAAGAAAGTCAACGCCGAGAGAATTAGAACAGATCGAAAAAGTGCCAAGAAGAACAAAGATAGAATCAGTGCCTCGATGCCGGACAGAGATACCATATCTGAGGAACCTTGTTGCGGAAGCAACCCCGGAGGATGTCCCGACAGAGACAATCCCGGAGGAGCCAAGGTATGCAGAAGAACGTGACGGGATTGAGCCATACATCCCGCAATACGTTACTAGGCCTCATCACTTGCAGATCATCCCAGAATATGAACTAGAAAGAATGCAAAATGTTGAGAAGAAGACTTTCGAATACTTTGGAAGGATTAGAGGCAGAATAATCAACATTTTGGAAGGCCTCGAGTTACACACAGGTGTATTCTCAGAGTACGAGCAACAGCAGATTGTGGATTGCATTCTAGAACTTTAGAAGATGGGTAGAGCAGGTCGTCTGAGAGAAAAGACTTATTCGGAACCCCGGAAATGGATGCCAGGGAAAGGAAGAGTCACAATACAATGCAGATGTTGTTATAACTTCACAGAGGACAGAAAAGGAAATCCACCAGGGATACTCCTTCAAGGTGAGGTGGATGTAATGCCGAGAATAAATAAAAGAATGGTGAAAAGAATGATAACGTGGAGGGTACTACCGACGGTACCGCATACCCAATGACTCGCATCATCAACATTTATCGAAGGGCGATCGCATACCTCCACACATAGACCACCACGACTTTGTCGGACCTTTCTGCACAGTTTCGTTCGTCAACCAATGAAATATCATGTTCGGATCTGACCTACGGATAGCAGGCCCGGGTAAGTTCCGAGGGCCGGTGGAGATACCACTTCCGGTAGTTTCCGTCATAATATTACAAGGAAATGGAGCAGACATCGTCAAACATTGTATACCGGGAGTACCAGTGGAGCAGATCTCCGTCACTTTTAGTAGAATGGACGACAGAAAGGCGCCTTACCACTTCCAGACAGATCCCGAATTGGAGAGTCTCCGGCCCTACGAGCTGTGAGTTACACGGGAAATAGCACACCTCCAATGCACATCCATGCGGCATTCCTGCCAAGGATGGCTTGGAAGGTGATGTTATTGACCGTGTATCTCATTATTCAGACATAGATTTACACACACTTTTTGGATGGATCAACAAGAATCATACATAGTCCGTTTTGAGTCATGGATTGTATGAGAAATATTTCAGATCGAGTTGTATGATGTATCTTCAACAAGATTGGAATGAAAGTGACCATGTCACATTTTGCCTTCACCTCTTTTTGTGCAAATTGATCTGGAAACGCCATTAAAGTTAAATGAACTTCGAACAAAGAACAGAAAAGAAAAGGAAAATAAATAAGAACTCTCTTCATAAAAATCCAAACATGAAAAAGAATTTCAAATCCACATGAACACCAGATAAACCATAAAAAAATGGGATAGTTAAAGAAAAAACAAAACAAATCTAAAGCTCAAATTGAATTCCAGTTTAAGTCCATCTTTTCAGATCCTCCAATCCTTCCTCAAATCAAGATCTATTTCAGACCTCCTTTGAAACCCTCTCTCGGGATGATTTCAGAAACATGAAGAATTTTCAATTTGATTCGGATGGCATGGGTTCATACCCTTCGCCAAGTAATCAGACTTTGATTGATTCCCATGGGATATGGAACACTTTCATATCTCATTTCAATCTCAGCATTCGGGATAGGCTTCCGCCCTACTCCCAACTCAGCAATCTCAGCATTCGGGATAGGCTTCTGCCCTACTCCCATCTCAGCAATCTCAGCAATCGGAATAGGCTTCCGCCCTACTCCCATCTCAGCAATCTCAGCATTCGGGATAGGCTTCCGCCCTACTCCCATCTCAGCAGTCTCGGCATTCGGGATAGCTTCCGTCCTACTCCCATCTCAGCAGTCTCAGCATTCGGGATAGGCTTCCGCCCTACTTCCATCTCAGCAATCTCAACATTCGAGATAGGCTTCCGCCCTACTCCCATCTCAGCAATCTCAGCATTTGGGATAGGCTTCCGCCCTACTCCCATCTCAGCAATTCTCAGCACTCGGGATAGGCTTCCGCCCTACTCCCTTCTCAACAATTCTCAGCACTCGGGATAGGCTTCCGCCGTACTCCCATCTCAGCCTATTCTCTGCAATTCTCAATACTCGGGATAGACACAGTCCTACTCCTTTGTCAGCAATCTCAAAATTTGATCCTCTCAGCAAGAAATTGAAATTAAAGCACTTTGCATTTTGGATAGGCTTTGTCCTATTCTTCCTCAGCATTTGGAATAGGTTCAGTCCTGCTTCCTTCTCAGCATACTAATGCATTCGGGTGGGCCTTAGCCCTACTCTTTTCTCCGCATAAAACCAAAATTAAAACTCAAATCAAAATTCAAACTCATAATTAAAACTTGAAACAGAAAATGAAACGAATCTAAGATCCAATCTCTTGAAATCTTGTGATCTGAAATTCACCTCCTTTTTCCCCAGCGAGAGTTACGGAATCTTCAGTCTTGGAGATTTACCTGATACTCCCTAGCGGAAATTCTTCTACTTCGTCCTAAGTTTGTCACTTGGACATCTGTGTTGGTTTTGTTGATCTCTTCAGTCAACACCAATACGCGCGGTGTGCTTGGTTAGCACACCACACCTATTGGGGGTCCATTTGTTGACCTCATTTTTGATGAGGTGTTCTCTTCCCTCTTTAGTGTCTAGGATCTAGCCTTAGGCTTTTCCTTTGACTATCTTAGAGGACTAGAATTGGGACCCATCCCTTAGAAATTTAAAACACCTCTTAACTCCCTGCAAACCCCACAA
The DNA here is from genome assembly GCA_022702705.1 of Papilionanthe hookeriana x Papilionanthe teres. NCBI lineage: Eukaryota > Viridiplantae > Streptophyta > Magnoliopsida > Asparagales > Orchidaceae > Papilionanthe > Papilionanthe hookeriana x Papilionanthe teres. Next base: position 5,860,607 of record CM040431.1, on the reverse strand, counting down.
GCTTGATTGTAGACCCCTAATCACCTAGAGGGTTGAGATCAAAAGTGAAGGTTTAAAGGATGAGTTCCCTATAGGACTCTTTGGCCTTAGGACCACCCTGGGTGGCTTGGTCTGGTGAGGGTTAACTTACACACTCACTACACTCATACTCTACACTCTCACACACACAATCTAAATCCTAAAACCACACCCATACCCAACTTGACTCCTTGACTCATGTAGGTAATTCATATGGATGGAACTTAACCCCTAAGCCGCTGGCTAAGAGGGTTAGGAACAACATAGTGAATGCCTCAAATGAGTCCTCTCATGGCTCATATAGGCTTAATATGGCTTCATGGATCAATCAAAGTGATTCCATTCCACTCATATTTGATCAATCTTCATTATTCCAAAATTTCAATTTTTGGCCCCGGGGACCCTACACCCACCAAACCTACTTAAAAGCCCTTAGAATTGCCCAAATCCTCCAAAATTTCCAAATCACCCAAAATTCCCCAAAATTAACCTTGAACATTTCCTCACCAATCAAATTGATCATCCATAGCCAAAAATACCAAAAATTCCAAAAATACCCCCTAATACCCTCCAAATACCCAAAATGCCCCTCTTAGCCAAAAAAATCCAAAAATTCAGAAAATTCCCAGAAAATTCTAGAAAATTCCAAATATTCCAATTTCATTTTGTCCAACTACACCATGGGCCAATTTTGTCAATTTACCCCACTTTTACCAAAACCCCAATTTAGCCCATTCTTAACCCAAGTGAACCCAATGTCAAACCAAATCTACCCAATTGACCCCAATTTTGGTCCAATTCAATTCTAAACTTCAATTTAATATCCACAATATTAATCTAGACCAAATCCATGTCCAATTTGATTGACATTTGAATCCAATTTCACTTTTGACCTTAAAGCCCAATTTAGACCCATGACCCAAACTTAGCCCAAACCAAACCAATTCAACTCCAATTGACCCCAAACCTTTTCTAAACCTTCCCTAACATCCCCACAAACAAAACACTAACATGGTTTGCCCAAAATTTGGACCCAAACCTCACTCAAATTCAACCCAAAACCAAAAAGCCCAATTTTGACCTAAACCCAAACCTAACCCAAATAAGCCCAAGTCCCAAAACCAAAACCCAACCAAAGTTAAAACCTCTTTGAAACACTCCCATAAACATTTCCCAACATTAATTTTACATCAAATTCAACCTTAGCCCAACATTGGCCCAAATTATCCCAATTTGACCTACATTGGCTCATTTACCAAATGAACCCAAATTCAACCCAATTCAATTACAAAACACCTCAAATTTGCTTCAAATCATTCAAGACACATCCTTAAACTAAATTCAACATTTATTTGGCATGGCCCTTTACAAATTTTTTTCATCTAAAAGCCCATTGCTAAACATAAAGGCCCACTCCCTTAAACCTTCCTAAAAGCCCACTTCCACCAAATTCAAAAGCCTAAATCAATCTAAAGCCCACGTGACACTTCCCCTCATCAACATTCAATTTAAAATCATTCCTAAAGTCCTAATTTATCAATTAAACAATTCCAAATCAAGCCTCATAACAATTCCCATCAAATGCCAAAATTCACAAAATCCTTTTTTTATGAAAGTTGACCAAGCTCTTGCCAAGCCACATGGAGCCATGAAGCCACATGCAAGCCATTGGCAAGCCATGAGGATCTCTAAGTTGTCAACCCTCCTTAAATGGCAAAAGGAGGAGGTCCTTTAAGAACCTCCTAAAAGTCATTAACCTTAAATGTGTTTCACCTTAACCCAAATTTAATCCAAATATATTTGGATAAGGACTTCTCCATGCCAAACCAGCTGATTGCTTTGACTCCCCACAACACCCAAAGTCACCTTGAAGGGTGAACCAAGCCCAAAAGGAAGACTTGACCAAATCAAGCCAAAATTGGCCTTCCCCCATGCCATTTTAATCCAAGCCTTTGACACATGGCAAAACTCAATTGCCTACACAAAACCCCAGCCCTGACCCACCTGAACTTGACGGTGACCCTTGCCTGCCGGCCAGCCGCCTGGATCGCCGGAAAACACCATGGCCGAGACCTTGGGAGGAGAAAAATTTTGGAATTTCACCTTGCTGAGCTGCCTCACTCCAAATGGCAATTGCAGCTGTTCTTCTCCTCACCAGAGCAGCTGATTCCAACCCTTAAACCCCCCTGGGAGGCCCTCCAGCCTCTCCTATTTAAACACCCCTCCTCTCGGCAAAGGGAGGTGCTGAACCAAACCTTACTGAAACCCTGTCAAAATAATCCCAGACCACTCTCTACACATAGAGAACTTGATCCCCACTGAAATCCCCCTCCCATTCCCTCTCTACGAGCTCAATTTCAGAGTTGAAATCCAAGCCCAAAACAAGGACACTTCACCACAGTGAGTCAATCTTCAAATTGATTGACTCTACACCTTCACAGATCCAAGAGGAGAAGTTTCCCAGCAAAAGCCCCCTCACCAGGCCAGCCATTTCTTCCAGCCTCCAAGCTTTGTGATCGGCTGTGGTCACTTTTGTATCTAGGCAATTCACCAGGCCAAGGGACTTCATCTAGAGCTTGCTTGGACCCAATCGAACGTGACACAACCCTCAGATTGAAGCTTCACTTCTCTGAGCAAAGGTATGGACTCACTCTTCCTCCCGAGCTTACAGAGATTCTCCATTTAGTTTGAGTTAATTTCAATGCATTTTTACCGTATGGATGTGTTCGTCTCTTCAAGACGAATCCATAGAGCATAAGAACACATAAATCCGTTGAGAATCGAGTGAGAAATTAGGGTTAGAAGGTCTACGGTTATGGGTTCACACCAGTCGTAGACGATGACTGGGAGCCGTTGGATCGCGCGTGTATCAGATGGACGGCTGAGTCAGATGGCGGCGCCAAATCAGGAGACGACGCGTGGAGTTTCGGAGACGCCGAGGTTGAGTCAGCTTCGCGTGGATAAGTAGAAAAATAGGCTATTTTTCTATTTATTTAATTACCCGAACTTCAAAAATTCATAACTTTGTGTAGAAAAATCCTAAAAATAAAATAAAAATACCCTCTTGGTCAGTGAACAGAAGAGAATAATGTGGAGAAGAAATCAAGCAATTTCATTAGGTATTTTATTTGTAATGATTTATTTACTCTCTGCATTGTTTTAATTCTCCATTTGCATAGGCAATTCATCATGGCATGAGACCATAGGGCTTTTGAAGCCTCTGAACTTGGGAACATTCCCTGAATTTTCCAAGGTCAGAGGCCATCCCTATGAAAAGTTTTGATTTTTCAAGTTCATGTTACTGTTTTGAGTATTTTAATTCCAATAATTAGCATGTTGAGAAATAAATTCTAGGAAAATTTGGTGAAGTTTCTTGTGACCAGAGGGACCTAGGAAAAATAACTTTTGAGTAAATTCACTTTGAACAACCCTAATTGGCCTAAATACCCAAAATTGAACTTTAATTAACTAGGGTTAACCATTCGTCAAATTAACTTAAAAACAATTCTCCACTGTCCTCTAGGGATAGGAGAACACCACATAAAATTTTGAAACCAATTGAACTTGATTAACCCTACCAAATGGGTTGATTAAGCCTCTTAAGCAAAATGGGTAAAATTATAACTTTAAAAATTCATAACTCACAAAATACTTTGCAAAAATTCACAAAAATATTTTTGGAGCTTCTCTGATATCAGAGGAACTTAGGAAAATTAAAATTATAATTTTCTAAAAAAGTTGATTTTTATCATTATTTTAATATTTTTAATAATTAAAAAATAATAAAAATTATAAAAATATTAAAAAATCACCAAAATGTCACATTTTGAATTCTAATCATTTAGAAACAAACCAAATATTTTTCTTAAGTCCCTAGGGTAAGATATTGAATTTTAAAGGCTTAATGTAATTTTTAATATTAAAAAATGTATTTTCCAACCTTTTCACTAAAATAATTATAATAAATCAAAGGAAAATTAGAAAAATATAAAATTTGTTTCTCTGAACTCCTTGAGGTTAGAGAGATTTAAGAAAAATATAAAATCCGTTTTTCAACTTTAATTTTATTTTAAAATTAATTAATACTCCAAAATTCAAAATAATTCTAATAAATAAAATATAATTCAAAAAATCACAAAAATTGGTCCAAATGGTTCTCTAGTCATTAGGAATGTATCATAATTTTTTTAAGGACAGAAACATTTCCTTGGTCATGTTATTGAATTTTCCTTTAAAATTCCTATTTTCCATTAAAAATAATTACATAAATAAATTAAATACAGAAAAATCACATTTTCTCCTCTAATGTCTTAATTGACATGTAAGTGAGGTCACATAAAAATTTCAAGTTCATTTGAGCTTAATTTAGTGAGTTATGGAATTATTAAGCTTGAAGGGCAAAATGGTAATTAAAATTTTCAACTTTTAATTAAAATTTTAGGATTAATCAAAAAGGGGAGGGTAAAATATTTGATTTAAACTGATTTTGGATAATTGAAACTTAAATGGTTAAGGGTAGAAACCCACCAATCATCTTAGGAATAATTAAATTAAACCTTAATTAATTAATTAATTAAATTTGGAAGATTAATGGAAAATTGAAATTATTAAAGTAGGGATATTATTCAAGAAGATATTTATTCTTTAATTTAAAAATCCCTAAATAAATCACTTCAATAATACTTAAAAAGAAAATTAAAAGAATAATCTAAATTAAAACAAAATTAAATTAAATTAAATTAAATTAAAATTAAATTGAAATCAAATTAAATTAAAATTAAATTAAATTAAATTAAATTAAAATTAAATTAAAATTAAATTAAATTGAATTAAATTAAAATTAAATTGAAATTAAATTAAATTAAATTAAATTAAATTAAATCAAAAATTAAATTAAATTGAATTAAATTAAATTAAAATCATTTAATAACAAACCTAAATGAAATCATTAAGAATTAAATCTAAAATAACTTGAACACTATTCCAAACATAAACTAATTTTTTATAATTAAGTCAAAATTAAAAATTAAATCATTAAGTTTAAATCATTAAAACACTTAATAAGTTTATTTGCACTTTTAAAGCTCTTGTTGTTATAACTCTTAAATGAAGTATCGAAGTAAAGTGTTACCTCACTTATAGGATATTCAAATGTCCTAGATTCACTGAGCAAAAGAACAAAACTTAAACTCCCGGATGATTAATTCACTTGTATAATTAAATTCTCTTGGAATTAAAACAATCCTAGAGGTATTGAAAAGATGTTTAAGACTCGTCTTAAGCACTTCCTCAATATGATAGGATGTTTATAAGAACAATTGAATTTAATTTTTCTTTGATGAAGAAAATCGTCCTTAAACCAAAATACAAGAACCTAGACGTCATAGGAGATGACTAGCTATAGGATTAGGACTTTGACAGACAACCAAAACCTTTCCCTTAGCTTTACCTAGGTACTTGTTGAAATATTTAAATGCCTTAACATGTGTTTTAAGTGCAGCTTGGGATGACGGGAAGACTCTCTAGGTACGCTTTTATTTTATTGCAATTTACTTTATTGCAAATGCACATTACTTTTCTTGCATGATAAACAACTGTTGCATGAAAATCAAAACCTTTAGGATAGTCCCTAAACTGAAACCAAAACTAAATTAAAAATCACTGCAAGATAAAATTCACCGCCACAACATTTCAAAATATAAAACAGCTTAAAATTTAATCACAAACAGAACACAAAACTACAATTGCAACTAAATTAAAACGTCTCGTTGAATGATCGGGAATACCTCGGATGATGTAACCCACATGTTGCTAACGGAATTTCCCACGGTCTAAATGAAGGTGTGGAACTCATTCAGTTGAGTTTAGCAAATTCATCTAGACTAAGTGAATTCGATGAAAATAACGGTGCCGGGATGACGGAACAGTGGGATCTTAATCGGTTTTGTTTAATCAACTTTAAGATTTGTTTTAATTAAAATTTTAAAAACACTTGGATTATAAGATTTTCTCTAAACCAAAACACTTCTCTCATCTCCTGATTTATGACTTCTAAAACTAAACCTCTGCAACAACAAGGAGCTCGGAGCATGGTGGGCAGCACGGCAATCGTCATCAGCAAAAATCAGATCTACATCAACTAAACTTTCCTAGATTTAAATAACAAAGCCATAAGATTTCGAGGTAGTTTGCTTAGTGCAACATAAATCCTCAACTCTTCGTTAGGCATTTGCATGATCATGTCATGTAAATTAAGCCCTAACCGGTCTTAGGACTCTATGGTAGTCGTTCGGTACGATATAAACCCTCACATTTTCTAGGCTGATTGTATGATTATGTTATACGAATATAAGTCCTAATTAACTAAAATTGGCAAGATTGAAATATAAGATAATATTAGGATTTTCCCAAATTTAAGCCAAACAATAAGATAGTTTGGGAAGTTGCCAAGATTCTTCTTGGATCCTCAGCTTCTCCTACTTCTCTTCCTTTGGATTCTCAAAAATAAATTGTTCCAAATTTTGAGTCATTCCCTTTTGAATTTCCAAAAATCCAATCCTTTGAAAACCTTAAACTTTGAAATTCTTGAGAGCAAAACCACTCGATCATTATCGAGAGTTTTCTTAAATGATTCACTTCATTTAAGATGTAATTATCTATAGGGGCTTGCCCTTATAGGGAACTTTAAGAACCCGAGTAATATAAACCCCGCTTAATTCCTTTATATTAAGCGAGGGAACTTGTCGGCTTATAAAATTGGTTCACGTACCAAACGGATGTCACAAATCTTCTAGTTTATTTAATCGAGCCCCATCATTAAGCAGTGTGTCTATTCTTCGGGATAGATACACAGTTTGTGATGTGGTGCTCGTTTATATAAACTATTTGGGATGTGAGATCGGTTTGATTTCATATCTTAAAAATTTCAAATTTAAAATTATTTTTAAAATCAAATGCTACTTTCTAAATTATATATATATTTAAATTAAATTTAAAATCTAAAAAAAGTTCGCCGACAACTTCTGTAGGCGACCCCTTTGCAAAACACACAACCTAAAAATATGCCGACAGGTGCATTACATAAACCAAAAGGCATTCTTCTAAAGGTAAATGTTCCATAAGGACTTGTAAATGTTGTTTTCTCTTAGTCCTCAGGAGCGACAGGTAATTGATGATAACCAGAATATCCATCCAGAAAATAGAAATATGAGTGTCCAGCTAATTTATCAAGCATTTGATCCAAGAAAGGTAAAGGAAAATGATCCTTTCTAGTGGCATCATTTAATTTCCTATAATCAATGCAAATTCGTCATCTAGTAACTTGTCTTGTAGGAATTAGTTCATTTTTATCATTGACAATGACAGTTGCTCCTCCTTTCTTTGGAACACAATGAATAGGACTTACCCATTGGCTATCTGAAATAGGATAAATAATACCAGCATCTAACCATTTCACAATTTCTTTTTTAACAACCTCTTTCATGATAGGATTTAATCTTCTTTGTGGTTCAATAGTAGGTTTAAAATTTTCTTCCATTAAAATACTATGCATACAATTGAACGGGCTTATTCCTCTTATGTCAGCAATTGTACAACAAAATGCTTTCTTATAATTCTTTAACACTTCTAACAATTTTTCTTCTTGATCTTTACTTAGCTCAGAAGAAATAATAACAGGTAAAGTTAATGAATTTCCCAGAAATGCATACTTTAAATGTGAAGGTAACATTTTTAATTTCAGTTCAGGGGCTTTTTTAATTGAGGGTAAAAGTATATCATTTTGAGTTATGTCCAAAGTTTCCCAAATATCTTCAATATAATGAGTTTCTTCTTCTTTTAGTTCTTCATCTTCATCAGTCAATAATTCGAATTTTTCTTCAGAAATTACTTTACATTTTCTTGATAATGTTTCTCGATTAAATAATCAATTATATACATTCGATAACATTTTTCTTTGTCAGGGTACCTCATTGATTTAAGGACATTAAATTTATTCTCTTGATCATTAACTCTCATGGTTAATTCTCCTTTTTGCACATCAATCATAGCTCGTCCAGTCGCTAGAAAAGGTCTTCCTAAAATAATAGGTATTTCTTTATCTTTATCCATATCAAGTACAATGAAATCTATAGGGAAGATAAATTTATCTACTTTAACAAGAACATCCTCTATAACTCCTTTAGGGTAAGTGATAGATCTATCAGCTAACTGAAGGGTTACAGTGGTGGGAGTAATCTCTCCTAAATTCAACATTCGAAAACTAGAAAATGACATGAGATTAATACTTGCTCCTAAATCGCATAAAGCTTTTCCACAAAACTTTTCGCCAATAGCACAAGGTATAGTAAATCTTCCAGGATCTTTAAGTTTTTGAGGTAATTTCTTTTGAATTATTCCACTACATTCTTTACTTAATGCAACAGTTTCAAAAGCTTCAAATCTTCATTTCTTACTTAAAATATCCTTCATAAATTTTGCATAAGTTGACATCTGTTCCAAAGCTTCAGCAAAATGTATGTTTATAGTAAGTTTCTTAAAAATTTCTAAGAACTTAGAAAATTGATGATCAAGCTTCTGTTGTTTAAGTCTTTGAGGAAAAGGTGGGGGTGGTTTTTCAACTTCCATATTAATAGAAATATCAGTTTGATCTTTATTAGGAGAAGAAGTTTTTTTAGATTTTTCAATCTCTTCAACCTCAATCTCATTTTCAATTTCATTCTGCATTCTTTCTTTTAATTCCTTTCCACTTCTAAGTTGTACAGCTTTAACATGTTCATGTTCTTTTCTAGTTTCTTTTGGTTTGATTTTAACATTACTAAGAAGTGTTCCTGTAGGTCTATAATTAATTAAATTAGCGATTTGTTCCATTTGATTCTCAATATTACGAATAGCAGTGTTTTAATTTTGTAATTGATTACTTAGTTGTAAAATTAATTCTTCTATAAATAACTTTTTCTGTTGATTGTTAAATCCAGGTGGTTTATAGTTTGAATTAAATTGATTATTCCAATTTCTAGTGGGATGAGATTGATTATTACCCCATTGTTGTGAATTATTCCAGTTAAAATTAGGATGATTTTTCCATCCAGGATTATAATAATTTGAATAAGGATTATTTTTACTAGCAATAGCTTGTAAGGTTTCAATAGTTTGAGATCAATATTAGCAGAGTTATATGTGATATATTAATAGCAAAACTATCTAATTTTTTAGACATTGCTGCTACTTGTGAAGCTAAAATAGAAAAGGCTTCATTATCATGAATACTTGCCATTCTTTTAGGATTAATCCTTTCAGAAGGCCATTGAAAATTATTGTTAGCGATTTCTTCAATTAAAGTGTAAGCTTCTTCAAATGATTTAGACATTAAAGAACCTCCAAGCAGACAGCATCGATAATTGATTTTAAAGATCCAATTAATCCATTATAAAATGTTTGAATAATTAACCAATCAGGTAAAGCACGATGAGGACATTTTGTTAATAGTTCTTTAAATCTTTCCCAAGTTTCATAAATTGTCTCCCGTCAAATTGACTAAATGAAGTAATATCATTTCTTAATTTAGCAGTTTTAGAAGGAGGAAAATATTTAGCAAGGAATTTTTGTGTCATTTCAGCCCATGTTTTAATAGAACCAATTGCTAATGAGTTCAGCCACATCTTTGCTTTATCTCTTAAAGAAAAGGAAAGATTCTAAGCCTAATAGCATCATTAGAAACAATGTTATATTTAAAGGTAGCACAAAGTTCTAAAAAACTAGCAAGGTGTAAATTTGGATCCTCATTTGGTGTTCCACTAAATTCATTATTTTGAACCATTTGAATAATAGACGGTTTAAGCTCAAAAGAATTAGCATTTACAGTGGGTATTTGAATACTACTATGAAGTTCATCAACTTTAGGGTTAGCATAATCCCTTAATGGTTTATAAACATTTTGATTAATTTCAATTGGATTTTGTAAATTGTTATGTAAATTAGTCATTTCTTGAAATTTTTGAATTTGTTTTCCTTTTTTAATTCTTCTAACAGTTCTTTCTAATTTGGAATCTAAAGGTAATAATTCTTCAGATCCAGAACTACGCATAAAAAGTCAATTAGCAAGAATTAAAATAAATATTATTATTATATATATGTTTCTTTTGTTTTTTTTCTTTTATAATAAAGAAAAATGAATAAAATAAAATACTTAAAATCTAAAAGTTTGCCTCTACTCTCCCCAGCAACGGCGCCAAAAACTTGACCCGATATAAATATATGCGTACTAAAATCTTCTTCCCTGGCAACGGCGCCAAAAACTTGACCCGAAGTCCTCTGAAGATCAACATACTAATTAATGCTTTCAAAAAAATATGTTATAAATAATAATAGCGACTAGTGTATATAAATATAATTTTATGGAAAATATTTTACACACTAGGGTTTCTACGCAAGTATACGTATCGTTTCAAGTAATATAGGGCTTTAAAACAAGGACCCCAGTATCGTTCTCACGAGGAGAGAGTTATAGATCTTTAAATATTTTTTTTTTAAGTATTTCTTCTATAATTAAAAATAAAATAACTTTAATTTACTAGATGCAATAATAAAGCAGAAATAAAATGATTGATGTAAATAGCAATAAGAAAGCAACTTTCTCCCTTTCAATTAATCCAAGATTTTCTAAGATAATGATAATATTCATGAAGAATATAAATTTATGGTATTGTGACAAATATAAGCATTCATATTCTTTACCCTTTGTTCTAGGTGCAAAGAACATTGGCTAGCCTATAGATCAGGTCCGGATGTATTGTTAGTAGAATGGGTTAATCTAGGCTCACACTACTAGATGTCCAAGGGTGTCTATGGTCGGCCCTACTAGTGGCCCTTTCCTTTTCTATAAACCAAATCATAAGATTTCAGTCTGTCACTCTAAAAACTTATCAATACTACGCCCAATATATAACATCTTCCTATTTATTTGCACTTCACCTTGAATAACCCGCATACCCAAGGATTCATGTAATATCTACAAGTTAAGAATTCATCTCCTTCTAGGTTTCAAAACTCTTCAACAGGTTTTAACAATTTAAATGGCTAATTTAAATAGTAAATTAAGAATCGGTATTAATATCATCACAATCTTTTGAAAATATATGATTTTTAATTCTCAGACGAATTTTGTATTATCTTATTTATCTTTTCATAATTGAAAGGAGAAAGTAAAGTAACTACTCAGAACACATTGAAATTAAATAACAAAACATAATAAATAAAGTTTGAATCAAAATAAAAATACTTATCTTAGATGTTTCTCCTACTGAACTTTTGATTCCTACTGACTCCATAATGTAATGAACTACAGATGCACCAACTTTTTCAAACTCTAAATACAAACTCTAAAATAAACTTACTAATTTATGAAGGAATGTAAAAAGGTGGCCCTAATATGATCTCTCTAATTCTCTCTCTAGATTGGACTCTAGATAGGAGGGGTAGATGGGGCGTTTTTCTCTGAGGGAATACCCTCCTATTTATAGGCTTCAAGGGTTGCCTCAAGGCACCTCTTCAAAATGTGTCCACATTCAATGAATCTTCTAGAAGGTGTGTCTGCCACCTAGGCACCGGAATCTGGCGCCTAGGCGCCGGACACCGCGTCCAGTTCTTCGCACCTCTTCACTTTGGATCGCACCTCTTCGCGATTAAAACCATTTTGAAGCGTCCAAATACATTGTATCACATGTCCTATAAACCAAGAACAACTGCCAGTCTTCTAGAAGGTCCAATAACCACTCACACCATCAAAATAACCGCCCAAAAGTCGTCAAAACTTAACAGTTTTCCGTATCGAGCGGGCGCTTAGGCGCTGGACTCTGGCGCCTTGGCGCCAGGCCAGTAATTTCGACAATTTTGCATTTTGGCTCTATTTTTGCTCCTCTTTGCTCTTTTTTCATATTTTTCTCTTTCTTGAACATTTTTGCATCACCTACATCCAAAATCACAAAAATACCTTTCATTAAAGCATAATATCCTTAAAAATTAATAATAATCAAGGCATAAAAATAGGTAATTTTTTCTTGGATCAGGGGGTGGTGCAATTTTTTCTATATAATGGGCTCCTATTTATAGAGCTCTGAATTTGACCAGGGGTTGCTTAAGGCATCTCTTCAAAATTCGTCCAAATTCAATGCATCTTCTAGAAGGTAACTGTCGCGCCTAGGCGTCGGGATCTGGCTCCTAGGCGCCGAACTCCGTACCTGGTCTTTTGCACCTTTTCACTTTGGATCACACCTCTTCGCGATCCAGACCGTTTCCTTGTGTCCAAATACATTGTATCACATGTCATATATATTAGAAGTAACTTCCAGTATTCTACAAGCTCCAATAACCGCTTAACACCATCAAAATAACTGCCCAAAGTCATCAAAAATCTTGACAGCATCTGTATCGAACTGGCGCTTAGGCGTCGGATTCTGCGCCTAGGCGCCAGGCTAATATTTCCAATATTTTGCTCCGTAAACTCCATTTTTGCTCCTTTTTCCTTCTTTTTCTTTCTTGGACTATTTTTTAATCATCTACATCCAAAAGCATGAAAATACCTTTCATTAAAGCTTAATATCCTTAAGAATTGGATAATAATTAAGTCATAAAAATGGGTATTTTTTAGGTAGATCAAACACCCAGAGGTACAGCTGTCACAATGGCAAGGGAAGAAGGTTTTCCAATTATTGATCTGGCTTGTAGTAAAATAACGCTTTGTCCTCATCCGTTCTTCTGAAAGTAACTGATACCCTTTCTCCTGTAACTCCTGGGATGTAGAGCTGTGTAATATCTACCCAATTTCCTTTCAAAACTAGCACTGATCTGACTGGTAGGGAGATTTCAACAGAACCTCAGAACTTTCCAGATTTGACAATCTAGATTTCTCGTTTGAAAAAATATTACATTAACTTATAAAGGAGACCGTGTAAAAGGGCTTCACAAAGTCATGGCGGTCGATATGAGGCGGGATACAGTCCCTTTCCTCATAAATATTTATGATGCAACTATTTGGGATACAGTCTGCGGGCAAGACATGCCACCTGACCATCCTTTTTATCTTCTTCTTGATATGTGGTAGCATTTGATCAACCTCATCATGCTGTAGAATCCCTAGGGGATTGCTCTGTTTGTCTTTTGCAAAATTGTAACAGTAGCCACACTGAATCGTGACTCTACCCTTTCCTCTTTTCCATTTGGTTGGCTTTGTGTATGTCCTCTGCTTTAGTAGGCCTGCTCTGCCCAGACACAATCCAGAATCTTTTCTTGATCATTCTTCGAGAACACATCTGTGTATAACTCGAGGCCTTCTAAGATGTTGACAAATTTTTTTTGTATTTCTCCATAGTGCTGAAATTCCTTCTTTTTAATTCTTCTGATCTTTGCAATCACGTGATCTGGAACTATTCATGGTGACGGTGGCAGAACGAACTTCAGTACGTATGGCTCTACATCGGGATGCTCCCTGCTTCTGAGTAGCATCGAAGCGGCTGCATATGCCTCAAATTTTCCACACTCCTCTAACTATAGAACGTGACACTGCATGCACTCTGAAAATGTTCCTGTCACTGAAGGCAGTCTGGGTAAACTCGAGCTGCAAGTCGGACACCTAGTAAAGATTTCTTTCATCAAATTCAATGTCAGTGTGAGATCCTTAGCAGTTTCTGGCTCAGATCTGTGTGCAATGCGCTATTGTCATTTTCTTTCATTTCAAGCTCGTAAAATTCTTATGGAATATGGGATAGTTCCACGGCTAACACCCAAGCTTGTCTCCTATCTATCCTGTCCAGGAGGCGACGCTTGCGGCGATTTGCATTTCTTTATTTTGTACATGCCAATGGCGCATCCGGGACTCTTTCAGCTGAAGCAGTAATAAGATCACCCTCTGGAGTAGTGATCATGGAAGAAACATGACAGTGTCTAGTGGCGAGAAGGTGTTAGTCAACGAAACCTCCAGTGCTTCCATGTCCTGATGTCTCTCTGGTCTCTCTGCGATTGCTTTTCATCATTGATTTCATACTTACAATCTTCTTGTATGTATCCCTTCTCTTTAGAGCGCAAGGTCCAATACATCTTTGAAAGCAAATGCCATGCAACCTGACACTTCCCGCACACAAAGACAGGAGAAATGTCAATAGCTAACACTTTGCAAATACAAGAACAATAACAAGCTTATTCTTATTATTTATTTAACAATTCTTTGCAATTATTTTGATGCCATTATTTTATTTAATATGTTTTTATAAGATTTAAAATTAGAAGTTTAACAAGCACTTTGTAAGAAAATTTATTTTTTTACAAAGTTTGGACCCAGTCATAAATACTAGCCATATGGCTATATCAAAATTTATATTCCTTCTTCAGCTTTATCACGTCGCATAGTATTTATTTAGATATCGTACATTTATAGTCAACATGGGTCTATCCCCTTGAGAATCTACCAATTGGTATGACCGCCAGAGAAAACTTGTTCTGCCAGAAATGGTCCTTCTCAGGTCGGTTCAAATTTTCTAACTATCTTGCGGTGTGCAAGAATAGACCTTCTAAGGACAAGCACGTGGTCACTGACTTTAAAAGACCTCGGGTGGACCAATTTATTGTGGGCTTGAATCATTTTTACTTGGTAGAGTTCCAAATTTTGTTGTGCGAGTAATCTTTTTCCTTGGAGATTTCCCAATTTTGTAAGTCAAAGTCTAGCATTCTTTTCTATTGTAACTTGGTTGGCAGTGGTGATTCGGAGCGACGGTAGTTGAACTTCTAGTGGAAGAATGGATTCAGACCCGTACATAAGTGCGTAAGGTGTAGACTGCATCGGCGTTCTAACTGTCGTTCTGTAGGCCCACAAAGCTTCCAGTAACTTATCGTGCCATCCACTTTTCTTGTCATCAAGTGTCTTCTTTAAGATCTGTATGAGTGTTTTGTTGAAGGCTTCTGCCAAGCCATTCTCTTTTGGGTAATATATGGTTGAATATCGCCAGTCTATTCTGTGACGTTTAACGAAGTTGTTGATTTTAGTGCTCTTCAAAACGGACCCATTATCTGAAATAAGTCTGCGTGAAACACCGAAGCGGTAGACAACCTTTTTCTTGAAAAACTGTAGAACCTGTTGTGCTGTGACTTCCCATAGCCGAACTGCCTCTGCCCATTTGGAGAAGTAATCGGTAGCAGTGAGTATAAACCTGTGTCCTTACGATGACGGAGAGTCTATCGGACCCACAATATCCATGTCCCAACACTCGAATGGCCACGAGGTAATCGTGGGGTGTAGAACATGTGACGTTGGTGCAAGACTACTCCATGCACTTGGCACTGATGAGATCTGTTAGCTATATCCATGCAGTCAGTCTTCATTACCAGACAATAGTATCTGAATCTTTTAATTTTCATCTTCATTTTTGGTCCTGACTGGTGAGCACCACACAATCTGACATGTACCTCCTTGACGACTTTCAAGTCTTTGAAGGAGTACTTCTTGCGTAGCCGTTCTAACATTGTCAGACCCTATCGTCCATATGTGTTGTATGACCTCTGCTAATGACCAGACTGACTACTCTGTTGTGCACGAGGCTGACCATACTGCTGAGACTGACTGTATTGTGGAGGCTGACTTTACTTAGGGGACTGACTGTGTTGTTGTGGTGACTTTTCAGTCTGAATCGTCATCGGTCGCATCCCTTTATTGAATGTTGCCACTACGCCAGATCTCATTTCATATGCTTTGGCGGGCCTTATTTTCTCTGATTTTTTTGTAGGCTCCATGTGCTTGACTTCTTCTTGTAAACTGCTCACCTTACTGAGTAACTTCCTGAAGGACTTAATGGTGAGACCCTAAGTATGAAATCCACGGGACCGTGGATACTCTTGAGTAGTATCTTGATCGTGTGCTGTTCCTGTAGCTGAGGCTCACACTTCATGCTTAACTTTTTCCATCTCAAGATGTAGTCAACCAGAGTGTCGTCGGGCTTCTATCGCTCCGCTATGAGATCTCCTATAATAACATGGTGCTGGGCACAAGTGAATATCTTCACGAACATGTTTTCCAACTTTGCAAATGTCTTTACCGATTAATTGGGAAGCTCAGCGTACCAATCATATCTTATCTCTGACAGGCTGCTGACAAACTATCTGAACAACAATGCTTCACTCCCTCCTGTGTTGTAACAACTAGCTCTGAAGTGTGCCACATGCTGACGATAATTTCCTATCCTGTCGAACGTCTTGAAAGTCAGGGGCATGAAGCCTTTGGGGTAAGGTACAACATCAATTCCTCTGGGTAGGGTCTACCCTTTGAAACTGATGCTCTGCCTGGACTGAGCCAAGGCCTCCCGAACATGTTGTTTAACCATTTTCTTGATATCCTTTCCGGTAGGCTCAGAGTTGGATCTTTTCTCGGTGGTTCACCTTCATTGGTAGAAGCGACTTCTCTTCTTTAATCTATAATGTGTATGATTTTGGACTGGTTAATTTTCGGAGGTACTACAGGTCATGACTGTGATTGTCCGTGGAGTGTAGTCATGGCGTCATGGCGGCGGTCATCTCCTCCATTTTCTTCTCCAAACGACTAATTTGTTCATCTCTTGTTAGAATGGTCCTTCGAAGCTCATCTCTGGTTTTCTCCTCACTAGGAGAATCGTACGGAGATGACGTGGACTTAGTTTCAACCATATTGATTTCCATGAATTCTTCATCCATGTAATTTGATAGGAAGTAATCCTCATCATCAATATCCAACCTTCATTGTTTTGCTAATTCTGTAATTTCTGCTTTATCATTGATTGTTTTCTCTTTTGTTAATTTCAAATTCGTAGGCTTCTCTCGGCTGTCACCTTTCTCTACAACTGACTTAGAAGCAATGGTAATAGTGGCAATGGGAACATCAGACTCATGATCCATCTGGTAGTCAATAGACTTTTTGGAATGTACTAGTGCAACTACCTTTGGTAAACACACTTTCCTTTTAAAAGTTGACGCCTGAGAGGAGGTTCCTTAGCGGGGACATCAAAGTAGTGAGGGGAAGTGTGCTCCCTAGGGTGTAGACCATGCACAGAGGTAAATAAATTTTTCTTATTCTTTCTCTTCTGTGATTTCTCATCATCATAGGCAGATGGTACTCTCGGACCAAGACAGGACTTAACTGATATGTGCACTGCAGATGTCGGAATAGCAGTACTAACATCTGTAGTAGTGGCATCAACATGTCTTCCCAAATGGTGTTTGACGGATACTCGGACGAGCCTCTCCATTTTAAGAATCTCATCCTTTACTTCGAGGGATATTGCACATCCCATCCTCTTGAGGAGCTTAGCAATAGAACATTCTTCATGTTTAGCTAACCTCTAAAAAAGTGTGTGAGCTCAGGTGATGGGTGTGAGTTTATCCCTCACCTTATCACGACCATGTGATGACGGTAGCACAGTAACAATCCTATGAAGGCCTTCATCTCTGATAGTGTTGACTAGCGGGTGGAACCTACTCCCTTGATGCAGAGGAGAGGTTTGAGACTTCTTCGATTGTGGTTCCTCCTTTGAGATCTGGTTGGAGGGGGAACCCCGGGACTAGAACCGATCTAAAAAACTGACGACGGGGTAAGGAATGCACTGTCGGAATCTTCTTCATGCAGAATCTCTTTCCCTTTGGATGATGGGAAAGTAGTCGCAGTGACAGTAAAACCGGTAGCAATAAGGGTGACGACTCTCCTAGGAATGGGGATGACTGATTTGATGGGAGCAGTTATAACTTTCACCTTCTTAGCAGAAGGGAAATCTTCGTAGGAGTTCAACTAGAACTCAGCAGATGGTTCCTGAACATTAATGGTGGCAACATTCTTGACCACGAACGAGGCTTTTCCGAGTACAACTTCAAAATCATTGAAGCTGGTATCGTACTTAATCATTGGTGCTATAAGACGGGCCTTGCGGGAGGAGGGCAAGTTGCAGGAGAAATTCAGTGTAGGGGTTGACATCTATACTATCGAACGAAAAGAATTTCAGAAAATTAGCGAAAGCCTAAACCCTTTTATCATACTGCAAACACTACGAAAAGGAAAGTTACTCTGTGAACCGGGCACCATTTCATTTCATCTTGACATTTTATTATTATTATTATTATTATCTTGCTTTTAGATATGTTTGTTAAAAGGAATCTTAAGATTTTAAGGAGGGATGGATCAATCTGTCGATGGCAGGATTGAGCCCGGGAGGCATAAAAAAGAGGTGAAGTGTGGGATCCTATCTGGGATCCCCTTCATGACGCGCATTGCCCCAGTTTAACTTGTTTGCCGACACAGCTATTGGGTGTTCGACCCAAAAAAATCAAGAAGGAACCTAAAGATCTCTGAACCCCTTCTATTTAAAGATGGTTAAACAAAAGGTCCTAAAACCGAGGAAAGTTGATCGTACTTCCCCAATAAAGAAATGGGTGAAGTATATGAATGTAAGAATGGTAATCTGGTTCATGAGGGACATGAACTCATTACCGATGTAAGAATATAACATTCCATAATCTTAATAAAGACTGAAACTAGTCCCCAGCAGAGTCGCCAAAAAATTGTCGGCTATTATAGATGAAATCCTTCATTTGTGTTTTGGATGGTGCATATTTAATTTAAAAAATATAAATTTAGAAAAATATCATTTTTTATTTTAAAATATGAAATCAAACTTATCTCATATAATCGATAGTATAAAATAATCAAGCCTTCGCTACAAGATATGTGTCAATCCCAAAAAATGGACACATTGTTTGGTAGTAAGGCTTGATCAAATAAACTAAAAAATCTATGATATCCGTTTGCTCTGCGAACCATTTATGTCAACCTACAAATTCCCCTATCTAATATGGAGGAATTAGATAGGGTTTATATTAATCTGAGGTCTCTAAGTTTCTTATAAGGGCAAGCCCCTATAGTTAATTCATCTTAGGTAACCAAAGTCACCTAAGAAAACTCTTGATATAGATCAAGAAACATTGTACTCATGACTTCCAAAAGGGTAATTTCTTCAAGAAAACGTGGTAATAGGAAAGCCAATAGGTGAGTGGCTCAAATTTCGGAATAATTTTTGTAGGAATCCAAAGGAAAGAAAGACTAGGGGAAGACATGGATCTAAGAGAGATCTTGGTGTTTTCCCGAACTATCCTATGGTTTGAATCAAATTTGGGATATTTATTTGATGTTTCATCCTGTCAATTTTATTATTTAGAGCTTACTCACTTGATACCGATTATGTGAAGTCAGGAAGATAGGAGGGTTTAGGTCATACCTGACGACAACATCGGAATCCCAAGACGAATGAGGGCTTATATTGCACAAAGTACAAAGGCCTAAGTGGATAAGGTGAAGGTTTATGCTGCACTGGGCAAGCTACCTTAGAGTCCTATGGCTTGTTGTTTATTTCCAAGGAGTTTTGCTGTTGAAGATGGTTGTGCTGTCCACTATGCATGCTCCAAGCTCCTCATCCTAGCAGGTTTAGTTTAAAGAAATATCAATTGTACAAAAAGAAAAGTGTCATGTTTTGAAAATTTTGGTAAATTTAGGTAAATTTGGTCAATTTGAGTGGTGGGGAATATTTTGAAATAAATTTTTGAGAAACATGGGTAATTTGGGTAATTTTGGGTAAAATTGAGGTTTAGCGGTATTTTGGGTAAATTTAGGGGCAAGGGGTCAAAAATTAAAATTTTAGAAAAAAAATGAGGTTGATGAGGTGAGTAACATGGGATTGTTTAGGTTGAACCATGGACCAAGGGTAATCCTCATTTGGTCCTCTATGTGTTGGTACTAACCAAACCATAGCATGGGGCTATGAGGTTGGGAAAACCACACACATGAGTTTCAAAAGAGTTAGGAGATCAAAGTAGGATATGCTTTTTTTAGGGTTGTGAGTGTGAAGTGTGTGTATTGTGTAAGCTCCAGACCTCCCAGGGCAAATCCTAAGGTCTGACCACCTATAGGAGACTTCCCCTGGGCTTCCTTATGCTTGGTTCCTTCCTCTCAAGAGCTGGAGGTTAGGCTTTAAGCATATGAAAACTCCCAGTGAAGTAAAAAAAAGTTTGAATTTCTATTAGGGAGGTCTCCAAGACTAATCTTCTAAGAATGTCACCAAGAGAGTCCTATAGCTAGACTTTAGGCTATTCTAAAGAGAGACTAGACCTCAACCAAAAGTGAGGTTAAGAAGAGCTCCAAACTTTTTCTAAATTATTTAAATATATATATCAAATAAAGTTCCAAATATATAAAAATCGTCCATAAGAACTTCTATTCCATTATTAATCAGATTACTAAAAATAGACATCATATATCATTGAAATGTTTTAGGTGCGTTACATAATCCAAAGGGCATTCCTTGAAAAGAAAAATTTCCATATGGGCTAGTAAATGTAGTCTTTTCTTGATCCTCATGAGCAATAGGTATTTGGTGATAACAAGTTTATCCATCCAAAAAGCTATAATATTTGTGCCTAGCTATTGTCCAACATTTTATCTAGAAAAGACAAAGGAAAGTGATCATTCCTAGTGGCGACATTTAATTTTCTAGAATCGATACAGATTCGCCAAATAGTGACATGTCTTGTTATTATTATTTCATTTCGTTCATTCACATCAACTTTCACTCCTCCTTTCTTAGGGTAAAAATTAATTGGACTTACCCAAGCATTCTCTGAAAAAGGATAAATAATTCTAGCATCTAGCCATTTTAAAATTTCCTTCTTTACTACTTCTTTCATCATTGGATTTAGTCTCCTTTGCGGATCATCTCTAAATTTATGTTGTTCTTCTAATAAATTTCTATGCATGCAGATTGAAGGACTGATTCCTTTAATATCAGCTAAAGTCCAACAAAAAACCTTTTTGTATCTTTATAATGTATCCAATAATTTATGTTCTTGATATTTAGTCAAATTTGAAGATGCAATAACTGGAAAGGTAGATAATTCTTCTGAAAACACTTATTTCAAATGGTTTGGAAGAATTTTCATTTCAAGTTCAGGAGGTTTTATGATAGATGGGATTAAACTTTTATTATAACTTTTTGTAGTATCCAACATTTCAAATCTTTCTTGAACAAAATCTCGGTCTTCATTCTTCATCTCATAAAAATCATCTTCTATTTCATTATCATCCTAACATTTCAAATCTTCATATTCTATTTTCTCTTCAAACATTTCCTTAAAATGATCATATCTCAAATAATCACAAATTTCCATTCGAAAGCATTCATCGTCTTTATCCGTTGAAGGATATTTCATTAATTTTAGAATTCTAAATGTTAACTCTTGATCATTAACTCTCACAGTTAATTCTTCTTTTTGAAAATCTATCATAGCTCTTCCAGTAGCAAAGAAAGGTCTTCCCAAAATAATAGGAATTTCTTTATCTTCCTCCATATCTAAAACAATGAAATAATATAAATTTATCAAACTTTACTAGTACATCTTCTAAACTCCTTTAGGATAAGTAATAGAACGAACAGCTAACTGACGAGTTACAAAAAGCTGGGGAAATTTCTCTTACTCTCAATCTTTTGAAAGTTGATAAAGGCATGAGGTTAATACTAGCTCTTAAATCACATGAGGCTCTTCCAAAAAATTTTCACCTATTGCACAAGGAATAGTGGAACTACCAGTATCTTTAAGTTTTTTGGGAAGCTTTTTTATAATAATAGCGCTACACTCTTCGCTAAGTGCAACAGTCTCGTGATCTATAAACTTCCTTTTCTTATTAAGTATATTTTTCATATACTTCGCATAATCAGACATTTGTTCTAAAGCTTCAACAAAGGCAATATTTATTAAGAATTTATAAAAATTTTGTAAATTGGTTATCTCTATTTTGTTTTTTTTAATCTTTGAGGAAACGATGTGGTGGTTTTTCTACAGTAATTATCATTGGTTTAAGCGGGTATTAAAGCCTGAATAAATATTATCAGTACCTTTTTCAATTTCAACTTTCTCTTTCTCAGTTTCAATACTTTTTGTACTCTCATTTCAAATTATTTTCCACTTCTTAATTGTACAGCCTTAATTTGTTCTTTATTTTAATCTGCTAGATTGATCTCAACATTACTAAGAAGATTTTTTGAAGGTCTATTATTAAGCACAATAAAAATATGTTTTAATTGATTTTCAATGTTTTTAATTGGAACTCCTTGAGTTTGTAATTGATTACCTTGACTTTGTAATTGATTACCCATATTTAAAATTAGTTCTTCTGTCGAAAATTTCTTTTTCTTAAATTGTGTTTTACTATGAAATCCTGGAGGATAAGAAGGTTTATTGTTCATGTTTCCCTTGTTATTCAAATTTCTTAATGGACTCACTTAATTGTTTCGCCATTGCAGGTTAACAATATCAGTGTTATTATTTTTCCAGTTTACGTTCGGGTGGTTTTTCCAAACGGGATTATAATAATTCGAATAAGGATTGTTGGTTCTATTATTTATAGCATTCAAGGTCTCATAACATGTTTGAGATTCTATTATCTGTCCTAATGAATTTTCCTCTAACACTGGGGGTGTTTGAGAATAGTTCATTCTGTATTGATCTACTTTCTTTGAGAGGGCATCAATTTGAGAGATTATCATAGTTATAACATCAAAATCATGAATACTAGCTACTCTCTTTGGATTTACCCTTTCAGAGGGTTATTGAAGATTGTTAGTAGCCACCTCTCCTAATAAAGAATATGCCTCATCAAAAGGTTTTGACATTTATGATCCACCAGCAGTAACATCTATAATTGATTTAAGAGAACCTTCTAATCCATTATAAATTGTTTGAATTATTAACCAATCTGGTAATGCATGACGTGGACATTTCCTAAGGAGATCTTTAAATCTTTCCTAAGCTTCATATACTGATTCCCCTTTAGTCTGACCAAAAGATGTAATATCATTTCTAAGCTTAGTAGTTTTTTATGAAGGAAAATATTTTGACAAATTTTTTTTGAATGTTCTCCCCAAGTTGTGATAGATCCAGTATTAACTAATTTAACCACATCTTAGTTTTGTCCTTTAATGAAAAAAGAAAAAGTCTAAGTCTGATAGTGTCATTCGGCACTCTGTCATATTTAAATGTAGCACACAATTCAAGAAAATTAGCAAGATGTAAATTAGAATCTTCATTCGATGTTCCACCAAATTGATTATTTTATATTATTTTGATAATAGCAGATTTAAGTTCAAATGAACTAGCAGCAACAACTGGATTTTAAATAGTTAAGTGAATTCCATCTATTGTAGGGTTAGCATAATCTCTTAAAGATTTTGGTTGATGTTCATTTTTATTTCATTGATTATATAAATTGTTTGCCATTTTTTTCAGATTTTTAGATTTTTTTTGTTCTTTTCAAATTTTTTAATAATACGTTCTAATTCTGAATCGTAAGGCACTAAACCTATTGATCCAATACTACGCATATAAAATTACACTAAACACACTTAAAAGTAAGAACACACAATTACAAAATATAAAATAATGGTTTTCAAACACAACTAAATTGAATGTTACCGTATTTATACATTCCCCGACAATGGTGCCAAAAACTTAACCTGTGCACTCCACATAGGTAAATTTTTAAAAGGTAGTTTCAGTTTAGTTTCAAAGTAAAATTGGTTCAATAATTAGACAGCCACGTATATATGCAAGTATACGTATCCTTAAAGTAATAAAGGGCTCTAGTGGAGTCCTAGTTATCGATCCCACATGGAAGGTTGTAACTTTTCAAAGTGTAGTACAGAAATCCAATACTCAATTCACAATGCACGTTCAGAAAATATTAAAGTTGCTAGTATAAAGATAACTAAAAACTAAGTTTACTAAAGTTACTTTCTAAGTTTCTAAGCAGAATTAACTAACACAGACTAAGTTTGTATTGAAAGGTTCAAATATGAAAATGCATCTTCCTCCTTACAAAGATACTATGATGAATGAATGATAAAGATTGATAAAAACTTGTATTGTGCCAAATAGGAGCATTCATATTCTTTAACCTCTTCAGAGTACTCCCACTTCTGAGTTATGTAAAGAACATTGGTCAATCCTAGGCTTATTCCCTAAATCTATGGTTAGGCTGTGAGGATAATGGCTATCACTTTAGAGCTCACACTTCCCTTCAACTGAAGGCTAACTCAAGCTTTAGTATCCAAACACTAGGACCAAATTGGGGATCTCAGTATATCACCCTAAAAATCTCCAATACTATGCCCATTAAACCACATTTCTCTATTTATTTACACTCAACCCCCATGAACTACGTAACTCATTCATGGACATTGAATGAATTCACCACTTTTGTTGTAGAAAACTTAGTCCTCTCGGATTATATGTTTCACAACAAGTTTTAACAATTCAATTGGCTAGATCAAAAAGTAAATGAAGTACAAATAAAATGACAAAACAAAAAAACCAAAATTTTAAGGTAGTACGTGACACTGACAAACATTTTACCCTTAGAATCAAACATTGATGTTTCTTTGCCTGATCTTAATACTTCAAATTTCTTAGAAAATGAATGTTATCGTTAACTAGGAGTTTTTTTAGGCAAGCACAACTGTCTAAGATGTAATTAACTATAGGATCTTGCTCAGATAGGAGAATAAGGAATGCAAAATAGGTAATAGACCTAAATCTCTAGTTATTAGTTTTTCATGTGGCTTTCTTTATACGAGAATCTCAAGAATCAAACACTCTAGAGTTTCCTCCATAATATTCATTAAAATGAAACCATACTGAAATTTATTTTTCCACTTTTTTCTATTTTCATTAGCCCTTATCTTCTTATATGAGTTTCTTAATCTCTAAGAATCCTTTAGATGACTCGAAAGAATAAGATTACTTGGAGATTAGGGCAATGTGATAGATAAACAGAGTGATGACTCCTAAACCTCAGTACCGAAATGGTTTAGTGGCTTTAAACGTTATTTAGTGCTTTGTGAATGTGAGTAATGGGTCTAGGCTTCATCCAAGGTCTATAAATAGCATGGGAATGAAGAGAATTTTTTACGCCACTTCAAATTTTAATCCTAAAGTTTAAGTGAAGACAAAAAGAGTGAGAGAACTTACAAAAATGTCTACTTGGGAGATTGAAATCAAGATTAAAGAAGAAGCCATTAAGAAAAATTTTGTGTGTCAAAGTGCGCAAGAGTTATACAACGGATTCGTAGCCCTTAGTATAGAAGGAATAGCAGAGAAGATCACAAAGATTGAGGCTAACATTGATACAATCAAAGCAGAAGTGAATGAGACTAACACACAGTCGGAGCATATCAGATGGAAACTAAAAATATAATTCTATCATACAAGTTATATAGAAGAATCAGACAAGACAATGTATTTGAAAAATAAGTGGATTGAAGAAGACTCAACGAGAGTTCTTCACCACCCTCCGTTCTATCAAATCTATACTCCGAATGCCCCAGGAGAAATAAGTTTAAGGCCGGGATATGTTCCAACGGAAGTAGAATGAATTAAGTTCAAGAGCCTAATTTGTTTGTTCGTAGTCAGTGTATTTTTAGGATATGAAAATTCATGTAAGTATATTATTTCTAGTTTTCATTCTTGCCTATATATATATATATATATATATATATATATATATTTCAAAAGACTTGCCTAACAGGCAAGTAATATATTAATTTCTTTCATCAATACAGCTGAGTTCTTACAAAAGGAATGCCTAGTCTATCCCCATGCATCAAAACAGCAAGGGGAGAGGGAGGTGTAGTTTCTACCAAAATTTCCCCTTTACAATAACCCTGAGAGGCAAGCCAATGTGCAGGAGCATTACCCTCCCTAGGTATATAGGAAAAAATTACATCTTTACTCTCAATCAAACCCTTCACTCTATTCAGCCATCTCTGAATGTACCATGGAGCAATTTCAGTCCCCTGCAGGAAGCTAATGCAATTGGAAGAATCTGATTCCACAATCAGTAGCCTCACATCACAGATCCTGGCAATTTTAAGAGCCCAATAGATGGCAACCATTGCAGCCTCAAGAGCATCACAAGCATCAATAGGTGAATAGAAGAACAAAAGACATTTCCCCACCCCATTTCTAAAAATACCACCAATCCCAGCCTGCTGAACATTATAGCTACCATCGGTATTTACTTTGATCCAAGTGGAAGGGGGAGGGGACCAACCGGCCATCGTGGAAGGTGAGGGAGAAATTCCGGAACCAACTTGGCGGATATCACCGAATTTGTGGTATTTGGTTAGTTTCGAAAGTAAGTTAAACAATGAGCAAGCAACAAGGAAGCCGGACGTAACACCCCTCAAACCTTACCTTATTTCTACCCATCCAGATAAACCGAGGCCACAACACAAGGAACCACCAGGAGATTCACCTTATGCCAGTCCCCCCAGCACATCAAAAGATCAAGCCAACTTAAATTCAAAGTATCCACCTGAATCCTGCTAATAATATGAGTCCAGACCTCTTGAGAGAAAGAACGGCTAAAGAACAAATGATCCCCAGATTCTTCCTCCTGCATACATAATTGACAGCATGAAGGCCCTCTAAGTCCCTTTAATTTAAGGATATCATCAGTAGGTAGTAACAAATGCCTTGCTCTCTAGCAAAAAAAGGACATGGATGGTGACAGCAGCTTGCTCCACAGCTCAGGTCCCCACCTAATGTGATCCCAGGAATAGAATTTCTGAAAAATAAAGGACCCCAGCTTTTGAAGGTGTTGCTGTTTGGTGATAAGCTTGTCTCTTTTCTCAGGATGAAAGGGAGTCAAGAGAACCTGCTGTAGCTGATCAGAAGTTAAGATGTTCCTCAGAACTCTGCAATTCCATTGGTTCTCAGACCAAAAGGTATTAACATAACATTGAGAAATAGAAGGTCCATCCACATTGTGAGTAAAAGTGAGTTTCTCCCCTCCCCACACCCAATTATCTAGCCAAAAATTGACTTGGCCCTCACCCAGCTCCCAGATAAAGGTCTGTTCAGCCTTATCTTTGACCTTCAGCAATTCTTTCCATAATCTAGAGTCCCCGGTTTGGGCACCACCAGAGAAGGATGGTCCTTTCTACAGTATTTACCATGCATGTACTGTGACCAAATGGTATCATTAGCCCTGAATCTAATCCACAATTTACATAAATTTATGAAGCTAAGCTATTCAAAACATTTAAACCCCAGCCCCCCAGCCTGTAGGGGTTTACAAAGCTGTTTCCAGGATAACCAATGAATTCGCCTATGTTGACCGGACCCATAGAAATTTATTGAAAATTCCGCCAATGCTTGTTTGTGTGCTTTTTTTCATGATAAACATCTGTAGAGCATAGGAGGGGAGGGCAGTTAATATGCTCTTCAATAATGTTAGCCTTCCCCCATTTGACAGAAAAGAATTAGACCACACAGATATTTGAGCTTTGATTTTCTCAGTAATTTCTTGAAATTGAGTTTGTCTAGATCTTCCCTTAATCAAATGGACTCCCGAGTAGCTGATAGGCAAATTAGCGGCACCGAAAACTCGTGTATTCGA
The DNA here is from genome assembly GCA_022702705.1 of Papilionanthe hookeriana x Papilionanthe teres. NCBI lineage: Eukaryota > Viridiplantae > Streptophyta > Magnoliopsida > Asparagales > Orchidaceae > Papilionanthe > Papilionanthe hookeriana x Papilionanthe teres. The sequence goes on along the minus strand of CM040431.1, from coordinate 5,833,084 downwards.
GCAATCCAGGTTCTCATCATAAAGCTAACATTAGAGCTGGGGTAGAAATGGCATTTTTGAAGATTAAGCTCCAAACCGAAACCTCCTTGAAGTGTGCTAGTGTTTTAATTACATTTTTAATAGCAGCTTTAGAAGCTTTAGAAAAGATAATGATATCATCGAGCATAAGATAAATGGCCGACAATAAAATTGGACTCGTGATGGTAGGCTGAGCTTGGTGCTTGGGTAAACAAAAAATCCAATAATCTGGATAAATAATCAAATGCAAGGATAAAAATGGTAGGGGAGAGAGGATCTCCTTGCCTGATACCTCTAGAAGCACTAAAGAATCCATGGCAACTACCATTTACCATAACAGAATGAGCATTATTGCTCAGCCACCTATGGATGAGGTGAACAAAACCTGGCTGAAAGCCCCTACCACATAGGGTTTGAGTGATGAACCCCTAACTGATGGTATCATATGCTTTTCTTATATCCAGACTTGAGTATAACATTGTTGCCTCTACATTTCTTATCTAAATCCAAAACCATCTCTTGGGCCAGCAAGATATTATCTGAAATTGATCTGCCTTTCACAAATGCAGCCTGACTGGGGATATATATATATTATTTGCAAAAGGCTCCCTCTGGATGGATCTATCCATCCAGGAATGAAAACATTAAAGCTTTGCCAAAATGTTACAAACGCAAAAAAGGGAGTCCTAAGAGATCTACCTCCACCAAAAATAAAAGATTGGAAGGTAAAGACTTGCTAATAACAGCTTGTTCATTCAGAAGCCCAGATTTGGCAAGCCAATTAGTTGGTATGTTTCCTTCCTTGTGAATAAATTGGAATTTGATTTGTAATGATAATAGCATTTGTTTGATTTTTTGAATCCATGTGAGTAAATGCCATGGTGGTTGGAGCTTCTGATATAGAATGTTTACTAGGCTTTAGGAATCTGTTTCAATTTCTAATTTATTGATGTTGCAACTAGTAGAAATTTGTATTGCCCAAAAACTGCAATAGTTTATGTTTCAAGTGCATCTAACGCCACAGTGGGAGCTTTGAAGGCTAATAAGCATTCTCCTCTCCACTCTGAAAATACTACCAATTCCAGCATCCTTATCCAGAAAGCTGCCATAAGTATTGATTTTGATCCACTCTCTTGGAGGTTTTTGCTAAAAAACCAAAACTGTGTGATGAGGTTGAGTATTGGGAGGTGCAACATAAGGAAAGATACTAGGGAATTGCTTTTGTTGGATGAGCTTATTGATATATGAAATATAGTGCATAGCAACCAAATCACTTGGGATAGTTTTACTTTCAAATTTATATTGATTTCTGGCTGACCACATGAACCATGCAATGATACAAGGAATAGATGATAGCTTGACTTGATGCCACTCCTCCCAACAAGTATTAAATTCCTTCTAGGAAAGATTCAAAGTGGGGATTTTAGATTTAGCAATTATACTATTCCAGACTTGTTGAGCAAAGGAACGACCAAAGAAAAGATGATATAATGATTCTTCTTCTTGTCTGCATAGGACACAACATGAGGGCCCTTCAAACCTTTTAGTTTCAGAATGTCATCAATGGGTAAGTATTTATAGAATAGCCTCCAGCTAAAGAAAGACACGGAAGGAGATAGAAAATTTCCTCGAATCTTCTTACCCCACTTAATAACTGGTCCATTTTCACTGGAAGAGTATATAAAGGATGATATGGAGTGAGAAACAATCTTCTTGACAACCAGTGTATCTTTCCTTGTTCTGTCAAATGGTGTAGTGATAATCTCCAAAGCTTTTTCTTCCCCGATTAGATTCTGTAGAAGATTGAAATCCCAATGTCCATCTGTCCAGCAGTCTACTACTTTGAGATTGATATTATCTGGGGAATGTTGTGATGTAATCAGATTGCCATCTCTCAGCCAGTTATCCAACTAGAATTAATGGTGACATCTCCCAAATGCCAAATGTATTTCACTTCTGCTTTATGTTTAAATTTTAACATATTTGCCCATATCCTGGAGTCACCCAATTTGGGACCAACCAGTGTGGGGTGAGAATCCTTGCAATACATCCCCAACATAAATTGAGCCCACAAGGAGTTTTGAGCCCTAAAACGGAGCCACAACTTACAGAAATTGATATATTTTAAATGGCTGAAGCTTTTAAAGCCCAAACCTTCATTTGCAAAAGGTTTACATAATCTGTTCCAAGCTATCCAATGAAGCTATTTTCTTTGGCCAGCACAAAGAAATCTGTTAAAAATTTTCTCAATGAGAGATTAGTACTCTTTTTCAATGTTGCCAATTGCATTATAAAAGAAGGGATAGCAGATAACACATGCTTTAGCAACGTAATCCTTCCACCATTAGAAAGAAATGAATTAGTCCAACAGTTAAGATTTTTATGAATCTTAGTCACCACCTCATCAAATTGTATTTGTTTCTTCCTGCCCTTTAACAAAACTACCACCAGATATTTCAAGGGGGAGAGATTGGGACTGAAGCCTGTATAATATGTAATCCTTTCTTTTATATGAGGTTAGGTACATCTGTTAAACTGTACCAAGCATTTCTGAGTATTCAATTGCATGACTGAGCATACTTGAAAGGTTTGCAAACATTTATAAACTAACTTGATAGCAGTTTTAGTTGCCTTAGTAAATAAAATGATATCATCTGCATAAGCAAGATGTGTGATAGCCAAGGTAAATTTGTGGTTGGAAATTATATGAGGAGACTGAGATGCAATATGATTCAACATTCTTGATAAGTAATCAAAATCAAGTATAAAAATGGTAGTGGAGAGTAGATCCCCTTATTTTATCCTCTTGTAGAATGGAAAAAAAGTCCCTGGTGGTACCATTGATCAGCAAAGAATGTCCATTATTCTGTAGCCATCTCTGGATCAGAATAATGAAGGGATCGAGAGAAACCTCTAACATGAGGTACCTCTAGAATAAAACCCCAATGGATTGTGTCACGTGCTTTCTGAATATCCAGTTTGAATATCGCATTCCCACCTCTACATTTTTTATCAATATCAAGCAGTAACTCCTGTGCAAGCAAGACATTATTAACTATTCTTCTCCCTTGAATAAAGGCTGTTTGATTGTGGTTGATGATGAAGTCCAGATGTGGCTGAAGTCTATGCATTATGATCTTGCTAATGATTTTGGAGATGACATTGGTAAGACTAATAGGTCTGAAGGAATGCCAATTGCTGCAGTTATTATACCTGGGAATTAAAGTTATGGTGGATCCAGAGAAGTACTGAGGAGGGTTGCTACCATTAAAGAAATTCTGTATCACATTAACAATCTCAGCCTTAATAATATGCCAACCTTTTTGTAGAAGTCAGTTGTGAAGCCATCAGGACCTGCAACTTTATTGCTATCCAAAAAAAAAATAGTAGCCTTAATTTCATCATCTTGGGGGAGGTCAGTGAGAGCCAAACTGCTAGTATAAACTTTTTCCTTTAGAAAAAGATGAGCTTCCACATCCCTTCTAACCCATGTAGGATGGGTGAGATGAGTTTGAAAGTGTTTCACAGCATTGTTAGCAATGGATTCAGCATTATTTAACCATTGGCAATTAGAATCTTGAATGTTATGGATTGTATTGTAATTTTTCTTATAGTTAATCTAGGCATGATAATATTTGGAGTTTCTGTCTCCTTTACAAAACTTAATAGTAGCAGCTTTCTGCATCAACAAGGATTCCTGTCTTTGGAGTGCAACCAACAGAGCCTCATTTGCGTTGAAAAGATCAGATTCAGGAATATTACCATCAGCAAATTGATGTTCCATAAGAGTTACAGATTTTTCAGCTTCCAGAACCTTAGTATTTAACTAACCAAAAGTATTCGAATTCCATTTTTTCAAATGTTTTCCCAATTTTTTCTGCAAGATCCAAAGCTTGATCCATGGATTATTATTTTGATAACTATTCCAAATATACTGCACTTGAGCTAGGAAATCATTGTGAGTGGATCAAAGATTGATATATCTGAAAGGGGGTGGGGTGCTCTTATGGGATCCTGTAATAGATAGTAGAATAGGTATATGATCTGAGCAGATCTTAGACAGATGCACCATAGTGGAAATCAGAAAATTAGTCAGCCACATATTATTGCACAAAAATTTATCTAACCTTTCCCAAATATTGCCTCTTTCCCAGGTGAATTTAGGGCCAGTAAAACCCAAATCATGTAAACCAGATAATTGAATATTATCAGCAAAAAGGTTAATACTCCTGGAGTTAGGTGTTCTTCTACCCATCTTCTCTTAGAGGGCAGTTAGACAGTTGAAATCACCCCCCAACAAGCCATTTAACACTGATAGTGCTACTGAGCTGTGTAAAAATCAACCAAAGATCTCTTCTAGCTTCACCAGTACAACCAGCATAGACAAAATTGGCAAGACCAGTATGTCCAGCTAAAGAGAAGGAAGAATGAATGAACTAAGGGTTATCAACCAGAATTTGCCAACCAACCTCTTGTCTGACCAGAAGAAAGATTTTGTTTGTGCAATTGTAGTAGAATTGGAAGCCAGGAAACTTCCTAGTGATTTTATGAGTATTATTTGTTATCATTAGTTCCAAAATAGCAATTATCCATAATTTATACATCCTATTAAAAGCAATAAATCTGTTAAGGGACCTGGGATGGGCCAATCCCCTAACATTCCAGCAAATGATGTTAATCAGTGTTTGGCTTACCCTTTCTTCCTTTTCTAAAGAGGAGGTCTAGCAAACTCTTGATAGAAACTCCAGCTACCTCATCATCCTGTAAATTATTTAATTTCATTAAGCCTTTTTTCTTCTTTTTGTATTTATGAGTTTGTCGTGTTCCTTCCAAGTCAGAATTGAGTTAAGTGATCTGATTAGATCAAAAGTATATTGTGTAGATTTTTCCTTGGTATCTTGGGTCTTATCAACAACAAATTCAACATCATCCTCATCATCAGCAATCCATGGATCTCTTTTTGTTATTGTAGTGGGGGCCAATATATCAGCAACCACTTCACCCTCTTCTGACAGTAGATTTGGGGGGTCCGTCTCGTTAGCATGTTCCATAAGTTTTTGATCTTGAATTTGTACATTTTGAGTCACCACTAAAGTAGGTTCTTGGGGAGCTGCAGGAGCTGATTGAATAAGTTTACTAGCATCTTGGATAGGAAGAGTGGAACATTGTTGAGCTTTTCCTTTTGAGCCAATCTGTATGGTCTCAGATCTGGATGCAGCCTGTAGCATTTCTCCATGGTATGCCCAAACATATGGTAATGTTTACAGTAGATGGGTTGATAATCCAAAACTAGTGGTTGCCAATAGCCATTATTGGCAGTGCTCAGCCATACCCATCAATTAGGGGAAGGGTATTGTCCCTTCCCACCAAAATTCAAGATGTGGAGGGTCTGGTAACATTAGCTGAAGACATATCTAATTTCAAAGGTCTACCCAAGGAATCTTAAATATCATATAAATTCTTTGGATTGTAAAGGCAGCTTTATGTTTGGTAATTTATACCAAACAGTTATGATAGGGGGCTCTTGAGTTGGATCAAATTCCATAGTCCACTTCAATAGCTTCATGTTTTCCCTTCAATGAGGATGACCTTTTTAGGCAAAACCTAAGCATAATCATCCCTTCTGGAAAGTTGGAGCATAATATTTCTTCCATCAAAGACCCCCACTTTCCAACTTTCCAAAAGTTTAAAATCATCTATTGCTTTTTTGATTATGTCCATTTTAGGGTGGCCAAATTGAAACTTTCCCACCAGTGTAAACTTGTAAGGCTTTGAAAACTTAGCAATCTCCTCTTCCGTGAAGATCAAGGCTGGCTTACCAGCCTTCTTTGCACATCCTCTTATGAACTCACCTTTGGACCTTCCTTCTATTGTATCATGAAAAAGTTGAGGAAACACAAGTTTGTCTCCGAAAGTAGCACCTTCTTCAGTTCTAATTGTCACTTCAGCATAGGAACCTCTTCCAATGAAGTTGGGGTCAGCTTTAGTCAGGTCGAAAGCCATAACCCCAAAACAATGGAACAATAACACAAAACAAAATTCAAACAAAAACCAGCCCAGGAAAGTATAAAAACTAGACACTACCACCAATGACCACTTTCCTTTAGTCAACCACACCATCAGGGTAGTACCCAGTCCAAAACAGCTCCCTCCAGTCACCGCCGTGTGTATATATATATATATATATATATATATATATTATGCTAAAATGTTTTACTTTATTAAAAATTTAAGTTTGGGGGGATGAAAAACAATTTTCAAAACTTAAATTTTATTTGTTCTCAAATGTGCTAAAATAAATTTGATTTTGACTGGAGGAAAGAGTAATTATGTGTATAAATTTAAATTAGGGAGGTAAAATTTTGAATATATAAATGAGTAAGAAAATTTAGTTGAAACATTTAGTGATGAAGAAAATTTTAAGTTAAAATTTTTTAGTGTAGAAATGATAAATATTGTGTAACTATCTTTAGTAGATGAAGTTAAATTTTTGAAAAATGTAGAAGGATCAGACTTTTATTTTCATTACCTAACTTTCTTTTATTAAAAATAATTTTCGAAATAGTTATTATATTTTTATGTAAAGCATGTATATCAAACCTTTACTTTGGAAAATAAAGAGTGGAATTCAAAAACATTAAAGATCAATCCAAATATAGTAACCCTCACCTAAAAAAAAAGTATAGTATGTGAGAAAGGGAGGAGAAGCTTGAGGATTAGTGTTTAATCAAAAATTGGTTATACATCTATCTTTGTAATGTATAAGACTTGAGAAACTCTTAAGCATTGAAACATAAAATAGTAAGTATAATTACTCTTAATAAAAATTTTAAGTGGGGGAGTTAGAATGCCTAAACCCTATATTTGGTAAATCTACAAGTATCTCTGAATAAGATAAGAACTCATATTATTAGAATTCTTCACATTAAAGATTTCTAAATTGTAAGTTGGTCTCATTAACCAAAATTTTTTTCTAAAGGACTACTATATTTCTAGAAAAAAATTTAGAACATCCCAAATAAACTCATTTAGAACATTTTTGGTTTTGAAAGATTGTAGTGTCACTTAAAGATAAGTAACATTTTTTATTTGGGGGATTTTGATACACCTAAAATACATAGCATTTATGTACACATTTTTATACATATTTTTGAGGATATTGCACGTTAATGGTAGGTATTTGTGTGTTTTTCTTTCAAGTGCAATTAAATAGTTGAATTATGGTGAAAGGAGTGAGAATGGAACAAATTTGGAGCAAAAATGAAGAATGTGTGAAAATGAACTGTGGCATTTAAGCATCCATGACTCACACTTAAGCGCCAGGAGATAGAGAAGTTCACGCCAAAGCATTAGAGACCTCGCGCTTACATGACAAGTAGTTTATGATGAAAATTTAAGGAATTTTAGATGAATTTCAAAGGGGTGTTTGAAGCAACTCTTGGTGAAAAATTGGTTTACATTTAATAGGTGTGAAAATACATGGAAAAGGCACTTGAAAAGAGGCAACTCTTGGAAGATTCATTGAATATGGGCACATTTTGAATAACACCAAAACACCTTTTGGAATATTATAAAAAAGAGAGAATAGGGAGGAAGAAAAAAAAAGAAGAGAGTTTGGTGAGGAGAGAGAGAAGAAAGCAAGGAGTTGTAAGATTTTTATTTAGGACTTCTTCTCAGTTTTCTCATTCATAGTGAAGGAGAAAGTAAGTAGATACTTCTAAGTAAGAATTTAGTGTACTTTATTAGTTAGATAGAGAGATTTTAACCCTCTAGGGTTTGGCGACAAGACCTAGGGAGGATTGTAAGAGAAAGAAAGAGATCCAAAAAAACTTCAAGATTTTAGTGGAGAGGAATTTATTATAATTTTTTATCTTTGTGAGTACATTTGGTATTAATTTAGACTTCTTATGTTTTCACATGATTTCTACTTTTAAACTTAATTATTATTGTGCTTTCTCCATGAATTTTGAGTAGTTTTCTTTATCTTTTTCCTTAAAATGATAAGTGTGTGATGTATTGATCTGTAATGCTAGAATAAGTAGTGATAACTTTATCCTTGTACTTCATTTTCTTCTTGATTTGGCTATTTAAGATGTTGATATTTGTTGTGTGAAAATGTAAGATCCGTGATGGTGTTGTCTCAGTCAACTAATGGAAGAATTGCATGAGATTGTATGGATGATAATGTAATTTATATGGTTGAGTGCAAATAAATAAAGAAATAAATTTTGTAGGGTGTAGAGTTAGAGGACTAGTACCACAATTCTGGCTCCCCTTCGTCATCTCTTAGAATTGGATGTGAGTCCCCGTTCTTTCCTCCTTGATGTGACTTTTCCCTCACTTTCCAAAATTTAAAACTCCATAAGGTCACAAATCCTAAATCAAACTTAAAAATTAAATAGAAATCAAATTAAATTCATGTTAATTGAGCATCCCGTTCTACGAATCCCCAGCGAGAACACTTTCTTTCAAGCTTGGTGGCTTGAATTCACAGCTACAATTTGAAGATACACTTGTTATTTCCTTAGCAGAAAAAGTTCACATTTAACTCTACGTCTTGTTCTAAGCATGTTTTCTTAGGTAGTTGTGTTAGTTTTATTGATCTTGTCGGTCAATGCTAATACGTTCGGTGTGCTTATCCGGCACACCACACCTATTGGGAGTCCATTTGTTGACCTCAATTTTTTTTAGGTCTTGTCTTTCTTAGAATCCTAGGATATAGCCAAATGACTTTCTTGTTCACAATCTTAGAGGACTGATGCGGCGGACTTTATATATGCAAGAATGTACGAACTCAAATTTATATATGTTTATAATGATTTTGTAAAGTTCGGACACTCAATGCAAGTATACGTATCATATCAAGTAATACAGAGCTCTAATGGAGTCCTGGTTATCGATCCCATAGAGAAATACGAAGTATAAGAATGTGTTTCACAATATATATAATATAACACTAAAATTTGATACTTAAATTGCACTTAAAGTTTAATACTACTTCTACTACCACAATGCAGAAAATAGTAACAATTAATTAAACTACACTTACTTCTAACAATTGTGAAAACAAAATTAACTAGCAGGCACACTAAATATGTATTTGAAATGTTTTTGATATATGAGAAAAGTGTCTTTCCTCTTGCAATGAGAATATGATGTGTGGATTAATATGGAACAATTATTTATGTTATTGTGCCAAATAGGAGCATAGATGATTCTTTACCCTTAAAAGAGTACCCCCTCTTCTAATAATGAAAAGAACATTGACATATCCTAAGTTTAGTCACTAAACTTAAGGCTTGGCTGGGAGGATATCGGCTCTCACTTCGGAGATCCCACTCACCCTTCACCCAAAGGCTAACCTTTGATATTTAGTTACTAATCTTAGAAACAATTTGGGGATTTCAGCCTGTCACTCTGAAATCTCCACATTGAAGTTCATCAAAACATATTTCCCTATTTATTTGCACTTAATTCCCATGAACTACGAAATTCATCCATGAAAATTGAATGGATCTTTCATTACTGTTGTAGGACATTAAATCCTTTCAGAGTTAATGTTCAACAACATCTTTTAACATTTCAATTGGCCAAATCTAAAAGTAAACTAAGTTTGAAGATGAAAAACCATCACAATTTTTTCAATACATAAAAAGCACATAAAATCCACATCAATCCATCACCACGTCTCTATGCAAGAAGAAAGACAAAGGAGATTACTCAGAATTCATGAAGAAGATACAATAAAACATGAATTTTATAGATAAAAGAAAAGTCATACAAACCACAAAAGAATATACAACTTATCTCTTTCTCTTCCCTAATGCAATTCCCATGAAGTTCCTTTAAATCCCTTTTCTCTCTTCTTTATAACACTTGATTCTCTCTTTAGAATGGAAAGGAAGAAGCAATCTCTCACTTTACTTCTTCTTCTTCACTCCTTAGAGAAGAATTCCTCTCAAATCCTCACTTCTACACACTCTTCTCCGAAACCCTAACAGTTAACACGCACTAAACCACTAAGAGAGAGCAAGAGAAACTAAGAGAGCCCCCCCCCTTTTTGTCCAAAAACAATAACTTATAAGTTAGGGACGATATCCCAAGAGTTTCCATAGGCATCCCCTCAAAAAGTCGCCAAAACTCTTCAATTTTGAATTCCACCGACTTCGAGTGCCGGCGGCGCTCTATTGTCAAAATAATGTTGTAGTCTCTGCAAAATGGCGCCGGTGGCACCAGAACATATTTTCCACCATTTTGCTCCAAATTTCTTCCTTTTCGCTTCTTTTCACTACAATCAACTAAAATCATTATACCTGCAACAAATCATGAAAAATACATTTTTTTAAAGTGCAATATCCCCAAAATGGGTAAAATTATATAGCAAAAGCCGTATATATTTTTGGTGCATCAAAATCCCCCAAACTTTAACTATTATTTGTCCCCAAGTAATCTTTTTACTACAAAAAATTATAACTCTAGGAAAAGTACTTTTTAACTGTAAGACACTAAAATTTTTCATTCAAAAGAATATATTGGTTAGATTTTCAGAGAAAAGTTTAGTAACTCAGGTCAACATTACAGGTATAAGAATATTCAGCAATCAAGTCTAAGGGTTCTAGTATTTTATTTATTTCATGATGAACCATAATTTGTCACATTAAGAGTGCCTCAAAAGACTATGTGAAAATGGAGTTCTTGCAAACTTTATTAGAATGTACGCCAATACTTTAAGCATAAATTCAGAAATGAAATCAAGTTTTTCCTTTAGGGTTACTGAAGTGAAGCCAATGTTTGATTAGGCATATCCTCAAGCTTCTCCTCATAATATTTTTCTTTCTTTTTCTTTTCTTTTTCTTCTTTCTCTTTTTCCTTTTGGAATTTCTTTTTTAATCCTTCTTTTCTTTTCTTTTCTTTTCTTTTCTCTTTTTTTTTAATGAGGATTACTATATCTGGATAGCCTTTATTGATTTTGAACTTCACTCTCCTCTTTATAAATTTCAAACTTGAGACACCTCCTTACTTTATAATTAAGTACAAGCTTTATTATTCATCACAAAGTCACAATCTCTTCTTAACACACAATACTTTAAGTCCCTTAACATTTCAAATATATAGTTTTCCTTACTTTAAATAGTTAACTATAATCAAATCCTTTCATACCAAATATCTTACTTCTATAAAATTAACCATTATTACTAAAAATTTTCATCCTATCATTCCATAATATTCAACTTAAATAAAAAATTTTAGTTACTTACAGTGAGGTTCAACTGCCAGAAGTTATGCTAATAATTTTTGAAAATATAATAATTGAGAACAAATAACAGTTAATATTTCTCTACCCTCCCCCAAACATAAATTTTTCAGTAAATTTGAAACAGTTGAGAGTAAAAGAAAACTAACATTTCTGTGCTGGATCTTGAAATCTTCAACAACTATCTGGTATTAATCAAAATTTACAACTAGCAGGCATGAAACAATTAGTAGCAGTGATATAACAATTTTAAATATTTGCATGGGTAAAGAGAAATTAACTTTAAACATCTAAACATCCAACAAAACACTATAACATGAACAAACTATCACAGTACTACACAGTCCAGCTAATAATTTTATTGTTTCAGTACAACATAACAGTACACCAACGGGGTTACACATAACATGAAAAATAAATAACTAATACATCATAAAAATACAACAACAGGGTTACACATCACATGAAAAATAAATATCTACAAAATTATAATAGTACAACACAACACAACAAGAATAACACAAATAGAAACAAACAATCCACCAATCTCCAACACCAGGATCAGCAGGGTCATCAGCAGGGTCAGGTCTACATGGTGTATAACTGGGGCAAATAAGAAATATCACGTCAGACTCCCTCCTCATAAATCTAACCTGAGCAATATAATAAGCAATATCAAACTCAACCCTCCTCTGCATATAATCTTTTTTCACATCACTCCTCGTCTCAAACACATCCATCCTACCATGGAGTCTATCTACACTAGCACTCTGTAATCTCAGCTGCTCCATAATATCAGATAAGGTAGGCGGCTCAGATTTAGATGGAACATCATAATTCGTAGTAGGAATATCAGTACTCCTACACTCAACTCGGGCTCGCACATGAGACTCATAAGTACGGATAATAGTCTTTGTAATTGGTCTTAACAGTATATCCACTTCTTCAGAACTATTAAACTCTACTCCAGATGCGAACACACAGGACATGAACTAAAGCAGGATGCCTTAAACCACTAGTGGTCTCGCCTCTAGCAACCGTCTGAATGTTCTTGTAGATAATAGCTCCAATATCAATCTTTTTCATCTTCTGAATACAGTAGCTCAGAATCGCTCTATCCCTTGTAACTTCGCTGTGGTGATAAGATGGTAATAATCTCGCAGAGATGAAATCATGTCAAACTTTTGATGCAACATTCAATGTAAAAGCAGGGAAGATAATCAACTGTTTTTGACTTACTTTCCATTCCCTTCTTCCGTTAGTCAGAAAAGCAATCACTTCTCTCATATTCTCTCCTTGAGTGTCAAAGTTTTCGTATTCACAAAAAAATGGTTCCCGATTCTGATAGAAAGCATTAATACGTTGAGGAGTAAACTCAACCATTTTCCTTTAACTAGCACATAATCAGTCTCAGTCCGGGGTACATTTGAATAGAACTCTCTAACAACTCCCATAACAGCATTCGCAGTAAAATAACAAAATCGCTCACAGTTCTGCTCTGCAATTAACTGTTCTACAGATCCACTAGGACTATCAAAAGCTCGATCTTGGACACTGATCTACCTAAGAAAATACCCATTTTGATGCCTTATTTATTATCAATTCTTACGAAAATTATGCTTTAATGAAAGTTATTTTCATGTTTTTGGATGTAGATGATTAAAAAAGAGTCCAAGAAAGAAAAAGAAGGAAAATGGAGTAAAATGGAGCAAAATTTTGGAATTATTGGCCTGGCGCCTAGGCGCCTGAATCTGGCGCCTAAGCGTCAGTTCGATACAAAGGCTGTCAAGATTTTTGACGACTTTGGGCAGCTATTTTGAAGGTGTTAAGTGGTTATTGGAGCTTCTAGAAGACTGGAAGTTACTCCTAATATATAAGACATGTGATACAATGCATTTGGACATAAGGAAACCGTCTGGATCGTGAAGAGGTGTGATTCAAAGTGAAGAGATGCGAAAGACCTGGTCACGGAGTCCGACGCCTAGGCGCCAGATTCTGGCGCCTAGGCACGACAGTTACCTTCTAGAAGATACATTGAATTTGGATAAATTTAGAAGAGGTGCCTTAAGCAACCCCTGGTCAAATTCAGATCTATATAAATAGGAGCCCATTCTACCGAAAAAATCGCACCACCCCCCCTCTTAGTACCTATACCTCTTTTAGCATCTTCTCTCCCATTTTAGTTTTTTTTATTCTCTTCCATACTTAGGGTGCCACTTTATTTTGTATCTAGTGAGTTTATTTTGAGTATTTATTGTGTGTTGTTGCTGTTGGAGTCTTTCATCATCGCTTTGGAGTCAGTAGAAGTCAGCAGATCATTTGAAGGATCACTTTAGATAATTATTTGTACTTTGGTTCAAAGTTTTATGAATATGTTTTGTGTTATTTCAATGTGTTCTGAGTAGTTAGTTAACTTTCTCCTTTCAACTATGAAAAGATAATAATTTAATTAAATTTGGTAGAAGAATTAAATTTAAAATATTTTAAAACATTGTGATGATATTAATACTTGATCTTTGTTTACCTTTTAAATTGGTCATTTAAATTATTAAAACCTGTTGAAGAATTTTGAGACCTATCCGGAGATAAATTCTTAACTTGTAGATATCACATGAATCCTTAGGTAATCGCAAGCTATACGCGGATTATTTAAGGTGAAGTGCAAATAAATAGGAAGATATTATTTATAGGCCATAAAATTAATTAGTTTTTATAGTGACAGACTAAATTCTAATAATTTGGTTTATAGAAAGGGAACAGGTCACTGGTAGGGTCGACCATAGCCACCCTTGGACATCTAGTAGTGTGAGCCTAGATTAACCGATTCTACTAATAAAACATTCTGAACCGATCTATATATTAGTCAATGTTTTTTGCACCTGGACCAAAGGGTAAAGAATATGAATGCTTCTATTTGGCACAATACCATAATCTCAATTCCCTACAAAAAATAATTATTCTATAAATCTTGGATTAGTTGAAAAGGAGAGTTATTTTTATACTTGCAATGATTTTTAATTATTGCTTACTTTACTTTATTACTACTTACTGCTTACTTTCTTATAGTAAAAATTGTTAGTAAATTAAATTTGAAAATTAATATATAAAAAAAAGTATATATAAATTGCATTTAATTTGAAATTTCCAAAATATTTCTTACATTTCTTAATTTTTATAAATTTACTATCCCTGTGGGATCGATAACCAGGACTGCACTAGAGCTCTGTATTACTTGAACAATACGTATACTTGCGTTTAAAATTGTGACTTTTACAATAATTATTATAAGATCTAAATATAAATTAATAAAAGTAAACCTCGCACATCAAGTTTTTGAAGCCATTTACCAGGAATTAAATATTCTAGAAAGTGGTATCAAATTCTTGTATTTTAAAGCATATATAAAGTCGCATCACATCAAGTTTTTGGCATCCGTTGCTGGGGATAGTATAAAAAAATATATAAAAGTAATAAGAAAGAAAAATAAAAAATAAAAATATTTTAAATTTTATGCGTACTTCTGGATCTGAAGGATTACTACCTTTTAATTATGAATTAGAAAGAACAATTAAAAGATTTAAAAAAGGAAAACAAATTTCAAAAAATCAAGAAATGGCTAACTTACATAACAATAATCAAAATCCAATCGAAATTAATGAACAAAATATTTATAAACCATTAAGGGAATACGCAAACCGTACAGCTGATGAACTTCATATTAGTATTCAAATGCCAGCTGTAGATGCTAATTCTTTTGAGCTTAAATCTTATATTATTCAAATGGTTCAAAATAATCAATTTGGTGGAACACCTAATGAGGATCCAAATTTACATCTTGCTAGTTTTTTAGAACTTTGTACTATCTTTAAATATAATAATATTTCTGATGATGCTATTAGGCTTAGACTCTTTCCTTTTTCCTTAAAAGATAAAACAAAGATGTGGCTTAATTCTTTAGCAACTTGTTCTATTAAAACATGGGCAAATATGGCACAAAAATTCCTTGCTAAATATTTTCCTCCTTCTAAAACTGCTAAATTGTGAAATGATATTACTTTATTTACGCAATTTGATGAAGAAACCATTTATGTAGCTTGGGAAAGATTTAAAGAACTATTAAGAAAATGTCCTCATCATGCTTTACCAGATTTGTTAATTATTCAAACATTTTATAATGAACTTATTGGATCACTTAGATCTATTATTGATGCTGCTACTGGTGGTTCTTTAATGGCTAAGACATTTGAAGAAGCCTACACTTTAATTGAAGAAATGGCTAATAATAATTTTCAATGGTCTTCTAAAAGGGTTAATCCTAAAAGAATGGTCAGTATTCAAGATAATGAAGCCTTTTCTATTTTAGCTTCACAAGTGGCTGCGATATCTAAGAAATTAGATAATTTTGCTATTAATATATCGCATGTAAGTAATGACAATTCTGCAAATTCTGATGATTCTCAAACAATGGAAACTTTGCAAGCTATTGCTAGTAAAACTAATAACCCTTATTCTAATTATTATAATCCTGATTGGAAAAATCATCCTAATTTTAATTGGTGTAATGGACATCAAGTTAATCCAAATTGGAACAATCAAGGAAATTTAAACTATAGAACAACTTATCCTCCTGGTTATGACAATCAGCAGAAAAAGTTGTTTGTAGAAGAATTGATCTTGCAACTAAGCAATCAGCTACAAAGTCAAAACACTGCTATTCGTATTATTGAGAATCAGATGGGTCAAATCGCTAATTTCATTTATTACAGACCACAAGGAACACTGCCTAGCAATGTCGAAATTAATCCTAAAGGATCTGGAAATGAACTTGAACAAGCAAAAGCTGTACAACTCAGAAGTGGAAAGGAATTAAAAGATGTCAATATTTTATGATTTGTTTGATAAAGGAATTGAAATATTTATGGGCGATTTTTCAGTTTTTGGAACTTCTTTAGAATCTTGCTTGGAAAATATAACGAAACTTTTGATGAGATGTGAAGAAATAAATTTAGTTCTAAATTAGAAAAAATGTCAATTTATGGTCACAGAAGGAATTGTACTTGGACCTAAAGTTTCATAAATGGGAATGGAAGTTGATCAGGTAAAAGTGAAAATTATTGCTGAACTGCAACCACCTACTACTGTTACTGATGTGAGAAGTTTTTTGGGTCATGCTGGATTTTATAGGAGATATATAAAGGATTTTTCTAAAATTGCTAAACATCTTTGCCACTTATTGGAAAAAGAAGCTAAATTTGAATTTAATGAAGATAGTCTGAATGTGTTCAATATTGTGAAAGAAAAATTAATCACTGCACCTGTTATTGTCGCACCTGATTGGAATAAACCTTTTAAATTAATGTGTGATGCAAGTGATTATGCAATCGGAGCTGTATTAGGACAAAAATATGAGAAATTTTTCAAAGTTATATACTATGCTAGCAAAACTCTTACTGAAACCCAAATAAATTACACTACTACTAAAAAAGAGCTTTAAGCAATAGTATATGTCTTTGATAAATTTAAACCATATCTTCTTGGAATAAAATATATCGTGTATACTGATCATTCTGCTATTAAGTATTTAATGTCTAAAAAGGATGTTAAACCTAGATTTATTAGATGGGTTTTACTCTTACAAGAATTTGATTTTAAAATTGTGATCAGAAAAGAAACTGACAACCAAATTGCTGATCATTTATCAAGAATCAAAATAATAATGAGAAGATTTATGAAGAAAATATAAATGAGAAATTCCCGGATGAGCAGTTATATGTCATTCAAGGATTATAAATGCCTTGGTATGCAGATATAGTTAACTATTTGGTTAGCAATATTTTACCATATGGGTTGAATAGCAAATACATTAAGAAATTCAAGAATGATTGTAAATCATATATTTTGGAAGATCCTCATTTATTTAAAATAGGAAGAGATTTCTTGATTCGAAGATGTGTACCTTATGAAGAAACTTTTGCAACTATTCAAAAATGTCACGATTCTGAATTTGGAGGACACTTTGGAGTGGATAAAACTACATTTAAAATTTTAAATTCTGGATTTTATTGGCCAACTTTATTTAAAGATGTTGGACATTATATGAAAACTTGTGATCGATGTCAAAGAATGAGAAATATATACAGAAAAGATGAAATGCCTCTAAACTTTATATTAGAAATCAAAATTTTCAAAAGTTGATTATGTTTTAAAGTGGATCGAAGCTGTAGCTTTACCTAACTGTGATTCCAAAAGTGTTTCGAAATTTTTAAAGAAAATGATTTTTACAAGATTTGGAATGCCCAGGATAATTATCACAAATGGGGGAAGTCATTTCAGAAATATAAGAATTCAATCATTGCTGGAAAAATTCGGAATTATGCATAGAATTGCAACTGCTTATCATCCTCAAACAAGTGGAATGGCTGAAGTGTCAAACAGAGAAATTAAAAGAATATTGGAAAAGACTGTTAATCTTAAATGAACTGACTGGGTTGATAGACTTGATTCTGCAGTATGGGCTTATAGAACAACTTATAAGACGCCTATCGGAATGTCACCTTATCGGTTAATTTATGGTAAACATTGTCACTTACCTGTTGAACTTGAACATAAAGCTTATTAGGCGATAAAGGAGTTCAATTATCATTTGAATACTGCAGGAGAAAAATGATTATTACAACTGAATGAAATGGAAGAGATAAGAAATGAGTCTTATGAAAATGCAAAAATTTATAAGGAAAGAATAAAGAAATTGCATGACAAAATGATTTCAAGGAAAATATTCGAGCCTGGACAAGAAGTATAATTATTTAATGCTCGTTTAAAACTTTTTCATAGAAAATTAAAATCTAAATGGATGGGACCATTTATAATTGAGAAAGTATACCCTTATGGAGCTGTGGATATTAAAGATCCCAAAACTAGAAAAGTATTTAAAGTTAACAGATTAAGACTGAAGCCTTATATGGGAGAAATGAAATTAAATTACAAAGAGGCTTATGAGCTGAGTCTACCAGATTAATTCAATTAATTAGGTCGGGCTGACGATGTTAAACCAAGTGCTTTGTGGGAGGCAACCCATACTTATTAGTGTGAGTTAAATTATTGTTGTAAGGTTATGCCTTGGCTTTACTAAATTTTTATATAACTTTTGGAAATAGAAGGCTAACAAGTCTGTATTACTTAAGCTAAACATTTTCTTGAAGTATATAGATTTTGGACTTGGACCACTCCATGTCAAATGTAAGTAAAAAGGAGATCAAGTTAACCTTCATTTGTGATTGTTTGTGATTTGAATTTTTTGTAATTGTGTTTGTGTGTTGATCATACCCGTTGGTTAGACCTATTTTTACGACTGAAACATGCAAAATTTGACGATAGGCAAATCAGAGTCGATCGAGGATCTGACGCCTAGGCGCCAAAAGTTGGTGCTAAGCGCCGGAATGGCCTACATATCAAAGATGTGGCGCCTAGGCACCAGATTCCGACGCCTAAGCACCACAGTTACAGATCGTGGAAAAACTGAAATTCTTCACTTTTTCACACAAAATCTCTTTATATATAACCTATTCTTCATCTCCAATCCCATAATAACCTTAATTTCGACCAGAGCAATCCATTTTGGAGGAGTTAAGAAGGATTTGGAGGCAATGTATAGAGGAAATCATAGAAATGAGGTAAGAGACAAATCTCCCAAAGATCCTCAGCCTTATTTTAATGGTTTCATTACTGTTAGTATGGAAATGTTTAGTCGATTGGAGAATATTGAAGCGGAACTTCAAAGTATTGGTAATCTGTTGACCTCATTTTTGATGAGGTCTTCTCTTCTTCTCTTTAGTACTTAGGATCTAGCCTTAGGCTTTTCCTTTGACTATCTTAGAGGACTAGAATTGGGATCCACCATCTAGAATTTCAAACAACTTCTTAACTCCCTGCAAACTCCACAAACTTGACTGTAGACCCCTAATCACCTAGAGGGTTGAAATCAAGTGTGGAAGTTTAAAGGATGAGTTCTATAGGACTCTTTGGCCTTAGGACCGCCACAGGTGGCACAGTGCAGTGGAGGGTTGACTTGCACACACACTACACCTACACACTACACTTTCACACACTTCCTAAAAACACTCCCATACCCGACTTGACCTCTGACTCATGTAGGTGATTCACATGGATGGTCCGTAACCCACTAAGCCCTTGGCTAAGAGGGTTAGGAACAACATAGTGGATGCCTCAAATGAGTCCCTTCATGGCTCATATAGGCTTGATATGGCATCATGGCTCAACCAAAATGACTTCTTTCCACTTACATCCACCCAATCTTGAATTTCCCAAATTTTCAATTTTTGACCCCGGGACCCTACACACCTTGCTACGCCAAAACCCTTGAAACTACCCAAATCTCTTAAAAATTTCCAAATCACCCAAGATTCTCCAAAATCATTCCCAAACATTTCCACATCACTCAAATTGATCATCCATACCCAAAAATGCCAAAAATTCCAAGAAAACCTCCCAATACCCTCCAAATACCCAAAATACCCCTCTTGACCCAAAAATCCAAAAATTCAGAAAATTCCCAGAAAATTCCAGAAAATCCAAAATATTCCCAATTTCATTTTGTTCAACTACACCATGGGCCAATTTTGTCAATTTACCTCACTTTTATCAAAATCCCCAATTTGACCCATTTTAACCTAAAGTAAACCCAATGTCAAACCTAACCTACCCAATTGACCTAAATTCTGGTCCAATTCAATTCTAAATTTCAATTCAACATTCCCAACACCAATCTAGACCAAATCTAAGCTTAATTTGATTGACATTTGGATCCAATTTCACTTTTGGCCTTAAAGCCCGATTTGGACCCATGACCCAAATTTAACCCAAACTCACCCAATTCAACTCCAATTAAACCCAAATCTTTTCTAAACCTTCCTTGACATCCCCATAAACAAAACACTAACATGATTTGCCCAATATTTTGATCCAAACCCCACTCAAGTTCAACCCAAAATTAAAAAGCCCAATTTTGACCTAAACCTAAACCTAGCCCAAATGAGCCCAAATCCCAAAAATCAAAACCTAACCAAAGCCAAAACCTCTTTGAAACACTCCCATAAATATTTCTCAACATTAATTTTACATCAATTTCAACCCTAGCCCAATATTGGCCCAAGTTAGCCCAATTTGACCTATGTTGGCCCATTTGCAAAGAAACCAATTCAAACCCAAACCACCCCAAATTTGCTTTAAATCACTCATGATACACTCTTAAATCAAACCCAACATTTATTTGACAAGGCCTTTCACAAAATCTTTACCCAAATGCCCATCCTAAAATCAAAAAGCCCATTTCCCTTAAACTTTCCTAAAAGCCCACTCCCTTGAAATTCAAAAGCCCAAATTCATCCAAAGCCCACATGACACTTCCTTTCATCATCCATTTAATCAAAATCACCCCTAAGTTTCAAAATCATCAATTAAACCATTCCAAATCAAGCTTCATACAAATTTTCACCAAAATATCCAAAATTCTTAAAACCCATTTTTATGAAATTGACTAAACTTTTCCCTAAGCCAAAGACAAGCCATGCAAGCCATGGACAAGCCACATGAAGCCATGGAGAGTTTGACATGTGATCAAGCCATTAATGGAAAAAGGAGGACCCCCTTTCCTAATCCTTCTTAAGCCTTTTTTTACCTTAAGCATGTCACACTCTAAACCATGCTTTGCCACCTAATCCTTGATGGAGACTCCACCACACATGGGAGATTGACCCACCCGACCTCCTCGGCCCAAAACCGAGTCTTGGGGAGGTGCACTCAACCCATTTGCATGGGTTGACCAAAATAAGCTAAAATAGCCCATTCCCCTTTCTACTTTGATTCAACCACTTTACACATGTCAAACCTCGATTGAATGCACCAAACCCCGGCCACGACCCACCGAACAAGATGGTGACCGGTGCACAGCCGGCCGGCCACCAGGCCGCCGGAAAACACCATGGCCGAGACCTTGGGAGGAGCCAAACTTTGGAATTCTCCCTTGCTGAGCTGCCCCATGCCTAGTGGTCACCATGGCTGTTCTTCTCCTCACCAGAGCAGGCTCGATCCCAAGCCCTAACTTCCCACAGGAGGCCCTCGCACCCTCTCCTGATTTAAACCCCTCACCCTCTCGGCCATGGAGAGGTGCTTGGAACCGGACCTTGCCGAAACTGCGCCAAAATTGTTCCGGACTCCTCCCCACACACAAAGCACTTGATCCCCGGTGAGATCACCCTGCCATTTCTTCTCCGTGAGCTCAATTTCGAGTTGAAATTCCACCCAAAACCGGGACACTTCTCCACAGTGAGCCAATCCCCAAATTGATTGGTTCTACACCTTCACCAGACCAAGGGATGGTGTCCACCAGCAAAAGCCCCATCTCCAGGCCACCCAGTTGCTCCAGCCTCCAAGCTTTGTGAGCGGGCTTGGTCGAAATCACATCTAGACGATTCACCAGACCAGGAGACTTCATGCGGAGCTTGCCGAGATCCAATCGAAGGTGCAGCAACTCTCGGATCGAAGCCACACTTCTACGAGCAAAGGTATGAACTAATTCTTCATCCCGAGCTTCTGGAGATTCTCCATTTCAAATGCCTTAATTTCAATGCATGATAACCGTATAGATGTGTTCGTCTCTTGAAGACGAATCCATAGAGCATAAGAACATAAAAATCCATTGAGTATCGAGTGAGATATTAAGGATTTAGTGTGGACGGCTCTCGGGTGAGGACACTTGGGGACGATGAACGGATGCGCGTCCATTTAATACACGCGCGGACGGATGGCCGGGATCGCGTCGGATCGGAAGGACGGAGCGATACGGCGGGTCCCGGGAGCGGCCGACGCGGATGGCGGCGTCGAATGGGAGCGCGCCACGCGGCACTTCGAAGCTGCCGATGTTTCGCTGGCGCCGCGTGGATAAGTAGAAAATTAGGGGTATTTTCTATTTATTTAATTCCCTAAACTTCAAAAATTCATAACTTTGTGTAGGAAAATCATAAAAATAAAATAAAAATACCCTCTTGCTCGGTGAACGAGAGGAGAATAATGTGGAAAAGAAATTAATTAATTTTGTCCAGTATTTTATTTTTAATTAATTATTTATTCCCTGCATTGTTTTAATTCTCCATGCATGTATACAATTCACCATGGCATGAGACCATAGGGCTTTTGAAGCCTTTGAATTTGGGAACATTCCACGAATTTTCCAAAGTCGAGAGCCATCTCTGTGAAAAGTTATTGATTTTTCAAATTCATGTCACTATTTAGAGTATTTTAATTCCAATAAATAGCATGTTGTGAAATAAATTCTAGGAAAACTTGGTGATGTTCCTTATGACCAGAGAACCCTAGGAAAAATAGGACTTGGGTTAATTCACTTAAGATAACCCTAATTGGCTTAAACATCCAAAATAGACCCCTAATTAATTAGAGCTAACCATACATCAAATTGACTTGAAATCAATTCTCCACTGACCTTTAGGATCAGAGGAACCCACCATAAAAGTTTGAAGTCAATTGGACTTGGTTAGCCTCACTAATTGGATTGATTAAGCCACTTAATCATTTTAAACTTTAAAAATTCATAGCTTTCAAAATACCTTTCAAAAATTTACCAAATTGGTTTTGGAGCCTCTCTGATATCAGGGGAATTTAAGAAAATTAAAATTTCAATTTTCTAAAAAAGTTGATTTTTAATATTATTTTAATATTTTTAATAATTAAAAAAATAATAAAAATCACAAAAATAATAAAATTCACCAAAATGTCACATTTTGAATTGTAATCACTTAGGAACAAACCCCATATTTTTTCTTAGGTCTATTTGGTGAGATATTAATTTTTAAAGCTCTAGGATAATTTTAAAATTAAAAAAATGTATTTTCTAGCATTTTCACCAAAATAATTATAATAAATGAAAGAAAAATCAGAAAATTGTAAAATTTGATTCTCTGATTTCCTTGATATCGAGAGAATTTTAAAAATTATAAAACTTATTTTTCAACATTTATTTTATTTTTAAATTAATTAATACTCCAGAACTTAAAATAATTCTAATAAATAAAATATAATTCAAAAAATTACAAAATTTGGTCCAAGTGGTCCTCTGGTCATTAGGAATGTCCCCTAATTTTCTTAAGGACAGAAACTTACCCTTGGTCATGTTATCAAATTTTCTTTGAAAATCTCTATTTTTTACTAAAAATAATTATATAAATAAATTAAATACAGAAAAATCACATTTTCTCCTCTCATGTCTTTATTGACATATGAGTGAAGTCACATAAAAATTTCAAGTTCATTTGAGTTCAATTTAGTGAGTTATAAAATTATTGAGCTTAAAGGGCAAGATGGTAATTAAAATTTTAACCCTTAATTAAAACTTTAGGTTTAATAAAAAAAATTAACAAGTAAAATATTTGATCCTAACCTGATTTGGATGATTGAAATTTAATAATTAAAGGGTAGAAACCCATTAAGCAATTTAAAATGATTAAACCTTAATTAAATAATTGATTAAATTTGGAAGAATAATAAAATTGGAATTATTAAAATAGGGATATTATTAGGAAGAGATTTATTCTTTAATTTAAAAATCCCTAAATTTCATCATCTCATTAATATTCAACTCTTAATTAAAATGATAACTCAAATTTGAAATATTAAAAGACTTAATCATTAAACTAAAATTAAATCATTAAACTCCTTCAAAAATTTCAATTAAAATTAAATTAAATTAAATTAAAAATTAAATTAAATTAAGTAAATTAAATTAAAATTAAATTAAATTAAATTAAGATTAAAAGTTGAATTAAATTAAATTAAATGAATTAAATAAATTAAATTAAATAAATAAAATTAAAAATTAAATTAAATTAATTAAATTAAATAAAATTAAATAAATTAAATTAAATTAAATTAAATTAAATTAAATTAAATTAAATTAAATCAAATTAAATTAAATTAAAAATTAAATCAAATTAAATTAAATTAAATTAAAAATTAAATCAAATCAAACTAAATTGAATTAAATTAAATTAAATTAAATTAAATTAAATTAAATTGAATTAAGTTGAATTAAATAACATCACCTAAGACATAAAGAACTCAAAAATAAATCTAAAATAACTTGAACACTATTCCAAACTTAAATCATTAATTTGAACTTAAATTTGCATCACAAATCATTAAGTATCATTTTGCCCTTAAAAGCTTTAATTGTCATAACTCCTAAATGGAATATTAAATGAAATGTTACTTCACTTATAGGACATTCAAATGTCCTAGTTCAGTCGAGCAAGTTAACAAAACTTGAAAACCTCGGACGATCGATTCATTTACACAATTAAATTCATTTGGACTTAAAACAATCCTAGAAATATTGAAAAGATGTTTAAGATTCTTCTTAAGCACTTCCTCGATATGATAGGATATTTATAAGAACAATTGAACTTAATTGTTCTTTGATGAATAAAATCGTCTTCAAGCCAAAAACACAAGGAACCTGAGACGTCATAGGAAATGACTAGCTATAGGATTAGGAATTTGGTAGAAAACTATAACCCTTACCTTAGCTTTACCTAGGAACTTGCTTAAATATTCTAATCGTGTTTTAAGTGCGGCTTGGGATGACGGGAAGACCCTCCGAGTACGCTTTTATTTTATTGCGATTTACTTTATGGTAAATTATTTAATCGCATCGCACTTACTTTTCTTGCATGATAAACAACGATTGCATGAAAACCTACACCTTTAGGACAGAAACCAAAGCTGAAACCCCATAATTAAATTAAAAGACACTACAAGATAAAATTCACCTCCACGACATTTCAAAATATAAGACAACTCAAAATTTAATCACAAACGAACACAAAACTACAATTACAACTAAATTAAAACGTCTGTTGGATGATCGGGAATACCTCGGATGATGTAACCTACGTGTTGCTAACGGGATTTCCCACGGTCTAAATGAAAGTGTGGAACTCATTCAGTTGAGTTTAGCAAATTCATCTGGACTAAGTGAATCCGATAAAAATAATGATGCCGGAAGGATGGAACCGTGGGATCTTAACCGGTGTTGTTATAATCAACTTTAAGATTTGTTTTAATTAAAACACAAAACACTTGGAAATTAAGACTTCTCTAAACCAAAACACTTTTCTCATCCCTTGATTTATGATTTCTAAAACTAAACCGCTACAACAACAAGGAGCTCGGAGCATGGTGGGCAGCACGGCCATCGTCGTCAGCAAAACTTGAACCTACTTCAGCAAAACTTTCCTAGAATTAAACAACAAAGCCATAGGACTTCGAGGTAGTTTGCCTAGTGCAACATAAATCCTCAACTCTTCGTTAGGCATTTGCATTGCAAATTAAGCCCTAACAGGTCTTAGGATTCCGAGGTAGTCGTCCGATACGACATAAACCCTCACATCTTCCAGGCAATTTGTATGATTCTACCATATAAATATAAGCCCTAATTAATTAAAATTGGCAAGATTAAAACATTAAATAAACATTAGGACTTTCCTAAATTCAAGCCAAACAATAGGATAGTCGGGAAATTACCGAAGTCCGCTTCGGATCCGTAATTTCTCCTACTTTTCTTCCTTTGAATTTCCAAAATAAAATGTTCCAAATTTGAGCTAATCCCTTTTGAAATTTCAAAAAATTCAATCCTTTGAAAACTTAAGCTTTGAAATTCTTGAGAGCAGAATTATTGATTATTATCGAGAGTTTTCTTAGGTGATTCCCGTCACTTAAGATGTAATTAACTATAGGGGCTTGCCCTTATAGGGAACTTTAAAGAACCCAGGTAATATAAACCCTGCTTAATTCATTTATATTAAGCAGGGGAACTTGTCGGCTTATAAAATTGGTTCGCAGACCAAACGGATGGCACAAACCTTTCTAGTTTATTTAATCGAGCCCCATCATCGAAGCGGTGTGTCTATTCTTCGGGATAGATACACGGTTTGTGGTGTGGCGCTCGTTTATATAAGCTATTCGGGATGTGAGATCAGTTTGATTTCATATTTTAAAATTTTCAAATTTAAAATTATTTTCAAAATAAAATACTACTTTTCAAATTATTTATTTAAATTAAATTAAAAATTCGCCGACAATTTTTGTTAGGCGACCCCTTTTTAAAATAAAACACATAACCTAAAAATATGCCGACATAATCATCTTCATGAAATGTACCACCAATACGAACACTTGGAATGGCAAACCAAACTTCAATCTGATGATATGGCTACCTATCATGACGCTCAAGTAGAAATGTGCATGAAGGACAAGTGGATTGATGAAAAGACGGCTTTGGAATTTCTAAGGGAGTTGGTTTTCTATCCCTTCGGTCCTAGCGAACTTCATTGCGAAAGAGATGGTAATTGAAGATCGGTGTTAAATAGATCTTATATGTGTTTTAGTTATGATCGAGTCTTGTGTTAGTGTGTTCAATATCAAATTTGTGTGTTTGCTTAATTGTTCAATGTGTGTTGTTAGATTTGAATGTTTGCTTTGAATATGTTGTTGTTTATGTCATTTATAAAACTATGAACCTTGATACAATCTTGTACTGAAATTTATTGATTTTGGAATGGAAATTAGGGATTGGAATTGAAGAATTTGGATACATTTTTATGGATCTATACTATCATTTTAAATTGATTGTGAAAATGTTTGGAGGATATAAATTGGATTAATACTCTCATAAGAGTAATTAGGAGTCAAATTCGATAAGATTTGGTGGAAAATATTTAATTTAAATTGAATTTTTGGAAAGGCGAGTCTGGCGCCTAGGCGCCGATTCGACCTAAACCCGAAAACTCATCTTCTTAAACCCCACCGCGCCATTTTTTATGCCTAAGCTTCCTTCTCCACTGTTCTTCTTGAAAATACCCCCTAGAGAACTCATTGCAAGTCAGATTTTCAAGTTTTTGAGCTTGAAATCACCCGATTTCTTCATTCCGAGGTCAGATCTACATTCTAAACTCATTATTTTTTATTTTTACCATGGATTTTGCTCTCATTGAGAAAAACCAAATTTTTGAAAAAAATTTTGATTTTTAAGGTTAAATCCATGAAATTTTTAAGCTCTTTCAAGTTTGAGAAGCTTAAATTAGTTTATTTTCCTAGATCTGTTGAATATATTTCGCGTTTTTATTTCACGTTTAGATAGCACCCAAATCTAAGTGAGGAAAGGAACGAGAAAATTTTGATCATAGCAAGTTCGTCACTGCTGCTGCACACATCCGATACAATGATTTTGCTACGACTCAATAATTTATCTCGAAGCGATGTTTTTATAATCTTGGAGGAAGAATTGAAGAGACAATCGTTACGCTCAACTGGCAACGATTCTGCTGTTTCACTGTTGTTGCCATTATCCCGGTTGTTAGAGAGTTTTATGCTAATTTCGTGGATGCTGAAGAATACAAGATTTTCGTTCGAGGAGTTAGAGTAGGATTCACTCATGAACGCAACAATATTTTCTATGGCCTGCCGCCAAATATTGAATGTTATTACTCAGGATTATCTCCATCTGAGGGAGATTTGGATATGATCATTGCCTACCTGACTGATAGTATTGAAGCCTAGAAGATTCAGAATGGAAAAAGGGTAATTTTTTATCTTCTAAGCTTAATGGTATTTCAAAGGCATGGCATTACTTTATTTTTGCTCGTCTCCTTCCATTCAGTCATCTGGTGAGGTTACCAAAGATAGAGCTATTCTCAACTACTGCATTCAAGAGAGCAAGCCTAATGATGTAGGGAGCATTATTATGATTCTGTAGAGGCTACTGCTCGTTCTAACACTTCTATTGGACTTGTTTTCCATCTCTGATCTATTCTCTATGTCAAAGTGCTGGAGTAGTTGCTGAGCTTTCTGGGGAAAAGCTCAAGTCGACAAAGCCTATAGGAAGAGAGAGCATCAGCATCTATGATCAACTTCAAGGTAAGAGTTCTACTGCACCTTCTGGTTCATTACGTACTTCAAGTAGAGCTTCTACTTCAAGACCATCTACTTCTGCTGAGCCACCATCTACTTTTTGGGAAAACATCCATGATCATTTTATAGAGAAGCATAATGAGTTATTCCTAACTCGTTGTAGAGTAGATTCGATAGATAAGAAGATCGATCATCTTTCTGAGTATACACAAAGAAAGAATGATTACGATGCTGATTATTCTGAGTCTTTAGTGAGATTTTTGAAGGGTGAGCATGATGTTCAGTTCCCTACTTGTCCTAGATTTTCACCATATGTTGATCCAAAGGATATGAAGTTTTCATTTGGTGATGACGATGATGAAGCTACAGACAGTGATTAGTAGCTTGACTTACCTCTGGAGATTGTTGGTTCTGTTTTTTTTATGTGTTTCTTGTTTCTTGTGTTGTTTAGTGTGATGTTATTTGTTAGTGTTTATGTGAACTTTTTATGTTGAAATTGTTTTTAGATTATCTTATGTGTATTTAAGACTGAAATTTGAATGAATTTTATATAAATTTATTTTTGTTTCAGCCTACTATTTAGTGTTCATGAATAGTTAGTATGTTTGCATGTTTAAAAACAAATAAAAAAAAGATTTTTTTTAGAAAGTAACTCCTGCTCTACAAAACTTTTCTATATATGCTTAATCATTTCTATTATATTCATATTGAAGCATGTGTAGAAGTAGAAGTTTGTTTTTCCTTACTACATCATTATTGTACTTAGATTAATTCCTGTTTATTTATTTCTCTCATGCTTTAGAAAATTTCATGATTTATATTTATACTAAAGCTGAAGTTTGAGGGAAGGGAAAACATTTATCAAATTTAAATATTATTTGTCCTTAAAGAACTTATATTTTCTTTAAAAATATATTAACATAACATAAGGAATGAAAAATCTGTTCAAGATCACCTAAATTTTTGAATTTATAAATAATTTAGTAAACTTAACTAAAAGTTCAAAAATTTTGATTAATTTTAAGAATATAATTATTTAGTTTAAAGAATAATAAGATCAAAATTTTTCTATTTATAGTAAAGAGAATTGTATTTTTGAAATACTAAGGATTCAAGATTATTTCTTGAAAAAGAAAAGATTGAAATAAGTTTTGAATGATAATAAATTATTAATGTCATATTAATTAAGTAAGAATGTATAAGTTTTGGAAAATAAGTTAAGGATAGTGAAGTTCAAAATCATTAACAGGCTATCCAAAAATAGTAATCCTCACTTAAAAAAATTAAGAAAAAAGTAAAAAGAAAAAAAAAGAAGTGAGGAGAAGCTTGAGGAAATGCCTAATAAAAAATTGGCTTCACTTGAATTATCTTATAGGAAGATAATTGATTACATTTTTTAACTTAATTTCTATGTACAAATATTTTTACTAGAAAAATATTTCATGAAAATCTTTTTCATGTAAATATTCTATGTGACCTTAATATGATGAACTACAATTATTCTTGAAATAAATGAAAACTTGGAAGTCTTATGATTTGGTAGCTAAATGTTCTTTAATTCTTAAAATTGAACTTAATTAGTGAAATTTGGTTAATGATTTGCTAAAGCATTTATAAAACCAAAAATTATAAGGAATCTTTAATATTTTAACTTCATTCCAAATGTTATCTATTTGATGTAATTAAAAGGGTTACTTGAGGACAAGTAACATTCAAGTTTGGAGAAATTTGATCTACCTAAAAAAATACCCATTTTTATGTCTTATTTATTATTTAATTCTTAAGGATATTATGCTTTAATGAAAGGTATTTTCATGTTTTTGGATGTAGATGATTAAAAAAGAGTCCAAAAAAGAAAAAGAAGGAAAAAGGAGCAAAAATGAGAAAAAGGAGCAAAATGGAGCAAAATTTTGGAATTATTGGCCTGGCGCATAGGCGCCAGAATCTGGCGCCTAAGCGCAAGTTAGATACAGACGGTGTCAAGATTTTTGACGACTTTGGGTAGTTTTTTTGACGGTGTTAAGCGGTTATTCGAGCTTCTAGAAGACTAGAAGTTACTCCAAATATATAGGACATGTGATACAATGTATTTGGACACAAGGAAACGGTCTGGATCGCGAAGAGGTGTGATCCAAAGTGAAGAGGTGCGAAAGACCTAGTCACGGAGTCCGGCACCTAGGTGCCAGATCCCGGCGCCTAGGCGCGATAGTTACCGTCTAGAAGATGCATTGAATTTGGATGAATTTTAAAGAGGTGCCTTAAGCAACCCCTAGTCAAATTTAGAGCTCTATAAATAAGAGAACATTCTACAAAAAAAATTACACCACACCCCCCCCCCCGCCCCTCTAAGTACCTATACCTCTTCTAGCATCTTATCTCCCCTTTTAGTTTTATTTAGTCTCTTACATACTTAAGGTGCCACTTTATTTTGTATCTAGTGAGTTTATTTAGAGTATTATTGTGTGTTTTTTCTGTTGGAGTCTTTCATCATCACTTTGGAGTCAGTAGAAGTTAGCGGATCACTTGAAGGAACATTTTAGATAAGTATTTTTACTTTGGTTCAAAGTTTTATAAATACGTTTTGTTGTGTTATTTCAATGTGTTCTGAGTAGTTAGTTAACTTTCTTCTTTCAACTATGAAAAGATAATAAATTAATTAAATTTTGTAGGAGAATTAAACTTAAAAATATTTTAAAACATTGTGATGATATTAATACCTAATCTTAGTTTACCTTTTAAATTGGGCATTTAAATTGTTAAAACCTGTTGATGAATTTTGAGACTTATCCGGAGATATATTCTTAACTTGTAGATATCACATGAATCCTTAGGTGATCGCATGCTATACGCGGATTATTTAAGGTGAAGTGCAAATAAATAAGAAGATATTATTTATTGGGCATAAAATTATTTAGTTTTTAGAGTGACAAACTAAATTCTAATATAATTTGGTTTATAGAAAGGGCACGGGTCAATAGTAGGGCCGACCATAGCCATCCTTGGACATCAATAATGTGAGCCTGGATTAACCCAATCTACTAATAAAATATCCTGAACCGATCTATAGATTAGTCAATATTCTTTGCACCTGGACCAAAAGGTAAAGAATATGAATGCTTCTATTTGGAACAATACCATAATCTAAATTCCCTACAAAAGATAATTATTCTATAAATCTTTGATTAGTTGAAAAGGAGAAAGTCATTTTTATACTTGCATTGAATTTTAATTATTGCTTACTTTACTTTATTACTGCTTACTGCTTACTTTCTTATAGTAAAAATTGTTAGTAAATTAAATTTGAAAATATATATAAATATATTAAAAAAGTATATATAAATTGCATTTAATTTAAAAATTCCAAAATATTTCTTACTTTTAATAAATTTACTATCCCTATGGGATCGATAACCAGGACTCCACTAGAGCCCTGTATTACTTGAACGATAAGTATACTTGTGTTTAAAATTGTGACTTTTATAATAATTATTATAAAATCTAAATATATATTAATAAAAGTAAACCTCGCACATCAAGTTTTTGAAGCCATTTACAAGGAATTAAATAATCTAAAAAGTGGTATCAAATTCTTGTATTTTAAAGCATATATAAAGTTGCATCGCATAAGATACACTTCTTGTTGTAAAGTTAAGAGTTATAGTGAAATTGGACTTTGATATTAACGAATTTCTCCTCATCAAAATCTAATTTCCTCTTCCCTTTACTCAACCTTGGAGCCATGTGAATTTCAAGAGAAGTGTGGATCCGGTGTCGAAAAGCTTTGAAATCACCTTGAATCCGAGATCTAGCAAGCCCTAGATCTTCAAAATCGCGAAAATGGAGGAGGAAGATGAAGGCAATGAAAAATTTTGTGGGTCCCAGGGTAAAAATCGCAAAAAAAAGGGTTTTTGGTGTTTTACTAGGTTCGGGCTCCAGCGGCGCTTTATTTAGAATAAATGCCAAACTCTCTGGATTTGGGCGCCGGCAGCGCCCATTCTGGCGCCGGTGGCGCCAGTCCAAAATATTTTCTGGGTCCGAAAAATTTTTCGTAATTTTGACTTTTCGACATCCACAATAACGTTTAACACTTCAATAGGCATTTACATCATCTCAGAAGTAATAATTAACACAATTCTTAACACAAACAATACACAACAAACTTATATATATAATCCAAGTTTCAATATAAACACCAAATATGTTCATTCAAACCAAACCAACTCTTAGATGTTTTAGTGTTGCAAGTACTCTACGATAGGAAAACACTAAAATCTAAGCACACAATGAAAGTAAGCATATCCAAATCCAAATACAAATTACTAAGCAAAGCAAATACTACACACACCAAGCATATTTAAGTAAAGTAAACTAAACACACAACAAGCATAAGTAGAATCTATTAATTACTCTACATCAGTTTTAGAACTATACTCTCCTCTAATGTCTCCAATCGATTGCTGATGCACAAACAAATTATAAAACGGACGAAATGGAAATTCGTCAGATGATTCCTCAACAATCACCGTGTTCTTCTTCATCAAGTTAATCAAACACATCTCAATTCGACCAGTGTGATCGAATTGTTCGTACATTCTCCAATCTATATGATCAAATAAATCAGAAATGTTATTGATTGCACTCATAATGTTCTGTACATGTTTCTCCAATTGTTTGATCCTCATCAATATCATTCTGGAACCTTCAGGAAAATAGGGTTGAATCAGTTGTGAAGTCTGTGTTGGTTGATCAACAAGTAAATTCATGTCATCTTCATCTCCCACTGTATGGTAGTCATAAGGATTAGTTCGATCAATAGGTCTCCATGGAAGAAGAACATTTTCCCAACTTTCATAAGGAACTTGTGATTGACTACAAAATAGAAATATGGTGGACGGGTATCCAAGCCCATATTTAGATCCATGCACAATTAATCCCAAAACTGATTCACAATGATATTACCAATGTCAATCGGCCTCCCAGTTTGAATACAGAAATTCAAAATGGCATTTTCCTTAGTTACCTTGCTAATCTTCAATGTTGGAAATAACTTTGCCGAAATAAAGTATGCCACTGCTTTGACACTGGATTGAGAGATGCAGATGGGAAACTAATGTATCCATTCTCTCTAATTTTTGAATCCTCATTCTCATCCGTCAAATATCAATACACATCATTCATATTATGTCGTGTGGCATTGAAATTAGAATAATGACAAATGGGTACGTTCTCGATCATAAAGAGATCGTTAATTCATGTAGGAGTGAATTGTACAAATCTACCACAAACAAATATGAACCCTTGGTTGATCCCGTGAAGATTTGCATAGAATTCTTTCACGACAGGAACAACAACGCAGCGGTAGTGTAGGAAACCACTTCCCAATGTCTCTCCTTAATAATTTCTTCAATTCTAGTAGTATGATTATCCATACCTCAATTTATAAAGCATCTTTCCTTGATAATCCCTCTCTTCATCATAACTTTGTTGAACAAACACTGCGTCTCAAAACTTATGAACTTCCTTCGGTTGAAAACGCGAGATCGAGGGATTTCAATGGAGTAGGAATCCATGGGATGCGAATTGGGAATGGTAGTTTTAATTTTTCTAGAGTTAGGAAGTCAAAAATGGAGTTTAGGGAGTTATAAGGACGAAGATCTCGCTTAAAATCGCCAAAACTCACATTTTAAAACATAAAAACCGAACAGGTATTGGGCGCCGCCGGCGCTCGATAGGGCGCCAGCGGCGCTAAAACCTATAAGTTCAGTGTATCAACTGTGATAAGGCACCAACGTCGGCCATTCTAGCGCCGGCGGTGCCAGTGGTAAAAAATTCTCACCGAACTTCGTTTGGCCCAAAATATTCCAATTTCTCAATTCGATCCAATATTTATCAATTTTTAAAGTATTTAGGAGTAATTAGGATTCAAATACAACTATCTAAAAATCACATCTGCATTGAACAAGCAAACACACCACAAAGATACATATGGGTTGCCTCCTATAAAGCGCTTGGTTTAACGTCGTCAGCCCGACAAACCATTCAGTTAATCGAGATGACTCAGTATTAAAACCTCTTTGAAGTCAGGTTGAAACCCGTTAAAGTAAGGCTTAATTGATGCCCATTAACCTTAAAAATCTCTCTAGTATTGGGATCTTTAATATCAACAGCTCCAAAAGAATGAACTTTTACAAATGTAAAAGGTCCTAACCATCTAGATTTGAGCTTTCCAGGAAATAACTTCAATCTTATGTTGTATAACAAAACTTTTTGTACAAATTTCAAGTTATTTTTCAATTTCTTTCGATCATGCCACAATTTCATTTCTCTTTATAAATCCTATCATTGTGATAAGATGCATTTCTAATCTCTTCCAAATCATTCAATTGCATAAATCTTTTCTCTCCAGCACTTTTCAAATTAAAATTCAACTCTTTTATCGCCAAATATGCTTTATGATCTAATTCAATCGGTAAGTGGCAAGTCTTACCAAACACTAGTCTATGAGGAGACATTCCAATAGGGGCTTTAATAGCAGTCCTATAGGCCCATAAAGCAGTATCTAATCGAGCAGACCAATCTAATTTATGATTATCCACAGTTTTCTCTAAAATTCTTTTAATTTCACAATTAGACACTTCTGCTAGACCACTAGTTTGAGGATGATAAGCAGTAGAGATTCTATGAATAATATTATACTTTTCAATTAATATCTTAATTCGATTATTCCTGAAATGGGATCCACCATCAATTAAGATCACTCTTGGCATTCCATATCTTGTAAATATACTTTTCTTTAAAAATTTTGAAACACTATGAGCACCACATCTAGGTAAAGCAATAGCTTCAATCCATTTCGAGACATAATCAACGACAACCAATATATATAAATTTCCATATGAAGGAGTAAATGGTCCCAAAAATCTAATCCCCATACATCAAAAATTTCAACTACCAAATTATGATTTAGAGGCATTTCATTTCTTCTATAGATATTACCTACTCTCTGACATCGATCACATGATTTAATATATCTATAAACATCTCTAAAAAGAGTAGGCCAACAAAATCCAGATTGTAGAATCTTAAAAGTAGTTTTATCAACACCAAAATGACCTCCAAATTCAGAATCATGACATTGTTGAATAATCAAATTCGTTTCTTCTTGTGGCACATATTTTCTAAGAACATATCCTTACACTGTTTATATAGATAGGGCTCGTCCCAAAAATAAAATTTTGCATCATATTTAAACTTCTTTTGTTGTTGTCTTGTTAAATCAGGTGGTACAATATCACTTACAATATAATTCACAATATCAGCATACCAAGGCAAATTGCTTCCCATAATAGTATAGAGTTGCTCATCAAGAAAAATTTCAGTAATTTTCATTTCAAATTCAGATAATTTATCATACTCTATTCTTGACAGATGATCAGCTATTTGATTATCAGCTCCCTTCCTATCAACTATCATAAAATAAAATTCTTGCAGAAGAAGTATCCATCTAATGAGTCTAGGTTTCACATCCTTCTTTTGCATTAAATATTTGATAGTCGAATGGTCTGTATGCACAATACTTTTAGCTTCAATTAAATACGGTCTAAATTTTTCAAAAGCAAATACTTTAGCTAATAACTCTCTTTTGGTTATGGTATAATTAATTTGAGCCTTATTAAGAGTTTTACTAGCATAGCAAATGACTTTGAAAACTTTATTGTGCCTTTGCCCCAATCTGGTAAAATAATTATAGGTGCAGTGATGAATTTCTCTTTCAATAATTCAAAAGCACTCAAGCATTCATCATAAAAATCAAATTTTCTATTATTTTCTAATAGTCGACACAAAGGTTTAGTAATTTTAGAAAAATCTTTAATATATCGCCTGTAAAATCCAGCGTGTCCTAAAAAACTTCTCACCTCTCTCATAGTAGTGGGTGGCGACAATCTCTCAATCACTCTAATTTTAGCAGGATTGACCTTCATACCATGTTCAGAAATTTAATGCCCAAGCACAACTCCTCCTGCAACCATAAATTGACATTTCTCCCAATTCAGAACAAGATTTGTTTTCTCATAGAGCTCCAAAAATTTTGTTAAGTTTTCCAAGAAAATTTCAAATGAAGTCTCGAATACAGAGAAATCATCCATAAAAACTTCTATTCTATTATCTATCATATTACTGAAGATAGACATCATACATCTCTGAAATGTTGCAGGTGCGTTACACAGTCCAAAAGGGATTCTTCGAAAAGCAAAGGTTTCATAGGGGCTAGTAAATGTTGTCTTTTCTTGATCCTCAGGAGCAATAGGTATTTGATGGTAACCAGTATATCCATCCAGAAAATAGTAGCACTTTTGTCCAGCAAGTCTATCTAGCATTTGATCAAGAAAAGGAAGAGGAAAGTGATCCTTTCTGGTGGCGGCTTTTAATTTTCTATAGCCAACACAAATTCGACATCCATTAATTTATCTTGTGGGTATAATTTCATTATATTCATTCACTTCAACAGTCACTCCTCCCTTTTTCGGTACACAATGTATTGGACTTACCCAAGCACTATCCGAAATAGGATAAATAATTCCAGCATCCAGCTATTTTAAAATCTCTTTCTTAACTACTTCTTTCATTATAGGATTCAATCTCCTTTGCGGATCAACTCTCGGTTTATGTTCTTCATCTAATAAAATTCTGTACATACAAATCAAAGGACTAACTTCTTTAATATCTACCAAAGTCCATCCAAAAGCTTTCTTATTTCTTTTTAAAGTTTCTAACAACTTCTGTTCTTGATAATCGTTTAACTCCGAAGATACAATAACTGGCAAGGTAGATGATTCTCCTAAAAACATACTTTAAATGATTAGGGAGAATTTTCATCTCAAGTTTAGGAGGTTTTATTATAGATGGAATTAAGCTTTTATTTCCACCTTCCATAGTGTCTAATACTTCGAATCTCTCCTGAACATACTCCAAATCTTCATTCTTCTCAATATCTAAATTTTCTTCATCTTCAATTTCTTCTTCAAACATATTTTCATATTCCACTTCTTTTTCAAATATATTTTCAAAATAATCATTTCTCAAATATTCACATACCTCCATCCTAAAACATTCATTATATTTTTCCATTGAGGGATACTTCATAGATTTTAAAATATTAATGGTCACCTTTTGATCATTAACTCTCATAGTTAATTCTCATTTTTTAACATCAATC
Organism: Papilionanthe hookeriana x Papilionanthe teres; assembly: GCA_022702705.1. Taxonomy (NCBI): domain Eukaryota; kingdom Viridiplantae; phylum Streptophyta; class Magnoliopsida; order Asparagales; family Orchidaceae; genus Papilionanthe; species Papilionanthe hookeriana x Papilionanthe teres. The sequence continues at coordinate 5,795,597 of CM040431.1, read as the reverse complement.
ACCGCTCTTCCAGTAGAAAGGAATGGTCTTCCCAAAATAATTGGAATTTATTTATGTTCCTCCATATTAAGTACAATAAAATCCACAGAAAAGATAAATTTATCCACTTTCACTAACACATCTTTCACCACTCCTTTAGGGTAAGTAATGAAATGATCGGCCAACTGAAGAGTCACAGATGTAGGATAATTTTTTCCTATTCCCAACCTTCTGAAAGTTGATCAAGGCATAAGATTAATACTAGCTCCCATATCACATAAAGCCTTTCTGAAAAATTTTTCACCTGTAGCACACGAAATATTGAAACTACCAGGATCTTTAAGTTTTTCTAGAAGCTTCTTCTGAATAATTACACTACACTTTCCGCTAAGTCCAACAGTTTCATGATCTGTAAACTTTCTTTTCTTTCTCAGAATATCCTTCATAAACTTGGCATAGTTAGGCATCTATTCTAATGCTTCAACAAAAGGAATATTTATCGTTAATTTCTTAAGGATCTCCAAAATTTTCCAAATATGTTATCCCTATTTTGTTTCTTCAATCTTTGAGGAAATGGAAGTGGTGGCTTTTCAACAGTTATCTTCTTTGGTTCAAGAGGATAATCCAAGTCTGGATAAATCTTGTTTGATCCTCTTTTTATTTCCTCCTTCTCCTTTTCTATTTCAACTCTTTTTGCACTCTAGTTTCCAATTTTTTTCCACTCCTTTATTGAATAGCCTTAAGTTGTTCCGTGTTTTGATCTTTTGGATTGATCTCCACATTACTTGGAAGTGTTCTAGAAGGTCTATTATTAAGTGTAGTGAAAATATGTTCCAATTTATTTTCAATATTTTTCATAGCAACACTTTGAACTTGTAATTGATTTCCCATATTCAAAATCATTTCTTCCGTAGACAACTTCTTATCCTTAAATTGTGGGTTACTATTAAATCTAGGAGGACTAGATGGTCTAAAATGGGTATATCCTTGATTGTTCGAATTTCCAATTGGATTCATAGAACTGTTAGCCCAGTGCGGGTTAACATTAGCACTGCTGTTATTCCAATTGAAATTTAGGTGATTCTTCCAACCAGGATTATAATAATTCAAATAAAGATTGTTAGGTCTATTAATATCATTTAAAGGCTCATAAGGTATTTGATATTCTGTTATTTGTCCAAATAAATTTCCTCCAACATTTGAGATGGTTGAAAATAATTCATTCCATATTGATCTATTTTCTTAGAAAAGGCTGCAATTTGAGAAATTACCATAGTCATCATATCTGAATCATGAACACTAGCTACTCTCTTAGGATTTACCCGTTCAGATGGCCATTGATAGTAGTCATTTCTTCAATTAATGCGTATGCTTCATCAAAAGATTTTGACATTAACGATCCACTAGCAGCAGCATCTATAATAGATCACAATGATCCCACTAATCCATTATAAAATGTTTAAATTATTAACCAATCTGGTAAAGCATGATGTGGGTACTTCCTAAGAAAATCTTTAAATCTCTCCCAAGCTTCATATACTGACTCTCCTTCAAACTGACAAAAGGATGTAATATCATTTCTTAGTTTAGCAGTTTTTTATGGAGGGAAATATTTTGATAGAAACTTCTGAGATAATTCTCCCCATGTTCTAATAAATCTAGGTGCTAACGAGTTTTACCACGCCTTAGATTTATCCCTTAATGAAAAAGGAAAAAGTTTAAGTCTGACAGCGTCACTAGACACTCCATCATATTTAATAGTTCTAGAAAACTAGCGAGATGTAAATTTGGATCCTCATTAGGTGTTCCTCCGAATTGATTATTTTGTACCATTTGGATACTAGCAAGTTTAAGTTCAAATGAATTAGCAGCAACATCAGGATTTTGAATAGTTATATTAATTTCAGGATTTTGAATAGTTATATGAATTTCAGGATTTTGAATAGTTATATGAATTAGCAGCAACATCAGGATTTTGTTGGGTTAGCATAATCTCTTAAAGTTCTTGACAAATTTCCAATATCATTTCTCTGATTATGTTGATTATTCGCCATTTCGCAAGGACTTTCAATTTGTTTTTGTTGTTATCTCATTTTTCTGACAGTACGCTCTAACTCTGAATCGTAAGGCACTACACCTATAGATCCACTACGATGCATATACATGCACACAAATACTTTTAAAAAATAAAAAAACACACAATTACACACTACAAAGTAAAGGTATTCTGTTACTATATTATTAATAAATATTGTTTATACTTTCTTACTTCGTTACCTTCCCGGCAGCGGCGCCAAAAACTTGATGTGGCGGACTTTATATATGCAAGAATGTATGAACTCAAATTTATTTATGTTTATAATGATTTTGTAAATTCCGAACACTCAACGCAAGTATAAGTATCGTATCAAGTAATACAGAGCTCTAATGGAGTCCTGGTTATCGATCCCACAGGGCAGTACAAAGTATAAGAAAGTGTTTCACAATATATATAATATAGCACTGAAATCTGATACTTAAATTGCACTTAAAGTTTAATACTACTTCTACTACCACAATGCATAAAACAGTAACAATTAATTAAACTACACTTACTTCTAATAACTGTGAAAACAAAATTAACTAGTAGACACACTAAACTATGTATTTGAAAGGTTTTTGATGTATGAGAAAAGTATCTTTCCTCTTGCAATAAGAATATGATGTGTGGATTGATATGGAACAATTATTTATGTTTTTGTGCTTTTGGAGAAAAATTTTATGGTAAGGCCATATGTGATTTAGGAGCTAGTATTAGTCTCATGCCCTTATCCATTTTTTAAAGGTTAGATTTAGGAGAGATTTCTCCTACTATTGTAACCCTACAATTGGCTGACCTATCTATCACTTATCCTAAAGGTCTTATTGAAGATGTATTTGTTAAAGTGGATAAATTTATCTTTCCTGTAGACTTTATTGTGCTTGATAGAGAAGAAGACAAAGAGATTCATATTAATTTAAGATGACCTTTTCTGATTACTGGGCGAGCTATGATTGATGTTCCAAAAGGGGAGTTAACCATGACAGTTAATGATCAGGATGTAATATTTAATGTTCTTAAATCCATGAGGTATCTTGTTAACGAAAAGTGTTATAGGATGGACATTTTTTTATTATATAATAGCAAAGCATTTTCAAGAAAATTGTGAAGTTATTTCTGAGGAAAAAGTTGAAGACTTAAAAGATCATGAAGAAATACATGATACATATGAAAGTGATTCTGAAGGTTGTAATTATATTCACAAAAATTGGGAAATTTTAAATACTACAGAAAATAATGAATCTATAATAGCTTCTATTGATAAGGCTCTTAAACTTGTGTTAAAGGTATTACCTAATCATTTAAAGTATGTTATCTTAGGAAATTCATCAACTTTACCTGTAATAATATCCTCCCAATTAACTAAAGATTAAATAAGTTATTAGAAACTTTAAAAAATTATAAAAAAATTGTTTGGTTGGACAATAACAGATATAAAAGGAATAAGCCCTTCGATTTGTATGCATCGAATTCTAATGGAAGAAGATTATAAACCAAGTGTTGAACCACAAAGAAGATTAAATCCAATAATGAAAGAGGTAGTAAAGAAAGAAATATTAAAATGGTTTGATGCTGGAATTATTTATCTTATATCTGATAATTGGGCTAGTCCGATTCACTATGTTTCGAAGAAAGGGAAGTAACTATTGCGGTTAACGAAAATAATGAATTAATTTAAACGAGACAAGTCACTGGATGGAAAATATGTATCGATTATAGAAAATTGAATTCTGCTACTAGGAAGGATCATTTCCCTTTACCATTCTTGGGTCACATGTTGGAAAATTTTGATGGACATTCATATTTTTGCTTTCAAAATGGATATTCTGGTTACCATCAAATTCTGATAACCCCAGAAGATCAAGAAAAGACTACAATAACAAGTCCTTATAAAATGTTTGCTTTTAGAAAAATGTCTTTTGGATTATGTAATGCACCTGCAACTTTCCAAAGATGTATGATTTTTATTTTTTGTGATTTAACTAAGAAATGAATTGAAATTTTTATGGATGATTTTTCTATGTTTGGAACTTTTTTTATTCTTTTTTAGATCATTTAACTAATGTATTAAAATGTTGTGAAGAAAGAAATTTAGTTTTGAACTGGAAAAAATATCAATTTATGGTTACAGAAGGAAATGCTTTGGGGCGTAAAATTTCTAAAAAATGGTATGAAATTAGACAAAGCAAAAATTCAAAATTATTATAGGATTACAACCTCCAACTTCAGTTACAACTATGAAAAGTTTTCTCGGACATGCTGGATTTTCTAGGAGATATATTAATGATTTTTCAAAAATTACAAAACCACTATGCCATCTTTTGGTAAAAGACATTAAATTTGATTTTAATGAAAATTGTTTAAAAGCTTTTGAGCTATTAAAAGAAAGATTAATTACAGCACCAGTTATTGTTTCACCTAAATGGAAAAAATCATTTGATTTGATGTGTGATGTTAGTGATTATGCGATTGGAGCTGCTTTAGGTCAAAAATATTATAAAACTTTTAAAGTTATATATTACGCCATTAGAACCCTTAATGAAGTTCAAATTAATTATACTACTACTGAAAAATAGCTTTTAGCAATTGTATATGCTTTTGATAAATTTAGATCGTATTGTCGGCATATTTTTTTTTAGGTTTTAGATTTAATTTAAATATATAATTCTATGTCCAACCAAAACCACTCCACCGACCTCAATTTTGATCCAATTCAGTCCTAAACTTCAATTTAATATCCCCAACATCAATTTAGACCAAATTCAAACCCAATTTTATCAACATGTGGATCTCGATTTCAATTGCTTAAAGCCCAATTTCGCCCATGACTCAAACTTAGCCCAAACCAACCCAACTTAACTCCAATTAGCCCCAAATCTCTTCCTAAGCCTTCCTAACATCCCCACAAAAAAACGCTAACTTGATTTGCCCCAACTTCAACCTAAACTCCACCCAAACCTAACCCAAAATCCAAATCCCTTAAATCGCCTAAACTCCAACCTAACCCCAACAGTGCCCAAATTCCAAAACCAAGGCCCATCCAAAGTTGAAAGCTCTTTGTTACACACCCATAAAAATTTCTCAACATTAGTTTTACATCAAATCCAACATTAGCCCAAAATTAGCCCAAGTTAGCCCAATTTGCCCCACTTCGACCCTATCACTAAGGAAGCCCAAATTAAACCCAATTCAACTCCAAATTATTTCAAATCTATTCCAAATCACTCATGACACATCCCTAAACTAAACCCAACATTTGTAAGGCCCAATCCTTACCAAAATTTTCCAGATAAACTTCGATTTAAAATCTAAAAGCCCACTTGCCTAAAGCCTTTAAAAGCCCATTCCTAAACAATTCCAAAAGCCCAAAATCGACCTTAAAGCCCACATGCGCATCTCTTTCCATCATCCATTTCCCAATCAAGCCATCCCTAAGTTTTAAATCAATGGTTAAATAATTCTAAATCAAGCCTCATGACAATCTCCTAAAATTCATAAAAAATCCCTAAAACCTACTTCCATGAAATCGAGCCTGCTTTCGGGCCCAAGCCAAATGCAGCCATGGAGCCATGCATAAGCCATATGCAAGCCATGAGGAGCCCTTTTCGACCTCACCATGCCACTTATGGCAAGAAGAGGGAAGCCTTTATTAAGCCTTCACTAAGCTTTTTTAACCCTATTCATGATACACTTTAACAAAAATTAGCCACCTCACTGATTTAGAGACTTCACCACCTTCTCTCGACCGACCCAAATGATTCCTCCCACCCCAAAGTCAAGCTCTCAGAGGTGCACCTGGCCCTAAACCATGCTCGGACCAAATCAAGTGAAAATAAGCCTTCCCCTTTCCACTTAAATCAAATCCTTTACACATGGACAAAGCCACCGTTTCACCAAACTCAACTCTCGGACTCACCGAGTCAAGATGGCGACCTAAACCCGCTCGGCCAGCCACCTAGGTCGCCGTAAAACGCCATGGCCGATAGCTCCATGTGAGCGAAACTCCCAAATTCTCCCCGTCGAGCTACCCCATGCCCAATGGCCACCGTGGCCGTTCTTCCCTTCGACTCAAGGCAAACTCGATCCCAAGCCCTAACTCTCCCTAAAGAAGCCCTCCAAATTTTAAATTTCTTTTTTATTTAAACACCACCCCCTCTCGCCAAATAAGGTGATGAACTGCAGCTTAACAAAACTCGCCAAAATTGCTCTTAACCTTCTCCTAACCTGCAGCACCGATTCCCAAAGGTCCCTTCGCCCTAACTCTCGTTAACAAAGCTCAATTTTTTCGCCAAAATCCACCCAAAGACCCGTACAACTCGAAACCTCCACCAAAATCAAATTAAACTCACCCACACCCGCACATGACCTAGAAGGAGTTCCCCAAGAAAAGCCCCTCTCCAGGCTAGCCATCCTCTCTATCAGCCAAGTTTTCAAATTGTCCTCGGTCACTTTCATACCTGTGCAATTCCCTGCAGCTGTAGACTTCATCCTGAGCTTCCTGGTGCAATTAAAGGTGCCACAACTCTCCGATCGTTTCACTTCTCGCAGCCAAGGCATGGACCCCTTCTTTCTCCCGAGCTTCCATGATTCTCTATTTTTCTTGGCTTAATTTCATAGCATATAAACCATACGCATGCGTTCGTCTCTCAAGACGAATCCATACAAAACTCAAGAACACGAAAATCTCGTCGAGAAACGAGAGATCTTGTGGTTTTAGCGTGGACGCGCTCACGGGACACACCAACAGATGATGACCTCGTCAGCGTCGTCCGATCGCGTGTGTATCGAATGGATGGTCCGCATTGCGCCGGATCGAAGGATGGAGCGAGACAATGTGCCACGCGGCAGCATCCGAGCCGATGGCGCGTCGACGTAGCCGCCTGCGCGGGCATTTGGATCCGCCGAGGCCGAGCCGCCGCCGCGCCGGATACGTAGATAAATAGGCTATTTTATATTTATTTAAATATCCGTAAATTGAAAAATCAATAACTTTGCTTAGAAAAATCATAAAATAACCAAAAATGGTTCCTCTCGTCAAAGGAATGAGGAGAATAATGTGGAAAGGAATCGAGTTAATTTGATGAGTATTTTATTTTTAATTAATTATTTACTCATTTCAATGTTTTAAAATTTGAGAATAATGTGCAAAAAGAGATTGAAGATGAGAGGGAAAATGAAGAAACTAAGGAACATGAAGAAAATGTTTCTAAAGAGATGGAAAAACCTATCTCTCCACTTAAAATTAATTTAGAAAGACCACCACCACCACCATTTCCTCAGAGACTTGGATAGCAGAGGCTTGATCAATAATTTACTAAGTTTCTGGAGATATTCAAGAAGTTAACAATTAACATTCATTTTGCCGAAACACTAGAGAAAATTCCTAGTTATATGAAGTTCATGAAAGAAATCTTAACTAAGAAGAGTAAGTTTAGGGATCATGAGACTGCTACACTAAGTGAAGAATGTAGTGCAATAACACAGTAAAACCTTCCTAAAAAACTTAAAGATCTTGATAGTTTTACTATCCCATGTACTATTGAAGACAGATTATGTGGACAAGTTTAATGTGATTTGGGAGCTAGCATGAATCTCGTGTCTTTATCGATCTTTAGAAGGTTAGTCTTAGGAGAGATTTCACCAACTACTGTAACCTTGTAGATAGCTGATCGATAGATTACTTATTCTAAAGGGTTTATAGAGGATGTACTAGTGAAGGTAAATAAATTCATTTTTCCTGTGGATTTCATTGTTTTGGATATGGAGGAAGATAAAGAAAAACCTATCATTTTAGGGAGACATTCCCTTACTACTGGACAACTATGATAGATGTGCAAAAAGGAGAGTTAAACATGAGAATTAATGACCAGGAAGTTATTATTAATGTGTTAAAGTAAATGAAATATCCAACAAAAGAAAAAGATGATGAATGTTACAGAATGGAGACTCTTAATTATTTAATTGGCGACCATTTCTGAGAAAACTATAAATACAAAATAAAACAACATGAATTGAAAGATGAAAATGAGAATGATTTCAGGATAAATCAATAGAGATAAACACTAAGGATTCAAATTATGTTCAAAATAATTTTGAAATCCTAAATGCTACTAAAATAGTAAACCTTTTATTTCATCTTTTGAAAAATATCCTGAACATGAGATGACGCATTGAAAGTATACTTTTCTAGGAGACACATCAACATTACATTTTTTAATATCTTCAGACTTAACTAAAGAAAAGGAAGAGAAATTAATAGACACATTAAAAAATCGTAAGAAAGCCTTTCGATGGACATTAGCCGATATTACAGGTATCAGCGCTTTAATCTGTATGCACGAAATTTTAATGGAAGAAAATTATCAACCTAGGGCAGATCCTCAAAGGAGATTGAATCCAATAATGAAAGATGTTGTTAAAAATAAAATTTTAAAGTTTTTGGATGCTGTAATCATTTATCATATTTCTGATAGTTCTTGGTTCTGTCCAATACACTGTGTTCCTAAGAAAGGAGGGTGACATTAGTTGTAAATGAATGGAATGAATTAATTCCAACAAGACAAGTCACTGGATGATGAATCTATATTGATTATAGAAAAATAATTCTCGCCACTAGAAAAGATCGCTTTCCTCTACCTTTTCTAGATCAAATGTTAGATAGATTAGCTGGGTATTAATATTTTTGCTTTCTAGATGGAAATTCTGGATACCACCAAATATTTATTGCTTCTCAGGATCAAGAGAAGACAACATTCACAAGTCCCTATGAGCTTTTGCTTTTAGAAGAATACCCTTTAGTTTATATAACACACGTGCAACTTCTCAAAGATGCATGTTGTTCATTTTCTGCGATCTAAATGAGAAAGGAATTGAAGTTTTCATGGACGGCTTCTTAGTTTTTGGAACCTCCTTTGATTCATGTTTAAAGCAGCTAGCGAGAGTTCTAAAATGTTATGAAGAAACAAATTTAGTTCTAATTAGGAAAAATGCCAATTTATGATCGTAGGAGGAATTGTGTTAGAGCATAAAATTTCTGAAAATGACATGGAAGTAGATCTGCAAATTACAAGTTATAGTTAAACTATCTCCTCCTACCACAGTGAGAGAAGTTAGAAGTTTTTTCAGACAAGTTGGGTTCTACAGGCGTTATATTAAAGATTTTTCTAAAATTGTCAAGTCTCTATGCCATCTTTTGTAAAAAAAATGCAATATTTGATTTTAATGAGGGATGCCAAAATGCCTTTAATTTATTAAAGGAGAATTTAGTCACTGCACCAATTGTTGTTTCACCTGATTGGGAAAAATCATGTGAATTAATGTGTGATGCTATTGATTATGCTATTGGGGCAGTATTAGGGGAAAAATATGATAAGATTTTTAAGGTTATATACTACGCCAGTAAGACTCTTAATGAATCTCAAACTAATTATACCACTACAGAAAAGGTGTTATTGGCAATAGTATATGCATTTGATAAATTCAGACCTTATCTTATTAGAGCTAAATGTATTTTACATATTGATCTTTCTGTGATAGAATATCTGATGCTTAAGATGCAAAACTAAAGTTAATCGGATGAGACATTTTGATGCAGGAGTTTGATTTTCAAGTAATAAATATGAAAAGTGCTGATAATCAAATTGATGATCATCTCTCAAGGCTAGTAAAGGAAAATTATGGTGATAATGATATTGAATAAATGAAAATTTTCCTGATGAACAATTATATGCGATTACTGAATGTCATATTGCGTGGTATGCTGATATAGTTAACTTTATAGCTAGTAACATTTCACCTTACGGATTAACATGCCACCAAAAGAAAAATTTTATTCATGAAGCCAAAGATTACTCTAGGATGACCCTTATTTATATAAAAATCATAAGGATCAAATTATCCAAAGATGCGTACCATTTAAAGAAACCCAGAAAATTATTTAAAAATGTCATGAATCTAATTTTGGGGGACATTTTGGAATAGATAAAACTGCATTTAAAATTTTATAATTTAGATTTTATTATCCTACTTTATTTAAGGATGTTAACGCTTATATAAAAACTTGTGATCGATGTCAGAGTGTAGGCAATATTTCTAGAAGAAATGAAATGCCCCTTAAAATTTTAATTTGGAAGTTGAAATTTTTTATGTATGGTGTTTGGATTTTATTGGACCATTTATACCATCTTTTGAAAACATATATATTTTATTTGCTGTTAAAGGTGTTACTTTACCTCAATGTGATGCTTGAAGCGTTGTAAATTTTTAATGAAAAATATTTTTACCAGATTTGAAATGCCAAGAGTGATCTTTACTGATGAGGGAAATCATTTTAAGAACTTAAGAGTTGAAGCATTAACGAGGAAATATGGAATTAAACATCGAATTTCCACAACTTTTCATCCTCAAACTAGTGGTTTAGCATAATTATCTAATAGGGAAATTAAAAGAATATTTTAAAAGTCTGTGAATCCTAATATAAATGATTGGTCTGCTAAACGTGATTTTGCATTATGGGCCTATAGGACTGCTTATAAAACTCCTATAGGTATGTCACCATATAGGCTCATATGTGGAAAAGCTTGTCACTTGTTAGTTGAATTGGAGCATAAAGCATATTCGACAATAAAAGAGTTTAATTATAATTTGAAAGATGCAGGGTGAGAAACAATTATTATAGTTAAATGAGCTTGAAAAAATTAGAAATGAATCATATGAGAAGGAAATAATTTATAAAGAAAAGATGAAAAATTGGCATGATCAGAAGATTTTAAGAAAATATTTTGAGCTTGAACAATAAGTTTTACTTTATAATACAAAATTGAAATTATTTCCTAGAAAACTTAAGTTCAGGTAGTCGGTACCATTTATTGTGATAAAAGTCTACCAGTGTGGTGTTGTGGATAATAAAGACACAAAAATTGAAAGGATAACTAAAATAAATGGATATCGACTGAAACCTTACATTTGTGGAAAAAGCCTTTATATGAAGAGGTTCTGATGTTGGGTCACCCAGAGTCAAATATTGGATACGCGGCACTGACGACGTTAAGACAAGCGCTTTATGGGAGGTAACCCATTTTCTGTGTGGATTGATTTTTGATTGATTGTTGTAGTTATGATAGAATATTTAATGTAGTACTGATACCTGCATGATGTAAGGAGGCACAAAACACTTATTTAATGATCAACTTGAGATTGGGACATAAAATTTTATGTAAGGTGAAACAGTGCTTGTTTAAGCACTGGTACCTAGGCGCAAACATTTGGCGCATAAGCACCAGTTCACAGAAAGTTTAACGCCTAAGCACCAAAAATCGGCACCTAGGCGCCACAAATGGAAATCGTGGAAAAACTGCCCCCTGGTTGTTTGAACCCATTTCTTACCTCTAAAACCATATTAATCTTGTCTAAGGAGCCTGACACGTCGTATCCTAGTCTTGAGAGAGCATATTTGTAGAAGAAGAAGTGAGCACGATCCAATTTTCTATTCCAATGGAAAGTAAAAGCAATGGTGATGCTAATGGATAAAAATTTGTCCATAAGGATGCCCAGACGTACTTTAATGGGTTCCTTGCACTTAGCCTTGAAAGAATTACGGATAAGATCATGAAATTTGAAGAGGAGCTTGAAAATCTGCATGCCAAGTTGTTTGACATATATTACCAATTCAAGCCTTTGGATTGGCAGTTCAAACTCCAGTTCTATTACTTGTCATCTTTTTAAGAGGGCGAGTAAGGATGTATCAGGATAACAATTAGATTGGAGAGAAAGCTGCTGGAGAGTTTCCTCACACTCCTTTTTACAACATGTTCGTGCGCCAAACTACGATGAATGAAAGTAAAGATGACAATAGTGTTCACAAATATTAGTAATCAGGAGATTGTGAGAGGAATTTAATGTTTACATATTTTTTACAATTGTTGTGCCAACCTTTGAATTATGTGTGTCTTTAGTTCAAAATGATTTGGTATCTATGTTGGTATTTTCTTGATTTGTGTTCTTGATTTGATAGTGTGCTTGTTTGTATTAAGTCATTAGTTGTGTTAATGATTTTGTATTAATTTTGTGAGTAAATTTATGTTGTTAGTTTGCTTAAATCATTTGGAGTGTTAGAATTTTGGGAGTTTAATACTTGTGCAAATGGAAGTTGAAGATCTGTTTTGGGAAGATGATTAATTGTTTAAAAATGTTTAGTCATATTAATTAGGTTCTGGAAGCCTTTGGTTCGTTGTGCTTACACTTTAAAAAGATTAAAAAGAAAAAAGGCAAAAATTTGAGTCTGGTCCCTATGCGCCAGATGCCTGTGGTTCAACACGCCAAAGTGCCAAACCGACGACTAGGCTTCGAATCGGTGGAACCACCATTTAAAGCAGTTCTAGACCGATTTACATCATTTTTACGCCTAGTTCACCATCTTCCTTCTCTATTCGCGCGAGTGGGCTCCTAGGGCTTATACTATTTAACAAATCTTAGGGTCTTTGGACTAAAAAATTAAGGATTTCTTCTTCTCTTGATAAGATCTACATTTTGGTATAAAAATTTTGTAATTTCACTATGGATTTTTTACACACTGAATGGAGATCAAAAATTGAAAAATTGGAAAAAAATGGTGAGAAATCCATGGTCGGAAGTTTTTGTTTTCTTGTTAATCGATTGTAGGAGCCCGTATAACTTACATTTGGAATTTATTTTGATTTTTACTAGATTTTTTGAATGGCTCTTAAATCTAAGCAAGAAAAGGGGAATGAGATTATTTATAGTAAGAAGTTTATCAATCATAAAGTGTAGGATCGATATAATGATTTTCTGTTATCAAGTAGGTTCATTACAAAGAAGATTTTTTGAGTTTTGGTCGTGCCATGGAAAATTTGATTGTGGCTCGACAATGGGAAGGTTTCTATTAATTCACTGTAGTAGCTTTCATTTCTATGGTGCATAAATATTATGAAAATTTGTTGGAAGTACCAGAGGATGAAGTATTTGGTTGGGAGAGGGGAGTTGAATAGCGGATTAACATCTTAAATTAGTTGCTTCCTATTCTGAATTGCTACTATTTTGAGTTTGAGCCTACTGGTTTGGAGTTAGATGAGATCATTTCATTTCTTACTGATGGATTTAGAGCGTAAAAATAAATAATGGACATAAAGTAAATTTCTCCTCATATATGCTTAATGCCTCGTCCAAAGCATGACATTACTTCATTTCAACTGAACTGCTCCCATAAAATCATTTAAGCGAGGTGACCCAAGAGAGAGCAGCTCTAAACTATTGTTTTTAGAAGATGAAGCCTATAGACGTTGGCTCTCTGATCTACAGGGCTATTTTTATGATTGCCGGAGCAAGCACTTATGCAGGTTTGGGTTACCCTTCTCTTCTTTTTACTATCTGCAAGCAGTCTGGAGTAAAATATGAGTCTTGGGAGGAATTGCTCCAACCACTAAAGCCGGTTGGAAAGGGTAATGTGGATATTTATTGAAGACCTCGAGGTAGAGCTTCTGATGCACCTGTTGACTTCACTTTTGTGAGGATCATTTATAAATCATCTCAAGAAAGGAAGTCTACTAATATTGACCTCCTAAATCTTACCAATGTTCACTGAACTCTAATGTCTAGGATAAAATCCTAATGAAGCCTTTTTAACCCAAATATTAATGACATCCTAAAATGATCAAATAAACAATCACAAACCCTGATTTGATCAGCCATTGACCCAAATGGTCAAATTAGGTCAAAATGGTCAATCCATGACCCAATGACCACACCATTGACCAAACTGGTCAACCCTTGACCCAAATGGTCAAATTTGGTCAAAATGATCAATCCATGACCCAATGGCCACCCCATTGATAAAAATGGTCAACCCTTGACCTAAATGGTCAAATTTGGTCAAAATGGTTAATCTCAATGACTACCTCATTGACCAAACTGGTCAACCCTTGACAAAAATGGTCAAATTTGGTCAAAATGGTCAATCAATGACCCAATGACCACCCCATTGACCAAACTGGTCAACACTTGACCCAAATGGTCAAATTTGGTTAAAATGGTCAATCCATGACCCAATGACCACCACATTGACCAAACTGATCAACGCTTCACCCAAATGGTCAAATTTGGTCAAAATGGTCAATCCATGACCCAATGGCCACCCCATTGACCAAACTGGTCAACCCTTGACCCAAAGTTCCAAATTTGGTCAAAATGACCAATCCATGACCCAATGACCACCCCATTGACCAAACTGATCAACTTTTAACCCGAATGGTCAAATTTGGTCAAAATGGTCAATTCATGACCTAATGACCATTACATTGACCCAATTCCAACCCCATTGACACCAAGTGAACTTATACACCAAATTGGTCAAATCTGACTCATTTGATCAATTTAAGACTTTAAAATGATCAAACATGATCATTTGGTCAACCCTAATTAAACCTAGGTCCCATTCTTGATTAAATTAACCATGACAAGATTAAGTAAATCACCATGATCAACCCTGGACCTGAACTAGTCAACCATGGTCAATCCTTGTCAACTTTGGTCAACTTGTGTCAAAATACACAATTTTGGACCAAATTAATAAAATTGGTCAAATGGTCAACATCCAAAATCTCTTTGACCCATTTTGAGTTAATATTATAATTTCACACATTTTTAATTAATTACATAATTAATTAAAAATGAAATTATAAGCAAATAACCCTAAATAAAATTCAAACCCATGACATCATACTTGACATCAAAATCGCATAATTGATTTTTGAAATTAAATCTAATTTATGAGGAGTCATAGATGAGTTACCCATGACTCATTAGACTCATTATGATATAAAAAATACCTTAACCAACCCATTAATCATAATCTTTAACCAAGGTTAAGATTAATCATGACACAATCATGAAGGGGTAAAGGTGTCACCCCTTTATGAATTGCTTAAAAGATGACATGGTTGAGTCATCACTCATCTTACAAGCAATCCAATGAAAAAGAAGCTTGGCTTAAGTCATCCCTACATCATGGAATGAACTCATTATTACAAAATTTTGAAAATAATGAGAAAGGGAGATTATGTGTCATTTTTTTAAAAAATCATGGATGATATGTTAACTTAGGTGGATGAAGACTAACTAGCTCACCTTGGAGTCACCATGCACCTCATCTCCGACCTAATAAACACGAGCCAAAGTATAGCTAAATCTATGTCATTAAATAGAGACCTCATCATGTCTAGCTATGGAAATAAAACAAAGATGAGCTTATGTTTCATTCTCCCTTGACCTTATTGAATGAATTAGTAAATTTACATGGGAGAGGTTAATTCAGCAGGTTATAACCAACCATAGCCACCTCACAAGATAGCCAATGGAGGGAAGACAAAAATGAATAAATGTTTCACCCAAGTTGAGTATAACATGGATTAGTCTTGTGGGACTCAGCCATGATAATCTCTTGGCCAAAATCATATCCCCAAGCCATCATGACATAGTTACCTTCATCCCCAAGCAAACCCAAGCTCATCACTAACCCGAGAGCTCTAGTGGAGAAGAAAGACACATATAACAATCCCTAAACCCTAAAACATTCCTAACCAAAATTTCTCCCTATACCTGACCCTCGATCCGCAACAATGCACCAAAAACTTAGTTTGCAATTGCCAAACAATACAGTAATTTATGCTATCAAAAATATGTTATAACCAATACTTTGACTTAAATAATAATAGTGGCTAGTGTATATAATTATAATTTTATGGAAAATATTTTACACATTAGGGGTACTACGCAAGTATATGTATCGTTTCAAGTAATATAGGGCTTTAAATAAAGACCCCAGTATCGATCCTACGAGGACGATTATAAATTTTTTTTTAAATATTTTGATTTTATTTTTATGTATTTCTTTTAAAGTAAAAATTGATATTTAATTTACTAAATGCAGAAATAAAGCAGTAATAAAGTAATGATTAATGTAAATAAAAATAAGCAAACAACTTTCTTCCTTTCAATTAATCCAAGACTTTTTTTAGATAATGTAATATTCGTGGAGAATATAAATTTGTGGTATTGTGCCAAATAGAAGCATTCCTATTATTTACCTTCGCTTGATAGTATAAAGAACTTTCGCTAATCTATAGATCAGGTCTGGATGTATTGTTAGTAGAATGGGTTAATCTAGGCTCACACTACTAGATGTCCAAGGGTAGATATGATCGGCCCTACTAGTGACCCTTTCCTTCTCTATAAACCAAATTACAAGAATTTAGCCTGTCACTCTAAAAACTTATCAATTATACGCCCATTAAATATTATCTTCCTATTTATTTGCACTTCACCTTAAATAACCCACACAAGGCCTTCGACTACCTAAGGATTCATGTGATATCTACTAGTTAAGAATTCATCTCATTCTAGGTCTCAAAACTCTTCAACAGATTTTAAAAATTTAAATGGTCAATTTAAATAGTAAATTAAGATCTGGTATTAATATCATCACAATGTTTATATATATATATATATATATATATATATATATATATATATATATATATATATATATATATATATATATATATATATATAGTTTTTAATTCTCCAACGAATTTTATATTATCTTATTTATCTTTTCATAAATGAAAGGAGAAAGTAAAGTAACTACTCGGAACACATTGCATTTAAACAACAAAACATATAAAAAAAAACTTTGAATCAAAATACAAATACTTATCTCAAGTGTTTCTCCAACTGAACCTCTGAATCCTTCTTACTCTAAAGGAAATAGACTTCAAAAGCACCGACTCTTCAAATACTCTCAATACAAACTCTAAATAAACTCACTAATTAATAAAAGAAACTTTAAATATGGCCCTTAAAATATTTCTCTAATTTCTCTCTCTAAATGGACTATGTGGCTAGGGGACTTGGTTGGGCGTTGGTGGTTCTTGGGCCTGGGCATTTTTTTTCTGAAGGAGTAGCCTCCTATTTATAGGCTTCAAGGGTTGCCTTGAGGCACCTCTTCAAAATGTGTCCATGTTCAATGAATCTTCTAGAAGGTGTGTCTGGCGCCTAGGCACCGGCATCTAGCGCCTAGGCGCCGGACTGTGCGTCCAGTTCTTCGCACCTCTTCACTTTGGATCGCAC
Source organism: Papilionanthe hookeriana x Papilionanthe teres (assembly GCA_022702705.1). Taxonomy (NCBI): domain Eukaryota; kingdom Viridiplantae; phylum Streptophyta; class Magnoliopsida; order Asparagales; family Orchidaceae; genus Papilionanthe; species Papilionanthe hookeriana x Papilionanthe teres. Next base: position 5,778,397 of record CM040431.1, on the reverse strand, counting down.
CTCTTCGTGATCCTAACCTTTTCCAAGCGTCCAAATACAATGTATCACTTGTCTTATAATCTAGGAATAACTGCCAATCTTCTAGATGGTCCAATAGCCGCTAACACCGTCAAAATAACCGTCCAAAAGTCATCAAAAATCTTACAGAATTCTATATCGAACTGGCTCTTAGGCGCCAGGCCAATTATTTTAACAATTTTGCATTTTGGCTCCATTTTTGCTCCTTTGTGCTCCCTTTTCATCTTTTTTTCTTTTTTAAACATTTTTGCATCACCAACATCCAAAACACAAAAATACCTTTCATTAAAGCATAATATCCTTAAGAATTTGATAAAAATCAAGGCATAAAAATAGTTATCATGGATCAAAATCCCCCAAACTTAAATGTTACTTGTCCTCAAGTAACCCTTTTTACTATATAAAATATATAACAATTGGAATAAAAGGTAAATATTTAAGATTTCTTATAATTTTTGATTTTATAAAGGCTTTAGTAAATCATTAACCAAATTTTACTAACTAAGTTTAATTTTAAGAATTTAAAGAATATTTAACTACTAAATCATAAGATTTCAAAAATTTTTCATTCACTTCGAAATTAATTGTAGTTTATTATATTAAAATCACAAAAATTATTTACAAGAAAAAGATCTTCATAAAAATCTTTTCTAATAAAGATACATGCATAAAAATTAAGTAAAATATATAATCAGTTTTTTTTTCTTATAAGCTAATTCAAGTGAAGCCAATTTTTGATTAGGCATCTCCTCAAGCTTCCCCTCTCTCTCTCTCTCTCTCTTTTTTTGTTTAAGAGAGGATTACTATATCTGGATAGCCTATTAATGGTTTTGAACTTCGCTATCCTTAACTTATATTTTCAAACTTATACACTTTCACTTAATTATTATAACATGAATAGATTTCAAAAAGAATTTCAATCTTTTCTTTTTCAAGTTATAATTTTTGATTTCTTAATACTTCTAAAATTCAATTATTTCTACTATGAATAGAAAAATTTCTTAATCTTACTCTTCTTTAAGTTCAATAATTATATTCTTAAAATCAATCAAAGTTATTAAAATTTTGGTTAAGTCTACTAAATTATTTATAATTTCAAAAATTTAAATGATCTTAAATAGATTTTTCATTCCTTATGTTATGTTAATATATATATATATATATATATATATATATATATATATATATATAATATTAGTTCATTAAGGACAAATAAAATTTAAATTTGCATGTATTTTCCCTTCCCCCAAACTTAAGTTTTGGTATATCATGAAAAAAATTTAAAGTATGAGAGAAAGAAAGGTATAATTTAAAAAGGAATTTTTTAAGTATGTAAAAACGATCTAAAAAGAAAAATTTACTTCTACACATGCTTTTTATGAATATTACTCGAAATAACGAAGCATATATAAAAGTAAGCGAGCTCTTTTTTTATATCGGTAGCTGAATTAAATGACTATACTACTCATAGTAACGAAACGTAACAACATTACTAACTATTTAAGAAAACTAAACGATAAGTCGAAACGAGAAATAAACATTAATTCACCCAAATTTCGAGTCTTCAACACAATACACTAAATATCTAAAACAGTCTCAACATCAAACAATCCACACAAAGTTTCATAAACAAATCTACACTAACAAACAACAAACAACAAACAACAAACAGTACTAGCAAATAAGAAATAAACTAATAATAGAATCAGCACATCTCAGAGGTAAATCAAGCTACTAATCACTATCTATAGCCTCGTCATCGTCATCACCAAAAGAAAACTCCACATCCTTTGGATCAACATACGGTGTAAATCTAGGACAGGTAGGAAACTGGACATCATGCTCACCTTTCAAGAATCTCACTAAAGACTCGAATACTCGGCATCATAATCACTTTTCCTTCGAGTATAATCGGATAGATGATAAATCTTCTTATCTATAGTATCTACTCGCAGGTGAGTTAGAAATAACTCATTCTCGTCGCTCCGAAATTGATCATGCATCGATTCCCACAAACTAGATGGTGGCTCAGCAGTAGAAGTAGAAGGTCTAGAAGTAGAAGCTCTACCTGGAGTAGGTACAAAAGTAGAAAGGACCAGTAGATCTCTTCCCTCGAAGACGATCATAAATGCTAACACTCTCCTGCCCAATTGGCTTTGTAGTCTTCGACTTCTCCTCTGATATATCAGCAGAAACTCTATTGCCCATGCATAAAGAATGAATCAAGGATGGGAATCCTAATCCCACGGAAGTCTTGGATCTAGCAATTGATTCCACTGACTCATAAATAATACTGCCAACATCTATCAGCTTCCTCTCCTGAATGCAGTAGTTCAGGATAGCTCAATCTCTGATAACTTCGCTCAGGTGGTTGGAAGGTAGAAGTGTAGCAGAAATAAAATAATGCCATGCCTTTGAAATACCATTCAGCTTATAAGATTTGAAGTTTACCCGTTTGTCGTTCCGGATCTTCCAAGTTCCAGTGCCATCAGTCAGATATGCAATAATCATCTCAAGATCTCCCTTATATGGAGATAAACCAGAATAGTAGCACTCGATGGTAGGTGGCAGGCCGTAGAAAATATTCATCCGTTCTGGAGTAAATCCTACTGCGGCACCTCTAACGAAGACTTCGTATTCTTCTGCATCCAAAAAGTTGGCATAAAACTTGCATACAATAGGAATAATGGCAACAACAGTGAAATAACAGAATCGTTGCCAGTTGTGTGCAACGATCGTGTTCTCAATCATTTCACCAGGATTGTAAAAAATTTGCTTCGAGATAAACTTTCTTGACGTCACAAATTCGTGATAACAAAAATGCGCTGCCACAGTCGAAAACTTGCTGCTGTCGAAATTTTCTCGTGCCTTTCCTCGCTTAGATTTTGGTGCCATCTAAACGTGAAAGAAAACACAAATAAATTTAGGAATCAAAGATTTAAACTCTTTTTAAGCTTGAGAAACTTAAAATGAGTTTAAGAATCCATGGAGAAACTCTAAAAATCAAAATTTTCCTCAAAATTTTGGTATTTAGCAAAAAATAGGAAAGATTAGGGTAAGAATAAAAATTAAATGGATTAGAAGGTAGATCTGACCTCGAGATGAAGAAAACAAGTGATTTCGGGCTCAAAAACTTGATGTTTTGACCTCAAAATGGATCTAGAGGGTGGTTTTTTGCAAAAAAGAGGAAGGGGATGAAGCTTAGGCGTCAACCATGGCTAATGGGATTTAAATGTTAAATTCCGTTAAGCGGGCCGAACCGGCGCCTAGGCGCCAGACTCGCCTTTCACAAAAAACACTTTAAAAATTTTATTTCCACAAAAACTCATAAATTCAACTTTCAATTACTCATATTAGAGTAGTGCTTTAGTTTCTAACTTCCAAAATATTTTCCAAAAATTTTAAAAATTAAAATTTAAATCCACCAATTAAACACAAGGTTTAAATCAAACTCTTCTAATTTCATTCATAATCTTCAATTTTGGCTCAATACAAAACAGATAAGTATAGTAAATATGATTCAAGTCCTAACAAACAATCAAACAACACAATTTCAAAGCAAATACAACACACATTGAACAATAAATCAAACACACCAACAATACAATCGATTTACTAAATCGATACAACGACATATTAATAAAAGTCTAGATCACACCACAATAACTATCTAATCTTCGAATTAGAAATTTCCATTCTCTTCCCAATTAAGATTACTCGGTCTACTTGGGAAGAATACTAACGCTCTCGAAAAATCCGTAGCCGTTTTCTCGTCGATCCATTTGTTCTTCGCATACATCTCCACTTGAGCATCTTGATAAGCCGCTAGATGATCAAATTGAAGCTTCGCCTGCCATTCCAGATGTTCAATTTGATGATACATCTCATGGAGGCGATCTCCAATACTTTTGAATTCCGCTTCAAGCTTATCTAGACGACTTGAAATTTTCTCCAAACTTACAGTGATAAAACCATTGAAGTAAGGTTGAGGATCCTTTGAACCTCATCTCTAGCCTCTTCACCAAGATTTCTTCTCTCCATTTCTTCAAAAGTCCTCTCTAATCTCTCAAGAATGAAGTGTCTAGGTCATAATTTTGGTTGCTTACGGATTGGGGACGAAGATGGGGTGATATAAAGGAGAAAATCGTGTGAAAAATTGAAAATTTTCGGTTTTTACATGATCTAGTAACTGTGGCGCTTAGGCGCCGGACCCATCGATACACAGTTTATTCTAGCGCTTAGGCGCCGAATTCTGGCGCCTAGGTGCCAATACCATGTTCAACACCGTTTCGCCTATCGTCAAATTTCAAAGTTTCGTTATCTAAAATAGGTAAATTAGAATGGTAAGATCCATATAAACTTAGTAACACAAATTATAAATAATCATTATGAAGGTTAACTTGATCTCCTTTTTACTCACATATGAAATGGAGTGATCCAACGTCCAAATTTTATATACTTCGAGATAATTTTTAGCTTAAGTCAATGAAGACTTGTTAGTATCCAATTTTCTAAAGTTGTATAAAATTAGTTAAGACCAAGGTATAACCTTACATTGAAAATGTAAAAACATACAAAAATAACTATGGGTTGCCACCCACAAAGCGCTTGGTTTAACGTCGTCAGCCCGACTTAAATAAGTCTTTAATCAGGTTGACTTAACTCGTAAGCCTCTTTATAAATCATTTTAATGTCTCTCAAATAAGGCTTCAGTCTTAATCCGTTATCTTTAATATCCACAGCTCCATAATGGTATACTTTCTCAATTATATATGATCTCATCCATTTAGATCTTAATTTTCCAGGGACAAGTCTTAAACGAGTATTAAATAATAATACTTCTTGTCCAGGCTCGAATATTTTTCCTGAAATCTTTTTATCATGTAATATCTTCATTTTCTCTTTATAATTTTTTGCATTTAAATATGATTCATTTCTTATTTCATCCATCTCAATTAGTTGTAATAATCGTTTTTTTTCCTGCAGTATTCAAATTAAAATTAAACTCCTTTATCGTCCACTAAGCTTTATGTTCAAGTTCAACAGGTAAGTGACAATGTTTACCATAAATTAACCGGTAAGGTGACATTCCGATTGGTGTCTTATAAGCTGTTCTACAAGCCCATAATGCAGAATCAAGTCTATCAATCCAATTAGTTCTTTTAGGATTAACAGTCTTATCTAAAATTCTTTTAATTTCTCTGTTTGATACTTCAACCATTCCACTTGTTTGAGGGTGATACGCAGTTGCAATTCTTTGTTTGATTCCAATTTTTTCCAGCAATGATTGAATTCTTATATTTCTAAAATGACTCTCATAATCTGTGATAATTACCTTAGGCATTTCAAATCTTGAAAAAATCATTTTCTTTAAAAAATTTGAAACACTTTTGGAATCACAGTTAGGTAAAGCTACAACTTCAATCCACTTTGAAACATAATCAACTAGTAATAAAATATAAATCTTTCCAGATGATGGTACAAATGGTCCCATAAGTCTAAACCCCATATATCAAAAATTTCAACTTCCAAAATATAGTTTAAAGGCATTTCATCTTTTCTAGATATATTTCCCATCCTTTGATATCGATCACATCTTTTCACATAATGTCTCACATCTTTGAACAATGTAGGACAATAAAAATTCCGAATTTAAAATTTTAAATGTAGTTTTATCTACTCCAAAGTGTCCTCCGAAATCGGAATCATGACATTTTTGAATAATAGCAAAAGTTTCTTCATAAGGTACACATCTTCGAATTACAAAATCTCTTTCTAATTTAAATAAATGACGATCTTCCCAAATATAAGATTTAGCATCATTTTTAAATTTCTTAATATATTTGTTATTCAATCCATAAGGTAGAATATTGCTAACTAAATAGTTAACTATATCCGCATACCAAGGTGTTTGGCATCCTTGAACAACATATAAATGTTCATCAGGAAATTTTTCATTTATATTTTCCTCAGTAATAACATCATTCTTAATTCTAGATAAATGATCAGCAATTTGGTTATCAGTTCCTTTTCTATCTACTATTTGAAAATCAAATTCTTGTAGAAGTAAAACCCATCTTATCAGTCTAGGCTTAGCATCTTTTTTTGACATAAAATATTTAATAGCGGAATGATCAGTTCTTAATTTAGCAGTTTTAGAAGGAGGAAAATCTTTAGCAAGGAATTTTTGTGCCATTTCAGCCCATGTTTTAATAGAACCTGTTGCTAATGAGTTCAACCACATCTTTGATTTATCTCTTAAAGAAAAAGGAAAGAGTCTAAGTCTAATAACATCATCAGAAACATTATTATATTTAAAGGTAACACAAAGTTCTAAAAAACTAGCAAGGTGTAAATTTGGATCCTCATTTAGTGTTCTCCCAAATTGATTATTTTGAACCATTTGAATAATGAACGGTTTAAGCTCAAAAGAATTAGCATCTACAGTAGGTATTTGAATACTACTATGAAGTTCATCAACTATAGGGTTAGCATAATCCCTTAATGGTTTTTAAACATTTTGTTCGTTAATTTCAATTGGATTTTGTAAATTATTATGTAAATTAGTCATCTCTTGATATTGTTGAATTTGTTTTCCTTTTTTAATTCTTCTAACAGTTCTTTCTAATTCAGAATCTAAAGATAATAATCCTTCAGATCCAGAACTACACATAAAAAGTAAATAAAAAGTAAAATAGCAAGAAATAAAATTATATTTTTTTTATTTTTATTTTTGTTTTTGTTTTGTTTTTTTATATGTTTTTATATTTTATATATTTGACAATAAAAGAAATAAATAAAATAAAATATTTAAAATCTATAAATTTTGCCTCCCCGGCAACGACGCCAAAAACTTAACCCTCGATCCGCAGCAATGCACCAAAAACTTGGTTTGCAATCGCCAAACAATGCCGTAATTTATGCTATCAAATATATGTTATAGCCAATACTTTGACTTAAATAAAAATAGCGGCTAGTGTATATAAATATAATTTTATGGAAAATATTTTACACACTAGGGGTACTACGCAAGTATACGTATTGTTTTAAGTAATATAGGGCTTTAAATAAAGACCCTAATATCGATCCCACGAGGAGGATTATAGATTTTTTTTAATAAATATTTTGATTTTATTTTTATGTATTTCTTTTAAAGTAAAAATTGATATTTAATTTACTAGATGCAAAAATAAAGCAGTAATAAAGTAATGATTGATGTAAATAAAAATAAGCAAACAACTTTCTTCCTTTTAATTAATCCAAGACTTTTTTTAGATAATGTAATATTCGTGGAGAATATAAATTTATTGTATTGTGCCAAACAGAAGCATTCTTATTCTTTACCTTCGTTTGATAGTATAAAGAATATTGGCTAATCTATAGATCAGGTCTGGATGTATTGTTAGTAGAATGAGTTAATCTAGGCTCACACTATTAGATGTCCAAGGGTGGCTATGGTCGGCCCTACTAGTGACCCTTTCCTTCTCTATAAACCAAATTACAAGAATTTAGCCTGTCACTCTAAAAACTTATCAATTCTACGCCCATTAAATATTATCTTCCTATTTATTTGCACTTAACCTTGAATAACCCGCACAAGACCTTCGACTACCCAAGGATTCATGTGATATCTACTAGTTAAGAATTCATCTCCTTCTAGGTCTCAAAACTCTTCAACAGATTTTAACAATTTAAATGGCCAATTTAAATAGTAAATTAAGATCCGGTATTAATATCATCACAATGTTTAAAAGATATATATAGTTTTAATTCTCCAACGAATGCTATATTATCTTATTTATCTTTTCATAATTGAAAGGAGAAGGTAAAGTAACTACTCATAACACATTGAATTTAAACAACAAAACATGTAAATGAAACTTTGAATCAAAATACAAATACTTATCTCAAGTGTTTCTCCAACTGAACCTCTGAATCCTTCTTACTCCAAAGTAAATAGACTTCAAAAGCACCGACTCTTCAAATACTCTCAATACAAACTCTAAATAAACTCACTAATTAATAAAAGAAACTATAAATATGACCCTTAAAATATTTCTCTAATTTCTCTCTCTAAATGGACTATGGGGCTAGGGGACTTGGTTAGGCGTTGGTGGTTCTTGGGACTTGGTTAGGCGTTGGTGGTTCTTGGGCCTGGGCATTTTTTTCTGAAGGAGTAGCCTCCTACTTATAGGCTTCAAGGGTTGCCTTGAGGCATCTCTTCAAAATGTGTCCATGTTCAATGAATCTTCTAGAAGGTGTGTCTGGCGCCTAGGCGTCGGACTCCGCGTCTAGTTCTTCGCACCTCTTCACTTTGGATCGCACCTCTTCGCGATCCTAACCGTTTCCAAGCGTTTAAATATAATGTATCACATGTCCTATAATCCAAGAATAATTGCCAATCTTCTAGATGGTCCAATAACTGCTAACACCAACAAAATAACCGTCCAAAAGTCGTCAAAAATCTTACAGAATTCTGTATCAAACTGACACTTAGGTGCCGGATTCTGACGCCTAGGCGCCAGGTGACCGTCGATCCGCAGCAATGCTCCAAAACTTGGTTTGCAATCGCCAAACAATGCAGTAATATATGCTATAAAAAATATGTTATAGTCAATATTTTGACTTAAATAATAATAGCAACTAGTTTATATAAATATAATTTTATGGAAAATATTTTACACACTAGGGGTACTACGCAAGTATACGTATCGCTTCAAGTAATATAGGGCTTTTAAATAAAGACCCCAGTATCGATCCCACGAGGAGGATTATAGATTTTTCTTTTAAATATTTTGATTTTATTTTTATGTATTTTATTTAAAGTTAAAAAGTTGATATTTAATTTACTAGATGCAGAAATAAAGCAGTAAAAAAAGTAATGATTGATGTAAATAAAATAAGCAAACAACTTTCTTCCTTTCAATTAATCCAAGACTTTTTTTAGATAATATAATATTCGTGGAGAATATAAATTTATGGTATTGTGCCAAATAGAAGCATTCCTAATCTTTACCTTCGCTCGATAGTATAAAGAACATTGGCTAATCTATAGATCAGGTCCGGATGTATTGCTAGTAGAATGGGTTAATCTAGGCTCACACTACTAGATATCCAAGGGTGGCTATGGTCGGCCCTACTAGTGACCCTTTCCTTCTCTATAAACCAAATTACAAGAATTTAGTCTGTCACTCTAAAAACTTATCAATTCTACGCCTATTAAATATTAACTTCCAATTTATTTGCATTTCTCCTTCTATAACCCGCGCAAGGCCTTCGACTACCCAAGGATTCATGTGATATCTACTAGTTAAGAGTTCATCTCCTTCTAGGTCTCAAAACTTTTCAACAGATTTTAACAATTTAAATAGTAAATTAAGATCCAATATTAATATCATCACAATGTTTAAAAGATATATATAGTTTTAATTCTCCAACGAATGCTATATTATCTTATTTATCTTTTTATAATTGAAAGGAGAAAGTAAAGTAACTACTCAGAACATATTGAATTTAAACAACAAAACATGTAAATGAAACTTTGAATTAAAATACAAATACTTATCTCAAGTGTTTCTCCAACTGAACCTCTGAATCCTTCTGACTCCAAAGTAAATAGACTTCAAAAACAATGACTCTTCAAATACTCTCAATACAAACTCTGAATAAACTCACCAATTAATAAATGAAACTATAAATATGGCCCTTAAAATATTTCTGTAATCTCTCTCTAAATGGAACTATAGGATCTCTATCTCTAATTTTAGGCTATATGGGGCATGGGGCTAAGTTGTGTGTTTTTCTCTGAAGGAGTAGCCTCCTATTTATAGGATTCAAGGGTTGCCTTGAGGCACCTCTTCAAAATGTGTCTAGGTTCAATGAATCTTCTAGAAGGTGTGTCTGGCGCCTAGGCGCCGGGTTCCGCGTCCAGTTCTTCGCACAGCTTCACATTGGATCGCACCTCTTCGTGATCCTAACCATTTCCAAGCGTCCAAATACAATGTATCACATGTCCTATAATCTAGGAATAACTGTCAATCTTCTACATGATCCAATAACCTCTTACACAGTCAAAATAACCGTCTAAAAGTCGTCAAAAATCTTACAGAATTCTGCATCAAACTGGCGCTTAGGCGCTGGATTCTGGCGCCTAGGCGTCAGGCCAATTATTTTGACAAGTTTGTATTTTGGCTCTATTTTTGCTCATTTTTGCTCCTTTTTCATCTTTTTTTATTTCTTGAAATTTTTGCACCACCTACATCCAAAACACAAAAATACCTTTCATTAAAGCATAATATCCTTAAGAATTTGATAAAAATCAAGGCATAAAAATAGGTTTTTTTTCATGGATCAAAATCCCCCAAACTTAAACGTTACTTGTCCTCAAGTAACCCTTTTTTTACTATAAAAAATGTATAACATTTGGAATAAAAGGTAAATATTTAAGATTTCTTAGAATTTTTGATTTTATAAAGGCTTTAGTAAATTATTAACCAAATTTTACTAACTAAGTTTAATTTTAAGAATTTAAAGAATATTTAACTACCAAATCATAAGATTTCAAAAATTTTTCATTCACTTCGAGAATAATTGTAGTTTATTATATTAAGATCACATAAATTATTTACAAGAAAAAGATCTTCTTGAAAATATTTTCTAATAAAGATTCATGCATAAAAATTAAGTAAAATATGTAATCAGTTTTCTTCTTATAAGCTAATTCAACTGAAGCCAATTTTTGATTAGGCATCTCCTCAAGCTTCTCCTCTCTCTTTTCTCTTTTTTTTTTTTATATAGAGAGGATTACTATATCTGGATAGCCTGTTAATGGTTTTGAACTTCACTATCCTTAACTTATATTTTCAAACTTATACATTTTCACTTAATTATTATAACATGAAAAGATTTCAAAAAGAATTTCAATATTTTCTTTTTCAAGTTATAATTTTTGATTTCTTAATACTTCTAAAATTCAATTATTTCTACTATGAATAGAAAAATTTCTTAATCTTACTCTTCTTTAAGTTGAATAATTTTATTCTTAAAATCAATCAAAGTTATTAAAATTTTGGTTAAGTCTACTAAATTATTTATAATTTCAAAAATTTAAACGATCTTAAATAGATTTGTCATTCCTATGTTATGTTAATATTTTTTTTTTTAGAAAATATTAGTTCATTAAGGACAAATAAAATTTAAATTTGCATGTATTATCCCTTCCCCCAAACTTAAGTTTTAGTATATCATTTTAAAAAAAATTAGTATGAAAGAAAGAAAGGTATAATTTAAAAAGGAATTTTTATTAGTATGTAAAAACATTCTAAAAAGAAAAATTTACTTCTACACATGCTTTTTATGAATATCACTAAAATAATGAAGCATATATAAAAGTAAGCGAGGCTCATATATATATATATATATATATATATATATATATATATATATATATATATATATATATATATATATATATATATATTATCAATAGCTGAATTAAATGACTATACTATTCAAAGTAACAAAAACAGAACAACATGACTAACTATTTAAGAATACTAAACAGTAGGCTGAAACCGAAATAAACATTAATTCATCCAAATTTCAGTCTTCAACACAATACACTGAATATCTAAAACAGTCTCAACAATCAAACAATCCACACGAAGTTTCATAAACAAATCTACACTAACAAACAACAAACAACAAACCACCAACAGTACTAGCAAACAAGAAATAAACTAACAACAGAATCAGCACATCTCAGAGGTAAATCAAGCTACTAATCACTATTTGTAGCCTCATCATCGTCATTACCAAAAGAAAACTCCACATCCTTTGGATCAACATACGGTGTAAATCTAGGATAGGTAGGAAACTGAATATCATGCTCACCCTTCAAGAATCTCATTAAAGACTCTGAATACTCAGCATCATAATCACTTTTCCTTTGGGCATAATCAGATAGATGATCAATCTTCTTATCTATAGTATCTACTCTGCAGTGAGTTAGAAATAACTCATTCTGCAGCCCTAGAAATTGATCATGCATCGATTCCCACAAACTAGATGGTGGCTCAGTAGTAGAAGTAGAAGGTCTAGATATAAAAACTCTACCTGGAGTAGGTACAGAAGTAGAAGGACCAGTAGATCTCTTCCTCGAAGAAGATCATAAATGCTAACACTCTCATGCCCAATTGGCTTTGTAGTCTTCAACTTCTCCTCTGATATATCAGCAGAAACTCCATTGCTCATGCATAAAGAATGAATCAAGGATGGAAATCCTAATCCCACAGAAGTGCTGGATCTAGCAATTGATTCCACTGACTCATAAATAATACTGCCAACATCCATCGGCTTCCTCTCCTGAATGCAGTAGTTCAGGATAGCTCGATCTCTGGTAACTTCGCTCAGGTGGTTGGAAGGTAGAAGTGTAGCAGAAATAAAATAACGCCATGCCTTTGAAATACCATTTAGCTTAGAAGATTTGAAGTTTACCCGTTTGTCGTTCGGGATCTTCCAAGTTCCAGTGCCATCGATCGGATATGCAATAATCATCTCAAGATCTCCCTCAGATGGAGATAAACCAGAATAGTAGCACTCGATGGTAGGTGGCAGGCCGTAGAAAATATTCATCCGTTCCGGAGTAAATCCTACTCCGACACCTCTAATGAAACTTCGTATTCTTCCGCATCCAAAAAGTTGACATAAAACTCGCGTACAATAGGAATAATGGCAACAGCAGTGAAATAACAGAATCGTTGCCAGTTGTGTGTAACGATCGTGTTCTCAATCGTTTCACCAGGATTGTAAAAACTGTGCTCGGAGATAAACTTTCTTGACGCCGCAAATTCGTGATAACAAAAATGCGCTGCCGCAGTCGAAAACTTGCTGCTGTCGAAATTTTCTCGTGCCTTTCCTCGCTTAGATTTTGGTGTCATCTAAACGTGAAATAAAACACAAATAAATTTAGGAATCAAAGATTTAAACTCTTTTTAATCTTGAGAAACTTAAAATGAGTTTAAGAATCCATGGAGAAACTCTAAAAATCAAAATTTTTCTCAAAATTTTGGTTTTTAGCAAAAAATAGGAAAGACTAGGGTAAGAATTAAAAATAAATTGATTAGAAGGTAGATCTGACCTCGAGATGAAGAAATCAAGTGATTTCGGGCTTAAAAACTTGATGTTTTGACCTCAAAATGGATCTAGAGGGTGGGATTTTGCAAAAAAAGAGGAAGGGGATGAAGCTTAGGCGTCAACCATGGCTAATGGGATTTAAATGTTAATTTTCGTTAAGCAGGCCGAACCGGCGCCTAGGCGCCATACTCGCCTTTCACAAAAATCACTTTAAAAATTTTATTTCCACGAAAACTCATAAACTCAACTTCCAATTACTCATATTAGAGTAGTGCTTCAGTTTCTAACTTCCAAAATATTTTCCAAAAATTTTAAAAATTAGAAATTAAATCCACCAATTAAACACAAGGTTTAAATCAAACTCTTCTAATTCCATTCATAATCTTCAATTTTGGCCCAATACAAAAAAGATAAGTATAGTAAATATGATTCAAGTCCTAACAAACAATCAAACTACACAATTTCAAAGAAAATACAACACACATTGAACAATAAATCAAACACACCAACAATACAATCGATTTACTAAATCGATACAATGACACACTAATAAAAGTCTATATCACACCACAATAACTATCTAATCTTCGAATTAGAAATTTCCATTCTCTTCGCAATTAAGATTACTCGGCCTACTTGGGAAGAATACTAACGCTCTCAAAAAATCCGTAGCCGTTTTCTCGTCGATCCATTTGTTCTTCGCATACATCTCCACTTGAGCATCTTGATAAGCCGCTAGATGATCAAATTGAAGCTTCTTCTGCCATTCCAGATGTTCAATTTGATGATACATCTCATGGAGGCGATCTCCAATACTTTTGAATTCCGCTTCAAACTTATCTAGATGACTTGAAATTTTCTCCAAACTTACAGCGATAAAACCAGTGAAGTAAGGTTGAGGATCCTTTGAACCTTCGTCTCTAGCCTCTTCTCCAAGATTTCTTCTCTCCATTTCTTCAAAAATCCTCTCTAATCTCTCAAGAATGAAGTGTTTAGGTCATATTTTGGTTGCTTACGGATTGGGGACGAAGATGGGATGATATAAAGGAGAAAATCGTGTGAAAAACTGAAAATTTTCGGTTTTTACACGATCCAGTAACTGTGGTGCTTAGGCGCGAAATCTGGCTCCTAGGCGCCGGACGCATCGATATACAGTTTATTCTAGCGCTTAGGCACTGAATTCTAGCGCCTAGGTGCCAATACCATGTTCGACTCCGTTTCGCCTATCGTCAAATCTCAAAGTTTCGTTATCCAAAATAGGTAAATTGGAATGGTAAGATCAATATAGACTTAGTAACACAAATTATAAACAATCATAATGAAGGTTAACTTGATCTCCTTTTTACTCACATATGAAATGGAGTGATCCAACGTCCAAATTTTATATACTTCAAGATAATTTTTAGCTTAAGTCAATGAAGACTTGTTAGCATCCAATTTCCTAAAGTTGTATAAAATTAGTCAAGACCGAGGCATAACCTTACATTGAAAATGTAAAAACACACAAAAATAACTATGGGTTGCCTCCCACAAAGTGCTTGGTTTAACGTCGTCAGCCCGACCTAAATAAGTCTTTAATCAGGTTGACTTAACTCGTAAGCCTCTTTATAAATCATTTTAATCTCTCCCAAATAAGGCCTTAGTCTTAATTCGTTAACTTTAAATATTTTTCCTGTTTTGGGGTCTTTAATATCCACAGCTCCATAATGGTATACTTTCTCAATTATATATGGTCCTATCCATTTAGATCTTAATTTTCCAGGAAAAAGTCTTAAACGAGTATTAAATATTTATACTTCTTGTCCAGGCTCGAATATTTTTCCTGAAATCTTTTTATCATCTAACATCTTCATTTTCTCTTTATAAATTTTTGCATTTTCATATGATTCATTTCTTATTTCATCCATCTCATTTAATTGTAATAATCATTTTTCTCTTGCAGTATTCAAATCAAAATTAAACTCCTTATCGCCCAATAAGCTTTATGTTCTAGTTCAACAGGTAAGTGACAATGTTTACCATAAATTAACCGGTAAGGTGACATTCCGATTGGTGTCTTATAAGCTGTTCTATAAGCCCATAATGCGAGAATCAAGTCTATCAACCCAATCAGTTCTTTTAGGATTAACGATCTTCTCTAAAATTCTTTTAATTTCTCTCGTTTGATACTTCGACCATTCCACTTGTTTGAGGGTGATACGCAGTTGCAATTACGTGTTTGATTCCAAATTTTTCCAGTAATGATTGAATTCTTATATTTCTAAAATGACTTCCACCATCTGTGATAATTACCTTAGACATTCCAAATCTTGAAAAAATCATTTTCTTTAAAAATTTTGAAACACTTTTAGAATCACAGTTAGGTAAAGCTACAGCTTCAATCCACTTTGAAACATAATCAACTGCTAATAGAATATAAATCTTTCCAGACGATGGTACAAATGGTCTCATAAAGTCTAAACCCCATATATCAAAAATTTCAACTTCCAATATATAGTTTAAAGGCATTTTATCTTTTCTAGATGTAATTCCCATCCTTTGACATCGATCACATGTTTTCACATAATGTCTCACATCTTTGAACAAGGTAGGCCAATAATATCCTGAATTTAAAATTTTAAATGAAGTTTTATCTACTCCAAAGTGTCCTCCAAAGTCAGAATCATGACATTTTTGTAATAGCAAAAGTTTCTTCATAAGGTACACATCTTCGAATTACAGAATCTCTTCCTAATTTAAATAAATGAGGATCTTCCCAAATATAAGATTTAGCATCATTTTTAAATTTCTTAATATATTTGTTATCCAATCCATAAGGTAGAATATTGCTAACTAAATAGTTAACTATATCCGCTTACCAAGGTGTTTGACATCCTTGAATAACATATAAATGTTCATCAGGAAATTTCTCATTTATATTTTCCTCAGTTATAACATCATTCTTAATTCTAGATAAATGATCAACAATTTGGTTATCAGCTCCTTTTCTATCTACTATTAGAAAATTAAATTCTTGTAGAAGTAAAACCCATCTTATCAGTCTAGGCTTAGCATCTTTTTTTGACATTAAATATTTAATAGCGGAATGATCAGTATGAACTATGCATTTGTTACCAAGAAGATAAGGTCTAAATTTATCAAAGGCATAGACTATAGCTAAAAGCTCTTTCTCAGTAGTAGTGTAATTTCTTTGAGTTTCAGTAAGAGTTTTACTACCATAATATATAACTTGAAAATTTTCTCATATTTTTGTCCTAATACAGCTCCAATTGCAAAATCACTTGCATCACACATTAATTCAAAGGGTTTATTCCAATTAGGTGCAATAATTATAGGTGCAGTTATTAATTTTTCTTTTAAAATATTAAAAGCATTAATACAGTCTTCATTAAATTCAAATTTAGCCTCTTTTTCCAATAAATGACAAAGAGGTTTAGTAATTTTAGAAAAATCCTTTATATATCTTATATAAAATCTAGCATGTCCAAGAAAAGTTCTCACATCAATAACAGTAGTAGGTGATTGCAGTTCAGCAATAATTTTCACTTTTGCTTGATCAACTTCCATCCCTTTTAGTGAAATTTTATAACCAAGTTCAATGCCTTTTGTGACCATAAATTGACATTTTTCCCAGTTCAGAACTAAATTTGTTTCTTCACATCTTTTCAGAACTTTGGAAATATTTTCCAAACAAGATTCAAAAGAAGTTCCAAAGACTGAAAAATCGTTCATAAATATTTCAATTCCTTTGTCAATCAAATCACAAAATATGGACATCATACATTTGCAGGTGCATTACATAAACCGAAAGGCATTCTTCTAAACGCAAATGTTCCAAAAGGAATTGTAAATGTTATTTTCTCTTGGTCCTCAGGAGTGACAGGTAATTGATGATAACCAGAATATCCATCCAGAAAACAGAAATATGAGTGTCTGTTGACCTCATTTTTTATGAGGTCTTTTGCTTCTCTCTTTAGTACTTAGGATCTAGCCTTAGGCATTTCCTTTGACTAATCTTAGAGGACTAGAAATGGAACCTACCACTTAGAAATTCAAACACCTCTTAACTCCCTGCAAACCCCACAAGCTTGATTGTAGACCCCTAATCACCTAGAGGGTTGAAATCAAAAGTGAAGGTTTAAAGGATGAGTTCCCCATAAGACTCTTTGGCCTTAGGACCACCTTGGGTAGCTTGGTCTGGTGAAGGTTAACTTACACACTCACTACACTCATACTCTACACTCCCACACACACAATCCAAATCCTAAAACCACACCCATACCCAACTTGACTCCTTGACTCATGTAGGTAATTCATATGGATGGACCTTAACCCCTAAGCCCCTGGCTAAGAGGGTTAGGAACAACATAGTGAATACCTCAAATGAGTCCTCTCATGGCTCATATAGGCTTAATATGGCTTCATTGCTCAATCAAAGTGATTCCATTTCACTCATATTTGATCAATCTTCTTTTTTACAAAATTTCAATTTTTGACCCGGGGACCCTACACCTGTCAAACCTACCAAAAGCCCTTAAAATTGCCCAAATCCTCCAAAATTCCCAAATCACCCAAAATTCCCCAAAATTAGCCCTAAACATTTCCTCACCAATCAAATTGATCATCCATAGCCAAAAATACCAAAGATTCCAAAAACACCCCCCCAATACCCTTCAAATACCCAAAATACCCCTCTTAGCCAAAAAATCCAAAAACTTAGAAAATTCCCAGAAAATTCCAGAACATCCAAAATATTCCCAATTTCATTTTGTTCAACTACGCCATGGGCTGACTTTGTCAATTTACCCCACTTTTTCCAAAACCCCCAATTTAGCCCATTCTTAACCCAAATGAACCCAATGTCGAACCAAACCTCCCCAATTGACCCCAATTTTGGTCCAATTCAATTCTAAACTTCAATTTAACATCCACAATATCAATTTAGACCAAATACAAGTCCAATTTTATTGAAATTTGGATTCAATTCCAATTTGGAGCCTAAAGCCCAATTTTGACCCATGACCTAAACTTGACCCAATTTGACCCAATTCAACTCCAATTGATCCCAAATCTTTCCCAAACCTTCATAACATCCCCAAAAACAAAACACTAACATGATTTGCCCAAAATTTGGACCCAAACCCCACTCAAATTCAACCCAAAACCAAAAGACCCAATTTTGACCTAAACCCAAACCTAACCCAAATAAGCCCAAACCCCAAAATCAAAACCCAACCAAAGTCAAAACCTCTTTGAAACAATCCCATAAACATTTCCCAACATTAATTTTACATCAATTTCAACCCTAGCCCAACATTGGCCCAAGTTAGCCCAATTTGGCCTACATTGGCCCATTTACAAAAGAAGCCTAAATCCAACCCAATTCAAACCCAAATCACTCCAAATCACTCATGACATATCCCTAAACCAAACCCAACAATTATTTAGCCCAAACTTATACAAAATTCCCATCCATGAATTCATTCTTAAACCTAAAGGCCCATCCCCTTTAGCCTTCCTAAAAGCCCATCAAAAATGATTTTAAAAGGCCCAAAATTCATCCAAAGCCCACATGACACTTCCCCTCATCATCCATTTAATCAAAATCACCCCTAAGTTTCAAAATCATCATTAAACCATTCCAAATCAAGCTTCATGAAAATTCTTCACCAAAAGTACCAAAATTCCTAAATTCTACTTCCGTGAAATCAAGCCAAGCCATCCTAAGCCATAGGCAAGCCATGAAGCCATGCATGAGCCACATGGAAGCCATGAGAGCCTCTTTACATGTCACCATGCCATTTTGGGCAAAAGGAGGAGACTCTTTCCTTAATCTCCTAAAGTCATTAGCCGTAACCATTTTTCCCCTTAACCCAAATTTAATCCAAATATATTTGGATAAGGACTTCTCCATGCCAAACCAGCTGATTCCTTTGACTCCCCACAACACCCAAAGCCACCTTGAAGGGTGAACCAAGCCCAAAAGGTGGACTTGACCAAATCAAGCTAAAATTGGCCTTCCCCCATGCCATTTTAATCCAAGATTTTGACAAATGGCAAACCCCAATTGCCTACACTAAACCCCAACCCTGACCCACCTGAACCTGAGGGTGACCCATGCCTGCCGGCCAGCCGCCTGGATCGCCGGAAAACACCACACCTGAGAGCTCACATGTGAGCAAACATTGAAATTCTTCCTTGCTGAGCTACCCCAAGTCCAGTGGCTGCCATGGCTGTTCCTCCCTTGACCTAAGCAGCTGATCCCAAGCCCTAACTCTCCTTGGGAGAGCCTCCAGCCATGCCTATTTCAACACCATCACCTCTCGGCCAAAGGAGGTGCTAAAAAAACCCTTAAGGAAACTCTGCCAAAATTGTTCCAGACTACTCCCCACACATAGAGAACTTGATCCCCACTGAAATCCCCCTGCCATTTCCTCACCGTGAGCTCAATTTCAGAGTTGAAATCCAAACCCAAAACCAGGACACTTCTCCACAGTGAGCCAATCTCCAAATTGATTGGTCCTACACCTTCACCCGGACCAAGAGAAGAAGTTTACCGGCAAAAGCCCCTCTCCAGGCCGGCCATTGCTTCCAGCCTCCAAGCTTTGTGATCGGGCTTGGTCGAAATCATACTAGACAATTCACCGAGCCGAGGGACTTCATCTGGAGCTTGCTTGGACCCAATCGAACGTGACACAACTCTCAGATTGAAGCTTCACTTCTGCGAGCAAAGGTATGGACTCACTCTTCTTCCCGAGCTTCCAGAGATTCTCAATTTAGTTTGGGTCAATTTCAATACATGTTTACCGTATGGATGTGTTCGTCTCTTCAAGACGAATCCATAGAGCATAAGAACTCGAAAATCTGTTGAGAATCGAGTGAGAAATTAGGGTTAGAAGGTTGACGGTCACGGGTTCACACCAGTCGTAGACGATGACCAGGAGCCGTCGGATCGCGTGTGTATCGAGCGGATGGCCAGGATTGCGCCGGACAGAGTAATGGGACATGAACCACGGGCCACTGGAGCGCTGAGTCGGATGGCGGCGCCGAATCAGGAGACGACGCGTGGCCTTTCGGAGCTGCCGAGGATGGCGTGGCGCCGCGTGGATAAGTAGGAAATTAGGGCTATTTTCTATTTATTTAATTACCAGAACTTTGAAAATGCATAACTTTGTGTAGAAAAATTATAAAAATAAAATAAAAATACCCTCTTGCTCAGTGAACAGAGGAGAATAATGTGAAAAAGAAATCAAGTAATTTCATTAAATATTTTATTTTTAATAATTTATTTACTCTCTGCACTATTTCAATTCTCCATGCATATAGGAAATTCACCATGGCATGAGACCATAGAGCTTTTGAAGCCTCCGAACTTGGGAACATTCCCTGAATTTTCCAAGGTCGAGGCCATCCCTATGAGAAGTTATTGATTTTTCAAATTCATGTCACTATTTTGATTATTTTAATCCAATAATTGGCATGTTGAGAAATAAATTCTAGGAAAATTTGGTGATGTTTCTTATGACCAGAGGACCCTAGGAAAAATAATTTTTGAGTTAATTCACTTTGAACAACCCTAATTGGCCTAAATACCCAAAAGTGAACTTTAATTAATTAGGGTTAACCATTCATCAAATTAACTTAAAAATTATTCTCCACTGTCCTTTAGGGATAGGAGAACACTACATAAAAATTTGAAAACAATTGGACTTGATTAACCCCACCAAATGGGTTAATTAAGCCTCTTAAGTAATAATGGGTAAAATTAAACTTTAAAAATTTATAATTCACAAAATACTTTTAAAAAATTCACAAAATTGGTTTTGGAGCCTCTTTGATATCAGAGGAATTTAAGAAAATTAAAATTGCAATTTTCTAAAAAAGTTGATTTTTAAGCTTATTTTAATATTTTAATAATTAAAAAATAATAAAAATCACAAAAATATTAAAAATCACCAAAATGTCACATTTTGAATTCTAATCACTTAGGAACAAACCAAATATTTTCCCTAAGTCCCTAGGGTAAGATATTGAATTTTAAAGGCTTAATGTAATTTTTAATATTAAAAAATGTATTTTTCCAACCTTTTCACTAAAATAATTCTAATAAATCAAAAAAAAATCAGAAAATTATAAAAATTGGTTTTTGATTTCTCTGATATCAGAAAGATTTTTGAAAAATATAAAATTCATTTTTTAACCTTTATTTTATTTTTAAATGAATTAATACTCCAACATTCAAAATAATTATAATAAATAAAATAAAATTCAAAAAATCACCAAAACTGGTCCAAGTGGTCATCTAGTCATTAGCAATATCCCATAATTTTATTAAGGATAGAAACATTTCCTTGGCCATGTTATTGAATTTTCCTTGAAAACCCCTATTTTCCATTAAAAATAATTACATAAATAAATTAAATACAGAAAAATCACATTTTCTCCTCTAATGTCTAAATTGACATGTAAGTGAGGTCACATAAAAATTTCAAGTTCATTTGAGCTTAATTTAGTGAGTTATAGAATTATTAAGCTTGAAGGGCAAAATGGTAATTAAAATTTTCAACCTTTAATTAAAATTTTAAGATTAATCAAAAGGGGAGAGTAAAATATTTGATTTTAAACTGATTTTGGATGATTGAAACTTAAATGGTTAAGGGTAGAAACCCACCAATCATTTTAAGAATAATTAAAGTAAACCTTAATTAATTAATTAATTAAATTTGGAAGATTAATAAAAATTTTTGAAATTATAAAGTAGGGATATTATTTGAGAGGATATTTATTCTTTAATTTGAAAATCCCTAAATAAATCACTTCAATAATACTTAATTCTTAATTAAAAGATTAAAATAATAATCCAAATTAAAATTAAATTAAATTAAATTAAATTTAATTTAATTTAATTAAAAATTAAATTAAATTAAATTAAATTAAATTAAAATTAAAATTAAATTAAATTAAATTAAATTAAATTAAATTAAACTAAGTCAAAAAAATAAATTAAATTGAAATTAAATTTAAACTAAAGTAAATTAAATTAAATTAAAATCATTTAACAACAAACCTAAATGAAATTATTAAGAATTAAACCTAAAATAACTTGAACATTATTCCAAACTTAAACTAATTTTCTATAATTAAATAAAAATTTAAAATTAAATCATTAAGTCTAAATCATCAAAATACTTCGATAACTTGATTTGCCCTTTTAAAGCTCTTATTATTATAACTCTTAAATGAAACATCAAGTGAAGTGTTACCTCACTTATAGGATATTCAAATGTCCTAAGTTCACTGAGCAAAAGAATAAAACTTAAACTCCCAGATGATTAATTCACTTGTATAATTAAATTCTCTTGGACTTAAAACGATCCTAGAAATATTGAAAAGATGTTTAAGATTTGTCTTAAGCACTTCCTCAATATGATAGGACGTTTATAAGAACAATTGAACTTAATTGTTTCTTTGATGAAGAAAATCGTCCTTAAACCAAAGTACAAGAACCTAGATGTCATAAGAGATGACTAGCTATAGGATTAGGACTTTGATAGATAACCTAAACCTTTCCCTTAGCTTTACCTAGGTACTTGTTGAAATATTTAAATTCCTTAACATGTGTTTTAAGTGCAGCTTGGGATGACGGGAAGACCCTCCAGGTACGCTTTTATTTTATTGCAATTTACTTTATTGCAAATGCACTTTACCTTTCTTGCATGATAAACAACTGTTGCATGAAAACCAAAACCTTTAGGGTAGTCCCTGAACTGAAACCAGAACTAAATTAAAAATCACTGCAAGATAAAATTCACCGCCATAATATTTCAAAATATAAAACAACTCAAAATTTAATCATAAACAGAACACAAAACTACAATTGCAACTAAATTAAAACGTCTCGTTGAATGATCGGGAATACCTCGGATGATGTAACCCACGTGTTGCTAACGGGATTTCCCACGGTCTAAATGAAAGTGTGGAACTCATTCGGTTGAGTTTAGTAAATTCATACTGGACTAAGTGAATTCGATGAAAATAACGGTGTCGGGATGACGGAACCGTGGGATCTTAATCGGTTCTGTTCTAATAACTTTAAGATTTGTTTTAACTAAAACACTAAAAACACTTGGACTTTAAGATTTCTAAAACCAAACTCTTCTCTTCTCTTTTGATTACAATCTTCTAAAACTAAACCTCCGCAACAACAAGGAGCTCGGAGCATGGTGGGCGAGCACGACCATCGTCATCGGCAAAACACTGAATCTACTTCGACAAAACTTTCTTAGAATTAAATAACCAAGCCATAGGACTTCGAGGTAGTTTGCCTAGTGCAACATAAATCCTCAACTCTTCGTTAGGCATTTGCATGATCATGTCATGTAAATTAAGCCCTAACCGGTCTTAGGAATCCGAGGTAGTCGTTTAGTACGACATAAACCCTCATATCTTTGAGGCTATTTGTATGATTTTATCATACAAATATAAGTCCAAATTAATTAAAATTGGCAAGATTGAAATATCAGATAATATTAGGATTTTCTTAAATCCGAGCCAAACAATAGGATAGTTTGAGAAGTTGCCAAGATTCTTCTTGGATCCTCAGCTTCTCCTACCTTTCCCCCTCTGGACTCCTAAAATAAAATGTTCCAAAATTGATCCATTCCCTTTTGAAACTCCAAAATTCAATCCCTTGAAAACCTTAAAATTTGAAATTCTTTAGAGCAAAGTCACTGATCATTATCGAGAGTTTTCTTAAATGATTCACTTCATTTAGGATGTAATTAACTATAGGGGCTTGCCCTTATAGGGAACTTTAAGAACCCAGGTAATATAAACCCTGCTTAATTCATTTATATTATACAGGGGAACTTGTCAGCTTATAAAATTGGTTCGTAGACCAAACGGATGTCATAAATCTTCTAGTTTATTTAACCGAGCCCCATCATCAAGTAGTGTGTCTACTCTCCGGGATAGATATACAGTTTGTGGTGCGGTGCTCGTTTATATAAACTATTCGGGATGTGAGATCAGTTTGATTTCATATCTTAAAATTTTCAAATTTAAAATTATTTTCAAAAATCAAATACTACTTTTCAAATTATTTATTTAAATTAAATTAAAAAAATTCGCCGACAATTTCTGTAGGCGACATCTTTTCAAAAATACAACACTCAACCTAAAAATTTGCCGACAACTTCTGGCAACTCCGCTGGGGACGAGTTCCTCTCTCCATTTTGATCAAATGACTTTGCTTTCATAAATCGGTAGTGAGCCCATGCCCCTAGTGGACCAAACTACTATTCTTTTTGTTGGAATACCCCGTTCATTTCTGTCTTGAACGAGTATAACCAACTCCTTTCGGATTTAGGAGCCACTGTTTAGACACCCCTAAACAGAGAGGTTCCGAGATCCTTTTACCTCTTTTCTGAGGTGGGGTGGACACCCATTAGGTGTTAGTTTAGGAGTGATCCTTCGAGTCGAGAAGTCTTGCATGAGATTTCCTCTTCCTTTCTAATTCTAAATCGAACTCCTTACCTTCTCTATACCTTTGAATATTTTGTTCCTAATGAACAAAACCTCTAATGAATGACTCCTTTTAACTATAACTTCTTTTTATAAATACATGAACAAACATGTGTTCGGACTCCTTTCGATTCCTTTCTTTTCGTCCCGATGAGAAGAAGCATAACTTGGGACTGACAATCAGAATCTACCTTGCAGAAAATCTCTGCCCCAAAGCTATTTTCTCCTTCACCAATGGACTGGACTTCGCTGTTTACAAGGATGAGCTGCCCAACAATGGGATCATCCGTTTCGGGCAAGGATTCGAGAACGCAAATGTCAAGATCACTGACGTTACCCTTTTCACACTTACGGACAAAGTACCTGAAACTGAAGACCTTTGATTGAATTCAACCTAAAGTCAGCCCAAGAGTTCCCTCCCCTGCTAAGGGTTCCAGCTGAGAAGAATACTACTGTCCATAGGAGGACTGTTGTCTCTACCCCCACTGGTCTAGTCGTCTCTGCACCTACCCGGCTTCCGCCAAACTAAAGGGGAAGGAAGTTCAAATTTGTAATGAACATGTTACCATGGAGGGTACAGACTTCCGTACAAGACCTTCTGTTTTTGAAATTGGGTCCAGCTCAAGGGTTCCACCCCCAACACGGACTCAGAGAAGGAACAGAGGTAGGAAGATTGCCAGAAAGGCCAGAGCTGCTGAAGTCGCTTTCTTGGAAGAAATCCCTGAGTACACACCACTACCTGAGTACATACCATTACCTGAGTACACACCGCTTTTGGAAGGAAGTAGATTCCATCCCCTCTCCGCCGCAGCTGACGAGGAGAATGTCCACAAGATTGCTTCTACATTACCTCGACCCGCATACTATAGCGACAGCCGAAAGAAAAGGGCTAGGACTACACCATTTGCCCGACTGCAGACTGTGATAGAAAAATTAGCAAAGAAAGAGAGATGTCCTGTATCAGAAATTTTAAGAAGAATAGGGCGGGCAGCCAAGTCCCGTCTTGGGCCGCGACTAGAGCCCGTTAGCGCCGCAGAGAAGCCGAATAAGAAGATGAAGGCCAGTCCACCTGTTATTGTTTCAGGATTACAGATCAGGGAGGATACCACCTTCCAGCATTCAGCCGACAGACCATCCGGTCCTAGGCCTTCTGCTGCTAGAAGGATGGTATGGCATCCTACTACCGGTCAGTTAAGACCAAAACAACGACCAGAAAAGGAAAGTCTCATCAGAAGACTCGAGTCAGAAAAAAGTGCTACTGCAATAAAGGGGACTCCCGGAAAGGAAGTTCAACAACCATCACAAGACAACTGTGAAACTGCACGAAAAAGACCATTGGAGGATGCTATGGAAAAGCTGAGAACTGACATTCAACGGTTAGCAAGAGAAAGGGAAGAAAAGTTTGGAGATGAAGTTGACTCGTTAGAGTTCATGGATGACGAATATGTGGAGATCAACATGGTTGAGACACGAGCATCGTCAGCTTCGCAAGGTGCCCCAGCAGCTGCGGAAAGAGATGAATCGGAAGCATTAAGAGCACAAATTCGAGAAAAAGATGATACAATCTCTCAAATGGCAAAAAGGATGGAAGAGATGGCTGCAGCTCTAGCCACTCTTCAGAGTCAGGTTCAACCCCAAAGAGAAACACCTTCAGAAGTTATTCATATTACAGACGGAGGAAAAGAGATTACATCCATTAACGGAGACGATCAGCCAAAGAAGGATTCTACTCAGAACATGATTCCAGAGAAGGACATCAAAAACATGGTGGAACAGTAGGTGCGAGAAGCCTTAGCACACTCTAAGAGCAGAGCATCTATTCAGACGGGTAGACCTTACCCCGAAGAATTTGATGCAGTACAATACCCAAAAGGGTTCGTACCACCTCTGTTCAAGACTTTTGATGAGTGCTTGAAATCCTCGACGAGCATGTTGCACATTTTCGTGCCGGTTGTTGCAACGCCGTGGAAGTGACGCTTTACTCTTCCGACGATTCGTCGACGGCCTGTCGGGGATCGCCTTCGATTGGTATGCGAGTTACCAAACGGTTCGGTAAAGACATTTACGGAATTGGAAAATCTCTTCGTGAAACGGTTTGCGGAGCTCAGCACCATATCACCATCGATGACTTAGTGGTGGAGAAACAGAAACCGAACGAGACTTTAGTGGATTACATACTTCGATGGAGAAATCTAAGCATGAAGTGTGAGCCACAACTACAAGAACAACATGCAGTCGGTATTCTGCTTAAAAGCATTCACGGCCCGATAGCACTTCTCTTTAAGGGATTCACAATTAAGACTTTCAAGAAGTTGTTAAGCAAGGCCGGGAGCTTGCAAGAGGAAGCAAAACAATTAAGTTTCGTCGATAAAACAGATAAGCAGAAGCTTACGAAGACATTCGAAAAGAAATCCGGGATCGTCGAGGCAGTCGATAAAGGCAAACAACCAATGCAAATACAGCCGGAGGAGCCGCAGCCCAGCTATCAACAACCTCAACAGAACTACCAACAACCTCAACCCGGTTATCAGCCAACCCAACAATATGAGCAACCGCCTCGCTCACGGCCGCACGTTAAAGGAGCTCATAAATAGAGAATATCCATTCAAGAACGAGGCGAGTGCCAAAGATGTTCCGCAGTTTGATGAAGACTTCGGATTTTCGATCGCGGAACCTAAGAAGCCGGAGGAAGTCAACAAGAAAGACCATCCCAACTACGCCCTTACCACCGGATGCTTGGACATAAGATAGAGGACTTCATCACCTTTAAAAGCCGGCTTGACAACAATCTCCGAAAAGGGAACATAACGATCCCAAAGGAATACATGAAAGAACCCCAGAAAGGAGGTTCTGTCAATGTTATTTCGACGGATCCCATTGTTCCGATAGACCCTTACACAACTGATGATGGATGGAGTACCGCTTGGACGAAGTCATCAAAGAAAATTTTGGGTCGCATCCAGGCCGCTTCGGAGCATATTTCAACTCAGAGTTTGAAACCTGTTAAGCCGGCGCTATCGCTTGCAATTGAAGAATCGCCCCAGGAGGAAAAGACTGTAGAAAAGAAAGAGATTGTAGAAGAAGAAAGGACCGAGGCTCCTAAGGCTAGATTAGGGGCTGCTTATCCTAAGATGGTTGTTTCCGATTCGGGGAAAAATTCCTCGAACCTCTGACTCTGTATGATTATTTGCTCGCTCCAGCGGGATCTTATAATGATAAGAGTTATGGCGTTGGCTACGTTTTGACTGTTTCTAATGATTACGCAACTAACGACAACCAATCTAATCATGATCCCGATTTCGATACCAATAACAATTCTCAAATCATACACAATCTCGACAATCACGATGACAAAGAAGACATTCACCAAGAAGGCTACGAAAGTTCAACAAGCAATGAGTCTATTTGTGAATTTCAAGGAACTCCAATCACAATAGAGTTAGAGCTTTCAGATTCCGAAGCAACTCCAGAAGAACCTGTCATGCCGATTCAAAAGGAGACACCTGTAAACTCAGTACCAGATTCAGAAGAAATCACAGAAGTCAACTTAAGAAGCGGAAAGGTTCTACCTCCGAGAATGGGTCCAAAAGACAAAGGAAAGCAGGTGGTTGTTCAGGAAGAATCAACCCCAGCAGAAGAATTACCCATTCGGGAAGAAACTGAGACACATGATAACAAAGTAGACTATAACATGCTAGCCCATCTTAGGAAACTACCAACCAAACTGAGCATCTACGACGCTCTCATCTTATCAAAAGAGATGAGGGAAGCTCTGATCAAGGCCTTACTTGATCTGGAGATTTGTTTAGCTCAGATGGCCGGAGATTCCTCAGACGAGGTTTGCTCGTTAAAGGAACAATGAGGTGTTACCTTCACGGACGGTGATCTACTACTTGGGATGGCCGATCACAACCGACCATTGTACATTTCGAGTCACAATCGGAAAATTTACGCTCTCCAGAGTATTGGTGGATCCAGGAGCATCGATCAACATAATGAATCTTCGGACGCTAGCATACTTGGAAATTGATGCTCGCGAGCTTGAAGCGGACAAGATGTTACTAAGAGGATTCAACCAGAAAGGAGAAAGAGTACTTGGATCAATAACACTGTTAATGAAGACCGATGACTTAGCAAAGACAATCGCAAAATTCCATATAATTGATTCTATAACATCTTTCAACGCGCTACTGGGTCGACCATGGATACATGAGAACCGGATGGTACCGTCGTCTCTGCATCAATGCATAAAATACTACGAAGGAGGAGAACAAAGGCATTAAGGGTGATTTGCAACCTTTCTCCGTACATGAGATTGGAGTCCATGAAGATGCAGCTTACTACGAACCTCCAAAGAAAACAATCTTCTCCAGAAACACCGTGCCAAATGAAGCAAAAGAAATTCAAGACAATAAAGAACCTGAAGTTCTAGTCCAACAGTCACTCACCACTCCCTTACGGCGAGATGGTGAAAGTTTCTCCAGAACTCGAATCCGAGGTCGAGGCCGGGGACGAGGTCGTGGAAGAGACACTGGGACAGTTGGACAGAAGAAACCGATGATCAACGTTGATTGGGAAAACAGCTCTGAGGAAGAAGAGGAAATCAAGAAAGAGGCAGCTACAGTAAACCAAAAGAAACCACAGTTCAAGATTTCTCTCGAAGATGAAAAGAACGAAGAATACAAATCGATGTACGGGAATATTAACCACTATGTACACACTATGACCCTGACCCCGATCCAGTCTAATAAGATCGAGGGTATGGTGGTCAAAGAAGTACGTGGCAGCAGTGCAAAGCCAATCAAATTTTACCGTGGCACTTCTTCTTCCAATGCTGAAAACAATGTACAATTTGAAGATGTCACTTCTTCCAAATTAATGGAATTGCCTTTTGAGTGGTACTCTCCCTGTGTTCAAAATTTAATTCAACAAGGTGTCTTACCTTGCCAATGGACAAAAGGCCGAGCACAACACTTCGAAAAAATTATGGAATAATGCTAGTCGGCCTCCCAATTCAAAACATGGTCTCGAATTCGGCACAGTAAGTTCAGTTGACGATACGAAATTTTGCTTGGCTGTCGCTTGCGAATCTAATGAAGACTGTTTAGAAACTACAGAAGATCTTGAAGATCTACAAATTGGAGACGCTCCACCAGAATTTGAAGAAGAAATCAAATCTACAATAGATGAGTTAATGGAAGTTAACTTAGGAACTAGCGAAAAGCCTAGACCAACCTTTGTTAGCTCCTTACTCAATAAAGAAGATTCCGAGGAAATGATCAAGCTATTAATGGAATTCAAGGATTGTTTTGCTTGGAGTTACGACGAAATGCCAGGATTAGCTCCAGAAGTCGCAGTTCACAGGCTAGGAGTCGATCCTACATCCGTTCCAATCAGACAAGCTTCCAGAAGAATGCGTCTAGAAATTGAACAACAAGTAATAACTGAAGTTAAGAAGCTAATAGACGCTAATTTTGTCCGTGAAGAATAATACCCTACTTGGCTAGCCAACGTGGTACCAGTCAGAAAGAAGAATGGTCAGATCAGAATCTGCGTAGATTTCAAAGACTTGAACAAAGCATGTCCGAAGGATGAATTTCCACTACCAATCCCAGAATTGATGATCGTCATCGCTTCGACACATGAAATATTCTCTTTCATGGATGGATCTTCAGGATACAACCAGATAAAGATGGTACCAGAAGACGAAAAGCTCACAGCTTTCAGAACTCCGATAGGAGTATATTGCTACACAGTAATGCCATTCGGACTAAAGAACGCGGGAGCAACATACCAAAGAGCAATGACAAAGATTTTTTATGATCTCATTCACAACTAAGTCGAGTGCTACGTGGATGATGTGGTCATCAAAAGCAAATTAAAAGAAGATCACCTGTATGATTTGAGAATTGTCTTCGAGCGACTAAGGAAATACAACCTTAAGATGAATCCCTTAAAATGCGCCTTCGGCGTTACCTCCGGGAAATTCTTAGGATTTGTTGTCGACATCGCGGAATTGAAATCGATCCAGAAAAGATTAAAGCTATCTTAGAAATGCCGCCTCCCAAAACCTTAAAACAACTACGATCCTTTCAAGGGAAGTTGGCATATCTTCGACGCTTTATCTCGAATTTGTCAGGTAGGTGTCGGCCCTTCTCGGCATTAGTTAAAAAGGATGCCAAATTCATTTGGGAAGAAAAATTCCAGCGGGCCTTCGAGGACATTAAACAATACTTAATGACACCTCCTGTCTTAGCGACCCCGGTCTCGGAGTAGACCGTTGATACTTTATACCACGGCTCTAGACGACTCCCTCGGAGCCTACAGCTGCCAGGTCGAGGATGAGGGGAAAGAAAATGCTCTCTACTATTTAAGCCGTCGTTTGATTCTGATGGAAGTAAAGTATCCTCCGATCGAGAAGCATTGTTTGGCCCTGATCTTCGCAGCACAAAAACTCAGGCATTACATGCTCTCTCATAAGGTCAACCTTATTTCGAAAGTTAATCCATTGCAATATTTGATGACCCGTCCAACACTTTACGGCGGCTTGCCGGGTGGTCGATGATACTATTGCAATTCGATATAACTTTCGTGCCTCTTCGTGCCGTAAAGGGACAAATCCTAGCGGATTTCCTTGCAGCACACCCTTTGCCGGCAGAATCGCCTCTTAATGACGACTTGCCAGATGAACAGATAATGAACCTAGAAGACACTGATGATCGACGTTGGGAACTATACTTCAACGGAGCATCCTCAGCACAGAAAGATAAAGAATTGCAAACGATTGTGCCCGGTAAGGCAGGAATCAGACTAATCTTTATAACACCGGAGCGGGGGATGTTAAGATACTCCTACCACTTAACGAGCCGTGCATAAACAACGAGGCAGAATACGAAGCCCTCATAACGGGACTAGAGCCGACCATTCGGATGGGAATAACGGACATCGACATCTATGGAGATTCTCAGTTGATCATTCAACAGGTCGCAGGACAATACAGAATCTTAAAGCCAAGACTCGAGCAATACTTTCAGTATGCCATGAAGCTGTTGGAACAAATTCCGAATATAACTATCTACAAGATCCCCAGAAAAGAAAATGCTCTCGCAGATGCGCTGGCTCGCCTTGCAAAAGAATTTGCCTACTTACAAGATGAGTCAGTTGAAGTGTCAGTTCAAGGACGACAAGTCCTATCACAGCTCGACATGGATATGATACAAAAATAAAAAAAGCAGAGGAATCGATTACGGCGGTGACGGAAAACACGAAAGATTGGCGTCGGCCGCTAATGAACTACTGCGGACGGGGAAATTACCGGACGATAAGTCATTAGCACATCAAATCAAGAAAAGAGCTCGTCTTACGCATTAATCAACAATACATTATACGAAGGTCTTTTGATCGGATGTGGTTAAGATGCTCGAGCGGGTCCGAGGCTCGTGAAATTGTCGAAGAAGTGCATTCGGGACTTTGTGGCGCTCATCGATCGGGTCCGAAATTGAAAATGAAAATTAAAAGACTAGGGTATTACGGCCCTCGATGATGACCGATTGCATGAAGATTGCCAAAAGTTGTCACCAGTGCCAAGTGCACGGAGTGGTTCTACACCAACCTCCAAATGTGCTACATCCGACAATTGTATCGTGGCCATTTGAGTGTTGGGGCACAGATATAGTGAGTCCGATAGAACCACCTTCTTCAAGAGGACATCGCTTCATCCTTGCAGCTACAGACTACTTTTCTAAATGGGCAGAAGCAGTTCCACTCAGAGAAGTAAAGGCACACCATGTGCTACAGTTTTTCAAAAACCAAGTCGTCTACCGTTTCGGAGTACCGCACATAATCATTTCAGATAATGGGTCCGCATTCAGAAGTACAAAAATCAACAATTTTTTCAGGAGACATGGAATCGACTGGCGATACTCAACAATCTACTACCCAAGAGCAAACGGCTTGGCCGAGGCTTTTAATAAAACTCTCGTTCAAATTTTAAAGAAAACTTTGGATGACAACAAGAGAAATTGGCACGAGAAGTTGTTAGAAGCCTTATGGGCCTACTGGACAACCTTCAGGACTCCTACTCAGTCTACACCTTACACTTTAGTGTACGGGTCCGAGGCAGTGTTACCATTGGAAGTCCAGCTTCCATCACTCGAGATTGCGGTTGCAAATAAAATTACTACGGAAGAAAATGCCAGATTACGACTGGAAGAACTGGAAAACCTGGAAAGGAAAAGACTTGCAGCGCAACAAAATTTGGAACTGTACCAAGCTAAGATGATCCAGGCTCATGATAAACTGGTCCGCCAAAGAACTTTCAAAGTTGGTGACTTAGTTCTTGTTCTCAGAAGACCTATTCTTGCACATCGCAAGATAGGAGTCAAATTTGAACCAACTTGGGAAGGACCGTTTGTGGTCGAGGCAGTCTACTCAGGAGGCTCCTACCAACTTGTGAATTGCCAAGGAGAACGACAAATGCTTCCAATCAACGGACGATATTTGAAAAAGTATTACGCAACCTGATGTTTCAAAGGGTGGCCTCTAAAATAGAGTCCTATCCCTAGAAACACGGTTGAGACAATCACTTTGTGACTGGGTCCGAACCCAAAAACATAAAAATAAATAAAAAAAATGTACTAAAAATAAAATGTGTGAAATCATAATAATAAGTTTTACCCTTTCGTTCAAATCAAATCTTGTTCCTGATCTTTCTTCATCTTTTCCTGCTTTCCTTAAAAATTAAAATAAGTGAATAAAAATCTTCGGTGATAAATGGTTTCTTAATGTTCTTATTCTTAAGTACGGCCCTCGATCCTTTCCTTGTCTTTTGTGCGGGGAAATGTCGAACGGGCGGTTGGTCTTAAACTTTAGAAATGGCGTGAGTCTCACACTCGATGAAAAGAGGGTGAAGGATGGAGCGATGATAGAGATTGACTCGGACTTTACACCAGTTGGCTTACAATACGAAGAAAATGATTGGATCCCAATTGATCGATAAGAACTTCACAGCCAAACAGTGATGAAAGTGGGTGGCCCGAGCCACCAATCCAACAACAAGAAAAGAAAAACAAACGCCGCAGAAGATAAGAAAATTATGTCCATGGTTGCTACAACAGAAGGTGGGCTTGTCAGCGCCGCGCCCACGAAATTCAAGGAGTGAGAAGAGCTACTCTCACTGCTACCCAGCGACGAAATAAGAATAGTCGTATTCGCAAGATGTTGACCGAGTTAGTAGAAGATCAACATGGACGGACGGTGGATGCTTGTTAGTGCAAATGCTCCAAGGAGACCGGTTTGACGGGAACCGAGAAGAAGAAAGCCAACTCCAAAAAGGTTGGGACGGATGAAAGAAATACCAAGAAGAACAGAAATGGAGTCGGTGCCTCGACGCCGAGCGGATGTACCGGACCGGAGAGTCTTGTTGCGAAAGCAACCCCGAAGGATGTCCCTACGAGACTATCCCCGAGGAGCCGAGACATGCGGGAGAGCGTCTTGGGGTTGAGCCATACATCCCACGAGTACGTTACCGGACACCGAGGACTTCGGATAATTCCGGAATATGAGTCGGAGAAAATGCTGCTAGTTGAAAAGAAGACCTTTGAATACTTTGAAAGGATTGGAGGCAGAAGAATCAACATCCTGGAAGGCCTCGAGCTACATATAGACGTATTCTCAGAATATGAAAAACAACAGATTGTGGATTGCATTCTAGAACTTCAGAAGATGGGTCGAGCAGGCCGTCTGAGAGAAAAGACTTATTCAGAACCCCGGAAGTGGATGCCAGGGAAAGGAAGAGTCACAATACAATGCGGATGTTGCTATAACTTCGCAAAAGACAGAAAAGGGAATCCACCACGGATACTCCGTCATGGTGAGGTGGATCCCATGCCAAGAATCATTACAAGAATGGTGAAAAGAATGATAACGTGGAGGGTACTGCCAGCAGACTGTATACCCAACAGTTGTATCATCAACATCTATCAGAAGGGCGACTGCATACCTCCACACATAGACCACCACGACTTTGTCGGACCTTTACGCACGGTTTCGTTCGTCAACCGAGTGCAATATCATGTTCGGATCGACCTCCGGATAGCGAGCCCGAGCAAGTTACGAGGGCCGATGGAGATACCACTTCTGGTAGGTTCCGTCATGATACTGCAAGGAAATGGAGCGGATATCGCAAAACATTGCATACCAGGAGTACCAGTGGAGCGGATCTCTGTCACCTTTAGAAGAATGGACGCCAGAAAGGCACCATACCATTTCCAACCAGATCCAGAATTAGAGAGTCTCCGACCATACAAGCTGTGAGTTACATGGGAGATATCACACCTCCAAAGCACATCCATGCGACATTCCTGCCAAGGGTGGTTTGGAAGGTGATGTTATTGACCATGTACCTTACTATTCAGACATGGATTTAACATATACTTTTTGATGGATCAACGAGAATCATACATAGTCCGTTTTGAGTCATGGATTGTATGAAGAATATTTCAGATCGAGTTGTATGATGTATCTTCAACAAGATTGAAATGAAAGTGACCATGTCACATATTGCCTTCGCCTCTTTTGTGCAAATTGACTGGGAAATGCCATTAAAGTTAAATGAACTTTGAACAAAGAACAGAAAAGAAAAGGAAAATAAATAAGAACTCTCTTTCATAAAAATCCAAACATTAAAAAGAATTTCAAATCAACATGAACTCCTACAATCGTTCTTTGCACTTTACAATATGTTTTCATAATCTCTGCATTCATAAATCGCAAAAATATGTTTTCATAATCTCGGAATTCATAAATCTCAGCAATCGGTATAGGCTTTCGCCATACTCCCATCTCAGCAATTCTCAGCAATCGGGATAGGCTTTCGCCCTACTCCCATCTCAGCAATTCTCAGCAATCGGGATAGGCTTCCGTCGTACTCCCATCTCAGCAATCTCAGCAATCGGGATAGGCTTTCGCCCTACTCCCATCTCAGCAATTCTTAGCAATCGGGATAGGCTTCCGCCGTACTCCCATCTCGACGAATCTCGGCGATCGGGATAGGCTTTCGCCCTACTCCCATCTCAGCAATTCTCAGCAATCGGGATAGGCTTCCGCCGTACTCCCATCTCAGCAATCTCAGCAATCGGGATACGCTTCCACCCTACTCCCATCTCAGCAATTCTCAGCAATCGGGATAGGCTTCTGCCCTACTCCCATCTCAGTAATCTCAGCATTCGGGATAGGCTTCCGCCCTACTCCCATCTTAGCAATCTCAGCATTCGGGATAGGCTTCCGCCCTACTCCCATCTCAGCAATCTCGGCTTCCGCCCTACTCCCATCTCATCAAATCTCAGCATTCGGGATAGGCTTCCGCCCTACTCCCTTCTCAGCAATTCTCAGCACTCGGGATAGGCACAGTCCTACTCCTTTCTCAGCAATCTCAAAATTTGATCCTCTTAGCAAGAAATTGAAATCAAAGCACTTTGCATTTCAGATAGGCTTTGTCCTATTATTCCTCAGCATTTGGAATAGGTTTAGTCCTGATTCCTTCTCAACATACAAATGCATTCGGGTGGGCCTTAGCCCTACTCTTTTCTTCGCATAAAATCAAAATTGAAACTCAAATCGAAATTCAAAATCAAAATTGAAAACTTGAAACAAAAAATGAAACAATCTAAGATCCAATCTTTTGAAATCTTGTGATCTGAAATTCACCTCCTTCTTCCCCAGCGAGAGTTCTGGAATCTTCAGTCTTGGAAATATACCTGAAACTCCCCAGCGGAAATTCTTCTACTTCATCCTAAGTTTGTCACTTGGACATCTGTGTTGGTTTTGTTGATCTCTTCGGTCAACGCCAATATGCGTGGTATGCTTGGTTAGCACACCACACCTATTGGGGGTCCATTTGTTGACCTCATTTTTGATGAGGTCTTTTGCTTCTCTCTTTAGTACTTAGGATCTAGCCTTAGACATTTTCTTTGACTAATCTTAGAGGACTAGAAATGGAACCTAACACTTAGAAATTGAAAGACCTCTTAACTCCCTGCAAACCCCACAAGCTTGATTGTAGACCCCTAATCACCTAGAGGGTTGAAATCAAAAGTGAAGGTTTAAAGGATGAGTTCCCCATAAGACTCTTTGGCCTTAGGACCACCTTGGGTAGCTTGGTCTGGTGAAGGTTAACTTACACACTCACTACACTCATACTCTACACTCCCACACACACAATCCAAATCCTAAAACCACACTCATACCCAACTTGACTCCTTGACTCATGTAGGTAATTCATATGGATGGACCTTAACCCCTAAGCCCATGGCTAAGAGGGTTAGGAACAACATAATGAATACCTCAAATGAGTCCTCTCATGGCTCATATAGGCTTAATATGGCTTCATGGCTCAATCAAAATGATTCCATTTCACTCATATTTGATCAATCTTCTTTTTTTCAAAATTTCAATTTTTGACCCCGGGGACCCTACACCTGTCAAACCTACCAAAAGCCCTTAAAATTGCCCAAATCCTCCAAAATTCCCAAATCACCCAAAATTCCCCAAAATTAGCCCTAAACATTTCCTCACCAATCAAATTGATCATCCATAGCCAAAAATACCAAAGATTCCAAAAATACCCCCCAATACCCTTTAAATACCCAAAATACCCCTCTTAGCCAAAAAATCAAAAAATTCAAAAAATTCCCAGAAAATTCCAGAAAATTCCAAATATTCCCAATTTCATTTTGTTCAACTACATCATGGGCTGATTTTGTCAATTTACCCCACGTTTTCCAAAACACCTAATTTAGTCCATTCTTAACCCAAATGAACCCAATGTCAAACCAAACCTCCCCAATTGACCCCAATTTTGGTCCAATTCAATTCTAAACTTCAATTTAACATCCACAATATCAATTTAGACCAAATACAAGTCCAATTTGATTGACATTTGGATTCAATTCCAATTTGGAGCCTAAAGCCCAATTTTGACCCATGACCTAAACTTGACCCAATTTGACCCAATTCAACTCCAATTGATCCCAAATCTTTCCCAAACCTTCATAACATCCCCAAAAACAAAACACTAACATGATTTGCCTAAAATTTGGACCTAAATCCCACTCAAATTCAACCCAAAACCAAAAGGCCCAATTTTGACCTAAACCCAAACCTAACCCAAATAAGCCCAAACCTCAAAATCAAAACCCAACCGAAGTCAAAACCTCTTTGAATCAATCCCATAAACATTTCCCAACATTAATTTTACATAATTTCAACCCTAGCCCAACATTGGCCCAAGTTAGCCCAATTTGGCCTACATTGACCCATTTACCAAAGAAGCCCAAATCCAACCCAATTCAAACAAAAATCACTCCAAATCACTCATGACATATCCCTAAACCAAACCCAACAATTATTTGGCCCAAACTTATACAAAATTCCCATCCATGAATTCATTCTTAAACCTAAAGGCCCATCCCCTTTAGCCTTCCTAAAAGCCCATCAAAAATGATTTTAAAAGGCTCAAAATTCATCCAAAGCCCACATGACACTTCCCCTCATCATCCATTTAATCAAAATCACCCCTAAGTTTCAAAATCATCATTAAACCATTCCAAATCAAGCTTCATGAAAATTCTCCACCAAAAGTACCAAAATTCCTAAATTCTACTTCCATGAAATCAAGCCAAGCCATCCTAAGACATAGGCAAGCCATGAAGCCATGCATGAGCCACATGGAAGCCATGAGAGCCTCTTTACATGTCACCATGCCATTTTGGGCAAAAGGAGGAGACTCTTTCCTTAATCTCCTAAAGTCATTAGCCTTAACCATGATTCCCCTTAACCCAAATTTAATCCAAATATATTTGGATAAGGACTTCTCCATGCCAAACCAGCTGATTCCTTTGACTCCCCACAACACCTAAAGCCACCTTGAAGGGTGAACCAAGCCCAAAAGGTGGAGTTGACCAAATCAAGCCAAAATTGTCCTTCCCCCATGCCATTTTAATCCAAGCTTTTGACAAATGGCAAAGCCCAATTGCCTACAATAAACCCCGACCACGACCCACCTCGAACACGAGGGTGACCCATGCCTGCCGGCCAGCCACCTGGATCGCCGGAAAACACCACACCCGAGAGCTCACATGTGAGCCAACATTGAAATTCCTCCTTGCTGAGCTGCCCCAAGTCCAGTGGCTTCCATGGCTGTTCTTCCCTTGACCTAAGCAGCTGATCCCAAGCCCTACTCCCCCTGGGAGAGCCTCCAGCCATGCCTATTTAAACACCATCTCCTCTCGGCCAAAGGAGGTGCTAAAAAAAACCTTAAGGAAACTCTGCCAAAATTGTTCCAGACTACTCCCCACACATAGAGAACTTGATCCCCACAGAAATACCCCTGCCATTTCCTCTATGTGAGCTCAATTTCAGAGTTGAAATCCAAGCCCAAAACCAGGACACTTCTCCACAGTGAGCCAATCTCCAAATTGATTGGTCCTACACCTTCACCGGACCAAGAGAAGAAGTTTACCAGCAAAAGCCCCTCTCCGAGCCGGCCATTGCTTCCGGCCTCCGGGCTTTGTGATCGGGCTTGGTCGAAATCATACCTGGACTATTCACCGGGCCGAGGGACTTCATCCGGAGCTTGCTTGGACCCAATCGAACGTGACACAACTCTCGGATCGAAGCTTCACTTCTGCGAGCAAAGGTATGGACTCACTCTTCTTCTCGAGCTTCCAGAGATTCTCAATTTAGTTTGGGTCAATTTCAATACATGTTTACCGTATGGATGTGTTCGTCTCTTCAAGACAAATCCATAGAGCATAAGAACTTGAAAATCTGTTGAGAATCGAGTTAGAAATTAGGGTTAGAAGGTTGACGGTCACGGGTTCACACCAGTTGTAGACGATGACCAGGAGCCATCGGATCGCGTGTGTATCCAGCGGACGACCAAGATTGCGCCGGACAGAGTAATGGGACATGAACCGCGGGCCCCTGGGCGCTGAGTCGGATGGCGGCGCCGAATCAGGAGACGACGCGTGGCCTTTCGGAGCTGCCGAGGATGGCGTGGCGCCGCGTGGATAAGTAGGAAATTAGGGCTATTTTCTATTTATTTAATTACCAGAACTTTGAAAATGCATAACTTTGTGTAGAAAAATCATAAAAATAAAATAAAAATACCCTCTTGCTCAATGAACAAAGGAGTATAATGTGGAAAAGAAATCAAGTAATTTCATTGAGTATTTTATTTTTAATAATTTATTTACTCTCTGTACTATTTCAATTCTCCATGCATATAGGAAATTCACCATGGCATGAGACCATAGGGTTTCTGAAGCCTCTAAACTTGGGAACATTCCCTGAATTTTCCAAGGTCAGAGGCCATCCCTATGAGAAGTTATTGATTTTTCAAATTCATGTCACTGTTTTGATTATTTTAATCCAATAATTAGCATGTTGAGAAATAAATTCTAGGAAAATTTGGTGATATTTCTTGTGACCAGAGGACCCTAGGAAAAATAATTTTTGAGTTAATTCACTTTGAACAACCCAAATTGGCCTAAATACCCAAAAGTGAACTTTAATTAATTAGGGTTAACCATTCATCAAATTAACTTAAAAACAATTCTCCACTGTCCTTTAGGGATAGGAGAACTCCACATAAAAATTTGAAAACAATTGGACTTGATTAACCCCACCAAATGGGTTGATTAAGCCTCTTAAGTAATAATGGGTAAAATTAAACTTTAAAAATTTATAATTCACAAAATGCTTTTAAAAAATTCACAAAATTGGTTTTGGAGCCTCTTTGATATCAGAGGAATTTAAGAAAATTAAAATTGCAATTTTCTAAAAAAGTTGATTTTTAAGCTTATTTTAATATTTTAATAATTAAAAAATAATAAAAATCACAAAAATATTAAAAATCACCAAAATGTCACATTTTGAATTCTAATCACTTAGGAACAAACCAAATATTTTCCCTAAGTCCCTAGGGTAAGATATTGAATTTTAAAGGCTTAATGTAATTTTTAATATTAAAAAATGTAATTTTCCAACCTTTTCACTAAAATAATTCTAATAAATCAAAGAAAAATCAGAAAATTATAAAAATTGGTTTCTGATTTCTCTGATATCAGAAAGATTTTTAAAAAATATAAAATTCATTTTTCAACCTTTATTTTATTTTTAAATTAATTAATACTTCAAAATTCAAAATAATTATAATAAATAAAATAAAATTCAAAAAATTACCAAAATTGGTCCAAGTGGTCCACTGGTCATTAGGAACATCCCATAATTTTATTAAGGACAGAAACATTTCCTTGGCCATGTTATTGAATTTTCCTTGAAAACCCCTATTTTCCATTAAAAATAATTACATAAATAAATTAAATACAGAAAAATCACATTTTCTCCTCTAATGTCTTAATTGACATGTAAGTGAGGCCACATAAACATTTCAAGTTCATTTGAGCTTAATTTAGTGAGTTATAGAATTATTAAGCTTGAATGGCAAAATGGTAATTAAAATTTTCAACCTTTAATTAAAATTTTAAGATTAATCAAAAGGGGAGGGTAAAATATTTGATTTTAAACTGATTTTGGATGATTGAAACTTAAATGGTTAAGGGTAGAAACCCACCAATCATTTTAAGAATAATTAAAGTAAACCTTAATTAATTAATTAATTAAATTTGGAAGATTAATAAATTTTTTTGAAATTATAAAGTAGGGATATTATTTGAGAGGATATTTATTCTTTAATTTGAAAATCCCTAAATAAATCACTTCAATAATACTTAATTCTTAATTAAAAGATTAAAATAATAATCCAAATTAAAATTAAATTAAAATAAAATTAAAATAAATTAAATTAAACTAAATTAAAAATTAAATTAAAATTAAAATTAAATTAAATCAAATTAAATCAAATTAAATTAAACTAAGTCGAAAAAATAAATTAAATTGAAATTAAATTAAATTGAAATTAAATTTAAACTAAAGTAAATTAAATTAAATTAAAATCATTTAATAACAAACCTAAATGAAATTATTAAGAATTAAACCTAAAATAACTTGAACACTATTCCAAACTTAAACTAATTTTCTATAATTAAATCAAAAATTAAAATTAAATCATTAAGTCTAAATCATCAAAATACTTGATAACTTGATTTGCCCTTTTAAAGCTCTTATTATTATAACTCTTAAATGAAACATCAAGTGAAGTGTTACCTCACTTATAGGATATTCAAATGTCCCAAGTTCAGCTGAGCAAAAGAATAAAACTTAAACTCCCGGATGATTAATTCACTTGTATAATTAAATTCTCTTGGACTTAAAACGATCCTAGAAATATTGAAAAGATGTTTAAGTTTTGTCTTAAGCACTTCCTCAATATGATAGGACGTTTATAAGAATAATTGAACTTAATTGTTTCTTTGATGAAGAAAATCGTCCTTAAACCAAAGTACAAGAACCTAGACGTCATAGGAGATGACTAGCTATAGGATTAGGACTTTGATATATAACCTAAACCTTTCCCTTAGCTTTACCTAGGTACTTGTTGAAATATTTAAATGCCTTAACATATCTTTTAAGTGCAGCTTGGGATGACGGGAAGACCCTCCAGGTACGCTTTTATTTTATTGCAATTTACTTTATTGCAAATGCACTTTACCTTTCTTGCATGATAAACAACTATTACATGAAAACCAAAACCTTTAGGGTAGTCCCTGAACTGAAACCAGAACTAAATTAAAAATCACTGCAAGATAAAATTCACCGCCATAATATTTCAAAATATAAAACAACTCAAAATTTAATCACAAACGAACACAAAACTACGATTGCAACTAAATTAAAACGTCTCGTTGAATGATCGGGAATACCTCGGATGATGTAACCCACGTGTTGCTAACGGGATTTCCACGGTCTAAATGAAAGTGTGGAACTCATTCGATTGAGTTTAGCAAATTCATACGGACTAAGTGAATTCGATGAAAATAACGGTGCTGGGATGACGGAACCGTGGGATCTTAATCGGTTACGTTCTAATAACTTTATGATTTGTTTTAACTAAAACACTAAAAACACTTGGACTTTAAGATTTCTAAAACCAAACTCTTCGCTTCTCTTTTTATTACAATCTTCTAAAACTAAACCTCTGCAACAACAAGGAGCTCAAAGCATGGTGGGCAGCACGGCCATCGTCATCAGCAAAACTCAGATCTACTCGACAAAACTTTCTTAGAATTAAATAACCGAGCCATAGGACTTCGAGGTAGTTTGCCTAGTGCAACATAAATCCTCAACTCTTCGTTAGGCATTTGCATGATCATGTCATGTAAATTAAGCCCTAACCGGTCTTAGGACTCCGGGGTTGTCGTTTAGTACGACATAAACCCACATATCTTCGAGGCTATTTGTATGATTTTATCATACAAGTATAAGTCCAAATTAATTAAAATTGGCAAGATTGAAATAAGTACAAATATATTAGGATTTTCTTAAATCCGAGCCAAACAATAGGATAGTTTGAGAAGTTGCCAAGATTCTTCTTGGATCCTCAGCTCCTCCTACCTTTCCCCCTCTGGACTCCTAAAATAAAATGTT
Source organism: Papilionanthe hookeriana x Papilionanthe teres (assembly GCA_022702705.1). Lineage (NCBI taxonomy): Eukaryota > Viridiplantae > Streptophyta > Magnoliopsida > Asparagales > Orchidaceae > Papilionanthe > Papilionanthe hookeriana x Papilionanthe teres. The sequence continues at coordinate 5,735,116 of CM040431.1, read as the reverse complement.
CCAAATTTGATACATTCCCTTTTGAAACTCCAAAATTCAATCCCTTGAAAACCTTAAACTCTGAAATTCTTGAGAACAAAGTCACTGATCGTTATCGAGAGTTTTCTTAAATGATTCACTTCATTTAGGATGTAATTAACTATAGGGGCTTGCCCTTATAGGGAACTTTAAGAACCCAGGTAATATAAAGCCTGCTTAATTCATTTATATTAAGCAGGGGAACTTGTCGGCTTATAAAATTGGTTCGTAGACCAAATGGATGCCACAAATTTTCTAGTTTATTTAACCGAGCCCCATCATCAAGCAGTGTGTCTACTCTCCGGGATAGATATACAGTTTGTGGTGCGGTGCTCGTTTATATAAACTATTCGGGATGTGAGATCGGTTTGATTTCATATCTTAAAATTTTCAAATTTAAAATTATTTTCAAAAATCAAATACTACTTTTCAAATTATTTATTTAAATTAAATTAAAAAAAAATTCGCCGACAATTTCTGTAGGAGACATCTTTTCAAAAATACAACACTCAACCTAAAAATATGCCGACAGTGTCTATCTAATTTATCAAGCATTTGATCCAAGAAAGGTAAAGGAAAATGATCCTTTCTAGTGGCGTCATTTATTTTTCGATAATCAATGCAAATTCGCCATCCAGTAACTTTTCTTGTAGGAATTAGTTTATTTTTATCATTGACAATGACAGTTACTCCTCCTTTCTTCAGAACACAATGAATAGGACTTACCCATTGGCTATCCGAAATAGGATAAATAATTCCAGCATCTAACCATTATAAAATTTCTTTTTTAACAACCTCTTTCATGATAGGATTTAATCTTCTTTGAGGTTCAATAGTAGGTTAAAAATCTTCTTCCATTAAAATTCTATGCATACAGATGGAAGGTCTATTCCTCTTATATTAGCAATAGTTCAACTAAAAGCTTTCTTATAATTCTTTAAGACTCCTATTAATTTTTCTTCTTGTTCTAAACTTAGTTTAGAAGAAATAATAACAGGTAAAGTTAATGAATTTCCAAGAAAATCATACTTTAAATGTGCAGGTAACATTTTTATTTCCAGTTCAGGGGATTTTTTAATTGAGGGTAAAAGTATATCATTTTGTGTTATGTCTAAAATTTCTCAGTTATCTTTAATATAATGAGTTTCTTCAAATAATTCTTCTTCTTTTAGTTCTTCATTTTCATCAGTTAATAATTCAATTTTTTCTTCAGAAATGACTTTACATCTTTCTTGATAATGTTTTTCAATTATATTATCAATAATATCCATTCAATAGCATTTTTCTTTATCAGGGTACTTCATTGATTTAAGAACATTAAATTTAATCTCTTGTTCATTAACTCTCATGGTTAATTCTCCTTTTTGTACATCAATCATAGCTCGTCCAGTAGCTAGAAAAGGTCTCCATAAAATAATTGGTATTTCTTTATCTTCTTCCATATCAAGTACAATGAAATCCACAGGGAAAATAAATTTATCCACTTTAACGAGAACATCCTCTATAACTCCTTTAGGGTAGGTGATAGATCATCAGCTAACTGAAGGGTTACAGTGGTGGGAGTAATCTCTCCTAAATTTAACCTTCAAAAAATAGAAAATGGCATGAGATTAATACTTGCTCCTAAATCACATAAAGCTTTTCCACAAAATTTTTCTCCAATAGCACAAGGTATAGTAAAACTTCCAAGATCTTTAAGTTTTTGAGGTAATTTCTTTTGAATTATTGCACTACATTCTTCACCAACAGTTTCAAAAGCTTCAATTTTTCGTTTCTTACTTAAAATATCCTTCATAAATTTTGCATAATTCGGCAACTGTTCCAAAGCTTCAGCAAAAGGTATGTTAATGGTAAGTTTCTTAAAAATTTCAAAGAACTTGGAAAATTGATGATCAAGCTTCTACTATTTTAGTCTTTGAGGAAAAGGTGGTGGTGGTTTTTCAACTTCCACATTAATATGAATAACAATCTGATCTTGACTAGGAGAAGGAGTTTCTTTAGGTTTTTCAATCTCTTCAACCTCAATCTCATTTTCAATTTCATTCTACATTCTTTCTTTTAATTCCTTTCTACTTCTAAGTTGCACAGCTTTAACATGTTCATGTTCTTTTCCAGTTTCTTTTGGATTGATTTCAACATGACTAGGAAGTGTTTCTGGAGGTCTGTGATTAATTAAATTAGCGATTTGTCCCCTTTGATTCTCAATATTATGAATAACAGTGTTTTGATTTTGTAACTGATTACTCATTTGTAAAATTAATTCTTTTATAGATAACTATTTCTATTGATTATTAAATCCAGGTGGTTTATAGTTTGAATTTACTTGATTGTTCCAATTTCCAGTTGGATATGAATGATTTTTACCCCATTGTTATTGTGAATTATTCCAGTTAAAATTAGGGTGATTTTTCCATCCAGGATTATAATAATTTGAATAAGGGTTATTTTTACTAGCAATAGCTTGTAAAGTTTCAATAGTTTGAGAATCTTCATTATTAGCAGAGTTATTATGTGATATATTGATAGCAAAATTATCTAATTTCTTAGATATTACAACTACTTGTGAAGCTAAGATAGAAAAGGCTTCGTTATCATGAATACTTGCCATTCTTTTAGGATTAGTCCTTTCATAAGGCCATTGAAAATTATTGTTAGCCATTTCTTCAATTAAAGCATAAGCTTCTTCAAATGATTTAGCCATTAAAGAACCTCCAGCAGCAGCATCAATAATTGATTTAAGTGATCCAATAAGTCTGTTATAAAATGTTTGAATAATTAACCAATCGGGTAAAGCATGATGAGGACATTTTCTTAATAGTTCTTTAAATCTTTCACAAGTTTCATAAATTGTCTCCTCATCAAATTGACTAAATGAAGTAATATCATTTCTTAATTTAGCGAGTTTTGGAAGGAGGAAAATATTTAGCAAGGAATTTTTGTGCCATTTCAGCCCATGTTTTAATAGAACCTGTAGCTAATGAGTTCAACCACATCTTTGCTTTATCTCTTAAAGAAAAATAAAAGAGTCTAAGTTCAATTGCATCATCAGAAACATTGGTATATTTAAAGGTAGCACAAAGTTCTAAAACCTAGCAAGGTGTAAATTTGGATCCTCATTTTGTGTTCCCCCAAATTGATTATTTTGAACCATTTGAATAATATACGGTTTAAGCTCAAACGAATTAGCATCTACAGTAGGTATTTGAATACTACTATGAAGTTCATCAGCTGTAGGGTTAGCATAATCCCTTAATGGTTTGTAAACATTTTGTTCGTTAATTGCAATTGGATTTTGTAAATTATTATGTAAATTAGCCATCTCTTGATATTGTTGAATTTGTTTTCCTTTTTTAATTCTTCTAACAGTTCTTTCTAATTTAGAATCTAAAGGTAATAATCCTTCAGATCCAGAACTACTCATAAAAAGTAAAAAAAAAAAGCAAGAAAAAAAATTATATATATATATATATATTTTTTATTTTTGTTTTTGTTGTTTTTTTATTTATTTTTTGTTTATTTTTAGAAAATAAAAGAAATAAATAAAATAAAATATTTAAAATAAAAAAATCTTTGCCTCCCCGACAATGGCGCCAAAAACTTAACCCTTGATCCGCAGTAATGCACCAAAACTTGGTTTGCAATCGCCAAACAATGCAGTAATATATGCTATCAAAAATATGTTATAGTCAATATTTTGACTTAAATAATAATAGCGGCTAGTGTATATAAATATAATTTTATGGAAAATATTTTACACACTAGGGGTACTACGCAAGTATACGTATCACTTCAAGTAATATAGGGCTTTTAAATAAAGACCCCAGTATCGATCCCACGAGGAGGATTATAGATTTTTCTTTTAAATATTTTAATTTTATTTTTATGTATTTCTTTTAAAGTTAAAAAGTTGATATTTAATTTACTAGATGCAAAAATAAAGCAGTAAAAAAAGTAATGATTCATGTAAATAAAATAAGCAAAGAACTTTCTTCCTTTCAATTAATCCAATACTTTTTTTAGATAACATAATATTCGTGGTGAATATAAATTTATGGTATTGTGCCAAATAGAAGCATTCCTAATATTTACCTTCGCTCGATAGTATAAAGAACATTGATTAATCTATAAATCAGGTCCAGATGTATTGTTAGTAGAATGGGTTAATCTTAGCTCACACTACTAGATGTCCAAGGGTGGCTATGGTCGGCCCTACTAGTGACCCTTTCCTTCTCTATAAACCAAATTACAAGAATTTAGTCTGTCACTCTAAAAACTTATCAATTCTACACCCATTAAATATTATCTTCCTATTTATTTTCATTTCTCCTTGAATTACCCACGCAAGGCCTTCGACTACCCAAGGATTCATGTGATATCTACTAGTTAAGAGTTCATCTCCTTCTAGGTATCAAAACTCTTCAACAGATTTTAACAATTTAAATGTCCAATTTAAATAGTAAATTAAGATCCGGTATTAATATCATCACAATGTTTAAAAGATATATATAGTTTTAATTCTCCAAAGAATGCTATATTATCTTATTTATCTTTTCATAATTGAAAGGAGAAGGTAAAGTAACTACTCAGAACACATTGAATTTAAACAACAAAACATGTAAATGAAACTTTGAATCAAAATACAAATACTTATCTCAAGTGTTTCTCCAACTGAATCTCTGAATCCTTCTGACTCCAAAGTAAATAGACTTCAAAAGCAATGACTCTTCAAATACTCTCAATACAAACTCTGAATAAACTCAATAATTAATAAAAGAAACTATAAATATGGCCCTTAAAATATTTCTCTAATCTCTCTCTAAATGGAACTATAGGATATCTCTCTAATTTTAGGCTATATGGGGCGTGGGGCTAAGTTGGGCGTTTTTCTCTAAAGGAGTAGCCTCCTATTTATAGGCTTCAAGGGTTACCTTGAGGCACCTCTTCAAAATGTGTCTAGGTTCAATGAATTTTCTAGAAGGTGTGTCTGGTGCCCAGGTGCCGGAATCTGGTGCCTAGGTGCCAAGTTCCGCGTCCAGTTCTTCGTACCTCTTCACTTTGGATTGCACCTCTTCTCAATCCTAACTGTTTCTAAGTGTCCAAATACAATGTATCACATGTCCTAGAATCCAGGAATAACTGTCAATCTTCTAGATGGTCCAATAACCGCTTACACCGTCAAAATAACAGTCCAAAAGTCATCAAAAATGTTACAGTATCCTGTATCGAACTGGCGGCCAATTATTTTGACAATTTTGCATTTTGGCTCCATTTTTTCTCCTTTTTGCTCCTTTTTCATCTTTTTTTCTTTCTTGAACATTTTTGCATCACTTACATCCAAAACACAAAAATACCTTTCACTAAAGCATAATATCCTTAAGAATTTGATAAAAATCAAGGCATAAAATAGATATTTTTTTCATGGATCGCCAGGCCAATTATTTTGACAATTTTGCATTTTGGCTCCATTTTTGCTCCTTTTTGCTCCTTTTTTATCTTTTTTTCTTTCTTGAACATTTTTGCATCACCTACATCCAAAACACAAAAATAACTTTCATTAAAGCATAATATCCTTAAGAATTTGATAAAAATCAAGGCATAAAAATATGTATTTTTTCATGGATCAATACCCTGAGCAATTGATTTCCCATATAATTAAGTATTCGAACCCACTCTCCTCTCCCAATTTTTGAGTCCTACATAAACCTCCCTCAATCTTCAAATTAGAAATTCCTACAACTTCTATGAGGTGTACGAGGAAGTTCCCAGTCAAAATTGGGTCTTCCCGTGAGCCCTAACCCAGTTCAAGACCAAGCCGTGAGCTCATTTCAATGAAATCTTACCTCCACCCAATTTCATCTCAAATTGAGCATAGGGAAAGTTTCACAAGGACTTGGTGATAGTGTCTGTCAAGCTTAATTGAAGCTTCACTTCGTCAAGCCAAGGTATGACCATTTTACCAAAATTATGCTCAGGTCTGAACCTTTGTGAAGAAGACCAATTCAAAACATCCACATATCCGTATGGATGTGTTCTTTATGACACGATGAAGCTTTTGGAATGATTTCCATGAAGTTTCATTAAGATCCGAGAGAGATCTTGTGTTTGAAAGTAAACGGTCTGTGGCTTATAACAGGTTGAGGAAAACGACGAGATGTCGTCCTATTTATGTATTAAAAATGGACGGTCATGATCTCGCCAGACCGCAGTTTCATCCATACGAACTAGATGACATCGCAGGCCACGTGACCGCCCACATGGACATCCCCGTCCTATCAGACAACATCGTGTATGTGTTAGACGAGTCCTAGGATTGCGTTGGCACCTGAATGGAATTTTAGTGAAGTAAGAATTAAATAAATCCAGTAAATTCTATTTAACTTAAAAATTCATATATTGACAAGGAAAAATCACAAAAATACAATAAAAATATCCCTGAACTCAGGACATTGAGGAGAATAATGTGGAAACAAAATTTTGAATTAATGAATTATATTTAATTTGTAATTAGTTAATTACCCTCTGGGTTAATTTAATTATAAAAAATTACTATAAATCAGAAAAATATGAAAATTTTAGGGATCAACCTTTAAGTCATTAGGAATACCCTCTGATTTTTCCAAGGTTAGGAAAATTCTCTTGCATGGGATTTCCTAATTTCTATGTAACTTTGTAATTATTTCTAATAGTAAATATAAAAAAAAGAAAAAAATGAAATTAAATTCGAAATTGGTTAAGTAATTTAGGGTGACAGATTTAAACCATAAAATGACAAATCTAAACCTTTAGAAAATTTAAAATGACATCTTAGTTCTTAGGGTAAAAAGTTATAAATCATAAATTTATATTTAATTAACCCTAAAATCTTTTAAAACCCAAATCATTACCTTAGCTTATCAAACATAGCCCATTTCACATTGGGTCTAGTCAATTTTGAGTCTAACTTCAAATAGACTCAAACTAAACCCTAATTATGTCTAAGACATCAATTAGACCTAATTAAACCCATTAAACCTTAATTAAATTAGGTTTAATACACATAAACCCTAATTAGGTCTAAGACATCAATTAGACCTAATTAAACCCATTAAACCTTAATTAAATTAGGTTTAATACACATAAACCCTAATTAGGTCTAAGACATCAATTAGTCCTAAAAAAACCTTGTTAAGCCTTAATCACATTAGGTTTAACACCATAAACCCTAATTAAGTCTAAGACATCAATTAGACCTAATCTCTTAAGCCTTAATCTCATTAGGTTTAACAACATAAACCCTAATGACACGCTTAAAATATATATGCTTTTTGCTATATCATTTTACTTATTTTTTGATGATATTACACTTTAAAGGAAGGTATTTTGTATGTTTTTTGGTTTTAGGTACAAGAAATGGCGCTTGGAGCAAAAGGAAACAAAAATGGTGCAATTTGGAGCAAAAACGAGCAAGAAATGAAATTACGCCCTGACACCTTTCGATAAGTCTTTCGATGCTTAATCTCTTTTATACTTTTTTGCATATTTTTGAATGAGATTACACTTTAAAGAAAGGTTGTTTTTATGCTTATTTTGTAGGGCTATCTGTTACGAACGCAACTCAACTGAAATGGGGCGAAACGGAGTTGAAACGGAGCCAAACGGAGCAAAACCGTGGAGCCGCGCAGCAGTCTGCTCGCCGACGGCGAGCTCGATCTCGCCGACGGTGAGATTTACCCGAGAGCACCTAAATAAGCCCGAAAAGCTCGCCAACAGCGAGCTCGAACTCGCCGACAGTGGCCCGGATGACCACGAACCGACTTTTGGCGGTTTTGGGCCAATATTCGACGTATTTGGACGCTTTTTAGAAAAAGAGAGATTAAGAGAAGATTAGAGAGAAAAAATTGGAGAAAAACTTAGAGGCATGTTTAGGATTCTTAGATTAAGAGTAGAAATGTAGATTTCTACCATTTTGGAGAGATTGGAGAGGAGATTTTTGAGAGAATTTGTAAGGGATTGTACGAGCATTGCATGGATCGACGGGAGACTTTGTGGGAGAGATCTTCCTCTTTCTTTCAAAGGGAAAAAGCTAAGTATTGTTCTTCATTATCTTATGATTTTGTAAACATTTATGTAGTGGATTTACTTTGTTTAAATGAAGTTTCCTTTGCGTTTTCTTCGTGCTTTGTGACGTATCTCTCTTACTCTTTCTTCTTCTTTGGAAATAGTGGCATGAGATGATTATGCCATTGTTTTCAATTTACTTTTCTTTTCTAATGAGTAGAATTCATGCTTAGGATTTTGTGATGCATGTTAGAAGTTAATTTAGATATAAATGTGATGGTTTTTACTTGCACTTCATTTACATTGCAATTAAGGCCTGTTGTAATGTTAAAATTTGTTGTGAAAACATACGATCCGAGAGGGCTATGCTTTCTACAACTAAGTACGAACCACATTTAAATTCCATGAATGGTGAAGTTCATAGAAGTTGAATGCAAATAAATAGGGAAATAATATTAATCGGGCGCAGAATTAGAGATTTTAGAGTGACAGACTAAAATCCTTAATTCAGTCCTATCGTTTGGGTGCTGAAGTGTAGATGTTAGCCCTCAGGTGAGGGGAACGTGGGAGCTCTGAAGTGGCAGCCGGTATCCTCCCAGCCTAGCCACAGATTCAGTAACCAAACATAGGATTAGTCAATATTCTTTATGCCTGGACTAAAGGGTAAATAATAGGATTGCTCCTATTTGGCACATACAATATTTAATGCATCTCAATCCTATACATTATCTATTTCATTACATAAGAATAGTAGTTTTTAATATCTCAAAATTCTCCAAACCAATTCATCCAAAAAGGGTTATATTTAGAATTGTTATTTGTATTTAGTTATAGTTTCTATCTTACATTTAACACTTGCATTTAGGAATAGTTGCTAGATAAACACAATCTTAATCGACATTCCAAACTAAGGACTATTAGTAGTAGACTAGAATTTGACTAAAGACTTCTTACTTCACTTCCTCGTGTGATCGATACTGGGGTTTTTAAAGAAAACTCTATATTACTTGAAACGATACGTATACTTGCGTAGTACCCCTAGTGTGTAAAATATTTTCTAATTTTTATATCATTTAAGACTTTGCACACTAGCCGCTATTTATAAATCGGCTCAAGTTTTTGGCCATCTTTTGGAAGTTAATTTACTGCGTAATTGCGGGTCGGATCAAGTTTTTGGCGCCGTTGCCGGGGAAGCTTCGGTAAGAACTTTAGGAGAATTTTAGTTGAAGCAATTAGGCTTAGATTTGGAAAACTGTAGTGTAGTAAAAACTATTTTTGTGTGAAAAATTTTTTTTGTTGTATGAAACATTGTTGTGAAAAAATTGTTTGTGTGAAAAATATGGTGTTCGTAAAAATATTTTGTTGTGTTGAATATATTTTGTCGTTTATTTGTTTAATTGTTAATATATTATTTGTTGTGTTACGTATGCGAAACAAAGGATCTGCAGAACTTGTACCTTATGATCCCGAGTTTGAAAAAAATAAAAAAATAATAATAATAAAGAAAGGACTCGAAAAACTAGAATTGGAAATGAAAAACTTTCATGATAATAATTTGGAAAATCATCATACTTCATTGAGGGATTACATAAATCCTACGACAGATGAAATTCACTCTAGTATACAAAACCCTGTCGTAGAAGCCGACTCATTTGAAATAAATCCCGAGATTATCCAACTGGTGCAGAATAATCAGTTTGGGGGAACTCCTTCGGAAGATCCCTATTTACACTTATCAAATTTTCTAGAACTTTGTGCTACATTTCGTTATAAAGGCATATCAGACGATGCTGTTAAACTAAGGCTTTTTTCCTTTCTCACTAAGGGATAAGGCTAAAATATGGTTATATTCATTAGCACCTGGCTCTATTAAAAATTGGGAGGAGTTAAGTCAAAAATTCTTAACTAAGTATTTTCCACCTTCAAGGACTACTAAACTTAGAAACGATATTATCTCATTTTGTCAATATGAAGGGGAATCAATATACGAAGCCTGGGAAAGATTTAAGGAACTCCTAAGAAAGTGTCCACACCATGCTCTGCCCGATTGGTTAATCATTCAAACTTTTTACAATGGGTTAGTAGGATCCCTTAGGTCTATAATTGATGCTGCCGCTGGTGGATCATTAATGTAAAAATCATTTGATTAAGCATATGCATTAATTGAAAAAATGGCTACAAATGAATTTCAATGGCCCTCTGCAAGGGTAAATAATAAAAATGTAGCTAGTATTTATGATACATATACGATTTCAATTCTTGCATCTAAGATTGCTGCAATATCAAGGAAGTTGGACCAATTTGGAATGAACCAACCTCAATTTACTCCTGTAAGTGAGGAAAGTTCATTAGGGCCTATAATTGATTCTAAATTATCATATGAGACTTTAAATACCATAAATAACCCATATTCTAACTTTTACAACCCGTGTTGGGAGAACCATCCTAAATTTAACTGGAATCATACTACTGATGGTGGAAACCAAAAATGGAAAAATAATCATGCAAATCCTAATGGAAGTTGGAATAATCAGGGGAACACAAACTATAGACTTTCATATCCACCGGACTCTAACAATGATCAACAATTTGAGGATAAGAAGATGTTTATGGAAGAAGTGGTATTGCAAATGGGAAACCAGTTGCAAAGTCAAAATGCTTGCGATTAGAAACATAGAGAATCAACTGGGACAAATTGCTAATTCACTTAGCAATAGACACCAAGGAACACTTCCTAGCAACAATGAGATTAACCCTAAAGAGAACACTAATGAACAAATAGAAGCTGTCCAATTAAAAATTGGAAGAGATATAGAGGATGTGGTTAGAAAAGAGAAAGATGTTGTGAGAGAAACAAAGGAAACTAAAAGACCTGAAGAACATGTTTCTAAGGATGCGGAAAAATTAATGTCTCCAACTAAAATCGGTTTGGAAAACCCACCACCTCCATTTCCTCAAAGACTTAGACGGCATGAGTTGGATAAAAAATTTTCAAAGTTCATGAAAGTACTTAAGAAGTTAACGATAAATATTCCTTTCACTTGAAGCTTTGGAACGGATGCCAAGTTATGCAAAGTTTATAAAGGATATATTAAACAAGAAAAGGAAATTTGGGGATTATGAGACGGTTGCACTAAGTGAGGAGTGCGATGCCATACTTCAGAAAAATTTTCCTCGAAACTTAAAGATCTTTGTAGCTTTACAATTCCTTGTGCAATTGGAGAAAAATTATGTGGAAAAGCTTTATGTGATTTAGGAGTGAGCATTAATGTGATGCCTCTATCTATATTTAGAAGGTTAGGTTTAGTTGATATTTCTCCCACTACTGTAACCCTTATGTTAGCTGATCGATCTATCATTTATCCAAAAGGAGTTATAGAAGATGTGCTTGTTAAAGTGGATAAATTTATCTTTCCTTTGGATTTTATTGTATTAGATATGGAGGAAGATAAAGAAATTCCAATTATTTTAGGGAGACCTTTCCTTGTTACTGGACGAGCTATGATAGATGCGCAAAAAGGAGAGTTGACTATGAATATTAGTGACCAAGAAGTTACTTTTGATGTATTAAAGACTATGAAATTTCCAGTGAGAGAAAAGATGATGATTGTTTTTGGATGGATAAAATTGATTATCCAAGTAAAGAACATTTCCAAGAAAGTTTTGAGAGTAAGTTAACAAATGAGATTGAAATAGACTTTCATGATGAGTCAAAAATGTTATGTAAAGAAGACTGTATGTATGTTCAGGAGAGGTGTGAAATGATGGACGCTACCAAAAATAGTAAACTTTTAGTTCTATCTCTTGAAAAATCTCATGAACTTAAGATGGATGAACCCCATACAATTTTAAAGTCTATCTATTTAGAGAGTTCATCTACACCACCAGTCTTTATATCTTTAGATTCGACTCAATCACAAGAAAAACTTGAATTAGATGATGAACAAGATAAAATTATTGAACTAAGACTTGGAAGAGAATTTGAGGATATATTTCTAAAGAACTTTGAGTTGAGAAAAGAGGATAAGAATATTGAAAGACCACTGGAAGAAATTCCTAAGGAATTAAAAAAACCTATTTTCTCAACTAAGATAGATCCTCCATCATTTAATAATTATAAAGGGGAAGAATTGGAAGATAACTTGAATCATAAGAGTGAAATAGAAGAATTTGATCTTGAATCTGAATTATTTAAAGAGAATTTAATCCAAAATTTGGAAGATATTGAAGTATCTTATAAAGATCCATTTCTTATCAATTTCAAGGATGATATTAATATGCAATTTCAGAAAATCAATAGAAGAATATTGGATCTAGAAGGAAATATGAGGAACAATGATATAAATCCAATTGAAATTGAAGAGCTAAATGAAAAATTAAAATTTGAGGATTTTATAGGAATCCCTGGATCTGGAAATGATTGGGCAATTGATCGAGGATTACTTAAATGGAATTTTGATCCGAGTGGAATCATATGTCGGGCTAATGACGTTAAACCAAGCACTTTATGGGAGGCAACCCATAGTTATCAGTGTGTTTTGATTTAGTATGTTTTGAGAGTCGTGATTGTTAGTGTTTTATGATGTTTGCTTTATAATGTATTGATAAGTTTGATTGATGATTGGTAGATGTTTAGATTGTTAGTAGTTTGATCTTTGTATGTCTTGAGGGAGGTGATTCCTTAACTTCTTATTATAGTTTCATCTTAATTTGTTACTTCCTTTCTACAACTTTATTTTCATTAGGTAGGAGTCGCGAACCTATTTGATGAATACCATATGGATGATCTTACACTATCTTTATAACTGTTATAGGTGCTTAATTATAAGAGTTAGATGATACTTGACATTGGTGTCCGGAAACTAATTTATCAGGGATAATCTTATCTTTGGGATTATAATCTATGAAATCATTTTAAAGTACCTAATTTACTAGTGTAGTGATTCCGTTAAAAATTGAAGGTAACATAGTGAGATTGGATGAGTTAAAGGAAGAATTGACCTCATTTATCATTTGTGTTTGTATTTATTATATGTGTGTTTATATTTGTGTTACAACTTTATTTAGGTCTTGAAGAACATTTTATATTCCCTTGCTGATACCTGCTATGCTAGTTAGACTTTGGTTTAGTTAATTTCATTCTGGCATGATTAGTTTAGATTTACTTTCTGCTGCATATTGTTCTGTCCTAATGAATGCTTGTAAATGGTTTTGATAGACATTTGTGGTAGATAGAATTTCTAAATTATTTTCTTCCTACTTATATTTTCTGTACTAAATGCTATATATGTTAAAAATTAAGTTTGGGGGTAGGAAGAAAAATAAAATTTTGATATGAAAACACTTCCTTTTAGTGTAATTTTATTACAAGTATATTTTAGGCTAGATTAACTTTCTCCTGCAGTCATTTTATCCTGATTATGCATGAATATGAATTTGATAGAATGTTGTAGTAGTAAGTATATTCAATCTTTACTTTTTCTTCCTGCTATATTTTATGAAATTAATTACAAAATATTTTACAATTTAAGTTTGGGGGAAAGAAAAATATTAACTCTTATTTGTTCTCAATTGTTATATTTTCAAAAAAATTATTAACATAACTTACGGCAATTGTACCTCGCTTGAGATAACTAAAACTTTTTATTTTAATTGAATATTATGGAAGGATTGGATGAAATTTTTTAGTAATAAAAGTTAATTTTATAAGGGTAAGATATTTGGTAGGAAAGAATTTGATTATAGTTAACTATTTAAAGTAAAAAAAACTGTATTTTTGAAATATTAAGAGACTTAAAGTATTATGTGTTAAGAAGAGATTGTGACTTTATGATGAATAATAAAGCTCATACATTATTATAAAGTAAGGATATGTTTTAAGTTTGAACTTTAGAAAGAGGAGAGTGAAGTTCAAAATCATTACAGGCTCTCCAGATATAGTAATCCTCATTAAAAAAAAAAAGATAAAAAAAAAAGAAAAAGGAAAGAAAAATATTTATGAGGAGAAGCTTGAGGAGATACCTAATAAAAAATTGGCTTCACTTGAGTCACTCTAAAGGGAGAACTTGATTTCATTTCTGAATTTATATTTAAAGTATTGGCCTACATTTTGAAAAAGTTTGCATGAACTCCTTTTTCACATAGTCTTTCAAGGCATTCTTAATGTAACAAATTATGGTTTATCTTGAAATAAATAGAAGACTAGAACCCTTAGACTTGATTGCTTGAATATTCTTATACTTGTAGTGTTAACCCGAGTTACTAAATTTCTTTCTAAAAATCTAACCATTATATTCTTTTAAATGAAAAATTTTAGTGTCTTACAGGTGAAAATTACATTGCCTTGAGTTATATTTTTATGTAGTAAAAGTGTTACTTGAGGACAAGTAACAGTTAAGTTTGGGGGTATTTGACACACCTAAAATATATATGCTTTTTGCTATATCATTTTACTTATTTTTTGATGATATTACACTTTAAAGGAAGGTATTTTGTATGTTTTTTGGTTTTAGGTACAATAAATGACGATTGGAGCAAAAGGAAACAAAAATGGTGCAATTTGGAGCAAAAACGAGCAAGAAATGAAATTCTGCTCTGACACCTTTCGATAAGTCTTTCGATGCTTAATCTCTTTTATACTTTTTGCACATTTTTGAATGAGATTACACTTTAAAGAAAGGTTGTTTTTATGCTTATTTTGTAGGGCTATCTGTTACGAACGCAACGCAACTGAAATGGGGCGAAACAGAGTTGAAACGGAGCCGAACGGAGCAAAACCGTGGAGCCGCGCAGCGATGCGCTCGCCGACGGCGAGGTCGATCTCACCGACGGTGAGATTTACCCGAGAGCACCGAAATAAGCCCGAAAAGCTCGCCAACAGCGAGCTCGAACTCGCCGACAGCGGCCCGGACTACCACGAACCGACTTTTGGCGGTTTTGGGCCAATATTCGACGTATTTAGACGCTTTTTCGAAGGGGTGCGTAAGGAAACTCTTGGGAATTCGTCCAAACTCTTTAAAAATGGCGAATATAGGTTAGAAAAAGAGAGATTAAGAGAAGATTAGAGAGAAAAAAATTGGAGAAAAACTTAGAGGAATGTTTAGGATTCTTAGATTAAGAGTAAAAATGTAGATTTCTATCATTTTGGAGAGATTGGAGAGGAGATTTTTGAGAGAATTTGTAAGGGATTGTACGAGCATTGCATGGATCGACGGGAGACTTTGTGGGAGAGATTTTCCTCTTTCTTTCAAAGGGAAAAAGCTAAGTATTATTCTTCATTATCTTATGATTTTGTAAACATTTATGTAGTGGATTTACTTTGTTTAAATGAAGTTTCCTTTGCGTTTTCTTCGTGCTTTGTGACGTATCTCTCTTACTCTTTCTTCTTCTTTGGAAATAGTGGCATGAGATGATTATGCCATTGTTTTCAATTTACTTTTCTTTTCTAATGAGTAGAATTCATGCTTTGGGTTTTGTGATGCATGTTAGAAGTTAATTTAGATATAAATGTGATGGTTTTTACTTGCACTTCATTTACATTGCAATTAAGGCCTGTTGTAATGTTAAAATTTGTTGTGAAAACATACGATCCGAGAGGGCTATGCTTTCTACAACTAAGTACGAACCACATTTAAATTCCATGAATGGTGAAGTTCATAGAAGTTGAATGCGAATAAATAGGGAAATAATATTAATCGGGCGCGAAGTTGGAGATTTTAGAGTGACGGACTAAAATCCTTAATTCGGTCCTATCGTTTGGGTGTTGAAGTGTAGATGTTAGCCCTCGGGCGAGGGGAACGTGGGAGCTCCGAAGTGGCGGTCGGTATCCTCCCGACCTAGCCGCGATTCGATAACTAAACATAGGATTAGTCAATGTTCTTTATGCCTGGACCAAAGGGTAAAGAATAGGATTGCTCCTATTTGGCACATACAATATTTAATGCATCTCAATCTTATATATTATCTATTTCATTACATAAGAATAATAGTTTTTAATATCTCAAAATTCTCCAAACCAATTCATCCAAAAAGGGTTATATTTAGAATTGTTATTTGCATTTAGTTATAGTTTCTATCTTACATTTAACACTTGCATTTAGGAATAGTTGCTAGATAAACATAATCTTAATCGACATTCCAAACTAAGGACTATTAGTAGTAGACTAGAATTTGACTAAAGACTTCTTACTTCACTTCCTCGTGGGATCGATACTGGGGTTTTTAAAGAAAACTCTATATTACTTGAAACGATACGTATACTTGCGTAGTACCACTAGTGTGTAAAATATTTTCTAATTTTTATATCATTTAAGACTTTGCACACTAGCCGCTATTTATAAATCGGGTCAAGTTTTTGGCCATCTTTTGGAAGTTAATTTATTGCGTAATTGCGGGTCGGGTCAGGTCTAACTCCTCATTAGACCTGATTAATCACCTTAAATCCTAAATTACAATGGGTTTAATTCAAACTAAAAATAGTTAGGTCTAACCCAGCGTTGAGCCAAATTAACCCGATTAAACCTTATTCGAATTAGGTTTAATACAAACTAAACCTAATTAGGTCTAACATAACATTAGACACAATTGGCACTTAATTAAAACTTAATCGAATCGGGTTTAATTAACCTTAACCTAATTAAACGTAAACACAACTAAGTCTAATTAATCAATTAAGTCTTACCCAAATTAGGTTTAATTAACCTTAATCTAAATAGACTTAGTATCAATTAAGTCTAATTTATCAATTAAACCTTATCTAAATTAGGTTTAATCAACCTTAATTTAATTAGACTTAACCACAATTAAGTCTAATTAATCAACTAAACCTTATGATGCGTTCGGACTTATATTGCAAGAATTTAGGAACTCAAATTGATATATTTTATAGTGATTTTGTTAAGTCCGAAGCATTCGACGAAAGTATATGTATCATATCGAGAATACGGGGCTCTAATGGAGTCACAGTTATCGATCCCACGGGGAAGTTTGGAATATATAAGAAAGTGTTCATGATACACCTAAAATATATAGTATTTTTATGCACATTTTTATACCTATTTTTAATGATATTGCACTTTAAGGGAAGGTATTTTGTGTTGTTCTTGCAGGTATGATGAAAATGGATGGTCCTGATGAAAGGAGCAAAATTTGATCAAATTTGGAGCAAAAAAAAATGAAAAATCAAAATTTTGGCATTGGTGGCTAAGCTCCGCTGGGCCGGCGCTTAGCCGCAAAGTTAAAAATTGAAATCTAAAGGAATTTGGCACCAATTTCAAAGGGGATGGGATGCAACTCTTGGTGGTAACTTCCATAACTTCCTTTGGGCGGCAAAGTTGAATGAAGGGGTGCATTCTTTGGTGGATACATTAAATCTGGACACATTTTGAAGAGACACCTAGGCAACTTTTGGTTTAATTTTTAAAGAGAATCTTAGGAATGACTAAGTGCTCTTCCACTTGCATTTTGAAGAGAGTTTTCTTTAGGAGTAGGAGTAGAGAGTAGAAAAGGGGCTCTTCCACTTGCATTTTGAAGAGAGTTTTTCAGTATTTTACTTTTATTTTGTGAGAGTTTTTATTAAGAGTAGGAGTAGAGAGTAGAAAGGAGAAAAGTTCGGAGTGAATTCTTCTTCTTCCCACTTCTTTTCTTTCTTTTAGTTTAGTTTCTATTGAAGTCTGAAGTTTATTCTGAGTCATCGGAGTTGGGAGATCCACAATGAGGAGTAGTTTAGTGAAGAGTTAAAGTTTCAGAGGAACTTCCTGAGTCTTGTGGAGAGAATTTTTAGATAAGTGTTTACTTTTGTTCTTACATTTAGTTTTTTAATTAATACTTGTTTTTGTTTGTTGTTTTTCTTATGGTTTGTAATTTCAAATCAATGTGTTTTTGTATTTTTTCAATGCATTACGAGTAGTTTACTTTATCTTTTTCTTTCTTAAATGGAGAAGTAATTAGTTTATGGAGAATTGTTGTGGAAAGTATAAGTGTTTAAAGTTGGAAGAAGTTGTGAGGATTGATTCTGAAAACCTTATTTACTTCTTAATTTGGCCTGTTAAGTTGTAGAATTTCTTGAGATTATGTAAGATCCAATGCGGTATTATCTCATAAAAGTTAGTAAGAATCACAAGCAATTATATGGGTAAGAATTGTTGTCCATATAATTGAATGTAATATTAGAAGATATTTTTATGGAAGGGAGTAAAACTAGAGGATTTTAGAGTGACAAGCTAAAACCCCCTAATTTGGTTTAAAGTTTTGAGTTTTGTTATGAGAAGTTAGCCCCCAGTTGGTGGGAATCGAGGGAACTCTAGAGTGAGAGACTGGTATCTTCCCTGTCTAACCATGTTCAAAAAGATAAAAATTTCAAGTTAACCTATGTTCTTTATAGAACCAAGTAAGGGTAAAGAGCACATTTGCTTCTATCTGTCACAACAAATTTAAATACTTCCACAACAATACTTTAATAATTATTACTACTTCATAAAAGGAAAGAAAATGACATTCTAGTTAATAGGGTTTTACATAAAGTGTTATTATTTATTATAATTTTAATTTCTTGCTTAACATTTTATTAAGGAAATTTCAAAAGACAAATCAACTTTCAAAACTTTTCAAAATCAAGACATACTTTAAAAAGCAATTAAAAAAAGTAAAAAGATAATTTTCTGATTCCTTTAAAGATTTTCATACTTTCCCTGTGGGTTCGATATCTCTGGGCTTAATAAGAAAGTCATATATTACTTGATAAACGATACATATACTTGCGTAGTACCCCATATTATAAAATCATAATTTTCATATCTAAATCATCAGCACATATATTTATCTGGCGGAGTCAAGTTTTTGGCGCACATATATTTATCAGGGACCAAGTTTTTGGCGCCGTTGACGGGGAAAAATAATTAAATTGCATTTTAAAGGGAATTAAGAAATTTTAAATTTTTACTTTTCTTTTTTTGTTAGTGTGTTGTGTTTTGTTTTGTTTTATTATTAAATGTGTAGTTCATGTTCTGAGGGACTTGTGCCTTACGATTCTGAATTAGAAAGAACTATCAGAAAAATTAAAAAAATTAAAAATACAGAACAGATAAAATATTCAAGAAATGGCAAATTATCAAAATCAAAATGTAGACATCCATCAAGAATTAAGACCTTTAAGAGATTATGTTAACCCTACAGTAGATGAACTTCATGGTAGTATTCAAAACCCTGTTGTAGCTGCTAATTCTTTTGAGCTTAAACCTGTTATTATCCAAATGGTGTCTAATAATCAGTTTCGGGGAGCAACAACTGAAGATCCTAATTTGCATCTTGCTAAGTTTCTAGAGTTGTGTGCTACTTCTAAATATGATGGTGTTTCAGATGATGCTATTAGACTTTAGAATTTTTCCTTTCTCACTAAGGGATAAAGCTAAAATTTGGTTACATTCGTTACTACCTGGATCAATAAGAACTTGGGGTGAACTGTCACAAAAATTCCTTGCTAAACATTTTCCACCATCTAAGACTGCTAAGTTGAGAAATGATATAACATCTTTTTTTCAGTTTGAAGGGGAATAATTATATGAAGCATGGGAAAGATTTAAAGATCTCCTCAAAAAATGTCCACATCATGGGATACCAAATTGGTTAATAATTCAAACTTTTTATAATAGATTAGTTGGATCTCTTAGATCAATCATCGATGCTTCTACTGGTGGATCATTAATGTCTAAACCATTTTTTGATGCTAATGCTTTATTTGAAGAAATGGCTACTAATAATTTTCAATGGCCATCTGAAAAGTTAAATCCTAAAAAGGTAGCCAGTGTTTATGAAAATGATGTTTTTACAATGTTAACAAATCAAGTAGTTGCTCTGTATCGAGGAAGATAGACCAATTTGGGATGAATTTTTCTCGACGAATCTCGAGATTGAAGAAAATTCATTAGGCCGAATGGTTGATTTTTATTCTTCACCGAAACTCTGAATGCTATAATCAAACCTAACAACCCATATTCCAATTATTATAACCCAGGTTGGAAGAATCATCCAAATTTTAACTGGAATACCAATAATCAGGGTGGTGTTAATCAACAACGGGGGAACCACCAAGTAAACCCATTGGGGAATTGGAACAACCAAGGTAATAATAATAATAGATTAACTTATTCTTCTAATTATAACAATGCTTTACAATATAAAGAGAAGAAGTTGTCGATGGAAGAAGTAGTATCACATATGGGAAATCAATTACAAATTCAAGGAGCAAACATCAGAAATATAGAAAATCAATTGGGACAAATTGCAAATGCCTTAAGTAATAGATCTCAATGAATGCTTCCAATAATACTGAAGTGAATCCAAGAGAAAATAGTAAAGAACAAGTAAAAGCAATTCAACTGAGAAGTGGAAAAGAATTGGAAGGTAGAGTTTAAAAAGAAAGAAGAGATTGAAAGACCTAAAGAGGACGCTCCAAAAGGTTTTGAAACACCTATTTCTCCACCTAAGTTTGATTTAGAAAACCACCACCTCCATTTCCTCAGAGACTTTGTCAACAAAAGTTGGATAAGCAATTTTCAAAATTCTTAGAGATATTAAAGAAGCTTACCATTAATATTCCATTTACTGAAGCCCTAGAACAAATGCCAATCTAAGAGAAATTTATGAAGGATATTTTTAATAAAAAGAGGAAGTTTGAAGAAAATGAGATTGTTGCACTTAGTGAGGAGTTCAGTACGATAATTCAGAAAAAGCTTCTTGAAAAACTTAAAGATCCTGGTAGTTTCACAATTCCATGTGTAATCAGAGAAATATTCTGTGGAAAAGCTTTATGTGATTTGGGTGCAAGCATTAACCTTATGCCTCTATCAATAATCAAAAGACTGGGACTAGGAGAAATAACCCCAACTACTGTAACTCTGTAATTAGCAGATCGTTCGATCACATATCCTGAAGGAGTTATAGAAAATGTTTTGGTAAAAGTGGATCAATTTATTTTTCCTGTGGATTTCATTGTGTTAGATATGGAGGAAGATAAAGAGATACTCATAATTTTGGGGAGACCTTTTCTAGCTATAGGCAGAGCTATGATAGATGTGCAAAAAGGGGAATTAACGATGGGGGTTAATGATCAGACTGTTACATTTAATATTTCAAAATCGATGAAATATCCTGCTAGAGGTAAAGAAGATGAATGTTATAGGACGATGTTATTGAATATTTAAGTGAATGTCATTTCAAATTAACTTATGAAGATATAGCTGAAAGAGAAGAATGGGAATATAAGCAAGAAGAGGAGTTATTTGATTCTGAAGATTTTCAAGAGGAAGATTTAAAGTTTTTTCATGAAAGTTTTGAATTGTTAGATATGACTGAGAAAGATGAATCTTATGGTCCATCAATTTAAAAACCTTCTGAACTTGAGCTAAAAATGCTTCCTAATCATTTTAAGTATGTTTTTCTAGGTGAATCTTCAACCTTGCCTGTTATAATTTCCTCTCAATTAACTAAAAAAGAAGAAGAGAGTTTGCTTGAAATTTTGAAGAAGCACAAGAAAGCCTTTGGATGGACAATTACTGATATTAAAGGAATTAGTCATTCAATTTGTATGCACTGAAATTCTTATGGAAGATAATTACAAACCGTGAGCTCGATCCCCAAAGGAGATTAAATCCTATCATGAAAGACGTTGTTAAGAAAGAAATTTTAAAGTGGTTGGATGCTGGAATTATCTACCCTATTTCAGATAGTGCATGGGTTAGTCCTATTCACTGTGTTCCAAAGAAAGGAGCAGTGACTGCGACTGTTAATGAAAAGAATGAAATGATACCAACAAGATAAGTTACAGGGTGGCGAATATGCATTGATTATAGAGAATTAAACCTTGCCACAAGGAAAGATAATTTTCCACTCCCTTTTCAGATCAAATGTTGGATGAGTCGATCTGGACATAAATACTTTTATTTTCTGGATGGATATATTGGTTACCACCAAATTCAAATTGCTCCTGAGGATCAAGAGAAAACTACGTTTACCAGCCTTATGGTACGTTTGCTTTTAGAAGAATGTCCTTTGGTTTATGTAATGCCCCTGCTACATTTCAGAGATGTATGATGGCTATTTTTTGTGATTTGATTGAAAAAGGGATTGAAGTTTTTATGGATGACTTTTCAGTGTTTGGAATTTCATTTGAATCATGTTTAGAACATCTATCTAAAGTTCTAAAATGTTGTGAAGAAACTAATTTGGTCCTTAACTAGGAAAAATGCCAATTTATGGTAGCAGGAGGAATTATTTTGGGACATCGGATTTCAGAAAAAGGTTTAGAGGTAGATCCTGCAAAAATTCAAGTTATATCTAATTTACCTTGCCCAACCAATGTAAGGGGAATTAGAAGTTTTTTAGGACATGCTGGATTCTACAGGCGTTACATCAAAGTCTTTTCAAAGATTACAAAACCTTTATGTCGTTTACTAGAAAAGGATGTAATTTTTAATTTTGATGATGACTGTCGTAAAGCATTTGAAACATTAAAAGAAAAATTAATCACTCCACCTGTAACAATTTCACCAACTTTTTGAATTAATGTGTGATGCTAGTGATTATGCTATTAGTACTGTTTTAGGTCAGAAATATGATAAAATTTTCAAAGTAATTTATTATGTCAGTAAAACTCTTAATGAAGCTCAAATTAATTATATCACTACTGAGAAAGAGTTATTGGCTATAGTATTTGTCTTTGATAAATTTCGATCATATTTAATTGGAACTAAATGTGTGGTGCATACTGATCATTCTGCTATTAAATAATTAATGAAGAAAAATGATGTAAAACCGAGACTGATAAGATGGATTCTTCTTTTGCAAGAATTTGATTTTGAGATAGTAAATAGGAAGGGTTCTGATAATCAAATTGCTGATCATTTGTCCAGGCTTAAAATTGAAGAATCTCTCTGTGATATTGAAGAAATTAATGAACTTTTTCCTGATAAAACATTGTTCACTGTTAAGAATGGCGTGTTCTGTGGTATGCAGACATAGTAAACTTTATTGTCAGTAATATTATACCCTATGGTTTGACATACCAAGAAAAGAAGAAATTTTTGTCTGATGCTAAGACTTATTTTTGCGATGACCAATTTTTATATAAATAAGGAAATGATCTTATAATTCAAAGATGTGTACCTTTGGAAGAGACTTATGAAATTATTCAAAAATGTCATGATTCTAATTATGGGGGACATTTTGGAAGTGATAAAACTGCATAGAAAATCTTAAATCAGGATTTTATTGTCCTACAATTTTTAAGGATGTAAATGTTTATATTAAAAATTGTGATAGATGTCAGCGTGTAGGCAATATTTCTAGAAGAAATGAGATACCCCTCAATTATATGTTGGAAGTTGAAATATTTGATGTTTGGGGCCTAGATTTTATGGGACCATTTACACCATCGTTCGGAAATGTTTATATTTTGATAGCAGTAGACTATGTTTCCAAATGGATTGAAACTATTGCTTTACCTCAATGTGATGCTCAAAGTGTTGCAAATTTTTTGATAAAGAATATATTTTGTAGATTTGGAATACCAAGAGTAATCATAACTGATGGGGGAAGTCATTTTAGAAATGCGATTATTGGGAAGTTAGCAAAGAAATATCATATTAATCATCGCATTGCTACTGTTTATCATCCCCAGACAAGTGGTTTGGTTAAATTATCCAATCATGAAATTAAAAGAATATTGTAAAAAACTGTTAATCCAAATAGAAAGGATTGGTCAATCAAACTGGATTATGCTTTGTGGGCCTATAGGACTGCTTATAGAACACCTATAGGAATGTCCCCATATAGGCTGATTTTTGGAAAAGCTTGTTATTTACCTTTTGAACTTGAGCATAAAGCATATTGGACTATTAAAGAGTTAAATTATAATTTGAAAGATGCTACTGAAAAGAGATTAATACAAGTGAATGAGCTTGAAGAAATAAGGAATGAATCTTATGAAAATGCTAAGATTTATAAGGAAAAGATGAAGTTATGGCATGATCAGAAGTTTCTTACTAAAAATCTTGTACCAAGACAAAAAGTTTTGCTGTATAATGCTAGATTGAGAATATTTTCTGGAAAACTTAAGTCCAGGTGGATGGGTCCATTTATTGTGATAAAAGTTTATTCTTATGGAGCTGTATATATTCAAGATCCTAAGACTACAAAAAATATTTAAAGTTAACGGACATAGACTTAAACTATATTTTTCAATCAATAAATCTAAATCTGATAATAATTTAATGTTGGGTCACTCAGAATGAGTTTTGGGTATGTCAGGCTGAAGACGTTAAAACAAGCGCTTTATGGGAGGTAACTCATAATTATCGGTGTGCTTTGTTTAATGTTTGTTTAGTGTACTTTTTTTGCTTGGTTTGGTTTGTTTTTATGTTTTTAGTGGTAGTAATTTGGAGTTTTTAAACTATAATAGAGTTTATTTGACCTTAATTGATGATTTAGAGAAGTCAGAATGAAAATTTGGACACTTAGCAGACCTGTGCTAAATTGAGCACTGGCGGCTAAGCGCCGACTGGTTGGCGCTTAGGCGCCGCAGTTATAAAAAACCTAAAAAATGAGGTTCTAGAAGCCTAGATCATGGGGGAGTGGTTTTGGAAGTTATTTTGGAGTTTTAAAACATCTTGGGGGCAGTTTTAGCACTTCTTAAGTCTATTAAAAGGACCTGATTTAAGAGAAACACTTGCCCCAAGTCCTATTTTCATTTCTGAGTCTTAAGAAGAGAGTTTTGAGTGCATCATGTATTCCTGGGAGAATGAGATTAAGAAGAAGCAAGATTCTGACAAGAGTAAGTTCGTTAGTGACAATGCTAAAGAGTTATTCAAGGGATATCTCGTCGTTAGTATTCAAGGGATTGCTGAAATAATTGCAAAAATTGAAGCCCGAGTGACTTCAATGGAAGCAAAAATCCATGAAAGTAAACTGCATTTGGAGCACATGGGATGGCAACTCAAGATGAAATTCAGTCATTCAAGGTACGTGGAAGAAGCGGATAAGGCGATGTTTCTGAAGAACAAATGGATTGGAGAAGATGATTTAAGGATGAACAATTATCGTCCGTTTTATCAGATTTATATTCCAGAAGGGTCAAATGAGAATCATAATGGTTCGGGATATAATCTGCCTAATGGAGAATGGAATTAAGAGTGCTTTGTTCTTACTTGTTTAATGTTCTTATGTGTTATGTTTAGTGTTCATGTGTGTTATTTTTGGTGTGTTTAGTGTTTATATTTAAGTATTAACTAAGCCTGATGATGTGATAGTTACATCCTAGAGATGTATACTTATCAGTTTGAGATTAAAGTCTCTTGTATTTAGAGAATTTCATCCTTTATGTGTGGATAGAAATTCTAGAATTGTATTAAGTGTTATGTTTGTTTTAATACAAGTTTGTGTTTGTGTGAAATTTGTATGGAATCAATGGATATTAAATTTTGATTTGGAGTATTGGAAGATTTATGTGGGGAGAAATAATTATTTTGGAGTAATTAAGGGTGATTAACAAAGTGATTTAGTGCATATACCTTAATTGTGAAAATCTGTGTAGCCCGAGTATCGGTGCTTAAGCGCCAGATTTTGTGGCTAAGCGCCAAGAGGTTCGCGCTTAGGCGCCAGTTCGCGAAAATTGGTTCCCAGCAGTTAAAAACCCGAAAATTGCCATTTTTAAACCACCCCATCATCTTCAACCTTCGGTTTATCACGAAAGAGGACCATAGGGCATCATATTGTGGATCATTTAAGAGCTGATCTCAAAAAAAATTGTTAGATTTGGATTCCTTGAGGTAAGGGCACTACTCCTAAGTAAAATTTTTTTGATTTTCACTATATATTTTGAGTACATTTTGGAAAATCTTAAAATCACTATTCATGGTAAAAATTTGAGGAAAAACTTGAGAAATTGCTTGGATTTAGTGAAAATATCATTTGGAAGATAATTTAGCAAGTTTAGTTTGATTTTGGAATTTATGGTGAATTTTTCATGAATTTTTAGAGATGGCTCCAAAGTCAAAGCGTGCGAGAGAAAAGGCCAAATTTGATTTTGACAAATTTGTTAGCACGATAGTTGAGGAACGATACGTTGACGCACTGTAGTCACGTAAGTTGATTCCTGAGCGTGTATTTAGTAAGCCAGGAGAAGTAATTGAAGATATGATTGCTAGAAGGAACTGGGAGAAATACTGTTGCTTCTTCGTTGTTTCTGTTGTTTCTGTGGTCAGAGAATTTTATGCAAATTTGCATGCTGCATAAGAGAATCAAGTGATGGTTAGGATGCATGAGGTCAACTTTTCTTCTGGGGCAATCAACACTTTTTATGGACTACCTCCTGACATGTTCTGTCTTTATTCTAACTATCATCCTACGGAAGGTGAATTAGATGAGATCATGGAATTTCTGACTGATGGAAGAGGATTATGGAAAATAACAAATGATAGAAGAGTGAACTTTCCTGCTTCCAAATTGAATGCCACTTCTAAGGCGTGGCATTATTTTATCTCATCTAAATTGTTACCTTCGAGTCATACTAGTGAAGTAATGAGAGAAAGAGCTGCGTTGAATCATTTCATTCAGCAAGGGAAGCCTATTGACATTGGAGGTATAATTTATGATTATGTTTTGAACTGTGCTAGATCAACCACTACTGCAGGTATGGGATTTCCTTCCTTGATTCATTCATTATGTGAACAATCTGGAGTGAAGTTTGAAACTTGGGAAGAGGTACTTCAGCCATTGAGACCAATTACCAGTGTAAATGTTGGTGCTTACACTGTAAATTTAGAGTTTGGTTGGAGAGGAGGATTTGGTAGGGCTTCTACAGCTTCTGCTTCTGCTGCATCTACTTCTCATGCTACTACTTCACATGCTTCATCATCTACAGATTCACAGACTGGTTTATTAAGAAAAATTTTGAAAAAAAGTGAGTCTTACTCAAGAGCATGTTAGACATATTGATGGTAAATTAGATAATGTGGAAAGATATATTGTGAAACATGATGAGTATGAGGAGAGTTATCAACAATATTTGTATAGGCTGATTAAAGGTGATCAGAGTGCTGAGATGCCCCCTCATCCATTCTACATACCTTATGTGCCATCTAGGGATTGTAACGAGCAGGATAATGATGATGATGAGGATGATGAGTAGATTTGTGTTATTTGTTTTCATTGTCGTGTTGTTGTTGATTTACTGATGTGTGTTTTGTTTAGTATTTAGTTTGATCATTGTGTTGTGATGTGAACCTTGATAGTATGCAAACTGTAGTTTGTATTATTTTTTTGTTATGCATATTCAGATGTATTGTTGTATTGATGTTTTATATGTTGCTTTGTGGTAGTGTGTGTTATAGTAAATGTTTTTATGTGTATGTTATGTCAGAGTTTTTAGTAGTGTGTACTTTAATTCAAAAAAAAAAAATTGTTAGGAGATTATAAACCACTATTGGGAACTTCTACTTATGAAACTACATGTTTAAAATTTTTCAAATTCCACTATCATCTGTTATCTGTATCAGTTATTTTAGTTTGTATGTATTTGCTTTGAAAACCTCCACTACTGTAGAAGTCTTTTTGAAATTTTTACTTTTCTTTGTATAAAAATTGTTTTGAAAAACTAAATTTGATTTCATTTTACTCCTGTTATTTAAATTGTTATACTTGCATATTAGGATATTAAAAATTCCTACAAGCATGATATGTCAGTTTTTTTTTCTCACCCATGTATCATTTCTTATGCTTAAATGTTTTATCTTAACTAAAAATTAAAGTTTTGGGGAGGGATTTTAAAAACAAAGATTTTCAAAAACCTAAAATTTTATTTGATTCTCAAGAATACTTAAAATAAATCTTATATTTGATTGAGAACATTATGTACATAAAGTTATATTAGGGCAACAAAAATTTTGAATATAGAAATGAATAAAAGAATTTAGTTAAAATTTGAAGTAATCATGAAAAATCTAAAGTTAAAATTTTCTTAATGAAGAGGTGTTAAATAAACTTAAACTATCTTTAGTAAGAAGTTTTGTATTTTTGGATAAATAGAAGATTTGATTTTTATTCTTCAAAGCTTAAATTTCTTTTATTGAAGAGTAATTTTCAATTATTACTATTATGATTTTTAAGTGAATGATATATATCTGACCTTTATTTTAAATGGAAGGGTGGAATTCAAAATCAGTAAAGGCCTATCCAGATATATTAATCCTTGCATTATAAAAAAAAAGAGAGAAAAAGAAAAAGAAAAGAAAAAAGTGAAAAATAACATATGAAAAGGGAGGAGAAGCTTGAGAATTTAAGGGCCTAATCAAAAATTGGTTTCATACCTAAAGTTTAAGATAAAAGTTCAGAGAAAATCTAAAGCTTAAGGTTATAATATAGTAAGTAAAATTATTTTCAAATAAATATTTTTAAGTGAGAAAAATATGTGTTTGAGTCCTATATTTTAAAGAATCTACAAATATTTCTAAATTAGCTAGAAACTTATATTTGTTATTTTCCTTAACTTAAGAACTTTCTAAACTTTAAGTTGGTTTCAATTACTGAAATTTTTTCTAAATTGTACTATTCCTTTTCTAGAAAAAAATTTTGTTATCTTCCTAAGAAAATCATTACATAATTTGCATGCTAAAATGTTCTATGAGATTAAGTGTCACTTTAGGACAAGTAACATTTTAAGTTTGGGAGATTTTGATACACCTAAAATATATAGTATTTTTATGCATATTTTTATACCTATTTTTAATGATATTGCACTTTAATGGAAGGTATTTTGTATTTTTCTTGCAGGTATGACAAAAATGGATGGTCATGATGAAAGGAGCAAAATTTGATCAAATTTGGAGAAAAATGAAAAATCAAAATTTTGGCATTGGCGGCTAAGCGCCGCTGGGCCTGCACTTAGCCGCCACAGTTAAAAATCAAAATCTAAAGGAATTTGGCGCCAATTTCGAAGGTGATGGGATGCAACACTTGGTGGTAACTTCCATAACTTCCTTTGGGCGACAAGTTTGAATGAAGGGGTGCATTCTTTGGTGGATAAATTGAATCTGGACACATTTTGAAGAGACACCTAGGCACCTTTTGGTTTAATTTTTAAAGAGAGTCTTAGGAATGTCTAAGTGCTCTTCCACTTGCATTTTGAAGAGAGTTTTCATTAGGAGTAGGAGTAGAGAGTAGAAAAGGGGCTCTTCCACTTGCATTTTGAAGAGAGTTTTTACAGTATTTTACTTTTATTTTGTGAGAGTTTTTATTAAGAGTAGGAGTAGAGAGTAGAAAGGAGAAAAGGGTCGGAGTGAAGTCTTCTTCTTCCCACTTCTTTTTTTCCTTTAGTTTAGTTTCTATTGAAGTCTGAAGTTTATTCTGAGTCATCGGAGCTGGGAGATCCGCTCTGAGGAGTAGTTTAGTGAAGAGTTAAAGTTTCAGAGGAACTTCCTGAGTCTTGTGGAGAGAATTTTCAGATAAGTGTTTACTTTTGTTCTTACATTTAGTTTTTTAATTAATACTTTTTTTTTTGTTGTTTTTATTATGGTTTTTAATTTCAAGTCAATGTGTTTTTGTATTTTCTCAATGTATTCTGAGTAGTTTACTTTATCTTTTTCTTTCTTAAATGGATAAGTAATTAGTTTATGGAGAATTGTTGTGGAAAGTATAAGTGTTTAAAGTTGGAAGACATTGTGAAGATTGATTCTGAAAACTTTGTTTACTTCTTAATTTGGCCTGTTAAGTTGTAGAATTTCTTGAGATTACGTAGATCCAATGTTATATTGTCTCATAAAAGTTAGTAAGAATCACATGCAATTATATGGGTGAGAATTGTAGTCCATATAATTGAATGTAATATTAGAAGATAATTTTATGGAAGGGAGTAAAATTAGAGGATTTTTAGAGTGACGAGTTAAAACCCCCTAATTTGGTTTGAAGTTTTGAGTTTTGTTATGAGAAGTTAGGCTCCAGTTGGTGGGAATCGAGGGAATTATAGAGTGAGAGACTGGTATCTTCCCTGCCTAACCATGTTCAAAATGATAAAAATTTCAAATTAACCTATGTTCTTTATAGAACCAAGTAAGGGTAACGAACACATTTGCTTCTATCTGTCACAACGAATTTAAATACTTCCACAACAATACTTTAATAATTATTACTACTTTATAAAAGGAAAGAAAAAGATATTCTAGTTAATAGTGTTTTACATACAGTGTTATTAGTTATTATAATTTTAATTTCTTGCTTAACATTTTATTAAGGAAATTTCAAAAGACAAATCAACTTTCAAAACTTTTCAAAATCAAGACATACTTTTAAAAGCCATTAAAAAAAGTAAAAAGATAATTTTCTGATTCCTTTAAAGATTTTCATACTTTCCCTGTGGGTTCGATATCTCGGGGCTTAATAAAAAATTTATATATTACTTGATAAACGATACGTATACTTGCGTAGTATCCCATTTATAAAATCAAAATTTTCATATCTAAATTATCAGCACATATACTTATCCGGCAGAGTCAAGTTTTTGGCGCACATATATTTATCGGGGATCAGTTCACAATATAGGTAACGTAGCACTAGATTCTGATATTTAATTTGCAATTAAAGTTTACTACTTACTACTACTATGCAGGAAATAGTAACGATTAACTATACTACAATAACTTCTAACAACTTTAAAACAGAATTAACTAACAGACACACTATACTAAGTATTTGAAAGGTTTTTGATATATGAGAAAAGTATCTTTCCTCTTGCAATGAGAATATGATGTGTGGATTGATATGGAACAAACATTTATATTATTGTGCCAAATAGGAGATTAGATGATTCTTTACCCTTAAAAGAGTACCCCTATTCTAAGTAAGAAAAGAACATTGACATATCCTAAGTTTAGTCACTAACTCTAAGGCTAGGCTGGGAGGATACCGGCTCTCACTTTGGAGCTCCCACTCACCCATCACCCGAAGGCTAACCTTTGATATTAGTTACTAATCTTAGAACCAATTTGGGAATTTCAGCCTGTCACCCTGAAATCTCCACATTGAAGTCCATCAAAACCTAGTTCCCGATTCATTTGAACTCAATTCCCATGAACTACACAATTCATCCATAGAAATTGAATGGATCTTTCATTATTATTTTAGGAAATTAAATCCTTTAAAACTTAATGTTCAACAATATATTTTAACATTTCAATTGGCCAAATCGAAAGTAAATTAATTTCTAAATGAAAAACCATCACAATTTTTTCATTCCATTAAAAACACATCAAATCCACATCAATCCATCTTTACATCTCTATGCAAGAAGAATGATAAGGGAGACTACTCAGAATTCAAGGAGAAGATACAATAAAACATGGATTTTATATATAAAAGAAAAGTCATACAAACCACAAAAGAAAATACAACTTGTCTCTTTCTCTACCCCAATGCAATTCCCTTGCAGTTCCTTTGAATCCTCTTCTCTCTTTTTAACAACACTTGATTCTCCCTTTAGAATGGAAAGAAAGAAGCAATCTCTCACATTACCCTTTCTCCTTCACTCCTTAGAGAAGAATTCCTCTCAAATCCTCACTCTGCACACTCTTCTCCTAAACCATAACACTTAACACTCACTAAAACTACTTTAAAACTACTGAAGAAGCACACAATTTTCGTCCAAGAACAATTACTTATAAGATAGGGATGAAATCCTAAGAGTTTCCGTAGGCATCCCTAAAAAAGTCACCAAAACTCTTCAAATTTGAACTCCATCGACTTCGGGTGCCGGCAGCGCCAGAGTAGGGCGCCGGCGGCGCTTTATCGTGCAATTTAATTCTAGAGGCTCTGGATTTGGGCACCGGCAGAGCCCATTCTGACGCCGACGACGCTAGAATACTTTTTCACCATTTTTCTCCTTTTTGCTCTGGATTCATTCCTTTTTGCTTCTTTTCACTCCAAACACCTAAAATCATCATACCTGCAACAAATCATGAAAAATATGTTTCTTTAAAGTGCAATATCACAAAAAATGGGTAAAATTATATAGTAAAAACCGTATATATTTTTGGTGCATCAGAATCCTCCAAACTTTAACTATTACTTATCCTCAAGTAATCCTTTTACTACATAAAATATAACTCTTGGCAATGTACTTTTCAGCTGTAAGACACTAAAATTTTTCATTCAAAAGAACATATTGGTTAGATTTTTAGAAAGAAATTTAGTAACATAGGTTAACACTATAGGTGTAAGAATATTCAACAATCAAGTCTAAGAGTTCTAGTCTTCTATTTATTTCAAGATAAACCATAATTTGTCATATTAAGAGTGCCTCAAAAGTCTATGTGAAAAAGGAGTTCATGCAAACTTTATTAGAATGTAGGCCGGTACTTAAAACATAAATTCAGAAATGAAATCAAGCTCTCCCTTTAGTGTGATTCAAGTGAAGTCAATTTTTAATTAGATATCTCCTCAAGCTTCTCCTCATAAACCTTTTTTTCTTCTTTCTTTTATTCTTTTCTTTTCTTTTTCTCTTTTTTTTGGAATTATTTTTCAATCCTTCTTTTCTTTTCTCTTTCTTTTATTGAGGATTACTATATTTGGATAGCCCTCTAATGATTTTGAACTTCAATCTCCTCTTTCTTAAGTTCAAACCTGAAACATCTTTTTACTTTATAGTTAAGTATAAGCTTTATTATTCATCATAAAGTTACAATCTCTTCTTAACACACAATACTTTAAGTCCCTTAACATTTCAAAAATACAGTTTTATTTACTTTAAATAGTTGATTATAATCAAATCCTTTCATACCATATATCTTACTTCTATAAAATCAACCTTTATCACTAAAAATTTTCATCATATCCTTCCATAATATTCAACCGAAATGAAAAGTTTTGTTATCTTATACTGAGGTTCAACTGTCAGAAGTTATGCTAATATATTTTTTTTTGAAAATATAATAATTGAGAAGAAATAAAAGTTAGTATTTTTCTACCCTCCCCCAAACGTAAATTTTTCAATAAATTTAAAATAGTTTACAATAGAAGAAAACAAACTCTCTATGCTGGGATCTTGAAATCTTCAACAGCTATCTGATATTAGTCAAAATTTACAACTAGCAGGCATGAAACAATTAATAGCAGTGATATAACAAATTTTAAATATTTGCATGGGTAAAGAGAAATTAACATTAAACATCTAAACATTAACAAAACACTACAACATGAAAGAAACTATCACATTACTACACAGTCCAGCTAACAATTTTAATGTTTCAATACAACATAACAATACACCAACAGAGTTACACAACATATGAAAAGCAAATACTACAACAGTACAACAACAGGGTTACATCATATGCAAAGCAAATGTCCACTACACCACATCAGTACAACACAACACAACAAGAACAACATAAATAAAAACAAATAATCTACCAGTCTCCATCACCAAGATCAGCAGGGTCATCAATAGGGTCATCAGCAGGGTCCTCAGCAGGGTCAGGTCTATATGGTGTATAACTGGGGCAAGAAGGAAAATCACATCGGACTCCCCTCTCATAAATCTGACCTGAGCATCATAGTAAGCAATATCAAACTCAACTCTCCTCTGCAGATAATCTTCATTCACATCACTCCTCACCTTAAATACATCCATCCGACCATGGAGTCTATCTACACTAGCACTCTGTAGTCTCAACTGCTCCATAATATCAGATAAGGTAGGTGGCTCAGATGTAGATGGAACATCATAACTTGTAGTAGGAATATTAGTACTCCTAAGCTCAGCTCTGGCTCCTACATGAGACTCATAAGTACGGATAATATTCTTTGTAATTGGTCTCAAAGGTATGACCACTTCTTCATAACTACTGAACTCCACTCCAGACTGAACACAGAGGGCATTAACTAAAGCAGGATGTCCTAATCCTCCAGTGGTCTCGCCTCTAGAAATCGTCTGAATATTCTTATAAATAATAATCCCAATATCAATCTTTTTCATCTTCTGTATACAGTAGTTTAGAATTGCTCTATCTCTAATAACTTTGTTGTGGTGATAAGATGGTCATAGTCTCACAGAAATGAAATAATGCCAAGCTTTTGAAGCAACATTCATTGTGGAGGTGGGGAAATTTATTAACGGTTTTTACTTACATTCCATTCTCCTCGCCCGTCAGTAAGAAAAGCAATAACTTCTCTCATATTCTCCCTCCTAGTGTTAAAGTTTTCATACTCACACACGAATGGTTCCCGAGTCTTGTAGAAAGCATTGATACGTTAAGGAGTAAACTCAACCAATTTCCCTCTAACAAGCACATACTCAGTCTCAGTCCATGGTATATTCGAGTAGAATTCTCTAACCACTCCCAAAACAGCATTCGCACTGAAATAAAAATCGCTCCCAATTCAGCTCTGCAATCAATTGTTCTACAGATCCTCCAAGACTATCAAAAGCTCAATCCTGGATACACTTCTTATTGTGGAGGTAAGAGTTATAGCGAATTTGGGCTTTGATGTTGACGAATCTCTCCTCATCAAAATCCAATTTCCTCTTCCCATTACTCAACTTTGGAGCCATGTGAATTTCTAAAATTTACAAGAAAATTCCAATAAATCCCAAATTCACAATGTAACAAACTCCAAACACTATTCTAAACAAGTAAGAGCAAATTTCATCATGGAAATCTCTAAATCTCTTCAAAACTCCAAAAATTTCATCATAAGCAATGTGAGAGATTTCCATGGTGAAAATCCAAAAATTTTAACTTAAAGTGAAGCTCTTACCAAGAGAAGTGTAAATCCGGTGTCGAAAAGCCTTGAAATCTCCTTAAATCAGAGATCTAGCAAGCCCTAGATCTTCAAAATCGCAAAAATTGAGGAGGAAGACGAAGGAAAAGGAAAATTTTGCGGGTCTCAGGGAAAAAATCGCAAAATCGAGGGTTTTAGGCCTTTTTCTGTGTTTGGGCATCGGCGGCGCTCTATTTAAATAAATTGGCCAAACTCTCTGGATTTGGGCGCCGGCGGTGCCAGTCCAAGATATTTTCTGGGTCCAAAATTTTTTTTCATATTTTCGATCTTTTCGACGTCAACAAAGATGTTTAACACTTCAATAGGCATTTACATCATCCCATAATCAATAATTATCACAATTCTTTACACAAACAAAACACAAAAATCTTATATATATATATATATATATAATCCAAGTTACATCATAGACATCAATATGTTCATTCAAACCAACTATTCTTAGATATTTAGTGCAGCAAGTACTCTACGATAGGCAAGCACTAAGATCTAAGCACACAATGAAAGTAAACACATCCAAATCCAAGTTCAAAGCAAATACTACACAAACCAAACATAACTAAACAAAGCAAACTAACAACACAACAACCATAAGTAGAATCCATCAATTACTCCTCATCAGTTTCAGAACTATCCTCTCCTCTAATGTCTCCAATTAATTGCTAATGCACAAACAAGTTATATAATGGATGAAATGGAAATTCGTCAGACGATTCCTCAGCAATCACAGCGTTCTTCTTCATCAGATTGATCAAGCCCATCTCAATTCGACCAGTGTGATCGAATTGCTCTTTCATTCTCCAATCTATATGATCGAAAAAAATCAGAAATGTTATTGATTGCATTCATAACGTTTTGTACCTCAATATCCAATTGTTTGATCCTCTTCAATATCATTCTCGAACCTTCAGGAAAATAGGGTTGAATTGTTTGTGAAGTCTGCGTTGGTTGATCAGCAAGCAAGTTCATGTCATCTTCATCTCCAACTGTCTGGTAGTTATAGGGATTAGTTGGATCAATAGGCCTCCATGAAAGAAGAACTTTTTCCCAACTTTAATAAGGAACCTGAGACTGACTACATAACAGAAATATGGTGGACAGGTGTCCAAGCCCATATTTAGATCCATGCACAATTAATCCAAGTACTGATTTCACAATGATATTACCAATATCAACCGGCCTCCCAGTTTGAATACAGAAATTCAAAATGGTGCTTTCCTTGGTTACCTTGCTTATCTTCAATGTTGGAAATAACTTTGCCGAAATAAAGTAGTGCCACTACTTTGATTCTAGATTCAAGGATGAAGATGGGAAACTAATGTATCCATTCTCTCCAACTTCCCATACTTCATTCTCATCCGTTAGATATCGATACACATCATTCATATTATCCCTCGTGGCATTGAAATTAGAATAATGGCAAATAGGTATGTTCTCGATCATAAAGAGATCGTTAATTCATGCAGGAGTGAATTGTACAACTCTACCATGCACAAATACGAACCCTTGATTGAACCCGTAAAGATTTGCATAAAACTCTTTCACGACAGGAACAACAACGGCAGCGACAACACCTCTCCTTAACAATCTCTTCAATTCTAGTAGTAGGATTATCCATACCGCGATTAATGAAGCCTCTTTCCTTGATAATCCTTCTTTTTTTTTCATCATCACTTTGTTGAAAAAATGCTGCGCTTCAAAACTTATGAACTTCATTTGGTTGAAAATGCGAAATCGAGGGGTTTCAATGAGAAAGGAATCCATAAGATACGAATTGGGATTGGTGGTTTTCATTTTTCTGGAGTTAAGAAGTCAAAAATGGAGTTTAGGGAGTTATAAGGACGAAGATCCCGACAAAAACCGCCAAAACTCACATTTTAAAACTTAAAAATTGTCAAACAGATTTTGGGCGCCGGCAGCGTTCGATAGGGTGCCGGCGGCGCTCAAACAGGCAAGTTCAGTTTCTGGTCTGTGAGAGGGCGCCGGCGGTGCCAGTGGTAAAAAATTCTCACCGAACTTCATTTGATTCAAAATATTCTAATATCTCGATTCGATCCATCATTTATCAAAAAATTTTTTAGTATTTAGGAGTAATTAGGATTAAGAAACAACTATCTAAAAAGCACAAATACAACATACAAGCAAACACACCATAAAGATACATATGGGTTGCCTCCCATAAAGAGCTTGGTTTAATGTCATCAGCCCGACAAACCATTCAGTTAATCGAGATGACTCAGCATTAAAACCTCTTTGAAGTCAGGTTGAAACCCGTCAAAGTAAGGCTTTAATTGATGCCCATTAACCTTGAACATCTTTCCAGTATCAGGATCTTTAATATCAAAAGAATGAACTTTTATAACTGTAAAAGGTCCTAACCATCTATACTTGAGCTTTCCAGGAAAGAACTTCAATCTTGGGTTGTATAATAAAACTTTTTGTCCAAATTCCAAGTTCTTTTTCAATATCTTTTGATCATGTCATAACTTCCTTTTTTCTCTATAAGTCCTATCATTATGATAAGATGCATTTCTAATATCTTCCAATTCATTCAATTGCATAAATATTTTCTCTCCAACATTTTTCAAATTAAAATTTAACTCTTTTATCGCCCAATATGCTTTATGCTCCAATTCAACTGGTAAATGGCAAGTCTTACCAAACACTAGTCTATAAGGAGACATTCCAATAGGGTTTTTAAAAGCAGTCTTATATGCCGATAAAGCAGTATCTAATCGAGCATACCAATCTAGTTTATGATTATCCACAGTTTTCTCCAAAATTCTTTAAATTTCACGATTAGACACTTCTGCTAAACCACTCGTCTGGGGATGATAAGCAGTAGAGATTCTATGAATAATATTATATTTGTCAATTAATCTCTTAATTTGATTATTCCTGAAATGGGATCGACCATCAGTTATGATCACTCTCAGCATTCCATATCTTGTAAATATATTTTTCTTTAAAAATTTTGAAACTCTCCGAGCATCACATCTAGGTAAAGCAACAGCTTTAATCCATTTCGAGACATAATCAACTGCAACCAATATATATAAATTTTCAAATGAAGGAGTAAATGGTCCCATAAAGTCTAATCCCCATACATAAAAAATTTCAACTTCCAAATTATAATTTAGAGGCATTTCATTTCTTTTAGAGATATTACCTACTCTCTGACATCGATTACATGATTTAATATACCTATAAACATCTCTAAAAAGAGTAGGCTAATAAAACTCAGATTATATAATTTTAAAAGCAGTTTTATCAACACCAAAATGACCTCTAAATTCAGAATCGTGACATTGTTGAATAATCAAATTAGTTTCTTCTTGTGGCACACATTTCCTAATAATCAGATCCTTACACTATTTATATAGATAGGGCGCATCCCAAAAATAGAATTTTGCATCATATATAAACTTCTTTTGTTGTTGCCTTGTTAAATCAGGTGGTACAATATCACTTACAATATAGTTTACAATATCAGCATACCAAGGCAAATTACTTTCCATAATAGTATAGAGTTGCTCATCAGGAAAAATTTCAGTAATTTCTTTTTCAAATTCAGATAGTTTATCATAGTCTATTCTTGACAGATGATCAGCTATTTGATTGTCAACACCCTTCCTATCAACTAACATAAAATCAAATTCTTGCAGAAGAAGTATCCATCTAATTAGTCTAGGTTTCACATCCTTCGTTTGCATTAAATATTTGATAGTCGAATGGTATGTATGCAAAATAGTTTTAGTTCCAATTAAATAAGGTCTAAATTTTTTAAAAGCAAATACTATAGCTAATAACTCTCTTTCAGTTGTGGTATAATTAATTTGACCCTCATTAAGAGTTTTACTAGCATAGTAAATGACTTTGAAAACTTTATTATGCATTTGCCCCAATGCTACTCTGATCGCATAATCACTAGCATCACACATAAGTTCAAATGGTTTCTCCCAATCGGGTGAAACAATTATAGGTGCAGTGATTAATTTTTCTTTTAATAATTCGAAAGCTCTCAAGCATTCATCATTAAAATCAAACTTTCTATCATTTTCTAACAGTCAGCACAAAGGTTTAGTAATTTTAGAAAAATCTTTAATATATCACCTGTAAAATCTCTCACATTAGTGGGTGGTGGCAATCTCTCAATCACTCTAATTTTAGCAGGATCGACCTCCATACCATGTTCAGAAGTTTTATGCCCAAGCACAATTCCTCCTACAACCGTAAATTGACATTTCTCCCAATTCAGAACTAGATTTGTTTTCTCACAAAGCTCCAAAACTTTTGTTAAGTTTTCCAACAAAATTTCAAATGAAATCCCAAATACAGAGAAATCATCCATAAAAACTTCTATTGCATTATCTATCATACTACTGAAGATAGACATCATACATCTCTGAAATGTTGCAGGTGCGTTACATAGTCCAAAAGGCATTCTTTGAAAACCAAAGGTTCCATAAGGGCTAGTAAATGTTGTCTTTTCTTGATACTCAGGAGCAATAGGTATTTGATGGTAACCAGTATATTCATCTAGAAAACAGTAGTACTTGTGTCCAGCAAGTCTATCTAGCATTTGATCGAGAAAAGGAAGAGGAAAGTGATCTTTTATGGTGGTAGCATTTAATTTCCTATAGTCAATACAATTCGCCATCCAATAATTTGTCTTGTGTATATAATTTCATTACATTCATTCACTTCAACAGTCACTCCTCAATAGCTTAATTGATTAGATTTGTTTTTGTTTTTGTTGTTTTTGTTGTTTTCAAATTTTTCTGATAGTACGCTCTAACTCCGAATCGTAAGGCACTAAACCTATAGATCGGCCACTACGCATATAGAAAGACAAATACTATAATAAAGTAAACAAACACACAGATGCACACTACAAAATAAACTTACTGACTAACTTAACTCTATTACCTTCCTACTTACTTTCTTACTTTCTTAACTCTGTTACCTTCCTATTTACTTTCTTAACTTTTTAACTCCGTTACCTTCCCCGG
This sequence comes from Papilionanthe hookeriana x Papilionanthe teres, assembly GCA_022702705.1. Taxonomy (NCBI): domain Eukaryota; kingdom Viridiplantae; phylum Streptophyta; class Magnoliopsida; order Asparagales; family Orchidaceae; genus Papilionanthe; species Papilionanthe hookeriana x Papilionanthe teres. The sequence goes on along the minus strand of CM040431.1, from coordinate 5,695,229 downwards.
CAACGGCGCCAAAAACTTGATGCGTTCATACTTATATTGCAAGAATTTATGAACTCAAATTGGTATATTTTATAATGATTTTGTTAAGTCCAAGCATTCAATGCAAGTATATGTATCGTACCAAGTAATACAGGGCTCTAATGGAGTCATGATTATCGATCCCACAGGGAAGTTTGGAATATATAAGAAAGTTTTCACAATATTGGTAACGTAGCACTAGATTCAAATAATTAATTTGCAATATTAGTTTACTACTTACTACTACTATGCAGGAAATAGTAACGATTAACTACACTACAATTACTTTTAACAACTTTAAAAACAGAATTAACTAACAGACACACTAAACTAAGTATTTGAAAGGTTTTTGATATATGAGAAAAGTATATTTCCTCTCGCAATGAGAATATGATGTGTGGATTGATATGGAACAAATATTTATATTATTATGCCAATTAGGAGCATAGACGATTCTTTACCCTTAAAAGAGTACCCCCTCTTCTAAGTAAGAAAAGAACATTGACATATCTTAAGCTTAGTCACTAACTCTAAGGCTAGGCTGGGAGGATACCGGCTCTCACTTCGGAGCTCCCACTCACCCTTCACCCTAAGGCTAACCTTTGATATCAGTTACTAATCTTAGAACCAACTTGGGGATTTCAGCTTGTCACCCTGAAATCTCCACATTGAAGTCCATCAAAACATATTTCCCTATTCATTTGCACTCAATTCTCATGAACTACGCAATTCATCCATAGAAATTGAATAAATCTTTCATTACTGTTGTAGGACATTAAATCCTTTCAAACGTAATGTTCAACAACATATTTTAACATTTCAATTGGTCAAATCAAAAGTAAATTAAGTTTTAAATTAAAAACCATCACAATCTTTTCATTCCATTAAAAGCACATCAAATCCACATCAATCCATCATTACATCTCTATGCAAGAAGAAAGAAGAGGGAGACTACTCAAAATTCATGGAGAAGATACAATAAAATATGGATTTTATATATAAAAGAAAAGTCATACAAACCACAAAAGAAAATACAACTTATCTCTTTCACTTTTCCAATGTAATTCCCTTAAAGTTCCTTTGAATCCTCTTCTCTTATCTTTACAACACTTGATTCTCTCTTTAGAATGGAAAGGAAGAAGCAATCTCTCAGTTTACCCCTTCTCCTTCACTCCTTAGAGAAGTATTCCTCTCAAATCCTCTCTCTACACACTCTTCTCCTAAACCCTAACACTTAACACTCACTAAAACTACTCTAAAACCACTGAAGAAGCACACCGTTTTCGTCCAAAAACTGTTACTTATAAGATAGGGATGAAATCCCAAGAGTTTACATAGGCATCCCTTCAAAAAGTCACCAAAACTCGTCAAATTTGAACTCCACCGTCTTTAGGCGCCTGCGGCGCCAAATAGGGTGCCAGCGGCACTCTATCGTGCAATTTAATTCTGGAGGCTCTGGATTTGGGCGTCGGCGGCGGCATAACACTTTTTCACCATTTTGCTCCTTTTGCTCCTTTTTGCTCCGGATTCATTCCTTTTTGCTTCTTTTCACTCCAATCACCTAAAATCATCTTCCCTGCAACAAATCATGAAAAATACATTTCTTTAAAGTGCAATATCACCAAAAATGGGTAAAATTATATAGCAAAAACCGTATATATTATTGGTGCATTACCTTACCAAAATTAGGTTGAATTAACTTTATCCTAATTAGACTTAACCACAACTAAGTCTAATTAATCAATTAAGCTATACCAAAATTAGGTTTAATTTACCTTAATCTAATTAGACTTAGCATCAATTAACCTTAAACTAACTAGACCTAACCACAATTAAGTCTAATTAATCAATTTAACCTCATCCTAATTAGCATTAACTTAACCACAATTAAGTCTAATTAATCAATTAAACTTTACCCAAATAAGGTTTAATTAACCGTAACCTAATTAGACTTAACCACAACTAAGTCTAATTAAATAATTAAACCTTACCTAAATAAGGTTTAATTAACCTTAATCTAATTAGACTTGACTGCAGTTAAGTTTAATTAATCAATTAAATCTTACTCAAATTAGGTTTAATTAAAATTAACTTTTACGTAGGTTCAACCTAACTTGAACCTAAGTCAAACATAAATAATTTAGGTTTAACATACATTGAACCTAACTTTAATTTATACTTATACTTAGGTTCAACCCAACTTGAACCTAAGTCAAACTTAAACCATTTAGGTTCAACATACATTGAACCCAACCTTAACCTATACTTAGGTTCAACCCAACTTGAACCCAAGTCAAATTTAAACCATTTAGGTTCAACATACATTGAACCTAACTTTAACTTATATTTAGGTTCAACCCAACTTGAACCTAAGTCGAACTTAAATCATTTAGGTTCAACATACATTAAACCTAACTTTAACTTATACTTAGATTCAACCCAATTTGAACCTAAATCAAACTTAAACATTTTAGGTTCAATATAAATTGAACCTAACTTTAACTTATACTTAGATTCAACCCAACTTGAACCTAAGTCAAACATAAACCTTTTAGGTTCAACATACACTGAACCCAACCTTAACCTATACTTAAATTCAACCTAACTTGAACCTAAGTTGAACTTAAATCTTTTTTGTTCAACCTACTTCGAATCTAACTCAAACTTAACCTAGGTTCAACCGACATCAAACCTAACTTAAACATAACTCAGGTTCAATGCAAACCTACATTGAACCTGATCCAAACTTAAATTAGGTTCGACCTACAATGAACCTAATTCAAATCTTACTTAGGTCCAATATACCTAAGTCAAAATCTTTTGGTTCAACCTATATTGAATCTAAACTCAACCCAATTTTTTGATTCAACCAACATTGAATCTAAAATAACTTATGACAAGTCTAATTCATATTAGACTTAAAATTAAATACCTCTAGATTTGAAGGACATCGAACTAAAATATGGAAGTCTAATTTATGTTAGACTTCACTTGACATTAATTCTAATCAACGTTAGACTTAATATCTTTGGATTCAAAAGACATAGAATCTAAAAAGTCTAACTTACGTTAGACTTTAAAATTTAATTTATACCCATGACCGCGTTTTCTGAAAATCAACTAAATAAACAATTTAAGAAATAAAATTAACATTATTTCTTATGTAAGAATCACTCTAATACTGTTTTTCTTGCAGGTTGAAAGACAAGTTCCACTTTAGAATTAGTTTGCATGTTATTAGAGTGTGCTAACTATGTTTTACAGAGTGATATTCTGAAGATGGGATAAACAACGAGATAAAGAAAATGACATAAATGACATTAAAAACAAAACTAAAATGAAATGATCAAGACAAACAACGAAATAAAACCTAAAATCTTAGGATAATCACAGAACCTAAATTTCTAGGATAGCCACCAAACAAATAACAAACTACATGACAATATGACAATAAAATGACAACCAACAAAACAAAAATAAAACTGACATAACAAATGAGAATGATTAAATCAAACCTTTAGGGTAGTACGTAACACTTAGAAACCTATTACCCCTAGGATTAAACATTAATGTTTCTTTCATTGTTCGTGAAATTTCTTAGAAAACAAGTGTTAACATTAATCAGGAGTTTTCTTAGATAATCTTAATTGTCTAAGATGTAATTAACTATAGGAGCTTGCACCTATTGGAGATTTAAGAACTCATGATAGAAATCTTTGGTTATCAAAATTTTACATGTGATCCTCCTTATATAAAAAAAATTCTAGAATAAAGCATTCTAGAATCTTCTTTTTTAAGGATTATCAGTGACATTTTTTATTCTACTGCTTTCTATTTTATCAGCCCTTATTTTTTTCAAATTTCTTAATATCCAAGGAGCCTTTACATGATCCAAAGAAATAAGATTTTTTGAAGACTAAGGCGATATGAAAGATAAACATAGTGGAAACTCTGCTGAACAACGACATTGACATTTCACACCTTACATCGACATGAGAGAATCTCGGTGGTGATGGTCGGTGATGAGCCAAGATCCCACAACTTCAGATGTCACCAGCACCACCTACTTTAGCCTCGAGAACTTCTACATCTATTATTTCTACTCCAGACATTGTACTGTAACGGTTATATTTACAACAGGGAGATATACTTTGGAGCATTATTTAGAACGTCGCGTTGAAGTGAAGATGAAGTGAGTTTTGGTGCCTCCCTTATGAGTTTCCTGAAGGGCAATCAGGTAGTAGAGTTTCCTACTTGTTCTCTGTATCAAGTGTTTGAGTGCTAAAAGGCCATAGAGTAGGATAATGATATGACAAGGATGATGATTATGAGGATGATGAGGATTAGGACGAGGAGGAGTAGTTTTATGATTCTGTATCTGCATTCCCTGTTAGTCATTGACTTTTCCTTTTTTATTTTGTATTAAACATTGTTATGTTAATTTTCTGTTGATGTGAATTCTAGTGCTTTTTAGCTTCATTGCACTTCTGTTATCTCTTATATATATAATGCTTGTGTGTGATAGTAGTTCTTTTCTTAGTACTTTACTTGCTAAACCTGTTTTGTAAATTTACTTACTACTACACATACATGCTTTTATTTATTGTACCTGTACTATTTTCATGTTTAGAACCCTGTGATAGATATTTACACAATTCTATCTTTAAAATTTTCTAAGATTCCTAAGTGTGATAAATTACAATTATTTTTGAAATGAATAGAAAATTAGAAGTCCTAACATAAGTACTCAAATATTCTTATACCCTAGTTCTATTCTGAATTATTGAAAATTTTTCTAAAGTTTCACTACTACATTTATAAAGCAAAATTATAGTAATCTTTAATAAAACCTAATACCACAAGTTAAAGTATTTATCTTTATGAGTTACTTGAGGAAAAGTAATGTTTAAGTTTGGAAGAGTTACTACGCCTTAAAATGTGCTACTTTTATATATATTTTTTTACTTATTTTTAAGGATATTACGCTTTAATGAAAGGTATTTTGTGTGTTTTTTATTGCAGATACAATAGATGGAGCTTAAAGATAAAAAGGAGAAAATTTGGAGCAAAGCCAAAGTAAAAAGAGGACAAATTGAGCAAAATTGACCTGACACCTTGGCGCCAGTTAGTTACGTGGGCTTTGCTGCGACTTTTTTAAATTGCCAAAATTTATGAACTCAGATTTATATATATATATATATATATATATATATATATATATATATATATATATATATATTGATTTAGTTTTCTATTGAGTCATACAATTAAATGTAAGTATACGTATCGCTCAAGTAATATAGGGCTCTAGTGAAGTCCGGGTTATCTATCCCACAGGGAGGTAATTAATTTTATGGTGTAGCACAGAAATCACTTCTCGAATCACAGTGCAATTGCAAGTAATTACAAATCTAAAATAGAGACAAACAGTTGTAGTTACTAATTCTACCAAAATATGTTTTAACTTTCTAGCAAGTTTAACTAACACAAGACTAAATTTATAACAAAGTTCAGTTGTAAGAAACAATCTTCCTCCTCTCCAATAAAAAACTGATGATTAGTGACATAGATCAGTGATGCAAATGTATTGTGCCAAGTAGGAGCATTCCTATTCTTTATCCTTTTTCCAAGCGCCTAAAGAACATTGGCTAATCCTAAGTTCAGTCCCCAAATCCGTGGTTAGGCTGGGAGGATACTGGCTCTCACTCCAGAGCTCCCACTTCCCTTCCCCTGAAGGCTAACTCTTGATTTGGTTTCCAAACCCGAGGACCAAATTGGGGATTTCAACCTGTCACTCTAAAATCACCAATTCTACGCCTATCAAAATATATTTCCCTATTTATTTGCACTCAACCCCCATGAACTATGTCAATCATTCATGGACATTGAATGCAACCTTCACTTTTATTGTGGAACTCATAATCCTTTCGAAACATATGCTTCCTAACAAGTTTCAAAAATTGAATTGGCCATATCAAAAAGTAAATGATGTATGAAGTGAAAATATCATCACAAATTCTCTATAATAAATCGCCACATCATTTCCATATCACAACATCAACACATCACATTAAAAGGGGGAAGACAAAGAAATTTACTCGAGACTCGTGAGGAAAGGATGAAAAAACATGGATTTTATATATAAAAGCAATGTCATAGAAACTAAGTAAAGACAACTTATCTCAAATTCTTCCCCAAGTGAATCTCAAGGAATTCCTTTGACTCCTCTTCTTTCTTCACAACAACACACAATTTTCTCTTTAGATAAGTAAGGAAGAAGAAATCTCTCACTTTCCCTCTCCTCCTAAACTTGTTAGAAGAGAACACACAAACCCTAGATTTCCTAAACAAAATAAAAATACACACTCACTTTTCACTCCTTCACACTCTAAACTCTCTCCCCCCTCTCTAAAATTGGCTCCAAAACAGTTTAAATCCAGTCATAACTGATTTCCCAAGAGTTTCTTCAAGCATCCCTCCAAAATTTGGCCAAATACATTGATTCTAGTTTAAAATCGGGATAGGGCGAGGTCCCACACAGGATATGGCGCCGTCCGGCACTATTTTCTACCTTCTGGTCCAAAAGTCTCTATAAATTGGCATGGTCCAGCACTGGTGACAGTGTCGTTCAATGCTAGTTCAATAAATTGAATTTTGCTCATTTTGCTCTAAATTTGCTCCTTTTCACTTTCTTTTTCTCCAAAGGCCTAAAATTACTGTACCTACATGAAATCATGAAAAATACATTTCTTTAAAGAGTAATATCATCAAAAATAGGTATGAAATGGACATTAAAAAGCTATCAAATTTTTAGTGGATCAGGCTTCCTGAAGGTTGGTGCCTAAACGCCATGGTTGAGCGCCTAGGTGCCAGAGACAGTTTGGACATTCATGCATTGTATTTGGATGAATTTTGAAGAAGTTCCTGAAATGATTCTTGGTGATTTTCAGAGCTCTATTTAATAGAGCCATTGGTTGGCTAAAAGAGGAGAATCTAGAGTGTTGGGGATGATTTTTTGGTGGTGGTGTGTGTAAGTCTAGTCGTGGCGTGAGTCTTGTGAGTAGAGTGTGAGTTAGAGTTTTATTAGAGTATGATTTTGTGTGTTTTTCAGAGGAAGAACACAACAAAAGAATTCCAAATGATTTGCTTGGGGAGAAGTCTAAGATAAGTACCTTGTATTTTTGTTTAAGCTTTGTTTTATTGTCCAGACTTGGCTTTTAACATATATTATGTTTTGTTATGTTATCCCCATGAATTATGAGTAGTTTTCTTATCTTTCTCCTTGCAATAAGACTTAATCATGTGTGTGATTAGAATAGTTTGAATAATTTTTTTATTCCAAAATTGTGATGGTATTTTCACCGGCTCATATTTTATTTTGCAAACTGGTCATTTGTAATGTTAAAATCCATTGTGAAACATAATGATCTGGGAGGACTATAATTTCACCCAACTAGTGAATACAACACCAACCTTATGATGGAGGGGAACCAAGTTATATGGGGAGTGCACATAGATAGGGAGATAAGATTTGATAGGCGTAGAATTGGTGTTTCTACGGTGACAGGCTAGATTCTTAACCAATTTGGTCTAGAGTTTAGAACCTAAGGGCTAGTTAGTTCTATAGAGAGGGCCCAGAGGGTAATCGTGTGAGGCTAAAACATACCCAGAATAACCATATCAATTAGAAACTTACTTTAGAATAATCAATATTCTTTATGCATTTGGGACAGGGTGAAGAATATGTATGCTCCTATCTGTCACAACACAATATTTAAACGTTTAAACCTTTAAACTATTGATTCCTACACTGATTATGATCTCTTGAAAGGGGAAAGATATTTTCATATTATTTGGACTCCTTTAAACATAAATTAGTTAGAAAATCTGCATTTAACTTAACTTAAAATTAGAATTAGCAAATATTTAGTTTTAACCTTTTACAAACATTTCGATGCTATTCTCCTACAAATTGTGTTCGCAGTTTAAGTTGAAGTTTTATTAAGTTGTTATAGAAAATATGTCCTTCCCTGTGGGTTTGATACTGGAGTTTTTAAAGAAAGTTATATTACTTGAAATGATTTATATACTTGCGTAGTATTAGTTGATTTTGTACTCTATCCACAAAATGTAAATTGGGTCAAGTTTTTTGTCATCAATTGAAATTTAATTAACTGTGTAATTGTGGGTTCGGCAATCAGTACACCGACCTACCTCTTAGGGGGACATCCAAGGCTTCAGAGTAACACATCCTCCTAGTTCGGTTCAAGGGACTAGACTCTGTGTCGAAGGGAATGAGATTTTTATATATGGAAGAAGTTGTTGGTCAATTTAGCTTGCCAGCGTGTTTGATTACCCATTTTCAATCGAAGGCCCTTTTCCGGGAAGAGTAGAAGAAGATAGCTGCTGATGCTGATGTTCGAGGCGATAGTGGACAAACGAAAAGTTAAGGTGGAACTTGTCCATATAAAGAAAAATTTAAAGCATTCAAACAAGAAATGAGAGACAATGGCGGAGGAATATGTGCGTATAGTAGTAGCTCTAATTGTGGAGAATAAAGAGTCGAAGGAAAAAATAGTCAGCATGGTGACTCAAGAATATCACAATGAGGCATTACACAAGCAGATTCATATGGGAATGACCTTAGCCGCCAAAATTCTTTTGAAGGGAGGGTAGGGGAGCAGAAATGGGTAGACATGGACTAGTTCCCCACTCTTTTTTATACTTTGAATGAAGAAGTGTTTACCTCATTTTTACGAACCAAGTGGGTAGACATGAAGTGGTGACTCACACTGCATTTTACCCATGACCTTAAATCAAGGGTATGACTCTTGAGACCCTATTAGGGAAAGCCCAAAACCCTCCAACCCTTTGGTTAGGATGGTTTAAGGATTTCCACTAAGTAAGGATCCCAAATTGACCTCCATGTGCAACACATGCCCTATGTCATCCAAGTCAACTTAAAACCCCAGAGGTTTATTCAGAGGCCCTAAAGAACACCTTAACTACTAAAGTTATCATGGAAATGGATCCACCAAAAATTGAGCCCTAGCCTCACCAGGGGTCTCCATAACCCCACTAAACCCTAATGTACCCCTTTTGACCTAAAACCTAGTGGTACATTAGAGTGGTCAAGGCAATTAGGTCAAACCCTAATTTGGAAAAAAATTTGACCAATTGGACCCTATATCATATGGTCATGCCACATACCATATGATGAACCCCTTTGGACCATAAGGTCAGCCCCATGTCCATATGGGTCCACATCGTCAACTCAACCACCATAAGGTTAATTTCCATGCATTCCTTCATTTAATTAATTAACTAATTAATCAATTAAGTAATTAATTTTAAATGGAACATCATGATGGGCCTACCCTAAGCCCAACCCTAAATTAAAGTTCCAAACTAACCCATAGAGCCCAAGCCCAAATTCAGTCTTAGCTCATCATTCGTGGGTTACCTATGGCCCAATAGCACCTACCATGACATGAAGAACCTTTTAGAAACCCATCAAGCCAAAATTTGTGACTTAGTCCGAGTCATGATGAGGGGGAGGAAACATGGCATCCTACATGGACTCCACCTCATATCCCGTTAGACCAAATATGGATGGTCAAGCCAACTCAATCCTAACCCCATTATCTACCTCAACATCAAGCCAATAAGCTCAGAGCCCTTTTCAAGCCATCTTCTCCTCTATGCATGTCCATAATGAGCACACCAAGGGAAAAGGAAGACCTTGACTATCCATGGCTAAAATCAATCTCTTATATCCTCTGAAGTTCTCTAAGTAGCCACCTATCTTCTTCAATCACTGTTGAGCTCCCCTCAGCCTCTAATGGAAATTTAAGGAACTAACCCCGAGAACCCTAGAAGAACAGAGAACTCTTTATGCAATCACCAAACCTTCTACTTTTCAATAAATAAGTTGCTCCCCATCACTCAAGCATTTGAACCCCCATCTTTTTAGCCAATCAAACCCATTGAAAAGCCCTAGTTTTCCAAGCCAAAGCAAGGACATTTTGCGGTTCATAAATAAACCTCTTCAAAACTCAAACTTAAGCATCCTAAAAGCTTCCCTAAACCTTATGATGAGAATCCCAATCAAAATCAAGCCTTCTTGTATCCTCTGACAAAGTCTAACACCAAATTGAGCCCCCATTTGGCCTGGCATATACTTAGGGCTGATTTTAACATAAATTGAGCTAATGAGAAGCTTTGTGGACCTTCAACGATCGTGTCTATCAATCCCAATCAAGGATGTAACCTCTTGGAACCAGGAATGGATCAAGAACCCTAAAAATTGCTTCGTGTTTGGTCTTTTATGAAGAGAATGAACATTTTTGGCTTGATAAACCATACGGACTGCTTCGTCTTGAGTAGATGAAGCTATAGAAACAAACCCCAAGTGATTCAATTGAGAATGAATGGAGATCTTAGTGTTTAAATGCAAATGGCCATCAGGTTTTCATCCCTTGGAGATGATGAGCTGATGTTTTCTATTTCCGTGTATTGGAAATAGACGGTTGCAATTAGATCACACCAATAATCTGCAAAGAAGGAGGGGACCAAACTACGAGCCACCTCAGCGCCTGCATGGAAAGCACTAAACTAGAAGAAGCCGTGGGACATATAAGCTGCCGAGGATGACGGGGCGCTGATCTACAAAAAATTTGATAGCTTTTTACTATTCATTTCATACCCATTTTTGATGATATTGCACTTTCAAGGAAGGAATTTTAATGATTTCATGCAAGTACAATGATTTTAGGCCTTTGGAGCAAAAGGAAGCTAAAAGGAGCAAATTTGGAGCGAAAAAGGACAAAAGTGCATTTTATTGAACTAGCGTCGAACGGCGCTGTCACCAGCGCCAGATAGTGCCAGTTTCCAAAGAGTTGCCATGTTTTGGCTGAATAATGCGCTGAACGACGCTCCTACCAGCGGCGGACAGCGCCATATCCCGATTTTGAAATAGATTTAATGTATTTGGTTGAATTTTGAAAGGTTGCTTGAGGAAACTCTTATGAATTCAATTTTGGTTGAATTTAAACACCTTTGGAGCCACATTTCAAAGGGGGAGGAAAAGAAGAGAAGAGTTTAGAGTTTAGAGAGTGTGTTCTTTCCATTTTGTGTAGGAAGTTAGGTTTGTGTTTTCTCTTCTAAGGAGTGTGAGAGGAGAGTGAAAGTGAGAGATTTCTTCTTCCTTACTATTCTAAAGAGAGAATTGTGTGTTGTTGTGAAGAAAGAAGAGGATTCAAAGGAATTCCTTGAGATTCGCTTGGGGAAGAGTTTGAGATAAGTTGACTTTACTTTACTCTGTTTATATGACGTTGTTTTTATATATGAAATCCATGTTTTGTCATCTTTTCCTCGTGCGTCTTGAGTAAAATCCTTGGTTATTCTCCTTTTCATGTGATGTGTTGATTTTGTGAAATGGAAATGATATGTTGATTTATTATGGAGAATTTGTAATGACCTTTTCACTTAGAACTTCATTTACTTTTTGATCTGGCTAATTTAAATGTTAAAATTTGTTGGGAAACATATGTTCCGAAAGGATTATGAGTTCCACAACAAAAGTGAAGGCCACATTCAATGCTCATGAATGAGAGATGTTGCTCATGGGGATGGAGTGTAAATAAATAGGGAAATATGCTTTGATGAGCGTAGAATTGGAGATTTTAGAGTGACAAGCTAAAATCCTCAATTTGGTCCTAATGTTTAGAAATTGAAGTGAGAGTTAGCCTTCAGTTGAAGGGAAGTAGAAGCTCTGGAGTGAGAGCCAGTCTCCTCCCAGCCTAACCACAGATTTGGGGACTAAACTTAGGACTAGCCAATGTTCTTTATACGCTGAAATATGGGTAAAGAATAAGAATGATCCTATTTGGCACAATACATTTGCATCACTGATCAATAATCATCAAATTAAGATTGGAAAGGAGGAAGACTCTTTCTTGCAACTGAACTTTGTTATAAATTTAGTTTTGTGTTAGTTTAACTTGCTAGAGTTTAGAATGTATTTTGGTAGAAATAGTAACTACAACTGTTTGTCTTTACTTTAAGAATTAAAACACTTACAATTATGTTGTAATTCGATAAGAGATTTATGTGCTACGCCATAAAAGTAAAGCCTCTCTATGGGGATCGATATTCCTGGACTCCACTAGAGCCCTGTATTACTTGAGTGATACGTATACTTGTGTTAATTGTGCGACTCATTATCATCAAAATCAATATATATATATATATATATATATATATATATATATATATATATATATATATATATCTAAAATTTAAGTTCATTATTTTTTGTAAATTAAAAAAGTCGCACCAAGTTTTCGGCGTCGTTGCTAGGGATGCAAGGTAAAAAAAAGTAACGATTAAAATTTACTTTTGTAATATTTGAAATCATATATTTGAATTGTAAGTCATAGTTGTGTGTGTCTATTTTTTGTTAGTGTGTTTATTGTGTTTGTATGCGTAGTATTGGATTTATAGGTTTAGTGCCTTACGATTTTGAAATTAGAGCGTACTATTAGAAAAATTCGAAAACAACAAAAATAATCTGCAAATCCTCACAACATGGTGAACAATTTAAACAATCAAAATGAAAATATACCAAGACCTTTAAGAGATTATGCTTATCCAACAGGAGATGAAACTCATTTAACTATTCAAAATCCTGATGTTACTGCTAATTTATTTGAACTTAAACCTGCTATTATCCAAATGGTACAGAATAATCATTTTGGAGGAACACCTAATGAAGATCATAACTTACATCTCGCTAGTTTTCTAGAACTATGTGCTACTTTTAAGTATGATGGAGTGTCAAACGATGTTGTTAGACTTAGACTTTTTCCTTTTTCACTAAGGGATAAGGCTAAGGCGTGGTTAAATTCATTAGCACCTTGATCTATTAGAACTTGGGGAGAGATTTCACAAAAGTTTCTGTCGAAATATTTTCTTCCTACCTAAACTGCTAAGTTTAGAAATGATATCACATCTTTTAGTCAATTTGATGGAGAATCCATATATGAAGCTTGGGAAAGATTTAAAAATCTTCTGAGGAAGTGTCCACACCATGCTTTACCAGACTAGTTAATAATTCAAACCTTCTGTAATGGATTAGTAGGATCATTGAGATTGATTATCGATGCTGCTGCTGGTGGATCATTAGTCAAAATCTTTTGATGAAGCATATTTGTTAATTGAAGAGATGGCTACAAATAATTTTCAATGGCCCTCTGAGCAAGCAAATCCTAAGAGAGAAGCCAGTATTCGTGATTCTGATGCGATAACTATGATAGACTCTCAAATTGCTGCACTTTCTAAGAAAATAGATCAATATGGAATGAATTATTCTCCAACATCTCCATTGTTAGAAGAAAATTCATCAGGACAGATGATAGACTCTCAAATGTCTTATAAAACCTTGAATGTTATACATAATAAAGTCAATAATTCTTATTCGAATTATTATAATCCTAGTTGGAGGAATCATCCGAATTTCAACTGGAATAACACTAATGTTGTTGTTAACCTGCAATGGGGAAACAATCTTATGAATCTAGTTGGAAATCTGAACAACCAAGGAAATACCAATTTTAGACCTCCTTATCCTTCTGGTTTTAATAGTAATCAACAAATTAAGAAAAAGAAGTTGTCTACAGAAGAAATGATTCTGAATATGGGTAATCAAATTTAAGCTCAAAATGTTGCGATGAAAAACATTGAAAATCAATTGGGACATATCTTTACTGCACTTAATAATAGACCTTCTGGGAATCTTCCTAACAATGTTGAGATCAACCCAAAAGATCAAAACAATGAGCAAATTAAGGCTATTCAATTAAGGAGTGGAAACGAATTGGAACCAAGAGTTTAAAAAGAAGTTAAAGTTGAAAGAGAGGAAGTAAACATTGAGAAAGGTTCTAATAAGATATATCTAGATGAATATCCAATAGAACCAATGAAGATAACTGTTGAAAATCCACCTCCTCCTTTTCCTCAAAGACTAAAGAAACAGGACAAGGATAACAGATTTGCAAAAAATTTTGGAAATTCTTAAGAAATTAACGATTAATATTCCCCTTGTTGAAGCATTAGAGCAGATGCCTAATTATATAAAGTTTATGAAGGATATATTTAAAAGGAAGAGAAAGTTTAAAGACCATGAGACTGTTGCACTTAGCGGTAAGTGTAGTGCAATTATCTCGAAAAAGCATCCTTAAAGACTTAAAGACCCGGGTAGTTTCACTATCCCGTGCGCTATAGGTGAAAAATTTTTCGGAAGAGCATTATGTGATCTTGGAGCTAGTATTAATCTTATGCCTTTATCAACTTTCAAAATATTGGAAATAGGAGAAATTTCACCTACATCTGTGACTCTTCAATTGGCTGATCGTTCTATCACTTATCTAAAAGAGCTGTAGAAGATGTATTAGTAAAGGTGGATAAATTTATCTTTCCTGTGGACATTATTGTATTAGATATGGAGGAAGAGAAAGAAATTCCAATTATTTTGGGAAGACCATTGATACACCTAAAATATATAGTATTTTTATGCACATTTTTATACCTATTTTTAATGATATTGCACTTTAATGGAAGGTATTTTGTGTTTTTCTTGCAGGTATGAAGAAAATGGATGGTCATGATGAAAGGAGCAAAATTGGATCAAATTTGGAGCAAAAAAATGAAAAATAAAAAATTTGGCACTGGCGGCTAAGCGCCGCTGGGTCGGCGCTTAGCCGCCACAGTTAAAAATTGAGATTCAAATGGATTTGGCACCAATTTCAAAGGGGATGGGAAGCAACTCTTGGTGGTAATGTCCATAACTTCCTTTGTGCGGCAAGTTTGAATGAAGGGGTGTGTTCCTTGGTAGATACATCGAATCTGGACACATTTTGAAAAGACACCAAGGCACCTTTTGGTTTACTATTTAAAGAGAGTCTTAGGAAAGATTTGGAGGAGGCAATTTGAGTAGACTCTTCCACTGCATTTTGAAGAGTACTTCCATTGTTCTTCCACTGAATTTTAAAAGTTTTTATGTAGAGTAGGAGTAGAGAGTGGAAAGGATAAAAGGGTCGGAGTGAAGTATTCTTCTTCCCAGTTTTTTTCTTTCTTTTAGTTTAGTTTTTATTGAAGTCTAAAGTCTGTATTCTGAGTTAACGGAGTTGGGAGACTTGCTCTGAGAAGTAGTTTAGCGAAGAGTCAAAGTTTCAGAGGAACTTCCTTAGTCTTGTGGAGAGGATTTTCAGATAAGTGTTTACTGTTATTTAGTTTATTAATACTTATTTTCGTTTATTATTTTTCTTATGGTTGTTTTTAATTTCAAATTAATGTGTTTTTATATTTTCTCAAAGCATTATGAGTAGTTTACATTATCTTTTTCTTTCTTAAATGGAGAAGTAATTAATTTAAAGAGAATTGTTGTGAAAAGTATAAGTGTTTAAAAGTTGGAAGAAGTTGTGAAGATTGATTCTAAAAACATTGTTTACTTCTTAACTCGGCATGTTAAGTTGTAAAATTTCTTGAGATTATGTAAGATCCAATGCGGCATTGTCTCATAAAAGTTAGTAAGAATCACATAAAATTATATGGGTGAGAACTGTAGTCCATATAATTGAATGTAATATTAGAAGATATTTTTATAAAATGGAGTAAAATTAGAGGATTTTAGAGTGACGAGCTAAAACCCCTAATTTGGTTTGAAGTTTTGAGCTTTGTTATGAGAAGTTAGCCCCCAGGTGGTGGGAATCGAGGGAACTCTAGAGTGAGAGACTGGTATCTTCCCTGCCTAACCATGTTCAAAATAATATAAATTTCAAATTAACATATGTTCTTCTTAGAACCAAGTAAGGGTAAAGAACACATTTGCTTCTATCTGTCACAACAAAAATTTGAATACTTCCACAACAATACTTTAAGAATTATTACTACTTCAGGAAATGAAAGAAAAAGATATTCTAGTTAATATTATTTTACATCCAGTGATATTAGTTATTGTAATTTTAATTTCTTGTTTAACATTTTATTAAGAAAATTTCAAAAGACATATCAACCTTCAAAACTTTTCAAAATCAAGACATATTTTTTCGAAAACAATTAAAGAAAATAAAAAGATAATTTCTCTGATTCCTTTTAAGATTTCACATTTTCCCTGTGGGTTCGATATCTCAGGGCTTAATCAAAAAGTCATATATTACTTGATAAATGATATGTAGACTTGCGTAGTATCCCATATTATAAAATCATTTTTTTCATATCTTAAATCATCAATGCATTTATCCAGCGGAACCAAGTTTTGGGCATCTGTTACACTTATATCTATCGGTGATCAAGTTTTTGGCGCCGTCGCCGGAGAAAATTAATTTAAATTGCATTTTAAAGAGAATTAAGAAATTATAAATTTTTAATTTTCTTTGTTTTTGTTAGTGTGTTGTATTTTGTTTTGTTTTATTATTATATGCGTAGTTCAAGTTCTGAAGGACTTGTGCCTTACGATTCTGAATTAGAAAGAACTATCAGAAAAATCAAAAAATTAAAAATACAGAAAAAGAAAAAAATATTCAAGAAATGGCAAATCATCAAAATCAAAATGTTGGCATCCATCAAGAATTAAGACCTTTAAGAGATTATGTTAACCCTACAGTAGATGAACTTCATGGTAGTATTCAAAACCCTGTTGTAGCTGCTAATTCTTTTGAGCTTAAACCTGTTATTATCTAAATGGTGTCAAATAATCAGTTTGGGGGAGCAACAACTGAAGATCCTAATTTGCATCTTACTAATTTTCTAGATTTGTGTGCTACTTTTAAATATGATGGTGTTTCGGATGATGCTATTAGACTTAGACTTTTTCCTTTCTCACTAAGGGATAAAGCTAAAATGTGGTTACATTCGTTAGCACCTGGATGAATTAGAACTTGGGGTGAACTGTCACAAAAATTCCTTGCTAAATATTTTCCACCATCTAAGACTGCTAAGTTGAGAAATGATATAACATCTTTTTGTCAGTTTGAAGGAGAATCAATATATGAAGCATGGGAAAGATTTAAAGATCTCCTCAGGAAATGTCCACATCATGTGATACTAGATTGGTTAATAATTCAAACTTTTTATAATGGATTAGTTGGATCTCTTAAATTAATCATCGATGCTGCTGCTAGTGGATCATTAATGTCTAAACCATTTTCTGATGCTTATGCTTTAATTGAAGAAATGGCTACTAATAATTTTCAATGGCCTTCTGAAAGGTAAAATCCTCAAAAGGTAGCCAGTGTTTATGAAAATGATGCTTTTACAATGTTAAGCAAATCAGAGTTCGTTGTTGTATCAAGGAAGATAGACTCAATTTGGGATGAATTTTTCTCGACCAAATCTCATGATTGAAGAAAATTCATTAGGCCAAATGATTGATTCTTAATCTTCACCAGAAACTGTGAATGCTATAATCAAACCTAACAACCCATATTCCAATTATTATAACCCAGGTTAGAAGAATCATCCAAATTTTAACTGGAATAACAATAATTAGGGTGGTGTTAATCAACAATGGGGGGAACACCCAAGTAAACCCATTGGGGAATTGGAACAACCAAGGTAACAAATAATAATAGATTAACTTATCCTTCAGGTTATAACAAAGCTTTACAAAATAAGGAGAAGAAGTTATCAAAGGAAGAAGTAGTATCACATATGGGAAATCAATTATAAATTCAAGGAGCAACCATCAGAAATATTAAAAATCAATTGAGACAAATTAAAAATGCCTTAAGTAATAAATCCCAAGGAATGCTTCCAAGTAATACTGAAGTGAATCCAAGAGAAAAGAATAAAGAACAAGTGAAAGAAATTCAACTGAGAAGTGGAAAAGAATTGGAAGGTAGAGTTCAAAAAGAAACTGAAGTAGAGAAAGAAGAGATTGAATGACCTAAAGAGGACGCTCCAAAAGGTTTTGAAAGACCAATTTCTCCACCTAAGGTTGATTTAGAAAAACCACCACCTCCATTTTCTCAGAGACTTCGTTAACAAAAGTTGGATAAGGAATTTTCAAAATTCTTGGAGATATTAAAGAAGCTTACCATTAATATTCCATTTGCTGAAGCCCTAGAACAAATTTCTAGCTATGCAAAATATATGAAGGATATTCTTAATAAAAAAAGGAAGTTTGAAGAAAATGAGACTGTTGCACTTAGTGAGGAGTGTAGTGCGATAATTCAGAAAAAGCTTCCTAAAAAACTTAAAGATCCTGGTAGTTTCACAATTCCAGGTGCAATCGGAGAAGGATTCTGTGGAAAAGCTTTATGTGATTTGATTGCAAGCATTAACCTTATGCCTCTATCAATATTCAAAATACTGGGACTAGGAGAAATAACCCCGACTACTGTAACTCTGTAATTAGCATATCGTTCGATCACATATTCTAAAGGAGTTATAGAAGATGTTTTGGTAAAAGTGGATCAATTTATTTTTCCTGTGGATTTCATTGTGTTAGATATGGAGGAAGATAAAGAGATACCCATAATTTTGGGGAGACCTTTTCTAGCTACAGGCAGAGCCATGATAGATGTGCAAAAAGGTGAATTAACGATGAGGGTTAATGATCAGACTGTTACATTTAATATGTCAAAATCGATGAAATATCCTGCAAGAGGTAAAGAAGATGAGTATTTTAGGATGGATGTTATCGAATATTTAAGTGAATGTCATTTCAAATCAACTTATGAAGAGAAAGCTGAAAGAGAAGAATTTAAATATAAGCAAGAAGAGGAGTTATTTGATTCTGAAGATTTTCAAGAAGAAGATTTAAAGTATGTTCATGAAAGTTTTGAATTGTTGGATACGATTGAAAAAGATAAATCTTATGGTCCATCAATTGAAAAACCTCCTGAACTTGAGTTAAAAATGCTTCCTGATCATTTGAAGTATGTTGTTATAGGTGAATCCTCTACCTTGCATGTTATAATTTCCTCTCAATTAACTGAAAAAGAAGAAGAAAGTTTGCTTGAAATTCTGAAGAAGCACAAGAAAGCCTTTGGATGGAAAATTGCTGATATTAAAGGAATCAGTCCTTCAATTTGTATGCACAGAATTCTTATGGAAGATAATTGCAAACCGCGGGCTGATCCCCAAAGGAGATTAAATCCTATCATGAAAGAATTTGTTAAGAAAGAAATTTTAAAATGGTTGGATGCTGGAATTATCTACCCTATTTCAGATAGTGCATGGGTTAGTCCTATTCACTGTGTTCCTAAGAAAGGAGGAGTAATCGTGTCTGTTAATGAAAAGAATGAAATGATACCAACAAGACAAGTTACAGGGTGGCGAATATGCATTGATTATAGAAAATTAAACCTTGCCACAAGGAAAGATCATTTTCCACTCCCTTTTCTAGATCAAATGTTAGATAGACTAGCTGGGCATAAATACTTTTATTTTCTGGATGGATATACTGGTTACCACCAAATTCAAATTTCTCCTGAGGATCAAGACAAAACTACGTTTACCAGTCCTTATGGTACATTTGCTTTTAGAAGAATGCCCTTTAGTTTATGTAATGCCCCTGCTATATTTCAGAGATGTATGATGGCTATTTTTTGTGATTTAATTGAAAAGGGATTGAAGTTTTTATGGATGACTTTTTAGTTTTTGGAATTTCATTTGAATCATGTTTAGAACATCTATCTAAAGTTCTAAAATACTGTGAAGAAACTAATTTGGTCCTTAATTGGGAAAAATGCCAATTTATGGTAGCAGGAGGAATTATTTTGGGACATCGAATTTCAGAAAAAGGTTTGGAGGTAGATCCTGCAAAAATTCAAGTTATATCTAATTTACCTTGCCTAACCAATGTAAGGGGAATTAGAAGTTTTTTAGGACATGCTGGATTCTACAGGCGTTACATCAAAGATTTTTCAAAGATTACAAAACCTTTATGCCTGTTTACTGGAAAAGGATGCAATTTTTAATTTTGATGATGACTGCCATAAAGCCTTTGAAACATTAAAAGAAAAATTAATCACTGCACCTGTAATAATTTCACCAAATTGGGAAAAACCTTTTGAATTACTGTGTGATGCTAGTGATTATGTTATTGGTGCTGTTTTGGGTCAGAAATAAGATAAAATTTTCAAAGTAATTTATTATGCTAGTAAAACACTTAATGAAGCTCAAATTAATTATATCACTACTGAGAAAGAGTTATTAGCTATAGTATTTGCCTTTACTAAATTTCGATCATATTTAATTGGAACTAAATGTGTTGTGCATACTGATCATTCTGCTATCAAATACTTAATGAAGAAAAATGATGCAAAATCGAGACTTATATGATGGATTCTTCTTTTGCAAGAATTTAATTTTGAGATAGTAGAAAGGAAGGGTTCTGATAATCAAATTGCTGATCATTTGTCCAGGCTTGAAATAGAAAAATCTTTCTATGATATTAAAGAAATTAATGAACATTTTCCTGATGAAAAACTGTTCACTATTAAAAAATGAAGTGTTCTGTGGTATGCAGACATAGTAAACTTTATTGTTAGTAATATTATACCCTATGGTTTGACATATCATGAAAAGAAGAAATTTCTGTCTGATACTAAGACTTATTTTTGGGATAACCCATTTATATAAAAACAAGGAAAGGATCTTATAATTCGAAGATGTGTACCTTTGGAAGAGACTTATGAAATTATTCAAAAATGTCTTGATTATGATTATGGGGGACATTTTGGAAGTGATAAAACTGCATATAAAATATTAAAATCAAGATTTTATTGGCCTACAATTTTTAAGAATGTGAATGTTTATATTAAAAATTGTGATAAATGTCAGCGTGTAGGCAATATTTCTAGAAGAAATGAGATACCCCTCAATTATATGTTGGAAGTTGAAATATTTGATGTTCGGGGATTAGATTTTATGGGACCATATACACCATCTTTCGGAAATGTTTATATTTTGATAGCAATAGACTATGTTTCCAAATGGATTAAAGCTATTGCTTTACCTCGATGTGGTGCTCAAAGTGTTGCAAAGTTTTTAAAAAAGAATATATTTTGCAGATTTGGAATACCAAGAGTAATCATAACTGATGGAGGAAGTCATTTTAGAAATGCGATTATTGGGAAGTTAGCAAAGAAATATCATATTAATCATCGCATTGCTACTGCTTATCATCTGCAGACAAGTGGTTTGGTTGAATTATCCAATCGTGAAATTAAAAGAATATTGGAAAAAACTGTTAATCCAAATAGAAAGGATTGGTCAATTAAACTAGATTATGCTTTGTGGGCCTATTGGACTGCTTACAGAACATCTATAGGAATGTCCCCATATAGGCTGATTTTTAGAAAAGCTTGTCATTTACCTTTTGAACTTGAGCATAAGGCTTATTAGGGTATTAAAGAGTTCAATTATAATTTGAAAGATGCTGCTGAAAAAAGATTATTGCAATTGAATGAGCTTGAAGAAATAAGGAATGAATCTTATGAAAATGCTAAGATTTATAAGGAAAAGATGAAGTTATGGCATGATCGGAAGATTCTTACCAAAAATCTTGTACCAGGACAACGAGTTTTGTTGTATAATGCTAGATTGAAAATATTTTCTGGAAAACTTAAGTCCAGGTCGATGGGTCCATTCATTGTGATAAAAGTTTTTTCTTATAGAGCTGTAGATATTCAAGATCCTATGACTGGAAAAATATTTAAAGTTAACGGACATAGACTTAAACCATATTTTTCAGTCAATAAATCTAAATCTGATGAGAATTTAATGTTGGGTCACTCGGAATGAGTTCGGGTATGTCGAGTCGAAGACGTTAAAACAAGCGCTTTGTGGGAGGCAACCCATATTTATCGGTGTGTTTGCTTTATGTTTGTTTTGTGTGTTTTGTTTGCTTTATTTGGTTTGTTTTTATGTTTTTAATGGTAGTAATTTGGAGTTTTTAAACTTAAGTGGAGTTTATTTGACCTTAATTGATGATTTGGAAAAGTCAGAATGAGAATTTGGACACTTAGCAGACCTGTGCTAAATTGTGCACTGGCGGCTAAGCGCCGACTAGTTGGCGCTTAGGCGCCACAGTTATAAAAAATGTGAAAAATGTGAATTTAGAGCCTAGATCGTGGGGGAGAAGATGTGGGAGTTATTTAGGTGATTCTAAACGTGTTGGAGAATATTCTAGCATCTCCCAAGTCTATAAGAAGGTCCTGATTTAAGGAAAACACTTGCCCCAAGTCCTCTTTTCATTTCTAAAGTCTAAGAAGAGAGTTTTGAGCACCATGTCTTCCTGGGAGAATGAGATGAAGAAGAAGCAAGATTCTGATAAAATTAAGTTCATTAGTGATGGTGCTAAGGAGTTATTTAATCGATATCTGGCTGTTAGCATTCAAGGTATTGTAGAGATGATTGCAAAAATTGAAGCCCGAGTGACTTCAATGGAAGTAAAGATTAATGATATTACTTTACATCTGGATCACATGGGATGGCAACTCAAGATGCAATTCAATCATTCAAGGTATGTGGAAGAAATAGATAAGGCGATGTTTGTGAAGAACAAATGAATTAAAGAAGATGATATAAGAATGAACAATGATCGCCCGTTCTATCAAATTTATATTCCTGAAGGGTCAAATGAGAATAATAGTGGTCTTAATTATATTTCACCTAATGGAGAGTGGAATTAAAAGTGTTTTGTTTCTATTTGTTTAGTGTCTTATATGTTATGTTAGTGTTCTTGTGAGTTCATGTTTGGTGTGTTTAATGTTTTTATATATGCCTGATGATGTGATGGGAACATCTTAGAGATGTATACTTATCAGTTTAAGATTATAGTGTCTTGTATTTTGAGAAATTTATCCCTTATGTTTGGATAAAAATTCTAGTATTGTATTGAATGTGACGTTTGTTTTAATATAAGTTTGTTTTTGTGAAATTTGCGTGGAATCAATGGTTATTAAATTTTGATTTGGAGTATTAAAAGATTCATGCGGGGAAAAACAATTATTTTGGAGTAATTAAGGGTAATTAACCAAGTGATTTAGTGCATATACCTTAATTATAAAAATTTAGGTACTGGCGGCTAAGCGCCAGAATGCCGGCGCTTACGCGCCAGATTTCGCGGCTAAGCGCCGATAGTTCGTGCTTAGGCGCCATTACGCAAAAATTGATTCCCAAAAGTTAAAAACTTGAAAATTGTCATTTTCAACCACCCCATCTTCTTCAACCTTTGCTTTGTCACGAAAGAGGAGCCTAGGGTATCATATTGTGGATCATTTAAGAGCCGATCTCAACAAAAATTGTTAGATTTGGTTTCCTTGAGGTAAGAGCACTACTCCTAAGTAAAAATTTTTTATTTTCATCATTTATTTTGAGTACATTTTGGAAGATCTTAAAATCACTATTCATGGTGAAAATTTGAGGAAAAGCTTGATAAATTGCTTGGATTTAGTGAAAATATCTTTTGGAAGATAATTTAGCAAGTTTAGTTTGATTTTGGAATTTATGGTGAATTTTTCATGAATTTTTAGAGATGTCTCCAAAGTCAAAGCGTGCACGAGAAAAGATGAAGTTTGATTATGACAAATTTGTTAGTTTGAGGGCTGAGGAACGATATGTCGGTGCATTGCAATCACGAAAGTTAATTCCTGAGCGAGTGTTTAGTAAGCCAGAAGAGGTGATTGAAGATATGATTGCAAGAAGAAACTGGCAGAATTACTGTTGTTTCTCCGTTGTTGCTGTTGTTTCTGTGGTAAGAGAATTTTATGCAAATTTACCTGCTGCAGAGGAAAATCAGGTGATGGTTATGAGGCATGAAGTAAACTTTTCTTCTGGTGCAATCAATACCTTTTATGGACTACCTCCTGACATGTTCTGTTTTTATTCTAACTATCATCCTTCGGAAGGAGAATTAGATGAGATTATGGAGTTTCGATCGATGGAAGAGGATTATGGAAAATTACAAATGATAGAAGAGTGAACTTTCCCGCTTCCAAATTGAATGTCAATTCTAAGGCATGGCAAGTATTTTATCTCATCTAAGCTCGTTACCTTCAAGTCATACCGATGAAGTGACGAGAGAAAGAGCGGTGTTGAACCATTGTATTCAGCATGGGAAGCTTATTGATATTGGAAGCATAATTTTTTATTATGTTTTGAACTGTGCTAGATCAACCACGACTGCAGGTATGAGATTTCCATCCTTGATTCATTTTCTATGTGAAAGATCTGGAGTGAAATTTGAAACCTGGGAAGAGGCACTTCAGCTACTGAGACCAATTACCAGTGTAAACGTTGGTGCTTACACTGTACATTCAGAGTTTGGTTGGAGAGGAGGATTTGGTAGGGCTTCTACTGCTTCTGCTTCTGCTGCTTTTGCTTCTCGTGCTACTACTTCACGTGCTTCTTCATCTACTGATTCACAGACTGTTTTATTAAGAAAGATTTTGAAAAAAGTGAGTCTTACTCGAGAGCATGGAGAGATATGGAAGGTAAGCTGGATAATGTTGAGAGATATATTGTAAAACTAGATGAATATGAGGAGAATTATCAGCAATATTTCGATAGACTGATTAGAGGAGATCAGAGTGCTGAGATGCCACCTCATCCATTCTATATATCTTATGTACCATCCAGAGATTGGAATGAGCAAGATGATGATGATGATGAGGATGAAGAGAAGATGTACGTTGTTTGTTTTAGTTGTTGTATTGATGTGTTGTGTCACTGTGTACTTTATCTAGTATTTTGTTTGATGATTGTGTTGTGATGTGAACCTTGATAAGTATGCGATTGTAGTTGTATTATTTATCCGTTATGCATATTCGAGTATTGTTGTTGTTTTATTATTGATTTATATGTTGCTGTGTGGTAGTGTGTAATAGTAAATGTTTTTATGTGTATGTTATGTCAGAGTTTTTAGTAGGATGTATTTTTAATTTCAAAAACTGTTAGGAAATTATAAACCACAATTAGAAACTTCTACTTAGGAAAACTAAATGTTTAAAATTCTTCAAATTCCACTATCATCTATTATCTGTATCAGTGTGTAATTTTATTTGGTGTGTATTTCCTTTGAAAACCTCCACTACTATAGAAGTCTTCTGAAATTTTTACTTTTCTTATTATTATAAAAAAAATGTTTTGAAAAACTAAATTTGATTTCATTTTACTCCTGTAATTAAATTGTTATACTTGCATATTAGGATATTAAAAATTCCTGCAAGCATGATATGTCAATTTTTATTTCTCACCCATGTATCATTTCTTAAGCTTAAATGTTTTATCTTAATTAAAAATTTAAAGTTTGGGGGGATTTTTAAAACAACGATTTTCAAAAACCTAAAATTTTATTTGATTCTCAAGAATACTTAAAAATAAATCTTATTTTTTATTGAGAACAATTATGTACATGAAGTTATATTAGGGGAACAAAATTTTGAATATAGAAATGAATAAAAGAATTTAGTTAAAATTTATAGTAATCATCAAAAACTTAAATTTATAATTTTCTTAATGAAGGGGTGTTAAATAAAGTTAAACTATCTTTAGTAAGAAATTTTGTATTTTTGGATAAATATAAGATTTGACTTTTATTCTTCAAAGCTTAAATTTCTTTTATTGAAGAGTAATTTTTAGATACTATATTATGATTTTTAAGTGAAAGATGTATATGTGATCTTTATTTTAAATGGAAGGATGGAATTCAACATCATTAAAGGTCTATCCATATATAGTAATCCTTGCCTTAAAAAAAAGTGAAAAATATAGTATATGAAAAGGGAGGAGAAGCTTGAGGATTTAAGGGCCTCATCCAAAATTGATTTCATACCTAAAGTTTAAGATATAAGTTCAGAGAAAATCTAAAGCTTAAAAGTTGTAATATAGCAAATAAAATTATTTTTAAAATAAAGATTTTTAAGTGAGAAAAATAAATGTTTGAATCCTATATTTTGAAAAATCTAAAAATATTTCTGAAATAGATAGAGACTTATATTTATCATTTTCTTTTACTTAAGAACTTTCTAAACTTTAAGTTGGTTTTAATTACTGAAATTTTTACTAAATTGGACTATTCCATTTCTAGAACAAAATTTTGTTATCTTCTTAAGAAACTCATTACATAATTTGCATGCTAAAATGTTCTATGAGATTAACTGTCACTTGAGGATAAGTAACATTTTAAGTTTGGAAGATTTTGATACACCTAAAATATATAGTATTTTTATGCACATTTTTATACCTATTTTTAATGATATTGCACGTTAATGGAAGGTATTTTGTGTTTTTTTCTTGCAGATATAATGAAAATGGATGGTCATGATGAAAGAAGCAAAATTGGATCAAATTTGGAGCAAAAAAATGAAAAATAAAAAATTTGGCACTGGCAGCTAAGCGCCGCTGGGCCGGCGCTTAGCCGCCACAATTAAAAATCGAGTTTCAAATGGATTTGGCGCCAATTTCAAAGGGGATGGGATGCAACTCTTGGTGATAACGTCCATAACTTCCTTTGGGCGGCAAGTTTGAATGAAGAGGTGCGTTCCTTGGTAGATACATCAAATTTGAACACATTTTGAAGAGATACCAAGGCACCTTTTGGTTTACTATTTAAAGAGAGTCTTAGGAAAAATTTAGAGGAGGCAATTTGAGGAGACTCTTCCACTGCATTTTGAAGAGTACTTCCATTGTTCTTCCACTACATTTTAAAAGTTTTAAATTAGAGTAGGAGTAGAGAGTAGAAAGGAGAAAAGGGTCGGAGTGAAGTATTCTTCTTCCCACTTCTTTTCTTTCTTTTAGTTTAGTTTTTATTGAAGTCTGAAGTCTGTATTCTGAGTCAACAGAGTTGGGAGACTTGCTCTGAGAAGTAGTTTAGCGAAGAGTCAATGATTCAGAGGAACTTCCTTAGTCTTGTGGAGAGGATTTTCAGATAAGTGTTTACTTTTATTTATTTTATTAATACTTTTTTTCGTTTATTATTTTTCTTATCATTGTTTTTAATTTCAAATCAATGTGTTTTTATATTTTCTCAATGCATTTTGAGTAGTTTACTTTATCTTTTTCTTCCTTAAATGGAGAAGTAATTAATTTAAAGAGAATTGTTGTGGAAAGTATAAGAGTTTAAAAGTTGGAAGAAGTTGTGAAGATTGATTCTAAAAACTTTGTTTACTTCTTAATTTGTCCTGTTAAGTTGTAAAATTTCTTGAGATTATGTAAGATCCAATACGGTATTATCTCATAAAAGTTAGTAAGAATAACATGAAATTATATGGGTGAGAACTGTAGTCCATATAATTGAATGAAATATTAGAATATATTTTTATAAATGGAAGTAAAATTAGAGGATTTTAGAGTGACAGGTTAAAACCCCCTAATTTGGTTTGAAGTTTTGAATTTTGTTATGAGAAGTTAGCCCCCAGGTAATGGGAATCGAGGGAACTCTAGAGTGGGAGACTGGTATCTTCCCGGCCTAACCATGTTCAAAATAATATAAATTTCAAATTAACCTATATTCTTTATAGAACCAAGTAAGGGTAAAGAACACATTTGCTTCTATCTATCACAACAAAAATTTGAATACTTCCACAACAATACTTTAAGAATTATTACTACTTCATGAAAGGAAAGAAAAAGATATTCTAGTTAATAGTATTTTACATCCAGTGATATTAGTTATTGTAATTTTAATTTCTTGTTTAGCATTTTATTAAGAAAATTTCAAAATACATATCAACCTTCAAAACTTTTCAAAATCAAGACATACTTTTTCAAAAACAATTAAAGAAAGTAAAAAGATAATTTCTCTAATTCCTTTAAAGATTTCACATTTTCCCTATGGGTTCAATATCTCGGGGCTTAATCAGAAAGTCCTATATTACTTGATAAATGATACGTATACTTGCATAGTATCCTATATTATAAAATCATTATTTTCATATCTTAAATCATCAGCGCATTTATCCAGTGGAACCAAGTTTCTGACATCCGTTGCACTTATATCTATCGGGGATCAACCATTCCTTGCTACTGGGAGAGCTATGATTGATGTCCAAAAAGGTGAATTAACTATGAGAGTTAATGACCAAGAGGTAACTTTCAACATTCTGAAATCTATGAAGTACCCTTCAGCTGAAAAAGATGATGAGTGATATCAAATGGAATTCTGTGATTATTTGAGAGAAGATTATTTTAAAGAATTATTTGAAGAAAATTTGGAATGTGAGGATGAAAATGAAAGTGAAAATGAAGATGATTTATATGATGTGAAGAATGAAAATTTGAACTTTGTTTAAGAAAATTTTGAAAGATTGGATACTGTGGAAAATTGAGATAAAAGTTCGATTCTATCTATCATTAAATCTCCTGAACTTGAGCTAAAAATTCTTCGTAATCTTTTAAAGTACATGTTTTTAGGAGAATCGTCTACCTTAACTGTCATTATAACTTCGGATTTAAATAAATATCAAGAAAAACAATTTATTGGAAACCTTAAAAAGATACAAAAAGGCTTTTGGTTGGTCCATAACTGATATTAAAGGAATATGTCCTTCGATCTGTATGCACAAAATTTTACTAGAGGAATAACACAAACTAAGAGTTGATCCACAAAGGAGAATGAACCTAATAATGAAAGAAGTGTTTAAAAAAGAGATTTTAAAGTGGTTAGATACTGAAATTATATATCATATTTCTGATAGTGTTTGGGTGAGCCCAATTCATTGTGTTCCTAAGAAAGGAGGAGTGACTGTTGATGTAAATGATCGATATGAAATTACACCAACAAGATAAGTCACTGGTCGGCAAATATGTATTGATTGTAGAAAATTAAATGCCGCCACCAGAAAAGATCACTTTCCTTTACCCTTTTTGGACCAAATGCTAGACAGACTTGCTGGACACAAGTACTATTGCTTTCTAGATGGATATACCAGTTATCAACAAATACCTATTGCTCATGAGGATCAAAAGAAGACTACATTTATTAGCCCTTATGGAACTTTTGCTTTTAGAAGAATGCCCTTTGGATTATGTAATCCACCTACAACATTTCAAATATGTATGACATCCATATTTAGCAATTTAATTGATGATGGAATAAAAGTTTTTATGGATGATTTCTCAGTATTTGGAGATTCATTTGATGCATGCCTATGCAACTTAGAAAAATTTTTAGAGGTATGCGAGAGAACAATTTAGTCCTAAACTGGGAAAAGTGTTAATTTATGGTTGTAGGAGGAATTGTGCTTGGGCATAAAATATCAACATATGGCATGGAAGTAGATCCTGCAAAAATTCATGTTATAGAAAAATTACTACCTCCAAGAACTGTGAGTGGGGTAAGAAGCTTTTTGGGACATGTAAGATTCTACAGGTGATATATTAAAGATTTTTTAAAAATTTCTAAGTCTATGCCAACTTTTGGAAAAAGAGAGCAAGTTTGATTTTAACGATGAATGTTTAAATGCCTTCGATCTATTAAAGGAAAAATTATTTGCTGCCCCTATAATAGTTTCACCTGATTTGGAGAAACCATTTGACCTAATGTGTGATGCTAGCGATTATGCTATTAGAGTTGATTTAAGGCAAAGACATGAAAAAATGTTTAAAGTTATATAATATGCTAGTAAGACTCTTATTAATACTCAAATTGATTACACTACTACTGAAAGAGAGTTATTAGCAATTGTATATGTGACTAGACCGCAAGTAACGCAGTAATATATGCTTCCAAATAATGGCCAAAGCATGACCCAATTTATAATAAGCGGCTAGCGTATAAATCAAAATATTGTAAATTTTAGAAATTACTTTACACACTAGGGGTACTACGCAAGTATACATATCGTTTCAAGTAATATAGGGTTTTCTATTATAACCCAAGTATCGATCCCACAGAGAAGCGAGGTAAGCAATCCTTTAGGCTAATTCCAGTCTATTTCTATAAGGCCTAAATTTGGAATGTCGATTAAAATGAGTTTTCTAATAACTAATCCTAAATTAAATTCTTAAATAAAAAGATAACTTATGGATAAATTGGTTTGGAGAAATTGAAGATATTAAAAATTACCTTTCTCTTGCAATTACATAGATAATGTGTAAGAAAGATATGCTTAGAATTAATGTAGTAGTGCCAAATAGAAGCATTCCTATTCTTTACCCTTTGGTCCAAGCATAAAGAATATTGGCTAATCTATAGATCGGTTCATGATGTTTTATTAGTAGAATGGGTTAATCTAGGCTCACACTACTAGATGTCCAAGGGTAGCTATGGTCGGCCCTTCCAGTGACCCGTTCCCTTTCTATAGATCAAATTAATAGAATTTAGTCTGTCACTCTAAAAACTAATCAATTCTATGCCCAATAAACAATATCTCTCTATTTATTTGCACTTCACCTTGAATAACCCCCACAAGGCCTTCGACTACCCAAGGATCCATGTGATATCTACTAGTTAAGAATTCATCTCCTTCTAGGTCTCATAATTCTTCAACGGGTTTTAACAATACAAGTGATCAATTTGTAAAGTAAATGAAGATCCAGTATGAATATCATCACCATAATTTAATAAGAGAATATCTAAGTAAATCTTAATTCCTAAACATGCATCTATTTTATTACAAAATAAAAGTAAATGAAATTAATGACATAAGAAGTAAAAGCATTGATAGAATTATGTAATAAATTAAGTGCCAACAAGGAACTTATTTCATTAGTATTCTATTATATTTATGCAACTATCTGTCACCTAGAAGCATTTAGTAGTTAATTCTATAATAAAAATGATTTTCCTACGCATGCCACTACTTCATATTAAAAGAAAGATTAAAGGAAATCACTTACGTAACATGGATAATTCATGACAGAAAACTTGGTTTAAAACAAAGAAAATCCACTAGAAAATGTTTACAACAAATACAAAGAAATGAAGAACACAATACTTAGCTTTTTTCCTCTGAAAGAAAGAAGAAATTCTCTCCACCATAGTTTCCTACCGATCCATGCAACGCTCGTACATCCCTTACATAAATATCTCAAAATCCCTCACCAATCTCTCCATAAGATGTAAAAATCTACATCTTCATAACTCTAAATGATTAAAATGACTAAGGGGAAAGAGAGAGACTATAGGGTGTGATTTTCTCTGAAGGAGTGGACTCCTATTTATAGGCTCCAAGGGTTGCCTTGAGGCACCTCTTCAAAATGTGCCAAAATTCAATGAATCTTCTAGAAGGTATCTCTGGCGCCTAGGCGCCGGACTCCGTTGACCAAGTCTTCGCACTCCTTCACTTTGGGTCGCACCTCTTCACGATTAAAACCGTTCCAATGTGTCCAGATACATTGTATCACATGTCCTATATATTAGGAATAACTTCTAGGCTTGTAAAATGCCTAGAAACTACTTAACACCGTCAAAATAACTCCCAAAGTCGTCAAAAATCCATCACATAACCATTTTTGGATGATTCTGGCGCCTAGGCCTTGATTCTGGTGCCTAGGCGCCGTTTTCTCGTCGTCACTGGCGCCTAGGCGCCGGGTTTGGCGCCTAGGCGCCACCCTGTGCGCAGCTCCACCATTTTGCTCCGTTTGGCTCCGTTTCAACTCCGTTTCGCCCCATTTTAGTTGCGTTGCGTTCCTAACATCTTTACCTATAAGATAGACATAAAATCAACCTTTCTCAAAAGTATAATTTCATCCAAAAACATGTGAGAAATATGAAAGATAGTAAGCATAGAAAGACATATTGATATGTGCTAAGTCAGAAGTTTCTTTCTTGCTCATTTTGGCTAAAAATTGCATAGTTTTTGCTTCATTTTCTCTAAAATCATATTTTTATACTTGAAAACAAAAATATGCAAAATTACTTTCTTTATAGTGTAATATCTTTAAAAATATGCATAAAGTGAGCATGAAATGAACACTAAAAATAGGTACTTCTTTTTCATGGATAAAAATCCCCCAAACTTAAACGTTACTTATCCTCAAGTAACACTATAATCATTAAGAACCACATAAGCAAATCATGTGTATGATTTTCTTTAGGAGTTCCTAAAATTTAGTTCTAGAAATATAGTAGTCCAATTTTAAAACAAATTTAGTAAATGAGACCAATTTCAAGTTTAGAAATCTCTTAGATGAAAGAGTATGAAAATATGTGTTGTTATCTAATTCAGAAATGCTTGTAAATTTTTCAAAATATAAGGGTTAGGCATTTTATTTTCTTTACTTAAAAATCTTTATTAAAAATAAATATACTAACTATATTATATTTTAAAGCTTAAGATTTTCTCAAATCTTATACTTTAAAAAGCTCAGGTGTGCAACCAATTTTTGATTAGGCCTTTTAATCCTCAAGCTTCTCCTTCCTTTTTCACATAATATACTCTTTTTTTCTTTTATTTTTCTTTTTCTTTTTCTTTTCCTTTTCTTTCTTTCTTTCTTTTTTTTTCCTTTTTTAGGCAAGGATTACTATATCTGGATAGGCTTTTAATAATTTTGAATTCCACCCTTCCTTTCCTAAAGCATAAGGTAGATATATATCTTTTACTTAGAAATATAATAACAGTTTTAAGAATTATTTTTCAATAAAAGAAATTTAAATATTGAAAAAAAAAAGTCTAATCCTTCTATTTTTCTAAAAATACAACTTTTCATACAAAAGATGGTTACACAATATTTATCATTTCTTCACTAAGAAAAATTAACTTTAAATTTTTCATCACTACTATAAATTTTAACTAAATTCTCTTACTTATTTCTATATTCAAAATTTTATTTCCCTAATATAACTTCATACACATAATTATTTTTCAGTCAAAAATCAAATTTATTTATAGCTGTTTTGAGGACAAATAAAATTTAAGTTTTTGAACATTGTTTTTCATTCCCCCCCCCCCAAACTTGAATTTTTTAAAATATTTTGCAATTAATTCCATAAAATGTAGGAGGAAGAAAAATAAAAACTAAATTAACTACTACAACATCCTATTTTAAACACATGCATAATCAGGATAGAATGATTGCAGGAGAAGGTAAATCTAGCTTAAAACATTCGTACAATAATATTAAACTAAAGAGAAAGTATACTAACTTTAAAATATATTTTTCTTCCTACCCCCAAACTTGAATTTGAATATGTATAACATTCAGCACTATCGGCATATTTTTAGGTTTGTGGTGTATTTCTGAAAAAGGGGTCGCCTACAGAAATTGTCGACAAATTTTAGGTTTTAAATTTAATTTAAATATATATATTACTTGGAAAGTAGTTTTTTTATTTTAAAAATAATTTTAAAAATTTTAAGATATGAAATCAAACTGATCTCACATCTCAAATAGTTTATATAAACGAGCGCCGCACCACAAACCGCGTGTCTATTCCTAAGAATAGACACATTGTTTGATGGTGGGGCTCGATTAAATAAACTAGAAGGTTTATCACATCCGTTTGATCTGCGAAACCATTTTATTTGCCGACAAGTTCCCCTGCTTAATATGAAAGCATTAAACAGGGTTTATATTACCTGGGTTCTTAAAATTCCCTATAAGGGCAAGTCCCTATAGTTAATTACATCTTAAGTGACGGGAATCACCTAAGAAAACTCTCGATAATAATCGGTAGTTACGCTCTCAAGAATTTCGAAAGTTTAAGTTTTCGAGGGATTGAATTTTGGAATTTCAATAGGGAATGGATCAAATTTGGAACATTTTATTTTGGGAATTCAAAGGAAGAAAGGTAGGAGAAATCACAGATTCGAAGCGAACTTCGGTAATTTCCCGACTATCCTATTGTTTGGCATGAATTTAGGAAAGTCCTAATGTTTATTTAATGTTTTGATCTTGCCAATTTTAATTAATTAGGACTTATATTCGTATGATGTGATCACACAAATAGCCTCAAAGATGTGAGGGTTTATGTCGTATCGGACGACTACCTCGGAATCCTAAGACCGGTTAGGGCTTAATTTTCCTAACAAAAGATTGAGGATTTATGTTGCACTAGGCAAACTACCTCGAAATCCTATGGCTTGGTTATTTAATTCTAAGAAAGTTTTGCTTGAAGTAGACTCGGGTTTTCTCGATGACGATGGCCGTCTTTGCCCACCATGCTCAGAGCTCCTTGTTGTTGCGGAGGTTTAGTTTTAGAAGTCATAAATCAGGAGATGAGAGAAGTGTTTTGGTTTAGAGAAGGTCTTAATTTCCAAGTGTTTTTTATGTTTTAATTAAAACAAATCTTAAAGTTGATTATAACAACACCGGTTAAGATCCCACGGTTCCATCCTTCCGGCATCGTTATTTTTATCGGATTCACTTAGTCCGGATGAATTTGCTAAACTCAACTAAATGAGTTCCACACTTTCATTTAGACCGTGGGAAATCCCGTTAGCAACACGTAGGTTACATCATCCGAGGTATTCCCGATCATCCAACAAGACGTTTTAATTTAGTTGTAGTTGTAGTTTTTGTTGTTCTGTTTGTGATTAAATTTTGAGTTGTTTTATATTTTGAAATGTTGTGACGGTGAATTTTATCTTGTAATGACTTTTAATTTAGTTTTGGTTTCAGTTTTAGGGACTATCCTAAAGGTGTGGGTTTTCATGCAACAGTTGTTTATCATGCAAGAAAAGTAAAGTGCATTTGCAATAAAGTAAATTGCAAGGAGGTAAATTGCAATAAAACAAAAGCGTACCTGGAGGGTCTTCCCGTCATCCCAAGCTGCACTTAAACATAATTTAGAATATTTAAGCATTTAAAGCAAGTTCCTAGGTAAAGCTAAGGGAAGGGTTATGGTTTTCTACCAAGGTCCTACTCCTATAGCTAGTCATCTCGTATGACGTCTAGGTTCTTGTGTTTTGGTTTGAGGACGATTTTCTTCATCAAAGAACAATTAAGTTCAATTATTCTTATAAATATCCTATCATATTGACGAAGTGCTGAAGACGAGTCTTAAACATCTTTTCAATACCTCTAGGATTGTTTTAAGTTCAAGAGAATTTAATTATACAAATGAATTAATCATTCAGGAGTTCAAGTTTTGTTATCTTGCTCAGTGAACTAGGACATTTGAATATCCTATGAGTGAAGTAACACTTCACTTAACACTCCGTTTAGGAGTTATGACAACAAGAGCTTTTGAGGGCAAATTGATGTTCAAGTGATTTGTGATTTGATTTAATTTTAATTAATGGGTTTAAGTTTGGAGCGGTGTTCGAGTTGTTTTAGATTTATTTTGAATTCTTTATGTCTTTGGTGATGTTATATTTAATTCAATTTAATTTAATTTAATTTTAGTTTAATTTAATTTGGTTTAGTTTTAATTTTAACTTAATTTTATTTTTTTTAATTTAATTTTAATTTTATTTTAACTTGATTTTATTTTTTTAATTTAATTTAATTTAATTTAATATGTTTTAATTTAATTTTATTTAGTTTAGTTTAATATGTTTTAATTTAATTTAATTTAATTTAATTTAATTTAATTTAAATTTAATTTAAATTTAATTTAATTTAATTTAATTTAATTTAAATTTTATTTTAATTTTATTTTAATTTTATTTTAATTTAAATTTTAATTTAATTTTATTTTAATTTTAATTTAATATTTTATTTTTTATGCTTTAAGGATGATTTAATTTTAATTGTTAAAGTATTAATTTAATTGAAATTTTAAAAGGATTTAATTTAAATGTTTTAACTTTAATTTAATTTAATGATTAAGTCTTTTAGCATTTTAAATCTTGAATTTGAACTATCATTTTAATTAGGAATTAAATATTATTGAGGTGATTAATTTAGGGATTCTTGAATTAAAGAATAAATTTCTTCCTAATAATATCCCTATTTTAATAATTCCAATTTTTCATTATTCTTCAAATTTAATTAATTATTTAATTAAGGTTTATTTTAATTATTTTCAAATTGTTTGGTAGGTTTCTACCCTTTAATTTCTAAGTTTCAAACATCCAAAATCAACTTAGTATCAAATATTTTACCCACCCTTTTAATTAAACCTAAAATTTTTAATTATAGGTTAAAATTTTAATTACCATTTTGCCCTTTAAACTTACTAATTTCATAACTCACTAAATTGAGCTTAAATGAATTTGAAATTTTTATGTGACTTCACCCATATATCAATCAAGACATTAGAGGAGGAAATGTGATTTTTCTGTATTTAATTTATTTATGTAATTATTTTTGGTGGAAAATAGGGATTTTCAAGGAAAATTCAATAACATGACCAAGGGAAAGTTTCTGTCCTTAAGAAAATTATGAGACATTCCTAATGACTAGAGGACCACTTGGACCAATTTTGGTGATTTTTTTGAATTATTTTTTCTTTATTATAATTATTTTTAGTTTTGGAGTATTAATTAATTTAAAATTAAAATAAAGGTTGAAAAATGAATTTTATATTTTTCAAAAATCTCTCTGATATCAAGGAAACCAGAGAACTAATTTTTATAATTTTCTGATTTTTCTTTGATTTATTAGAATTATTTTAGTGGAAATGCTAGAAAATACATTTTTTTTAATTTTAAAATTACCTTAGGGCTTTAAAATTTGATATCTCATCATAGAGACTTAAGAAAAATATGGGGTTTGTTCCTAAGTGATTAAAATTCAAAATGTAACATTTTGGTGAATTTTATTATTTTTGTGATTTTTATTATTTTTTAATTATTAAAAATATTAAAATAATGCAAAAAAATCTACTTTTTTAGAAAATTGCAATTTTAATTTTTTTAAATTCCCCTGATATCAGAGAGGCTCCAAAACCAATTTGGTGAATTTTTGAAAAGTATTTTGAAAGTTATGAATTTTTAAAATTTAATTTTGGCTAAATGGCTTAATAAACCCATTTGATAGGGCTAACCAAGTCCAATTGACTTCAAACTTTTATTGTGGGTTCCTCTGATCCTAAAGGTCAGTGGAGAATTGATTTCAAGTCAATTTGATCTATGATTAGCTCTAATTAATTAAAGCTCCATTTTGGGTGTTTAAGCCAATTAGGGTTATTACAAGTGAGTTAACTCAAAATCTATTTTCCACTAGGGTCCTCTGGTCATAAGAAACATCACCAAATTTTCCTAGAATTTATTTCACAATATGCTAATTATTGGAATTAAAATACTCAGAATAGTGACCTAGAATTGAAAAATCAATAACTCTTCATAGGGATGGCCTCTGACTTTGGAAAATTCAGGGAATGTTCCCAAATTCAGAGGCTTCAAAAGCCCTATGGTCTCATGTCATGGTGAATTGTATACATGCATGGAGAATTGAAAATGTGCGAAAGAGTAAATAAATCATTAAAAATCAAATATTCAATGAAATTAAATTATTTCTTTTCCACATTATTCTCCTCTGTTCACTGAGCAAGAGGTTATTTTTATTTTATTTTTAGGATTTTCCTACACAAAGTTATGAATTTTCTAAGTTCTGGTAAATAAATAAATAAAAAAATCCCTATTTTCCTACTTATCCACGCGGCGCCACGCCATCCTCGGCAGCTCCGAAGGGCCACGCGGCGCGCTCTGATTCGGCGTCGCCATCCGACTCAGTGCTCCAGGGGCCCGCGGTTCATGTACCATCGCGCTGTCAGGCTCGATCCCGACCGTCCGCTCGATACACGCTTGATCTGACGGCTCCCAGTCATCGTCTATGACTGGTGTGCACCCGTGACCGTCAACCTTCTAACCCTAATTTCTCACTCGATTCTCAACGGATTTTTGTGTTCTTATGCTCTATGGATTCATCTTGAGGAGACGAACACATCCATACGGTAAACATGCATTGAAATTGATTCAAATTAAATGGAGAATCTATGTAAGCTCGGGAAGAAGAGTGAGTCCATACCTTTGCTCAGAGAAGTGAAGCTTCGATCTGAGAGTTGTGTCACCTTCGATTGGGTCCAAGCAAGCTCCAGATGAAGTCCCTTGGCCTGGTGAATTGTCCATGTGTGATTTCGACCATAGCCGATTACAAAGCAAGCTCCAGATGAATTTGGGAGTGTCCTGTTCTGGCCTGAGAATTGAGCTCCAAAATTGAGCTCAATTAGTGCGGATTAGGGCAAGAGAACAGTGGGGATCAAATGCTCTAAGTGTGGGGGAGAGTATGGAGTGATTTTGGCAGAGTTTCCTTAAGTTTGGTTCAGCACCTCTCATGGCCGAGAGGAGGTGGTGTTTAAATAGGAGAGGGCGGAGGGCCTCCCAGGGGGTTTAAGGCTGGGGATCAGCTGCTCAATGCAAGAGAAGAACAGCCATGGTGGCCACTGGACTTGGGGCAGCTCAGCAAGGGGGAATTTCAATGTTGGCTCACATGTGAGCTTTCGGCCATGGTGTTTTCCAGCGGCCTGGTGGCTGGCCGGCCAGGCATGGGTCACCCTCAGGTTCAGGTGGGTCAGGGCTGGGGTTTAGTGCAGTCAATTGGCCATGGACATGTGTAAAGGAGTTTGATTTAAATGGAATGGGAGAAGGCTCATTTTGGCTTGGTTTGATTCAACTCATACATTTGGGCTAGGTTCACCATCCAAGGCTTGACCTTGGGCTGAGGGAGAATCATTTGGGTCAGCTGAATTGGGGTAGTGAAGTCCCCATCCATGGTGAGGTGGCTAAGCATGGTATAGTGTGTGACATGCTTAAGGTAAAAAAGGTTTAAGGGAGGTTTAAGAAAGAACCCCTCTTCTTGCCATAAATGGACTAATGACAAGTCAAAGCCCCCATGGCTTCATGTGGCTTGAGAATGGCTTGTTCATGGCTTGCTTATGGCTTAGGATAAAGCTTGGTCAATGTCATGGAAGTAGAATTTAGGAATTTTGGTATTTTGGTGGAGAATTTTCATGAAGCTTGATTTGGAATGGTTTAATGATGATTTTGAAACTTAGGGGTGATTTTGATTAAATGGATGATATGGAGAAATGTCATGTGGGCTTTGGATTGAAAACTTGGGCTTTTGAAATGGTCTTGGGTGGGCTTTTAAAGTGGTTTAAGGAAGTGGGCCTTTAGGTTAGAAAATGGGCTTTTGAATAGAAAAATTTGCAATGGGCCATGCCAAATAAATGTTGAGTTTTTTCTAAGGATGTGTCATGATTGATTTGAAACAAGTTTGAAGTGATTTGGGTTTGAATTGGATTGGATTTGGGCTTCTTTGGTAAAGGGCCAATGTAGGTTAAATTGGGCTAATTTGGGCTAATGTTGGGTTAGGGTTGAAATTGATGTAAAATTAATGTTGGGAAATGTTTATGGGAGTGTTTCAATAAGGTTTTAACTTTTGTTGGGGTTGGATTTTGGGGTTTGGGTCTATTTGGGTTAAGTTTGGGTTTAGGTCAAAATTGGGCTTTTTGATTTTGGGTTGAATTTGAATGGGGTTTGGGTCCAAATTTTGGTGAAATTATGTTAGTTTTGTGTTTGTGGGGATGTTAGGGAAGGTTTAGAAAAGATTTGGGGTTAATTGGAGTTGAATTGGGTTAGTTTGGGCTAAGTTTGGGTCATGGGTTCAAATTGGGCTTTAAGGTCAAAAGTGAAATTGGATTCAAATGTCAATCAAATTGGGCATGGATTTAGTCTAGATTGGTGTTGGGGATGTTGAATTGAAGTTTAAAATTGAATTGGACCAGAATTTGGGTCAATTGGATAGGTTTGGTTTGACGTTGGGTTCACTTTGGTTTAAAATGGGTCAAATTGGGGATTTTGACAAAAGTGGGGTAAATTGACAAATTTGGCCCATGGTGTAGTTAGACAAAATGAAATTGGGAATATTTGAAATTTTCTGGAATTTTCTGGGAATTTTCTGAATTTTTGGATTTTTGGGTCAAGAGAGGCATTTTGGTAATTTGGAGGGTATTGGGGGTATTTTTGGAATTTTTGGTATATTTGGCTATGGATTATCAATTTGAGTGATGTGGGAATGTTTGGGATTGGTTTTGAGTAATTTTGGGTGATTTGGAGATTTTTGGAAAATTTGGGTAATTTCAAGGGTTATGGGTAGGCTAGGCGGCTCTGGGCGCCCGGGGGTCAAAAATTGAAGATTTGGAAAATTGAAGATTTGGAAAATTGAAGATTTGGAAAATTGAAGATTTGGAAAATTGAAGATTTGGAAAATTGAAGATTGGGTAAATGTAAGTGGAATGAAATCATTTTGGTTGAGCCGTGAAGCCATATCAAGCCCACATGAGCCATGAAGGGACTCATTTGAGGCATTCACTATATTGTTCCTAACCCTCTTAGCCAAGGGCTTAGGGGTTAAGGACCATCCATGTGAATCACCTTCATGAGTCAGAAGGTCAAGTTGTGTATGGGTGTGGTTTTAGGAGGTGTGTGAAAGTGTAGTGTATAAGTGTAGTGTAGTGTGTGTGTAAGTCAGCCCTCACCAGACCAGGCCACCCAGGGCAGTCCTAAGGCTAAAGAGTCCTATAGGAACTCATCCTTTAAACTTCCACATTTGATTTCAACCCTCTAGGTGATTAGAGGTCTACAATCAAGTTTGTGGAGTTTGCAGGGAGTTCAGAAGTGGTTTGAATTTCTAAGTGGTGGGTCCCGATTCTAATCCTCTAGGATAGTCGAAGGAAAAGCCTAAGGCTAGATCCTAAGTACTAAAAAAAGGAAGAGAAGACCTCATCAAAAATGAGGTCAACAAATGGACCCTCGATAGGTGTGGTGAGTGACGGAGCACACGCGCGTATTTGTGTTGACCGAAGCGATCAACAAAACCAACACAAAAGTCCAAGTGACAAACTTGGGACGGAGTAGAAGAGTTTCCACTGGGGAGTGTCAAGTATATCTACGAGATCGGAGATCCACGAACTCTTGTCGGGGAAAGGAAAAGGAGGTGAATCCCAAATCACATGATCCGAGGGAATTTCGATTTAGATTTCATTTTGTTTCGGTTTAAGTTTTGATGTGTGAGCTCGGATCTTAGTTTGAGTTTCAATTTAGATTGAAGTTTTGTTAAAATTAATTTGAAGGGATTTGAACTTGAAATGAAAATTGGAATTTTGTGGTTTTAGATGTAACATCTTCAACCTCAAAAATTTGAATTGATTGGATTGAACCATTACAATGAGGAAAGAACTCAGAGCAATGCGGTAATGGATGAAAAATCCTTAACCTCAACAGCTTGATTTGGTGTGCTTCATTGCAATAGGGAAAGAACCTAAAGCAATGCAGTATCGGATGTAAAATCCTCAACCCCAAAAGTTTGATTTTGATGTATTTCATTGCGATAGGGAAAGAACCTAAAGCAATGCAGTATCGGATGTAAAATCCTCAACCCCAAGAATTTGATTTGGTGTATTTCATTGCAATAGGGAAAGAACCTAAAGCAATGCGGTATCGGATGTAAAATCCTCGACCCCAAGAATTTGATTTTGATGTATTTCATTGCGATAGGGAAAGAACCTAAAGCGATGCGAGTATCGGATGTAAAATCCTCGACCCCAAAAGTTTGATTTTGATGTATTTCATTGTGATAGGGAAAGAACCTAAAGCAATGCGGTATCGGATGTAAAATCCTCGACCCCAAGAATTTGATTTTGATGTATTTCATTGCGATAGGGAAAGAACCTAAAGCAATGCGAGTATCGGATGTAAAATCCTCGACCCCAAGAATTTGATTTTGATGTATTTCATTGCGATAGGGAAAGAACCTAAAGCAATGCGGTATCGGATGTAAAATCCTCGACCCCGAAAAGTTTGATTTTGATGTATTTCATTGTGATAGGGAAAGAACCTAAAGCGATGCGGTATCGGATGTAAAATCCTCGACCCGAAGAATTTGATTTTGATGTATTTCATTGCGATAGGGAAAGAACCTAAAGCAATGCGGTATCGGATGTAAAATCCTCGACCCCAAAAGTTTGATTTTGATGTATTTCATTGCGATAGGGAAAGAACCTAAAGCAATGCGAGTATCGGATGTAAAATCCTCGACCCCAAGAATTTGATTTTGATGTATTTCATTGCGATAGGGAAAGAACCTAAAGCAATGCGGTATCGGATGTAAAATCCTCGACCCAAAGAATTTGATTTTGATGTATTTCATTGCGATAGGGAAAGAACCTAAAGCAATGCGGTATCGGATGTAAAATCCTCGGCCCCAAGAATTTGATTTTGAATGGTAATTGATTTTGCAAAGATTTGTAGTGTTGATTTGAAAAGTGTGGAATTTTGGTGTTTCGAGAATTTCATGAAAGATGTAAAAGATTTTGTGGAAAGAAACAGATTAGGAGGGAATATGTAGATGCTACATATCCCATTCAAAAGAGTTGATCGAAAGTTGCTGGTTTGGATTGGATACAATTCCTCGCTACTAGATCCGAATCGAAAACCTCGTAGCTCTGCGTCAATGGAATCGACCGCTTCCATCCCAGACAAGGGAGAGAGTAGAATGGATTGGATTTCAGATTTGGAAGGTTGAGTTTGAATTTGATTGAGATTTGATTTAAGATCTGGAAGGTTGAATTTGAATTTGATTGAGATTTGATTTAAAATTTGTGTTCATTTTGTTTGTCCTTTAACGATTCAAATTTATTTTATCGTTCACTTAATGTTCATGTAAATTTGGCGTTCATCATTTTTTTATTTAGATTTTTAAGGAAAGTTTTCTTTTATTCTTTTTGTTTCTTTTCTGTTCTTTGTTCGAAGTTCATTTAACTTTAATGGCGTTTCTCGATCAACTTGCACAAAAGAGGTGAAGGCCAAAAATGTGACATGGTCACTTTCATTCCAATCATGTTGAAGATACATCATACAACTCGATGCGGAATACATCTCATACAATCCATGTAGACTCAAAACGGACTATGTATGATCTTTGTCGATCCATCCAAAAAAGGCATCCGTCAAAAATCCATGTACGAATAGTGAGGTGCATGGTCGATAACATCACCTTCCAAGCCATCCTTGGCAAGAATGTCGTATGGATGTACGTTGGAGGTGTGATATTTTCCATGTAACTCACGGCTCGTAAGGCTGGAGGCTCTCTAGCTGCGGGTACGGTTGGAAGTGGTAAGGTGCTTTCTCGTCATCCATCCTTCGAAAGTAGCGAGATCCGCTTCATTGGTACTCCCGGTATGCAATGTTTAGCGACATCACGCTCCGTTGCCCTTTAGTATCATGACGGAACCTACCGGTAATGGTATCTTTACTAGCCCTCGAAACTCACACGGGCCTGCTATCCGGAGGTCGGATACGAACATGATATTACACTCGTTCGGAAAAGAAACTGTGCGAAAGGTCGACAAAGTCGTGGTGATCTATGTGCGGGGGTATGCGGTCACCCTTCTTGTAAATGTTAATGATGCAAGCTGTTGGGTATGCAATCTGCGGCGGTACCCTCCACGTTATCATTCTCTTTACCATCCTTTTGATGACTAATGGCATTGGATCTACCTTGCCATGACGGAGTATCCCGGTGGGTTTCCCTTCCTGTCTTCTGCGAAGTTGTAGCGAGCATCCACATTGTATTGTAATTCTCCCTTTCCACGGCATCCATCTCCGAGGTTCCGAGTAAGTGTTCTCTCTTAGGCGGCACGCTCGACCCATCCTTTTCAAATCCGGATGCGGTCCACGATTTGTTGTTGTTCGTATTCCGAGAACACTACGTATGTAGCTCGAGGCCTTCTAGTATATTGATCCTCCTGCCTCCGATTCTCTCGAAGTATTCAAAAGTTTGCTTCTCGACATTCGCATTCTTTCTAGCTCGTATTCCGGAATAATGCGCAAATGGCGAGGCACGGTGACGTCTTGTGTGATATATGGCTCAATCCCTTCGCGTTCTCCTACATACCTCGGCTCCTTGGGGATGGTCTCCGTCGAGACATCCTCGGGGTTGCTTCTGTAACAAGGTTATGCATTACTGGTGGCTTTATCTGGTGGCATGGTAGCCTTCCTTCTTCTGATCTTCTTGAGATTTCCCTGGTCTCTTATGTTATCCTCGGAGCTGGCCTCCTTTCTTCAGGTTCATGGCAAACCGGTATCCTTGAAGTATATGCACTGGTAGTAGCGATTGCCTCGTCGCGCTGGTCCGCTGCTAGTTTAGTTAACATCTTGCGGATACGGTGATTTTTATTTCTTCACTGAGTTGCTGTGAGAGTAGCTCTTCGTACTTCTGAATCTACGTGGGTGCGGCGGCGACAAGCTCGCCCTCTGCTGTAGCGACTACGGACTTGATTCTCTTGTCCTCCTCGGTGTTTGTTTTCCTTTTCTTGCTTCTTTGGGTTGGTGGCTTGGGCCACCCACTTTCATTCTTGTCGCGCTCGGGCGGTTCCTCTCGGTCAGCCGGGACCCGAGTCACCTTCCTCGTACTGCGAGCTCTGCCGGTGCGAAGTCTGTGTCAATCTCTATTATCGCTCCATCTTTCACCTTCTTTTCGTCGAGTGCAAGGCTTACGCCATTTCTAAAGTTTAGGACCAACCGCCCGTTCGACATTTCCCTGCGAAAAGACAAGGAAAAGGATCAAGGGCTGTACTAAGAACAAGAACATTAAGAAAATGTTTATTAGAGACAGAGTTTTCTTTTTTTCTTTTTT
Organism: Papilionanthe hookeriana x Papilionanthe teres; assembly: GCA_022702705.1. Lineage (NCBI taxonomy): Eukaryota > Viridiplantae > Streptophyta > Magnoliopsida > Asparagales > Orchidaceae > Papilionanthe > Papilionanthe hookeriana x Papilionanthe teres. The sequence continues at coordinate 5,650,676 of CM040431.1, read as the reverse complement.
TTTTATTTTTTTTTAATCTTTTTGTATTTTTAAATTCAACAGGAATGAAGTGGGAAAAGATCAGAAAAAGATTTTGATTTGGAAGAGAGAACAAGGAAAACTTTATTATCGTGATTTTATTTATTTTAGCACATTTTTTATTATTTTTTGGGTTCGGACCCAGTCATAAGTAATTACTTCACCCGTGCTTCTAGGGATGAAAAATCCATTCCTTCGAAACATCGGAGTAGCGTAATACTTTTTCAAGTATCGTCCGTTGATCGGAAGCATATGTCGTTCTCCTTAGCAATTCACTAGGCCGGTAGGAGCCTCCGAGTAGGCTGCCTCAACCACAAATGGCCCTTCCCAAGTGGGTTCAAATTTTCCTCCTATCTTGCGGTGTGCGAGGATAGGTCTCTTGAGAACGAGAACTAAGTCACCAACTTTGAAGGTTCTTGGGCGGACCCGGTCTGTCATGGGCTTGAACCATCTTAGCTTGGTATAGTTCTAAATTTCTGCTGCATCGTAAGTCTTTTCCCTTCCGGGCTTTCCAATTCCTCTAGTCATAATTTGGCATTCTCTTCGTCGTGATTTTGTTTGCAATCGCAATTACGAGTGAAGGAAGGCTGGACCTCTAAGGGTAACACTCGCCTCGGACCCATACACCGGAGCGTAAGGTGTAGCTTGAGTAGGAGTTACGAAGGTTGTCCGGTAGGCCCATAAGGCCTCTAATAACTTCTCGTGCCAATTTCTCTTATTATCGTCCAAAGTTTTCTTTAAAATTTGAACGAGAGTTTTATTAAAAGCCTCGGCGAGGCCGTTTGCTCTTGGGTAGTAAATTGTTGAATACGCGTCGGTCGATTCCGTGTCTCACGACAAAATTGTTGATTTGCGTGCTTCGAATGCTGACCCATTATACGAGATGATCTGCGTGGCACTCCGAAACGGTAGACAACTTGGTTCTTGAAAAGCGTAGCACGTGGTGTGCTTTCACTTCTACGAGTGGAGCGCCTCCGCACTTGGAAAAGTAATATGTAGCCGCAAGAATGAAGCGATGTCCTTTTGAAGATGGTGGTTCTATTGGACCCACTATATCTGTGCCCCAACATTCAAATGGCCACGACGCAATTGTCGGATGTAGCACATTTGGAGGTTGGTGTAGAACCACTCCGTGCACTTGGCATTGGTGACGGCTCTTGGCGATTTTCATGCAGTCGGTCATCATCGAGGGCCAGTAGTACCCTAGTCTTTTAATTTTCATTTTCATCTTCGGACCCGACTGGTGAGCGCCACAAAGTCCTGAATGCACCTCTTTAACAATTTCACGGGCCTCGGACCCGCTTAGGCACCTTAGCCACATTTGATCGAAAGACCTTACGTATAACGTGTTATTTATTAATGCTTAGGACAGAGTTCTTTTCTTGATCCGATGGGCTAACGACCTATCGTCTGGTAGTTTTCTGTTTGCGGGTAGTCCATTAATGGTTGTCGCTAATCTTCCGTGTTTTCACGTCATCTGTTGCAACTAATTCTTCTTCTTTTTCGATTTGTGTATTATGTACATGTCGAGTCGTGATAGGACCCGACGTCCGTGAACCGACATTTCCATCGATTCATCTTGCAAGCGAGGCAAATTCTTTTGCGAGGCGGGCTAACGCATCTGCTAAAGCGTTTTCTTTTCGGGAATTTTGTAGATCGTCACATTCGGAATCGTTCCAACAACCGTATGGCATACTTGGAAGTATTGCTCGAGTCTTGGCTTTAAAATTCGTATCTTGTCTGGCGATCCGTTGAAGGATTAACTGTGAATCCACGTAGATGTTGATGTTTGTTATCCCCATTTGAATAGTTAATTCCGGTCTGTTACGAGAGCTTTGTTTTCACGCTTCGTTGTTTGTACACGGCTACGTTAAGTGGTAGGAGTATCTTAACATCCCCCGCTCCGGTGTTATAAAGATTAGTCCAATTCTGCCTTACCGGGCACTATCACTTGTGATTCTTCGTCTTTGTGTGCTGAAGATGCTCCGTCGAAATATAATTCCCAACGTCGATCATCGGGGTCTTCTAAGCTCATTATTTGTTCATCTCGCAAGTCGTCATTGAGAGGAGATTCTGCCGGCAAAGGGTGTGCTGCAAGGAAATCTGCTAGGACTTATCCCTTTACGGCACGAAGAGGCACGAAAGTTATATCGAATTGCAATAATATCATTGACCACCTGGCAAGTCCGCTAGAAAGCGTTGGACGGGTCATCGAAGTATTGCAATGGATTAAATTTTGAGATCGAGTTGACCTTATGAGAAAGCATGTAGTGCACGAGCTTTTGAGCGGCGAAGATCAGGGCCAAACAGTGCTTTTCAATTGTGTGATACTTTACTTCCATCGGAAGTAAACGACGGCTTAGGTAGTAAAGAGCATTTTCTTTACCCTCATCATTGACCTGGGCTAAAAGGGCTCCGAGAGAGTCGTCTAAAGCCGCGGTATAAAGTATAACCGGTCAACCTGAGACTGGGGCTGCTAAGACAGGAGGTGTCATTAAATATTGTTTGATGTCCTCGAAGGCCCTTCTGGCATTTCTCTTCCCAAATAAATTTGGCGTCCTTTTTAACTAATGCCGAGAAAGGCTGACACCTACCTGACAAGTTCGAGATAAAGCGTCGAATATATGCCAACTTCCCTTGAAAAGATCGTAGTTGTTTTAAAGTTCTGAGAGGTGGCATTTCTAAGATAGCTTTAATCTTTTCCGGGTCGATTTCAATTCCACGATGTCGGACAACGAATCCTAAGAATTTCCCGGAGGTGACGCCGAAGGTGCATTTTAAGGGATTCATCTTAAGGTTAAATTATCTTAATCGTTCGAAAGCAATTCTCAAATCATACAGGTGTTTTTCCTTTACTTTGCTTTTGATGGCCACATCATCCACGTAGCATTCGACTTGATTGTGGAAGAGATCATCAAAAATTCTTGTCATCGCTCTCTGGTAGGTTGCTCCTGCGTTCTTCAGTCCGAATGGCATCACTGTGTAGCAATATACTCCGATCGGCGTTCTGAAAGCTGTAAGTTTTTCATCTTCTGGAGCCATTTTTATCTGGTTGTATCCTGAAGATACATCCATGAATGAAAATATTTCATGTGTTGAAGCAATTTCGATCATTAATTCTGGGATCGGTAGAGGGAATTCATCTTTTGGACATGCCTTGTTTAAATCTCTGAAATCCACACAAATTACGATCCGACCATTCTTCTTCTCGGCTGGTACCACATTAGCTAACCAAGTCGGGTATTGTTCTTCACGGACAAATTTAGCGTCTATTAGCTTTTTAACTTCAGCTATGACTTGTTGTTCAATTTCTAGACGCATTCTTCTGGAACCTTGTCCGATCGGAACGAGTAGGATCCACTCCTAGCTTATGGACTGCAACCTCGGAGCTAATCCCGGCATCTCATCGTAGCTCCAAGCAAAACGGTCTTTAAATTTCATTAATAACTTGATTATTTCTTCGGAGTCTTCTTTATTGAGTAAGGAGCTAACAAAGGTAGGTCTAGGCTCTTCGCTAGTACCTAAGTTAACTTCCGTTAACTCATCTATTGTAGATTTGATCTCTTCTTCAAACTCTGGTGGAGCGTTTCCAATTTTTAAATCTTCGAGTTCTTTTGTAGCTTCCATGCAGTTTTCATTAGACTCGCAAGTGACAACCAAGCAAAATTCAGTGTCGTCAACTGATCCTACTGTGCCGAATCCGAGACCATGCTTTGAATTGGGTGGACGACCGGAGTTATTCCATAATCTTTCAAAATGTTGTGATTGACGTTTTGTCCATTGTCGAGGTAAGAAACCACGCTGAATTAAATTTTGAACACGGGGAGAGTACCACTCAACAGGTAATTCCATTAATTCGATGAAGTAGCATCTTCAATTGTACATTATTTTCAGTTTTGGAGGAAGGAGCACCACGGTAGAATTTGATGGGCTTTGCACGCCGTTACGTACCTCTTTGACCACCATACCCTCGATCTTATTAGAATGGATCGGGGTCAGGGTCATAGTATGTACATAGTGGTTAATCTTCTCGTACATCGATTTATATTCCTCGTTCTTTTCATCTTCGAGAGAAATCCTGAATTGCGGCTTCTTCCGACTTATTGTCGCTGCTTCTTGCTTGATTTCTTTTTATTCTTCAGAACTGTCTTCCCAATCAACATTGATGGTTGGTTTCCTCCGTCCAATCGTCCTAATGTCTCGCCACGACCTCGTCCCCGGCCTCGACCTCGGATGTGAGTTGTGGAGAAACCTTCACCATCTCGCCGTAAGGGAGCGGTGAGTGATCGTTGGACTAGAACTTCGGGTTCTTCGTCGTCCTGAACTTCCTTTGCTTCATTCGTTATGGTATCTCCGGAGAAGATTGTTTTCTTCGGAGGTGCGTAATAAGCTGCATCTTCATGGATTCCAATTTCATGTACGGAGAATGGTTGTAAGTCACCTTTGATGCACTATTCCCCTCCATCGTAGTATTTGATGCACTGATATAGAGATGATGGTACCATCCGGTTTTCATGTATCCATGGTCGGCCTAGTATAGCGTTGAATGACGTTTCTGAATCAATTATGTGAAATTTCACGGTTGTCTTTGCTAAGTCACCGGTCTTCATTAGCAGTGTTATTGATCCAAGGGCTCTTTCTCCTTTCTGGTTGAATCCTCTTAATAACATTTTGTCTGCTTCGAGCTCGTGAGCATCAATTTCCAAGTATGCTAGCGTTCGAAGATTCATTATATTGATTGATGCTCCTGGATCCACCAATACTCTGGGGAGTGTAAACTTTCCAATTGTAACTGAAATGTACAACGATCGGTTGTGGTCTGCTGTCCCAAGTAGTAGGTCATTGTCCATGAAGTTAACACCTCGTTGTTCCTTTAATGAGCAAACCTCGTCTAAGGAATCTCCGGTCATTTGAGCTAAGCAAATATATGGATCAAGTAAGGCCTTGATCAGAGCTTCTCTCATCTCTTTCGATAAGATGAGAGCGTAGTAGATGCTCAGTTTGGCTGGTAGTTTCCTAAGATGGGCTAGCACGTTGTAGTCCACTTTATTTTCATGTGTCTCGATTTCTTCCCGAATTGGTATTTCTTCTGCCGGGGTTGGTTCTTCCTGAACAATCACCTGCTTTCCTTTGTCCTTTGGACCCATTCTCGGAGGTAGAACTCTTCCACTTCTTAAGTTGACTTCGTGATTTCTTCGAATCTAGTATTGAGTTTGCTTGGTGTCTCCTTCGAATCGGAATAACAGGTTCTTCTGGATTAGCTTCGGAGTCTGAAGGCTCTAACTCTATTGTGACTGGAGCTCCTCAAAACTCGCAAATAGATTCATTTCTTGTTGAACTCTCGTAGCCTCCTTGGTAGATGTCTTCTTTGTCATTGTGATCGTCGAGATTGTGTATGATTTGAGAATTTTTATTTGTATTGGAATCGACGTCCGGATTAGGTTGGTTATCGCTAGTTACGTAATCGTTAGAAACAGTCAAGACGTAGCCAACGCCATAACCCTTATCATTGTAAGATCCCACTGGAGTGAGCAAATAATCATACAGAGTCAGAGGTTCGAGGGATTTCTCCCCCGAATCGAAAACAACTATCCTAGGATAAGCAGCCCCTAGTCTAGCCTCAGGAGCCTCGGTCTTCTTTTCTTCATCAATTTTCTTCTTTTCTTCAATCGTCTCTTGTTGAGGTGGTTCTTCTATCGCAAGTGATAGTGCCGACTTGACAGGTTTCGAACTCTGAATTGAGGCTCGCACCGAAGTGGTTTGGATGCGATCTAAAATCTTCTTTGAAGACTTTGTCCAAGCGGTAGTCCATCCATCATCAGTCGCATAGGGATCTATCGGAACAATGAGATCCGTTGAGATAACATTGACGGAACCTCCTTTCTGGGGTTCCTTCATGTATTCCTTCAGGATCGTTATGTTCCCTTTTCGAAGATTGTCGTTGAGCCAACTTTTGAAGGTAATACAATCTTTTATCTTGTGCCCAAACATCCGGTGGTAAGGGCAAAAGTTGGGATCACCTTTCTTATCGGCTTCTTCTGGTTTCTTAGGCTCTGGCAGTTGGAAATCTGGAGTCTTCATCAGACTGCGGAACATTTTCGGCACTGCCTCATTCTTGAACGGATACTCTCTGTTCAGAAGCTCCCTTAACGTACGTTGTGGACAAGGTGGTTGTTCATACTGTTGCTATGACTGATAGCTGGGTCGGGGTTGTTGGTAATTCTCTTGAATTTGCTGCGGCCGTTCTGGCGGTATTTGTATTGGCTGCTTGCCCTTATCGACTGCTGCGACGATCCCAGACTTCTTTTCAAAAGTTTTCACGGGCTTCTGTTTGTCTGTTTTATCGGTGAAACTTAATTGCTTCGCCTCCTCTTGCAAGCTTCCGGCCTTGCTTAACAACTTCTTGAAAGTCTTAATAGTAAATCTCTTGAGGAGAAGTGCTATCGGGCCATGAATGCTCTTAAGTAAAATGCCGACTGCATGCTGTTCTTGTAGCTATGGCTCACACTTCATACTTAGATTCCTCCATCGAAGTATGTAGTCCACCAAAGTTTCGTTCGGCTTCTGCTTCTCTACCACTAAATCACCTATAGTGATGTGGTGCTGAGCTCCGACAAATCGCTTGATGAAGAGGTTCTCTAATTTTGAAAATGTCTTCACCGAACCGTTCGGTAATTCCGCATACCAATCAAAGGCGATCCCTGACAGGCTGCTGACAAATTGTCGGAAGAGTAAAGCATCACTTCCGCCGGCATTGCAACAAGCGGCACGAAAATGTGCAACATGCTTGCCGAGGGTTTCCGGTTCCATCAAAGGTCTTGAACGAGAGGTGGTACGAAGCCTTTTGGATATTGGACAGCGTCGAATTCTTCGGGGTAAGGTCTTCCCGTCCGAATGGATGTCCCACTCTTTGATTGTGCCAAGGCTTCTCGCACCTGCTGTTCCACCATGCTCTTGATATCCTTTTCCAGAATCATGCTTTGTATTGCATCATTTTTTAACTGATCATCCCCGTTGACGGACGTAATCTCCTTTCCTCCGTCTACAATGTGAATAACTTCTGGGGGTGTTTCTCTTTGGGGTTGAACCTGACTCTGGAGAGTGGCTAGGGCTGCAGCCATCTCTTCTATCCTCTTTGCCATTTAGGAGATCGTATCATCTTTCTCTTGAAGTCGTATCCTCATCACTTCGGCTCCTCTCTTTCTACGGTGCGGGAACACCTTGTGAAGCGACGAAGCTCGTGTTTCAACCATGTTAATTTCTGCATATTCATCATCCATGAACTCTGACGAGTCGACTTCATCTCCAAATTTTTCTTCTCTTTCTCTTGCTAATCGTTGAATATCAGTTCTTAGCTTTTCCATAGCATCTTCTAGTGGTCTTTTACTGTACATCCTTGCGGTTGTCATGCGATAGGCTGTCGGGTTTCCTTCTCATGAGTCCCCTTCATTGCGGTAGCGCTTTCTTCGGACTCAAGTCTCCCGACGAGACTTTCCTTCTCGGGTTGTTGTTTTAATCTTAATTGTCCAGGTAGTGGGACGCCATACCATCCTTCTAGCGGTAGAAGGTCTAGGACCGGATGGTACGTCGACCAAATGCTTGGAAGGTGGTATCCTCCACTAATTTGTAGTCTCGAAACAACGACGGGTGGACTAGCTTTCATTCTCTTATTCGGCTTTTCTCGCGGCGATAGCGAGGTTCTACTCGCGGCCCAAGACGGGATTTGGCCGGCACCCGCCCTATCCTTCTTAAAATCTCCGATACGGGGCATTTTTCTTTCTTTGCTAACTTCTCTATCGGGGTGCCAGTCGAGCAAATGGCGTAATTCTAGCCCTTTTCTTACGGTCGTCGTTGTAATATGCGGGCTGAGGCAATGCAGAAGCAATCTTGCGGACATTTTCCTCGTCTTCTGCGACAGAGAGGGAATGGAACCTACTTCCTCCCAAAAGTGGTATGTATTCGAGCGGCGGTGTATACTCGGGCAATTCGGGATTTCCTCCAGGAAAGCAACTTCAGCAGCTCTGGCTTCTCTAGCAATCCTTCTACTTCTGTTCCTCCTCTAACTCCGTGTCAGTGGTGGAATTCTCGAGCTGGACCCGATCTCAAAAATGGAAGGTCTCACAGGAAGATCTGTACCCTCCACAGGTTCATCACAGTTCGAATTTCCTTCCCTTTAGTCTAGCGAGCCGGGGTAGGTACGGAGACAACTAGACCAGTGGGAGTAGCAACAACAGTCCTTCTGCGAACAACAGTACTCCTCTCAGTTGGAATCTTTTGCAGAGGAGGGAATTCATGAGTTGACTTGAGGTTAAACTTAATCAACGGCTTCTCAGTTTCCGGTACTTTGCTTGTGAGTGAAAAGAGAGTGACGTCGGGGATTTTGATGTCGGTGTCCCCGAATCCTTGTCCGAATCGAATAATTCCATTATTAGGCAGTTCGTCCTTGAAAACGGCTCGGAGTCCGATCCGTTGACGAAGGAGAAGATCAGTTTTGGGGCTTCCATTTCTGCAGGGCAGATTCCAAGTGTTAGTTCCCGAATTGTGCTTCCTCTTGTTGTAAAACTTATGACGAAAAAGAAAGAGTCCGAACACATTTCCGTTTATCTTAATGTATTTGTGGTATTTAAAAGAAAATTTATTTAGATAATTGTTTTTTGAAAAGATTTGTTCGTTAGGACGGAGAATTATTAAAAGAAGGAGAGTTGTAGGAAGGGTAAAAGAATTGATTAGGAACCGGAAAAGGAAGAGAAAGTCTTGTAGAAACTTCTCGACCCGCAAGACCGCTCCTAAACTAACACCTATTGGGGCTCCACCCCATCTCAGAAATGAGGCAAAAGAATTTCGGAACCTCTCTGTTTAGGGGTGTCTAAACAGTGGCTCCTAAATCCGAGAGAATGTTGGCTATACTTGTTCAAGGTAGAAATGAACATAGTATTCCAACGGAAAAAAGGGTAGTTTGATCCACTAGGGACATGGATATACTACCGATTTTTGAAAGCAGAACTATCTGATTAAACATGGAGAGAGGAATTGATCCCCAGCGGAGTCGCCAGAAATTTGTCAGCATATTTTTAGGTTTGTGGTGTATTTCTGAAAAAGGGGTCGCCTACAGAAATTGTCGGCGAATTTTAGGTTTTAAATTTAATTTAAATATATATATTACTTGGAAAGTAGTTTTTTGATTTTGAAAATAATTTTAAAAATTTTAAGATATGAAATCAAACTGATCTCACATCTCAAATAGTTTATATAAACGAGCGTCGCACCACAAACCGCGTGTCTATTCCGAAGAATAGACACACTGTTTGGTGGTGGGGCTCGATTAAATAAACTAGAAGGTTTATGACATCCATTTGATCTGCGAAACCATTTTATTTGCTGACAAGTTCCCCTGCTTAATATGAAAGCATTAAACAGGGTTTATTTTACCTGGGTTCTTAAAATTCCCTATAAGGGAAAGCCCCTATAGTTAATTACATCTTAAGTGACGGGAATCACCTAAGAAAACTCTCGATAATAATCGGTAGTTCTGCTCTCGAGAATTTCAAAGTTTAAGTTTTCAAGGGATTGAATTTTGGAATTTCAATAGGGAATGGATCAAATTTGGAACATTTTATTTTGGGAATTCAAAGGAAGAAAGGTAGGAGAAATCACAGATTCGAAGCGAACTTCGGTAATTTCCCGACTATCCTATTGTTTGGCATGAATTTAGGAAAGTCCTAATGTTTATTTAATATTTTGATCTTGCCAATTTTAATTAATTAGGACTTATATTCGTATGATGTGATCACACAAATAGCCTTGAAGATGTGAGGGTTTATGTTGTATCAGACGACTACCTCGGAATCCTAAGACCGATTAGGGCTTAATTTGCAATGCAAATGCCTAACAGAAGATTGAGGATTTATGTTGCACTAGGCAAACTACCTTGAAATCCTATGGCTTGGTTATTTAATTCTAAGAAAGTTTTGCTGAAGTAGACTCGGGTTTTCATCGATGACGATGGTCGTCTTGCCCACCATGCTCCGAGCTCCTTGTTGTTGCAGAGGTTTAGTTTTAGAAGTCATAAATCAGGAGATGAGAGAAGTGTTTTGGTTTAGAGAAGGTCTTAATTTCCAAGTGTTTTTTATGTTTTAATTAAAAAAAAATCTTAAAGTTGATTATAACAACACCGGTTAAAATCCCACGGTTCCATCCTTCCGGCATCGTTATTTTTATCGGATTCACTTAGTCCAGTTGAATTTGCTAAACTCAACTAAATGAGTTCCACACTTTCATTTAGACTGTGGGAAATCCCGTTAGCAACACGTAGGTTATATCATCCGAGGTATTCCCGATCATCCAACAAGACGTTTTAATTTAGTTGTAGTTGTAGTTTTTGTTGTTCTGTTTGTGATTAAATTTTGAGTTGGTTTATATTTTGAAATGTTGTGACGGTGAATTTTATCTTGTAATGACTTTTAATTTAGTTTTGGTTTCAGTTTTAGGGACTATCCTAAAGGTGTGGGTTTTTAGGCAACAGTTGTTTATCATGCAAGAAAAGTAAAGTGCATTTGCAATAAAGTAAATTGCAAGGAGGTAAATTGCAATAAAACAAAAGCGTACCTGGAGGGTCTTCCCGTCATCCCAAGCTGCACTTAAACACAATTTAGAATATTTAAGCATTTAAAGCAAGTTCCTAGGTAAAGCTAAGGGAAGGGTTATGATTTTCTACCAACGTCCTAATCCTATAGCTAGTCATCTCCTATGACGTCTAGGTTCTTGTGTTTTGGTTTTAGGACAATTTTCTTCATCAAAGAACAATTAAGTTCAATTGTTCTTATAAATATCCTATCATATTGAGGAAGTGCTTAAGACGAGTCTTAAACATCTTTTCAATACCTCTAGGATTGTTTTAAGTCCAAGAGAATTTAATTATACAAATGAATTAATCATCCAGGAGTTCAAGTTTTGTTATCTTGCTCAGTGAACTAGGACATTTGAATATCCTATGAGTGAAGTAACACTTCACTTAACACTCCGTTTAGGAGTTATGACAACAAGAGCTTTTGAGGGCAAATTGATGTTCAAGTGATTTGTGATTTGATTTAATTTTAATTAATGGGTTTAAGTTTGGAATAGTGTTCAAGTTGTTTTAGATTTATTTTGAATTCTTTATGTCTTTGGTGATGTTATATTTAATTCAATTTAATTTAATTTAATTTTAGTTTAATTTAATTTGGTTTAGTTTTAAATTTAATTTAATTTTATTTTTTTTAAATTTAATTTTAATTTTATTTTAACTTGATTTATTTTTTTAATTTAATTTAATTTAATTTAATATTTTTTAATTTAATTTAATTTAGTTTAGTTTAATATGTTTTAATTTAATTTAATTTAATTTAATTTAATTTAATTTAATTTAATTTTATTTTATTTTATTTTTATTTTAATTTAATTTAAATTTTAATTTAATTTTATTTTAATTTTAATTTAATATTTTATTTTTTTTATGCTTTAAGGATGATTTAATTTTAATTGTTAAAGTATTAATTTAATTGAAATTTTAAAAGGATTTAATTTAAATGTTTTAACTTTAATTTAATTTAATGATTAAGTCTTTTAGCATTTTAAATCTTGAATTTGGATTATCATTTTAATTAGGAATTAAATATTATTGAGGTGATTAATTTAGGGATTCTTGAATTAAAGAATAAATTTTTTCCTAATAATATCCCTATTTTAATAATTTCAATTTTTCATTATTCTTCCAAATTTAATTAATTATTTAATTAAGGTTTATTTTTATTATTTTCAAATTGTTTGGTAGGTTTCTACCCTTTAATTGCCTAAGTTTCAAACATCCAAAATCAACTTAGTATCAAATATTTTACCCACCTTTTAATTAAACCTAAAATTTTTAATTATAGGTTAAAATTTTAATTACCATTTTGCCCTTTAAACTTACTAATTTCATAACTCACTAAATTGAATTTTAAATGAATTTGAAATTTTTATGTGACTTCACCCATATATCAATCAAGACATTAGAGGAGAAAATGTGATTTTTCTGTATTTAATTAATTTATGTAATTATTTTTGGTGGAAAATAGGGATTTTCAAGGAAAATTCAATAACATGACCAAGGGAAAGTTTCTGTCCTTAAGAAAATTATGAGACATTCCTAATGATCAGAGGACCACTTAGACCAATTTTGGTGATTTTTTTAAATTATATTTTCTTTATTATAATTATTTTTAGTTTTGGAGTATTAATTAATTTAAAAATAAAATAAAGGTTGAAAAATGAATTTTATATTTTTTAAAATCTCTCTGATATCAAGGAAACCAGAGAACCAATTTTTATAATTTTCTGATTTTTCTATGATTTATTAGAATTATTTTAGTGGAAATGCTAGAAAATACATTTTTTTTAATTTTAAAATTACCTTAGGGCTTTAAAATTTGATATCTCATCATAGAGACTTAAGAAAAATATGGGGTTTGTTCCTAAGTGATTAAAATTCAAAATGTGACATTTTGGTGAATTTTATTATTTTTGTGAATTTTATTATTTTTTAATTATTAAAAATATTAAAATAATGCAAAAAATCAACTTTTTTTAGAAAATTGCAATTTTAATTTTCTTAAATTCCCCGATTTCGGAGAGGCTCGAAAACCAATTTGGTGAATTTTTGAAAAGTATTTTGAAAGTTATGAATTTTTTAAATTTAATTTTGGCTAAATGGCTTAATCAACCCATTTGATAGGGCTAACCAAGTCCAATTGACTTCAAACTTTTATTGTGGGTTCCTCTTATCCTAAAGGTCAGTGGAGAATTGATTTCAAGTCAATTTGATGTATGATTAACTCTAATTAATTAAAGCTCCATTTTGGGTGTTTAAGCCAATTAGGGTTATTACAAGTGAGTTAACTCAAAACCTATTTTCCCTAGGGTCCTTTGGTCATAAGAAACATCACTAAATTTTCCTATAATTTATTTCACAATATGCTAATTATTGGAATTAAAATACTCAGAATAGTGACCTAGAATTGAAAAATCAATAACTCTTCATAGGAATGGCCTCTGACTTTGGAAAATTCAGGGAATGTCCCCAAATTCAGAGGCTTCAAAAGCCCTATGGTCTCATGCCATGGTGAATTGTATACATGCATGGATAATTGAAAATGTGCAGAGAGAAAATAAATCATTAAAAATCAAATATTCAATGAAATTAAATGATTTTTTCCACATTATTCTCCTCTGTTCACTGAGCAAGATGGTATTTTTATTTTATTTTTAGGATTTTCCTACACAAAGTTATGAATTTTCTAAGTTCTGGTAATTAAATAAATAAGAAAAATCCCTATTTTCCTACTTATCCATGCGGCGCCACGCCATCCTCGGCAGCTCCGAAGGGCCACGCGGCCCGCTCTGATTCGGCGCCGCCATCCGACTCAGCGCTCCAGGGGCCTGCAGTTTATGTACCATCGTGCTGTCAGGCTCGATCCCGATCGTCCGCTCGATACACGCTCGATCCGACGTCTCTCAGTCATCGTCTACGACTGGTGTGCACTCGTGACCGTCAACCTTCTAACCCTAATTTCTCACTCGATTCTCAACGGTTTTTTGTGTTCTTATGCTCTATGGATTCGTCTTGAGGAGACGAACACATCCATACGGTAAACATGCATTGAAATTGATTCAAATTAAATGGAGAATATCTGTAAGATTGGGAAGAAGAGTGAGTCCATACCTTTGCTCAGAGAAGTGAAGCTTCGATCTGAGAGTTGTGTCACCTTCGATTGGGTCCAAGCAAGCTCCAGATGAAGTCCCTTGGCCTGGTGAATTGTCCAGGTGTGATTTCGACCACAGCCGATTACAAAGCTTGGAGTCTGGAACAGATGGGTGGCCTGGAGAGGGGTCTTTCACTGGGGAACTCCTTCTCTTGGTCTTGTGCAGGTGTGGGTGAGTTTAATTTGACTTTGGTGGAGGATTTGGGAGTGTCCTGTTATGGCCTGAGAATTGAGCTCCAAAATTGAGCTCACTTAGTGGGGATTAGGGCAAGAGAGCAGTGGGGATCAAATGCTCTAAGTGTGGGGGAGAGTCTGGAGTGATTTTGGCAGAGTTTCCTTAAGGTTGGTTCAGCACCTCTCATGGCCGAGAGGAGGTGGTGTTTAAATAGGAGAGGGTGGAGGGCCTCCCAGGGGGGTTTAAGGTTGGGGATCAGCTGCTCTATGCAAGAGAAGAACAGCCATGGTGGACACTGGACTTGGGGCAGCTCGGCAAGGGGGAATTTCAATGTTGGCTCACATGTGAGCTTTCGGTCATGGTGTTTTCTGGCGGCCTGGTGGCTGGCCGGCCAGGCATGGGTCACCCTCAGGTTCAGGTGGGTCAGGGCTGGGGTTTAGTGCAGTCAATTGGCCATGGACATGTGTAAAGGAGTTTGATTTAAATGGAATGGGAGAAGGCTCATTTTGGCTTGGTTTGGTTCAACTCATGCATTTGGGCTAGGTTAACAATCCAAGGCTTGACCTTGGGCTGAGGGAGAATCATTTGGGTCGACTTGAATTGGGGTAGTGAAGTCCCCATCCATGGTGAGGTGGCTAAGCATGGTATAGTGTGTGACATGCTTAAGGTAAAAAAGGTTTAAGGGAGGTTTAAGAAAGAACCCCCTCTTCTTGCCATAAATGGACTAATGACAAGTCAAAGCCCCCATGGCTTCATGTGGCTTGAGAATGGCTTGTTCATGGCTTGCACTATGGCTTAGGATAAAGCTTGGTCAATTTCATGGAAGTAGAATTTAGGAATTTTGGTATTTTGGTGGAGAATTTTCATGAAGCTTGATTTGGAATGGTTTGATGATGATTTTGAAACTTAGGGGTGATTTTGATTACATGGATGATATGGAGAAATGTCATGTGGGCTTTGGATTGAAAACTTGGGCTCTTGAAATGGTCTTGGGTGGGCTTTTAAAGTGGTTTAAGGAAGTGGGCCTTTAGGTTAGAAAATGGGCTTTTGAATAGAAAAATTTGCAATGGGCCATGCCAAATAAATGTTGAGTTTTGTCTAAGGATGTGTCATGATTGATTTGAAACAAGTTTGGAGTGATTTGGGTTTGAATTGGGTTGAATTTGGGCTTCTTTGGTAAAGGGCCAATGTAGGTCAAATTGGGCTAATTTGGGCTAATGTTGGGTTAGGGTTGAAATTGATGTAAAATTAATGTTTGGAAATGTTTATGGGAGTGTTTCAAAGAGGTTTCAACTTTTGTTGGGGTTGGATTTTGGGGTTTGGGTCTATTTGGGTTAAGTTTGGGTTTAGGTCAAAATTGGGATTTTTGGTTTTGGGTTGAATTTGAATGGGGTTTGGGTCCAAATTTTGGGGAAATTATGTTAGTGTTTTGTTTGTGGGGATGTTAGGGAAGATTTAGAAAAGATTTGGGGTTAATTGGAGTTGAATTGGGTTAGTTTGGCCTAAGTTTGGGTCATGGGTTCAAATTGGGCTTTAAGGTCAAAAGTGAAATTGGATTCAAATGTCAATCAAATTGGGCTTAGATTTAGTCTAGATTGGTGTTGGGGATGTTGAATTGAAGTTTAAAATTGAATTGGACCATAATTTGGGTCAATTGGGTAGGTTTGGTTTGACATTGGGTTCACTTTGGTTTAAAATGGGTCAAATTGGGGATTTTGACAAAAGTAGGGTAAATTGACAAAATTGGCCCATGTTGTAGTTGGACAAAATGAAATTGGGAATATTTGGGATTTTCTGGGAATTTTCTGAATTTTTGGATTTTTTGGTCAAGAGGGGCATTTTGGTAATTTGGAGGGTATTGGGGGTATTTTTGGAATTTTTGGTATATGTGCCTATGGATTATCAATTTGAGTGATGTGGGAATGTTTGGGATTGGTTTTGAGTAATTTTGGGTGATTTGGAGATTTTTGGAAAATTTGGGTAATTTCAAGGGTTTTGGGTAGGCTAGGTCGCGAACTTATTTAGTAAACAAAATATAGATGAACTGCACTACATTTATTAATACACCCACGTTATTAGTGTAGTTTCTTCAATTAGAAATTGAAAGTAAGGAGGGAAAATGTGAGTAGAAAAGGAGATCAAATTAACCTCAATTGATATTTGTGTATGAATCTGCGAGTCTAGATATTTTAGTTTGTATGTTTGTGTTTTTATTTGTGTTACAACAATTTAGAGCTTTGAAGAACACTTAAATATATTTTCCCATGCCGATGTTTGTCATGCTTACTTTCAATTTCTAATGGAAGAAACTACACTAATAACGTGGGTGTATTAATAAATGTAGTGCAGTTCATCTATATTTTGTTTACTAAATAAGTTCGCGACCTTACTCAGTGAAAACAAAGTCAGTTAAAGGAAGTATCAGAGTTGACATGGAGTGGTCCAAGTATAAACTCTACATGCTTTAAGGTAATGCTCAACTCCGATTGATAACTGAGTTATAACAGACTCGTCAGCCTACTACCACCAGAATTCATATACAAATTTAGTCAAGACCAAGGCATAACCTCACAAATCTAATCTATTTTGCACTAAAGAAAACACAAAACAACACCTAAACAATCATGACTCGCAAGCACACTAAATCAAAGCACATTGATAACTATAGGTTGCCTCCCATAAAACGCTTGGTTTTAACGTCGCGGGCCCGACAAATGATTCCACCTGGATCAAAATTCCAATTAAGAAATCCTCGGTCAATCGCCCAATCATTTCCAGATCCAGGGATTTCTATAAAATCCTCAAATTTTAGTTTTTCATTTAGCTCTTCATATTCAATTTGATTTATATAATTGTTCCTCATATTTCTTTCTAGATCCAATATTCTTCTATTTATTTTTTTGAATTTGCATATTAATATCATCCTTGAAATTTATAAGAAATGGATCTTTATAAGATACTTCAATATCTCCCAAATTTTGGATCAGATTCTCTTTAGATAATTCAGATTCTGGATCATTATCTTCTAGATTGCTCTTCTAATTCAAGTTATCTTCTAATTCTTCCCCTTTATAATTATTAAATGATGGAGGATCTATCATAGTTGAGGAAATATGTTTTTCTAATTCCTTAGGAATTTCTTCCAATGGTCTTCCAATATCCTTATCCTCTTTTCTCAACTCAAAGTTCTTTTGAAATATATCCTCAAATTCTCTTCCAAGTCTTAGTTCAATAATTTTATCATGTTCATCATTCAATTCGGGTTTTTCTTGTGATTGAGTCGAATCCAAAGATATAAAGACTGGTTGTGTAGATGAATTCCCTAAATAGGTATGCTTTAAAATTTTATGGGGTACATCCACCTTACGTTCATGAGATTTTTCAACAAATGGAATTAAAAGTTTACTATTTTCGGTGGAATCCATCATTTCACACCTCTCTTGAACATACATACAGTCTTCTTTAAATAACATTTTTGAATCATCAAGAAAATGCATTCCGACCTCATCTGTTATCTCACTCTCAAAACTTTCTTGGAAATGGTTTTTATTTAGATAATCAATTTCATCCATCCAAAAACAATCATCAATTTTCTCAGCTAGATGTTTCATATTCTTTAATACATCAAAAGTTACTTCATGTTCATTAATATTCATAGTCAACTTTCCTTTTTGCACATCTAGCATAGCTTGTCTAGTAACAAGGAAAGGTCTCCCTAAAATAATTGGAATTTCTTTATCTTCCTCCATATCTAATACAATAAAGTCTACAGAAAAGATAAACTTATCCACTTTAACAAGCAGGTCTTCTATAACTCCTTTTGGATAAATGATAGATCGATCAACTAACATAAGGGTTACAGTAGTGGGAGAAATATCGACTGAACCTAACCTTCTAAATATAGATAGAGGCATCACATTAATGCTCACTCCTAAATCACATAAAGCTTTTCCACATAATATTTTTCCAATTGCACAAGGAATTGTAAAGCTACAAAGATCTTTAAATTTCTGAGGAAAATTTTTCTGAAGTATAGCGTTGCACTCCTCACTCAGTGCAATTGTCTCGTAATCCCCAAATTTCCTTTTATTGTTTAATATCTCCTTCATAAACTTTGCATATCTTGGCATATGTTTCAAAGCTTCAGTGAAAGGAATATTTATCGTTAACTTCTTAAGTACTTTCATGAACTTTGAAAATTTCTTATCCAACCCATGCTTTCTAAGTCTTTGAGGAAATGGAGGTGGTGGTCTTTCCAAACTGATTTTAGTTGGAGAGATTAATTTTTCCAAATCCTTAGAAACATGTTTCTCAGGTCTTTTAGTTTCCTTTGTTTCTCTCACAACATCTTTTCCTTTTCTAACCACATCCTCTATCTCTCTTCCACTTTTTAATTGGACAGCTTCTACTTGTTCATCAGTGTTCTCTTTAGGGTTGATTTCAATGTTGCTAGGAAGTGTTCCTTGGGGTCTTTTGCTTTGTGAATTAACAATTTGTCCCAATTGATTCTCTATGTTTATAATCGTAGCATTTTGACTTTGCAACTGGTTTTTCATTTGCAATACCACTTCTTCTGTAAACATCTTCTTATCCTCAAATTGTTGATTATTATTAGAGTCCGGTGGATATGAAGGTCTATAGTTTGTGTTCCCATGATTATTCCAACTTTCATTAGGATTCGCATGATTATTTTCCCATTTTTGGTTTCCACCATTAGTAGTATGATTTCAGTTAAATTTAGGATGCTTCTCCCAACACGGGTTGTAAAAGTTAGAATATGGGTTGTTTATGGTATTTAAAGAGTCATATGATAAGTTAGAATCAATCATATTCCCTAATGAACTTTCCTCACTTACAGAAGTAAATTGAGGCTGGTTCATTCCAAATTGGTCCAACTTCCTTGATATTGCGGCAACCTGAGATGCAAGAAGCGTAATCACATCTGTATCATGAACACTGGCTACCTTTTTAGGATTTACCCTTGCAGAAGGCCATTCAAATTCATTTGTAGCCATTTCTTCAATTAACACATACGCTTCATCAAATGATTTTGACATTAACGATCCACCAGCGGCAGCGTCAATTATAAACTTAAGGGATCTTACTAACCCATTGTAAAAAGTTTCAATGATTAACCAATTAGGCAGAGCATGGTGTGGACACCTTCTTAGGAGTTCCTTAAATCTTTCCCAGGCTTCGTATATTGTTTCTCCTTCATATTGACAAAATGAGATAATATCATTTCTAAGTTTAGCTGTCCTTGAAGGTGGAAAATACTTAGCTAGGAATTTCTGAGTTAACACCTCCCAATTTTTAATAGAGCCATGTGCTAATGAGTATAACCATATTTTAGCCTTATCCCTTAGTAAGAAAGGAAAAAGCCTTAGCCTAACAGCATCGTCTGACATGCTGTTATAACTAAATGTAGCACAAAGTTCTAAAAAACATGATAAGTGTAAATAGGGATCCTCCAAAGGAGTTCCCCCAAACTGGTTGTTCTGCACAAGTTGGATAATCTCAGGATTTATTTCAAACGAGTCAGCTTCTACGACAGGGTTTTGTATACATGAGTGAATTTCATCTGTCGTAGGATTTTCATAATCCCTCAATGAAGCCTGATGATTTTCTAAGTTATTAACTTGAAAGTTTTCCATTTCCATTTCTAGTTTTTCGAGGCCTTTCTATTTTTTTAATTTTTTCCATTTTTCTAACTCGGGATCATAAGGCATAAGTCCTTCAGATCATTTTTTTCGCATACAGAGCACAAAAAACAGTACATTAACAATTAAACAAATAATAGACAAAATATATTCAACACAACAAAACATTTTCACGAACACCTTATTTTTCACACAAACAGTTTTTACGACACTACAATTTTCCAAGTCTAAACCTAATTATTTCAACTAAAATTCTCCTAAAGTTCTTACCGATGCTTCCCCGGCAACGGCGCCAAAAAGTTGACCTGACCCGCAAAAACGCAGTAATTTTTGCTTCCAAAAGATGGCCAAAGCTTGACCCAATTTATAATAAGCGGCTAGTGTATAATTCAAAATATTGTAAATTTTAGAAATTACTTTACACACTAGGGGTACTACGCAAGTATATGTATCGTTTCAAGTAATATAGGGTTTTCTATTATAACCCAAGTATCGATCCCACAGAGAAGCGAGGTAAGTAATCCTTTAGGCTAATTCCAGTCTATTTCTATAAGGCCTAAATTTGGAATGTCGATTAAAATGAGTTTTCTAATAACTAATCCAAAATTAAATTCTTAAATAAAAAGATAACTTACGGATAAATTGGTTTGGAGAAATTTGAGATATTAAAAATTACCTTTCTCTTGCAATTACATAGATAATGTGTAAGAAAGATATGCTTAGAATTAATGTAGTAGTGCCAAATAGAAGCATTCCTATTCTTTACCCTTTGGTCCAGGCATAAAGAACATTGGCTAATCTATAGATAGGTTCAGGATGTTTTATTAGTAGAATGGGTTAATCTAGGCTCACACTACTTAGATGTCCAAGGGTGGCAATGGTCGGCCCTACCAGGTGACCCGTTCCCTTTCTATAGATCAAATTATTAGAATTTAGTCCGTCACTCTAAAAACTAATCAATTCCGCGCCCAATAAACAATATCTCCCTATTTATTTGCACTTCACCTTGAATAACCCGCACAAGGCCTTCGACTACCCAAGGATCCATGTGATATCTACTAGTTAAGAATTCATCTCCTTCTAGGTCTCATAATTCTTCAACGAGTTTTAACAATACAAGTGATCAATTTGTAAAGTAAATGAAGATCCAGTATGAATATCATCACCATAATTTAATAAGATAATATCTAAGTAAATCTTGATTCCTAAACATGCATCTATTTTATTACAAAAAAAGTAAATGAAATTAATGACATAAGAAGTAAAAACATTGATAGAATTATGTAATAAATTAAGTGCCAACAAGGAACTTATTTCATTAGTATTCTATTATATTTATGCAACTATCTGTCACCTATAAGCATTTAATAGTTAATTCTATAATAAAAATGATTTTCCTACGCATGCCACTACTTCATATTAAAAGAAAGAGTAAAGGAAATCACTTACGTAACATGGATAATTCACGACAGAAAACTTTGTTTAAAACAAAGAAAATCCACTAGAAAATGTTTACAACAAATACAAAGAAATGAAGAACACAATACTTAGCTTTTTCCTCTGAAAGAAAGAAGAAATTCTCTCCACCAAAGTTTCCCACCGATCCATGCGACGCTCGTACATCCCTTACATAAATATCTTAAAATCCCTCACCAATCTCTCCATAAGATGTAAAAATCTACATCTTCATAACTCTAAATGACTAAAATGACTAAGGGGAAAGAGAGAGACTATAGGGTGCGATTTTATCTAAAGGAGTGGACTCCTATTTATAGGCTCCAAGGGTTGCCTTGAGGCACCT
Source organism: Papilionanthe hookeriana x Papilionanthe teres (assembly GCA_022702705.1). Taxonomy (NCBI): domain Eukaryota; kingdom Viridiplantae; phylum Streptophyta; class Magnoliopsida; order Asparagales; family Orchidaceae; genus Papilionanthe; species Papilionanthe hookeriana x Papilionanthe teres. Next base: position 5,629,247 of record CM040431.1, on the reverse strand, counting down.
CTTCAAAATGTGTCAAAATTCAATGAATCTTCTAGAAGGTGTCTCGGGCGCCTAGGCGCCGGAATCTGGCGCCTAGACTCCAGACTCCGTTGACCAAGTCTTCGCACTCCTTCACTTTGGGTCGCACCTCTTCGCGATTAAAACTGTTCCAATGTGTCCAGATACATTGTATCACACGTCCTATACATTAGGAATAACTTCCAGGCTTCTAGAAGGCCTAGAAACTACTTAACACCGTCAAAATAACTCCCAAAGTCGTCAAAAATCCGTCAAATAACCGTTTATGGATGATTCTGGCGCCTAAGCCTTGATTCTGGCGCCTAGGCGCCGTTTTCTCGTCGTCACTGGCACCTAGGCGCCGGGTTTGGCGCCTAGGCGCCACCCTGTGCGCAGCTCCACCATTTTGCTCCCTTTGGCTCAGTTTCACCCCATTTCAGTTGCGTTGCATTTCTAACATCTTTACCTACAAGATAGACATAAAAACAACCTTTCTCAAAAGTATAATTTCATCCAAAAACATGTGAGAAATATGAAAGATAGTAAGCATAGAAAGACATATTGATATGTGCTAAGTCAGAAGTTTCTTTCTTGCTCATTTTGGCTCAAAATTACGTAGTTTTTGCTTCATTTTCTCTAAAATCATATTTTTATATTTGAAAACAAAAATATGCAAAATTACTTTCTTTATAGTGTAATATCTTTAAAAATATGCATAAAGTGAGCATGAAATGAACACTAAAAATAGGTACTTCTTTTTCATGGATCAATATGCTTTTGAAAAATTTAGATCTTATTTAATGGGAGCTAAATGTATAGTGCATACTGATCATTCTGTTATTAAATACTTAATGCAAAAGAAGGATGCAAAACCAAGACTGATTCGATGGATGCTTTTAATGCAATAATTTGATTTTGAGATCGTTAATAGAAAAGGGGTCTATAATCAAATATTTAATCATTTATCTAGACTTGAAAAACCTTATTTGGATGATTTTGAAAAGGAAATTACTGAAACTTTTTCTGATAAGCAATTATATAATATTATTGAAGGAAATTTACTGTGGTATGATGATATTGTGAACTAAATCGTTAGTAATATTTTACCACCTGATTTAACAATGCAACAGCAGAAAAAGTTTAAGCATGATGCTAAATATTATTTCTGGGATGATCCTTATCTGTACAAGCAATGTAAAGATCTTATTTTTAGGAGATGTGTGCCTTATGAAGAAACTAAAAAAATTATTCAAGAATATCATGATTCTGAATTTGGAGGACATTTCGGAATTGATAGAATTGAACATAAGATTTTGCAATTTGGATTTTATTGGCCTACACTTTTTAGAGATGTTTATAAATTTAACAAAACTTATGATCGATGTCAGAGAATAAACAAATCTAGAAGAAATGAAATTCCTCTTAATTTTACTCTGGAAGTTGAAATTTTCGATGCATAGGAATTAGATTTTATGGGACCATTTATGCCTTCATTTGGAAATATGTATATACTGATTGTTGTTAATTATGTATCAAAATGGATTGAGGAAATAGCTTTACCTAGGTATGATGCTAAAAGTTTTTTGAGGTTTTTGATGAAAAATATTTTCACAAGATATGGAATGTCTAGAGTAATGATCACTAATGGAGGATCCCATTTTAAGAATAATCTGATATTGAGACTGGTGAAAAAATATAATATTATCCATAGAATCTCTACAACTTATCATCCCAAAACTAATGGTTTAGCAGAGGTATCTAATCGTGAAATTAAACGAATTCTAGAGAAATTCATTAATCCTGAGAAATTGGATTGGTCTGCTAGATTAGATACTGCTTTATGGGCTTACAGAACTGCTTATAAAACTCTTATAGGAATGTCCCCTTACAGATTAATCTTTGGAAAACCTGTCACTTTTCAGTTGAATTAGAATATAAATTATATTGGGTGATAAAGAAATTGAATTTTAATTTGAAAGATGCTGGTGAGAAGAGACTGTTGCAATTGAATGAATTGGAAGAAATCAGAAATAAATCTTATGATAATAATAGAATATATAAGGAAAGAAGAAAAATATGGCAATAGGAAGATTATTAAAATGTAATTTGAACAAGGAGAAAAGGTTTTATTATACAATACAAGATTGAAATTATTTCCTGGGAAACTGAAATCTAGATGGACAAAACCTTTCATCGTCCTAAAAGTGTATCAGTTTGGAGCTGTGATTATCGAAGACCCTAAATCTGAAAGAATACTCAAAGTAAATGGCCAAAGATTAAAACTATATTTTGAAGGCAATATACCTAATTTTAAAGAGGTTTTAATGTTGGATCAACCTGAATAACAGAAAGTTATGTCGGGCTGACGACATTAAACCAAGTGCTTTGTGGGAGGCAACTCATAGTTATTGAGTATTTGCTCTATTTGATGGGTTCATTGTGTTTGTTTGTTACTTTATTAAATCTTATTATTCCTTAATTATCATTAATAACATTTAAGAAATTAATCGAATCAAGATTTGGAAAAAATTTTGAACGAAGTGAAGTTTGGCAAATTTGAACTAGCGTCGAACGGCGCTGCTATCAGCGTCGGACAGCGCCGCTGTTCAGAAAATCATTTCTTGTCTTTAAAATCTGAGTTTTGGCAGTTCTAGGTAGTAAATCCTCCATTAGAACTTCCAAAAACCACCCCTAGATGCTCGAACTTCCAAAGGAATGAAAAGGAAGACCCAGATTCTTGTCCAAATGGATTCTGACTCGATGGAAATTCAAAGATTTTAAGTGTTCAACTATAAAAAGTTTGTAAGTTTTGAGGCGCAACAACTTTTCAACAAAAATATCTCAAAAATGAGATTGATTAAGGAGAGAGGCTTTGTAAATCGAGGTACTAATTCTTCTATAACTAGAATTGATGAAATTGTTGTTTGGAGACGTTGGGAAGTATTGTGTTATACTACTACCGCTGTAGTTGTTTCGGCTATGAAGGAGTTTTATGAAAATCTTCATGGAATCAACTAAGGATCAGTTTATGTGCGAGGTAGGTTTGCCACATTTACTCCTGCAAAGATTAATTATTTATACATGATTGAGATTGTACCAATCTGCCAATATTCAAATTTTGCCCCGATAAAGGACAATATAAATGACATATACAGATATCTAACGAATGAAAGTGATGAATGGGAGATAAGAAATAGTAGCTATGTATGTTTCTCGACCACACTGTTAAATCCTATGTCAAAACACGTACATTACTTCATATGTGCAATATTGCTCCCAACAATGAAAATTAGTAAGGTAACTAAAGAGTGTGTTATTCTGAATTATTGTATTTAAATGGGAATGTCTATTGATGTTGGTTCGATAATTGTTAAGTCTGTTTTGGGATTGATCGTTCATGGATCAAAGTGTGGGCTAGGAAATCCTTCCACCATATTTCTCCTCTGCAGTTAATCATAAGTGCCATATGAGAACTGGGAAAGAGTACTTCTACCTTGGAAGCCTATAGACCCAGCAGATGCATATAAGTGATATGAATGATATGAGCAATATTGAAGATTAACCATCTCAAAGGTCAGCACCTATTCCTCCTTATTTTCCTGAAAGTTCATAGATCATCTTGAAGAAAATTAAGAAATTAGAGAAGGAAGTATAACATCTGATGAATGCAATCAACAATCTTTCTGATTTCTTTAATCATCTGGATTGGAGAATGAAGGAGCACTTTAATCATTCAAGATATCTTGAAGGAAGTTTGATGTGATTGATGAGAAGAAAGGTTGGATTGAAGAGGATTCTATAGAAGAATTCCCGTTTCGTCCATTCTACAATTTATTTGTCCATGCTCAATCGATGGGAGATCTTAGAATTGATGATAGTTCGGAGGAAGAATGAAAACTTGATTATTGTATTTATGTGTTTGTGTGTCTGATTGCTTTGCTTTACTTTACTTTATTTGGCTTAAATGTTATATTTAGACATGATTGTTTTTTTAGTTCTCAGAGTTATTGTGTTGTGGTTGTGTGCGACGTTGAATTTAAGATTATATGGCTTGAAAATGTGTGATGTATAGTGTTGTGTGTATGTGTATGCCTCATGAATTTTATATATGAAAGTAATGTTATGTGTTGTTTGTGTTAAAAAAAATATCATTTGTCAAGTTATTAGGATGTTATTCAATGCTTAATTAGATTAATTAGACATCAGAGCGGGCTTGAAAAGATCAAAAATGATAACGAAAGTCAGAAGCCCAGTTTTTGAACTGGAGCCAAACGGCGCTGCCACTAGCGCCGGACAATCCCAAAAGTCAGAGAGTTTAGCCATTTTAGAAGAATAATGAGCCGAATGGTGCTGCTTCCAGTGCCGGACAGCGCTCGAACGTGAAAATGCCTGAAACTCCAAATTTTTGCGATTTAACCTTGGGACCAGCCATTTTTGCCCAAATTATTGTCTTCTACCTCCAACTAAGGCTGATTTTTGCACCTAGGGCTCACTAACAATTGGATTTGAAGTGATTTCGTAACCAGAAATGTTTGGATTTTATATTCTCTTGGTAAGAGCTACACTTTAATCTAAATTTTTTTGAAAATTTTGGAGATTTTTCATGAATTTTGAGTTCTTATCTATTTAAATATATCTTGGAGTCGATTGCATTGTAATTCTAAAATTGATTAGGAAAATTTTGGTATTTTTAGATAAATGGCTCCAAGAATGGCTAAGGGGAAGAGGAAATTTGAATATGATGAAAGTAAATCTGTGAATTTCAAAGCATTTTCACATTTTAGTACGTTTCCTAGCAATAAGAAATGTATTCATGAAAGAGCCTTTGAAAATCTTAGAGGAATGCTTGAAGAACTGATTGCTAATCGTCAATGGGAGATTTTCTGTTATTTCACTACAAATGCGATGCTAGGTATTGTTAGGGAATTTTATGCTAATCTGTATTATTCTGAGAGTGAATTCATTCTGGTTAAAGACCAAATGGTTGACTTCACCCCTGCCAGCATAAATGCATTTTATCAGTTGAGATCACCCTACCGTTGTGAATATGAAAATTTTTCTATCACAAATCAAGCATTGTATGAGATTATAAACTTTTTAACTGATGGAAAAGGGGAATGGAAGATTAAGCAGAGAATGATAGTTAATTTTCCCGTTTCTACTTTGAATCCTGTGTCAAAAGCTTGGCATTATTTCATTTCTGCAAGACTGTTGCCTACCAACCATCAGAGTGATGTTACTGTTGATAATGTTTTTTTGAATTATTGTATTCAAAATATGAAGAATATAAATATTAGGGCTATTATTCAGAAAAGTTTTTTGACAAGATCAAAAGGAGAGACTACAGGAGGACTTGGACACCCCAGTCTAATTCATGTTTTATGTATTCAGGCAGGTGTAATGATGGAAGATAATGATGAGGTAGTCCACCATCTGAAGCCTATTACTAAATTAAATCTGAAACATTATGAAGCCCATGTAGGATGGAAATGGAGTAAGAGAGCTTATGAGCCTTCTTTTAGTCGAGATAGATCATCTACATCTAGGGAGCCTACTCTGCATGATGTTTGGATCAATTGGAAAAGTTAAACACCAGAGTAGAGGGACTAGAAGTAAGGAACAAAACTAATGATGATTATCAAGTGCGGTGGAGAGAATATGAGATAGCTTATCATGACGCACAGATGAGATTTTTCAGGGGAGACACTGATGTTGTATTTCCAACTTACCCTGAGTATACTCCATACCAGCCTGAGGAACCTGATGATGGTGGAGCTCCTGCAGAAGATGAAGATTGGTAGTTTGTGTATTTTTATTTTTATTTTTCATTGAACTTTGTGATGTATTTGTGTTTTGTATTTGTGATGTACCTGAGACTCCTTATGATTTGTATCTCAAATATTATATTTGTAAATGGATGTACTTGTAGTAGACTTAATTGTTGATTTATGATGTATGTGATGTGGTAGTAAAGTTTTTATGTCTTTGATTTGCTAGTTTAATCTATACAAGTAAAGTTGGATGTTAATGTTATGTTCACTGTGACACACCTAAAATATATACATTTTTTGCTATATAATTTTACTCATTTTTTATGATGTTACACTTTAAAGGAAGGTATTTTGTATTTTTTTTAGTTTTAGGTACAAGAAATGGTGATTGGAGCAAAAACAAGCAAAAACAGTGCAATTTGGAGCAAAAACGAGTAAGAAAACAAATTTTGGCTTGACACCTTTCGATAAGTTTTTCTATGTTTAATATCTTTTACATTTCTTCCATATTTTTGAATGAGATTACACTTTAAAGAAAGGTTTTTTATGCTTATTTTGTAGGGTTATCCGTTAGGAATGCAACGCATCTGAAACAGGGTGAATCAGAGCCAAACGGAGCAAAATGGTGAAGCTGCACAGGATGGGCAACGGGGGCGCCCAAACCGGTCCCTGCGCCGCCAGAAGCCCGAAAGCATGAAAAATAGGGCACTGACAGCACCCTATTCAGCGCCGGCGTCACCCAAGATGGCCTAAATACGATATTGGGCAGTTTTTTGCCAAATACATCGAATCTGGGTGCTTTTTGGAGGGTTTCTTCATGCACCTCTTGGGAAATTCATCCCTACTCTATTTTAAACCGAATTTGAAGCTAAAAATGGATAGGATAAGAGAGGATGTTAGAAAAAACATGGAAATGCTTAGAGATCTTAAAATAGGAGTAGAAATGTAGATTTCAACTTTTTAGAGAGATTGGTGAGGAGATTTTGAGAGAATTTGTAAGGGAATGTTCTAGCATTGCATGGATAGGCGAGAGACTTTGTGGGAGAGATTTTCATCTTTCTTTCAAGGGAAAAAAGCTAAGTATTGTGTTCTTCATTATCTTATGATTTTGTAAACACTTATTTTTTTGATTTACATTGAAATGAAATTTTCCGTTGTGCTTTCATCGTGCTTTGTGATGTCTTTCTTTTACTCTTTCTTCTTGGTTGGAAATAGTGGCATGAGAAGATTATGCCATTGTTTCCATTCTAATTTTCTTTTTTAATGAGTAGGACTCATGTTTAGGATATTGATATGCTTGCTAAAAGAAGTTTTAATTATAAATGTTATGGCTTCTACTTACACTTCATTTACATTATAAAAAGGGCCCGTTGTATTGTTAAGATTTGTTGTAATTCCATTGTCCCAAAAGGGCAGTGAATTCTCAACAAAGTGAAACCACATTCAATGTCTGTGAATGAATTGCATAGTTAATGGGGATTGAGTGAAAATAAATAGGGAAATATGGTTTCATGAGCGTCAAATTGGAGTTTTCAGGGTGGCAGGCTGAGATCCCCAATTTGGTCCTAAGATTGGTAACTAAAGTCGAAGATTAGCCTTCAGGTGAAGGGTGAGTGGGAGCTCCGTAGTGACAGCTGATCTCCTCCCAACCTAGCCTTGGATTTAGTGATTGAACTTAGGATATGTCAATGTTCTTCACATGCTTGGAAGAGGGGTACTCTTTTGAGGGTAAAGAAACATTTATGCTTTTATTTGGCACATACTACATTTAATGCATCTCATTCCTATACATATACATTATCCAATTCGTTACATGAGAATAGTAGTTTTTATTATCTCAAAATTCAACAAACCAATTTCCCCAAAAAGGGCTATCTTTAGTATTAATATTTTCCTTTAGGCGTAGTTATTAGTTAATTTAAAATTAAGATTTACCTTTATGAGTAGTTGTTAAAGAAAACCACTTATATCAACCTTCCAAACAAAAGTCTAATAGTAGTATACTAGAATTTGATTAAGGACCTTTTACCTCGTTTCCGTATGGGATCGATAAACGGGACTCCATTGGAGTCCTATATTACTTAACACGATACATATACTTGCGTTGGATCATTGTGACTTTATAAAAATTATTATATATCTATTGTTCATAAATCCTTGCATATAAAAAAGTTGCATCAAGTTTTTGGCGACGTTGCTGAGGAAGCTTCAGTAAGAATTTTAGGAGAACTTTATTTGAAGTAATTAGGCTTATAATTGGAAAACTTTAGTGTCATAAAATTGTGTTTGTGTGAAAAGTTTTTTTTTGTATGAAAAAGTGTTGTGAAAAAAATTATTTACGTGAAAGATAAGGTGTTTGTGAAAATGTTTTGTTGTGTTGAATATATTTTTCGTTTTATTTGTTTTATTGTTAATGTATTGTTTGTTGTGTTATGTACGCAAAACAAAGGATCTGTAGGACTTGTGCCTTATGATCCCGAGTTAGAAAAATGGAAAAAAAAAATAAAAAACAGAAACTAGAAATGGAAATGGAAAACATTCAAAATAATAGCTTGAAAAATTATCATAAATCATTGAGGGATTATGTGAATCTTACGATAGATAAAATTCACTCAAGTATACAAAACCCTGTTGTAGAAGCTGACTCGTTTGAACTAAATCCAATGATTATCCAACTTGTGCATAACAACCAGTTTGGGGGAACTCCTTTAGAGGATCCCTATTTACACTTATCGAGTTTTCTAGAACTTTGTGCTACATTTCGTTATAATGGAATGTCAGACGATGATGTTAGGCTAAGGCCTTTTCCTTTCTCACTAAGGAATAAAGCTAAAATTTGGTTATACTCATTAGCACCTGGTTCTATTAAAAATTGGAGTTAACTCAGAAATTCCTAACCAAGTATTTTCCACCTTCAAGGACTACTTAACTTAGAAACGATATTATTTCATTTTATCAGTATGAAGAGGAATCAATATACGAAGCCTGGGAAAGATTTAAGAAACTCCTAAGAAAGTGTTCACATCATGCTCTGCCAGATTGGTTAATCATTTAAACTTTTTATAATGGATTAGTAGGATCCCATAAGTCCATTATTGATGATGTTGTTGGTGTTTCATTAATGTCAAAAACATTTAATAAGTGTATGCATTAATTGAAGAAATGCTACAAATGAATTTCAATGGCCCTCTGCAAGGGTAAACCATAAAAATGTAGCTAGAGTTCATGATACGGATGTGATTGTAATTCTTGCGTCTCGGAGTTCTTGCTAATATCAAGGAAGTTGGACCAATTTGGAATGAACCAACCTCAATTTACTCCTATAAGTGAGGAAAGTTCATTAGGGCGTATGATTGATTCCAACTTATTATATAAGACTTTAAATACCATAAACGACCCATATTCTAACTTTGACAACCCATGTTGGAAGAACCATCCTAATTTTAACTGGAATCATACCGCTAAGGGTGGAAACCAACAATGAGAAAACAATCATGCAAATCCTAATGGAAGTTGGAATAGGCAGGGTAACACAAGATATAGGCCTTCACATCCACTGGACTCTAATATTGATCAACAATTTGAGGATAAGAAGATGTTTATAGACAAAGTGTTATTGCAAATGGGAAACTAGTTGCAAAGTCAAAATGCTGTGATTAGAAACATAGAGAATCAACTGGGAGAAATTGCTAATTCACTTAGTAATAGACCCAAAGGAACACTTCCTAGCAACACTGAGATCAAATCTAAAGAGAACGACAATGAACAACTATTCCTTGTTACTAGACAAACTATGATAGATGTGCAAAAAGGAGATTTGATTATGAATATTAATGACCAGGAAGTCACTTTTGATGTGTTGAAGACTATGAAATTTCTAGCTGAGAGAAAAGATGATGAATTTTTGGACGGATGAAATTGATTATCTAAGTAAAGACCATTTCCAAGAAAGTTTTGAGAGTAAGATAACAGATGAGGTCGGAATGGATTTTCATGATGAGTTGAAATTGATGTTTAAAGAAGACTATATGCAAGTTCATGAGAGGTGTGAAATGATGGAAGCTACCAAAAATAGTGAACTTGTAATTCCATTTATTGAAAAATCTCATGAACTTAAGATGGATGTTCCCCATACAATTTTAAAGCCTGCCTATTTAGGGAATTCATCTACACCACCAATCTTTATATCTTCATATTCAACTCAATTACAAGAAAAACTTGAATATAATGATGAACAAAATAAAGTTATTGAACTAGGATATAGAAGAGAATTTAGGGATAAATTTCAAAAGAACTTTGAGTTGAGAAAAGAGGATAAGGATATTGGAAGACCATTGGAAGAAATTCCTAAGGAATTAGAAAAACCTATTTCCTCAACTAAGATAGATCCTCCATCATTTAATAATTATAAAGTGGAAGAATTAGAAGATAACTTGAAATAGAAGAGCGAAATAGAATAACTTGATCCTGAATCTAAATTATCTAGAGAGAATCCGATCCAAAATTTAGGAGATCTTGAATTATCATATAGAGATCCATTTCTTATGAATTTCAAGGATGATATTAATATGTAAATTCAGAAAATCAATAAAAGGAATTTGGATCTAGAAAGAAATATGAAGAATAATGATATAAATCAATCTGAAAAAGAAGAGTTGAAAGAAAATTTACAATTTGAGGACTTTGTAGGAATCCCTGGATCTTAAAAGGAATGGGCAATTGATTGAGGATTAATTAATTGGAATTTTGATCTAGGAGGAATCATTTGTCGAGCCCGTGATGTTACAACCAATCGCTTTATGGGAGGCAACCTAAAGTTATCAATGTGCTTTGATTTAGTATGCTTGAGAGTCATGATTGTTAGTTGCATTGTGTTTGCTTTAGTATGGATTGATCAGCTTAATTCATGTTTGGATTAGTGGATTGACTTGATCATTATGTGTCATTATGGATCGATCAGTTATATTGTTCATTGGTAGATGTTTGGATTATTAGTAGTTTGATTAGATCTTTGTGTGTCATGAGGGAGGTGATTCCTTAACTTCTTATTATGGTTAGACTTGTATGTTCTCTTGTAGTAGTTGGATTGATGAGTTCACTATAACTCGGGTCTTACTCGGACTTGAGTTTTACAAGAGATATCATGAATTTGAACAATGACAGCTTCATCTCAATTTTGTTACATCCTTTCTCTACCTTTATTTTCTGTATTGAATGCTATATATGTTAAAACTTAAGTTTGGGGGTAGGAAGAAAAATAAAATTTTAAAGTGAAAATACTTCCTTTTAGTGTAATTTTATTACAAGCTTGTTTTATGTTAGATTTACTTTCTCCTACAGTCATTCTATCTTGATTATGCATGTTTATGAATTTGATAGGATGTTGTAGTAGTAAGTAAATTCAACCTTTACTTTTTCTTCCTGCTACATTTTATGGAATTAATTGCAAAATATTTTAAAATTTAAGTTTGGTGGAAGAAAAATTTTTAAAATGTAACTTTATTTGTCCTCAGTAGCCTATATTTAATTTGATATCACTTTTAAAATGACTTATGGTATGTGGTGTTACCTTTAGGTTACTTGATTTGGATTTTAGGAATGTTAGAAAAATAACTTAGTTGAAATCCTATGTGAAGAAACTGTTCTAGAGTTAAGATATTTTGTAGGAAACATTAGAAAAATGATTTTTCTATTTATGGTAGAAAGGAGTTGAATATTTGAAAAGCTAAAATTCTTAGATTTATACTTAATGAGAATTGAGCCTTTATTGAAAACCTTTTTCGAACTAATACTTACACTTATAAAAAGTGAGGGAAAGTTTTGAGTTTTGGATTTTAGAGAGAGGATAGTGAAATTCAAAATTATTAAAGGTCTATCCAGATATAGTAATCCTCACATAAAAAAAAGTAAAAAAAAAGGATTAAAAATGATCCCAAAAAAAAGAAAAAAAAGGGATCGGAAATGATCCCGAAAGAAAAGAAAAAAAAGGGAAGAGAAAATAAGTGAGAAGAAGCTTGAGGAGAAACCTAATGAAAAATTGGCTTCACTTGAATCTTTTTAAATGAAAAGACTTAAAAATAATCCTAAGCGTATTCTTATTTCAAAAGGTATTGGTTAAATTAAAATAGATAATGTGCTTAAAATTCATTTTTATACTTTCTATGAATCTTTAGTATGACAATTTTTAATAACTTTTGAAGTAAATAAAAAAATCAGGATTCCGAAGTTGAATATGAGATATTCTTACACTCGAGTCCTAAGTTGATTTGCTAGAATTTCTCCTATGTTATACTATAATATTTTTGAGATGAAATTAAAGAAAACTCTACTGAAACCCACAACTACAAGTCAACATATTTAGTTTTTAAAGTTATAGTGTTACTTGAGGACAAGTAACAGTTAAGTTTGGGGGTATTGACACACCTCAAATATATACTCTTTTTGCTATATAATTTTACACATTTTTGATGATATTACACTTTAAAGGAAATTATTTATATGTTTTTGGTTTTAGGTACAAGAAATGGTGTTTGGAGCAAAAATAAGCAAAAACGGTGCAATTTGGAGCAAAAACGAGCAAGAAAACAAATTTTGGCTTGACACCTTTCGATAAGTCTTTCTAGGTTTAATATCTTTTACACTTCTTACATATTTTTGAATGAGATTACACTTTAAAGAAATGTTGTTTTTATGCTTATTTTGTAGGGCCATCTGTTAGGAACGCAACGCAATTGAAACGGTGCGAATCGGAGCTAAAACGGATTCAAACAGAGCAAAATGGTGAAGCTGCGCAGGATGGGCGTGGGGGCAGCGCCCAAGATGGCCTGAATGCGATATTAGGCGATTTTTGGCGAAACACATCGAATCTGGACGCTTTTTTGAGAGTTTCTTCATGCAACTCTTGAGAAATTCGTCCCTACTCTATTTTAAACCAAATTTGAAGCCAAAATTGGAGAGGAGAAGAGAGGATGTTAGGAAAAACATGGAGAATGCTTAGAGATCTTATAATAGGAGTAGAAATGTAGATTTCAACCTTTTTAGAGAGATTAGTGAGAGGATTTTGAGAGAATTTGTAAGGGAATGTTCTAGCATTGCATGGATCGGCGGGAGACTTTGTGGGAAAGATTTTCATCTTTCTTTCAAAGGGGAAAAGCTAAGTATTGTGTTCTTCATTATCTTATGACTTTGTAAAACTTATTTTGTGAATTTGCATTGAAATGAAGTTTTCCGTTGTATTTTCTTTGTGCTTTGTGATGTCTTTCTCTTACTCTTTCTTCTTGGATGGAAATAGTGGCATGAGAAGATTATGTCATTGTTTCCATTCTACTTTTCTTTTGTAATGAGTATAACTCATGTTTAGTATTCTGGGATGCTTGCTAAAAGAAGTTTTAATTATAAACTTGCACTTCATTTACATTACAAAAAAGGCCTGTTGTATTGTTAAGATTCATTGTAATTGCATTGTCCCAAAAGGGCAGTGTAATTCTCAACAAAGTGAAACCACATTCAATGTCTGTGAATGAATTGCATAGTTCATGGGGATTAAGTGCAAATAAATAGGGAAATATGGTTTCAGGAGCGTCAAATTGGAGTTTTCAGGGTGACAGGCTGAGATCCCCAATTTGGTCCTAAAATTGGTAACTAAAGTCGGAGGTTAGCCTTCAGGTGAAGGGTGAGTGGGAGCTTCGTAGTGACAGCCAGTATCCTCCTAACCTAGCCTTAGATTTAGGGACTGAACTTAGGATATGTCAATGTTCTTTACATGCTTAACGCAGTAATGTTTGCTTCCAAAAGATAGCCAAAAACTTTGACTTAATTTATAAATAGCTGCTAGTGTATAAAATTAATATTATATAATTTAGTAAATATTTTTACACACTAGGGGTACTATGCAAGTATACGTATCGTTTCAAGTAATATAGGGTTTTTAAACAAAGACCCAGATATCGATCCCACAGGAAAGATTTATAGAAATAAATTTTCTTTGAAGTGAAAGCGAAATAAAATAGTAAAAATATTTTTATTTTATCTTTTAATTTGATTATAAATTACTATTAATTTACTATATGCAAATAAAGAAAATAATAATAAGATTTTATGAATTCTATATAAAATAAACAACTTTCTTTCCTTCAATGAATCTAAGATTTTTAAGATAATTTAATATTCGTTGGAGAACTTGATTTATGGTATTGTGCTAAATAAAAGCATTCCTATTCTTTACCCATTGATCCAGGCACAAAGAACATTGACTAATTTACAGAATAGGTCCGAACGTATTGTTAGTAGAATGGGTTAATCTAGGCTCACACTTCTAGATGTCCAAGGGTGGCTATGGCCGGCTCTACTAGTGACCCTTTCCTATTCTATAAATCAAATTATAAGAATTAATTCTATCACTCTAAAAAATTATCAATTCTACGCCCTTTAAATATTATCTTCCTATTTATTTGCACTTCACCATGAATATCCCGCACATGGCCTTCGACTACCCAAGGATTCATGTGACATTTACAAGTTAAGAGTTCTTCTCCTTCAAGGTTTCAAAACTCTTCAACACGTTTTAACAATTCAAACGACCAATTTAAAAAGTAAAGTAAGATCAGGTATTAATGTCATCACAATATTTTGAAAATATTTTGAATTTTAATTCTCCATCGAATATTTATATTATCTTATCTATCTCTTCATAATTGAAGTAAGAAAGTAACTAACTACTCAGAACACATTGAAAATAAATAACAAAACATGATAATTAAACTTTGAATCAAATATAAAAATATATTTATCTCAAATATTTCTTCTACAGATCTTCTGATTCCTACTGACTCCACGAGTGTAATGAACTCCAGATGCAATAACTTGAAAATAAACTCACTAAACTAAACAAAAGTGGCCCTAAATTTCTCTCTCTAATTCTCTCTATAAGGATGAGAGATCCTAAAGTAGATAAGAGAAAGGGGTACAATGGGAGGGGCACGTTTTACGAAGAAATGGACCTCTATTTATAGGCTTCAAGAGTTGCCTTGAAACACCTCTTCAAAACATGTCCACATTCAATGAATCTTCTAGAAGGTTGGTCTGGCACCTAGGCGCCGGAATCTGGCGCCTAGGCGCCGGACACCGCGTTCAGTTCTTCGCACATCTTCACTTTAGCTCGCACCTCTTCGCGATTAAAACCGTTTTGAAGCGTCCAAATGCAATGTATCACATGTCCTATTATCAAGGAACAACTGCCAGCCTTCTAAAATGCCCAATAACAGCTCACTCCGTCAAAATACCTGATCAAACGTTGTCAAAAACTTGACAGTTTTCGTATCGAGTCCGGCGCCTAGGCGCCAGGGCATATTTTTTAATACTTTTGGTATTTTGCTCCATTTTTGCTCCTTTTTGCTCATTTTTCCTTCTTAGACCTTTTTACATTACCTACATCCAAAAACACAAAAAAATACCTTTCATTAAAGCATAATATCCTTAGAAATTAATAAGAATTAAGACATAAAGAAATAGGTATTTTTTTATAGATCAAAATCCCCAAAACTTAAATGTTACTTGTCATCAAGTAACTCTTTTTACTACATAAAATATAACTTTTGGAAATAAAAGATAAATATTTAAGATTCCTTATAATTTTTTATTTTATAAAGTCTTTAGTAAATTATTAACCCGATTTCACTAACTAGGTTTAATTTTAAGAATTTAAAGAATATTTAACTACCAAATCATAAGATTTCAAATTTTTCATTCATTTTGAAAATAATAGAAGTCTATTATATTAAGCTTTCATAGATTATTTACAAGAAAAAGATCTTCTTGAAAAATATTTTCCAAATAAATATTTATGTATAAAAATCAAGTAAAATATGTAACTAGTTTTCTTCTTATAAGATAATTCAAGTGAAGCCAATTTTTGATTAGGCATTTCCTCAAGCTTCTCTTCTCTATCTTTTATATATATATATAGAGAGAGAGAGAGAGGATTACTATATCTGGATAGCCTGTTAATGGTTTTGAACTTCACTATCCTTAACTAATATTTTCAAAACTTATACATTTCCACTTAATTATTACAACATAAATAAAAATTCAAAAAGAATTCCAATCTTTTCTTTTTCAAGTGATAATTTTTTATTACTTAATAATTTTAAAATTCTATTATTTCTACCATGAATAGAAAAATTCTTTATCTCATTCTTCTTTAAGTTAAATAATTATATTCTTAAAATCAATCAAAGTTAGTAAAATTTTGGTTAATTTCACTAAATAGTTTATAATTTCAAAATTAAAAGTGATCTCAAATAAATTCTTCATTCCTTAAGTTATGTTAAAAAGTTTTTTTTATTTTTAAGAAAATATTAGTTCTTTAAGGAAAAATAAAATTTAATTTTGAATGGATTTTCTCTTCCCCCGAACTTAAGTTTTAGTATACTATGATAATTTTAAAGTATGAGAGAAAGAAAATCATCGGAATTTTTAATAAGTATGTAAAAACAATCTTGAAAAGAAAAATTAACTTCTAATTATGCTTTTATGAATAATTAAGATAAAATTGAAGCATGTATATAGAAGGGTAAGCAGCTAATTGATGATGATATTAAATTTGAAATAGAATTAAAACAGAGCAAAATAATTAATTACTAAAAATTAAATTAAAACAACATATAAATAAATTCTAAATTCAGTCTCAACAAAACAGAATCCTAACACTAAACAGTCAACATACATCAAATACAAATCTAACAAACAATCCAAATAAAACAAACTAACAGAGTAGCACGTCAAAGAAATCGATAACTACTAATCACTAGCTGTAGCCTCATCATCATGTTCATCACCAAAGGAAAATTCTACGTCCTTAGGATCTACAAATGGTGTGAAACTAGGAAAAGTAGGAAAACTAACATCATGTTCACCCTTCAGAAATCAGACTAGGGCTTCATCATACTCAGCATCATAACTACTCTTCCTGCGGGTATAATCGGATAAATGATCTAGTTTTATATCAATAGTATCAATCCTGCAGTGAGTTTGAAATAACTCCTGCCGTTACTCTAAAAGCGATCATGCATTGATTCCCGAAAATACGATGGTGGCTCGGCGAAGTAGAGGGTCTAGAAGTAGAAGGTCTACACGAAGTATGTGCAGAAGTAGAAGGAGCGGTTGATCTCTTCCCTCGAAGACGATCATAGATACTAACACTCTCCTGCCTAATTGGCTTATTAGACGTCAGCTTCTCCTCAGAAATATCAGCAGTGACTCCATTACTAACACATAGTGAGAAGATCAGAGATGGAAATCCTAATCCAACAGAAGTGCTGGACCTCGCAGTAGACTCCACAGAATCATAAATAATGCTCTCGACATCAATAGGCTTCCTCTACTGAATGCAGTAATTTAAGATCGCTCGATCTCAAGTCACTTCACTCAGGTGGTTGGAAGGTAACAACCTTGCAGAAATAAAGTAGTGCCGTGCTTTAGATACACCATTTAATTAAGAGGATTTGAATTTTACCCTCTTTTCGTTCCTGATTTTCAAGATCCAGTACCGTTAGTCAGATAAGCAGTAATCATATCCAAATCTCCCTCAAATGGTGATAATCCAGAATAATAGCACACAATAGTCGGTGGCAGGCCATAAAATATGTTGATTCTTTACGGACTAAATCCTACTCCGATACCTCGACAAAGACTTCATAATCCTCGGCATCCGGAAAATTTGCATAAAATTCTCGAACAATCGGGATAACGACAACGACGGTAAAATAACAAAATCGTTGCCAGTTGTGCGCAACAATAGTGTTTTCGATCATTTCTCCAGGATGGTAGAAACTTTGTTCAGAAATGAACTTTCTAGACGTCGCAAATTCATGGAAACGAAAATACGCAGCCGCGGTAGAGAATTTGCTGCTATCAAAGTTATCTCGTGCCTTCCCGCGTTTAGATTTTGGAGCCATCTAAACGTGAAAGAAAACAAGAACAAATTTAGGAATCAAAGATTTAAACTCTTTTTAAGTTTATAAAACTTAAAATAAGTTTAGAAATCTAAAGAAATCACTAAAAATTGAATATTTTTTCAAATTTTCGGTTCTTAGCAAATCTTAGGGAAATCTATGGTGAAATTCGAAAATAAATGGTTTAAAGTGTAGATCTAACCTTGAGATGAAGAAATCGAGTGGTTTCGCGCTCAAATCCTTGATGTTTTGACCTCAAAATGGATCTAGAGGATGTATTTTCGCGAAAATGGGGAAGAAGATGAAGCTTAGGCGTCAAAAAGTGGCTTTTGGGGGTTATTTAAGTAAATTTTCGGGTACAGGCCGAACTGGCGCTTAGGCGCCGAATTCTGGCACCTAGGCGCCAAACTTGACTTTCACAAAAAAAATTTTTAAAATTTATTTTTCCACCAAAATTCATAAATTCAACTTCCAATTACTCATATCAGAGTAGAGCTTCAGTTTCTAACTTCGACAACATTTTTCAAAAATTTATAAAAATTAAATATTAAATCCACCAATCAAACATAAGGTTTTCAATCAAACTCACTAATTTTCATTTAAAATCTTCAATTTTGACTCAATACATTCCAGATAAGTACTACATTTGATTCAAGTTCCTAATACACACTCAATCATAACAATTTCAAAGCAAAAACAACACACATTGAACATGAAAGCAAATACACAAACAAACACAATCGATTCTCTAAATCAATACAACGACTCAACAAACCATAATAACTATCTCATTACCAGAATATTCTAATCTTCACAAAGGAAATTGTGTATTCCACTTGGAAAGAATACTAACGCTCTCGGGAAATCCATAGCCGTCTTTTCATCAATCTACTTGTTCTTCGCATACATTTCAACTTGAGCATCTTGATAAGCCGCAAAATGATCAAATTGAAGTTTTATTTGTCATTCTAGATGTTCAACATGATGAAACATCTCATGAAGGCGATCTCCAATCCTTTTAAAATCTTCTTCAAACTTATCCAAACGACTAGAAATTTTCTCTAAACTTACAGCGATGAAACCATTGAAGTAGGGTTGAGGATCCCTTGAGACCTTGTCCCTAGCCTCTTCTCCATGATTTCTCCTTTCCATTTCTTTAAAAATTTCTCAAATCTCTCAAGAAGAAAGTGTAAGGGATGTAATTTTGATTGCTTGATGGTTAGGGAAGAAGATGGGTTGATTTAAAGGGGAAAATGGTGTGAAAAACTAAAAATTTTCGGTTTTTGCACGACCCAGTAACCGTGATGCTTAGGCGCCAAATCTGGCGCCTAGGCGCCGAACCTATTGACACATAGTTGATTCTGGCGCTTAGGCGCCGAGTCCGGCGCCTAGGCGCCGAACTATGTTCAACTCCATTTCGCCTAATCGTCGAATTTTCAAAATTTCGTTCTCCAAGATAGGTAAATTATGCGATAAGAGTAATTTAGACTCGATAACTCACATTGTAAACTATCATAATGAATGTTAACTTGATCTCCTTTTTACTCATATTCAAAATAGAGTGATCCTATTTTTAATTTCTACATACTTCAAAATAATTTTCAGCTTAAGTCGACAAGACTTATGAGCATCAAATTTTTCTAAAGTAATACAAAATTAATCAAGATCGAGGCATAACCTTTCATTAAAACACAAAAACACAAGATAATTATGGGTTGCCTCCCACAAAGTGCTTGGTTTAACGTCGTCAGCCCGACTTAAGTAAATCTTTAATCAGGTTGACTCAATTCATAAGCCTCTTTATAAATCCTCTTAATATCTCCCAAATAAGGCTTGATCTTAATCCATTTACTTTAAAAAATTTTTCAGTTTTGGGATCTTTAATATCCACAGCTCCATAATGGTATACTTTCTCAACTAAATAAGGTCCAATCCATTTAGATCTTAATTTTCAAGGAAAAAGTCTTAAACGAGAATTAAACAGTAATACTTTTTGTCCAGGCTCAAAAATTTTTCCTAAAATTTTCTTATCACGCAACATCTTCATTTTCTCTTTATAAATTCTTGCATTGTCATACGATTCGTTTGTAATTTCTTCCATCTCATTTAGTTGCAATAATCGTTTTTCTCCTGCTTTATTCAAATTAAAATTAAACTCCTTTATCGTCCAATAAGCTTTATGTTCAAGTTCTACAGGTAAGTGACAATGTTTACCATAAATTAACCGGTAAGCCGACATTCCGATTGGTGTCTTATAAGCTGTTCTATAAGCCCATAATGTAGAATTAAGTCTATCAACCCAATCAGTTCTTTTAGGATTAAGAGTCTTTTCTAAAATTCTTTTAATTTCTCTGTTTGATACTGTTGACCTCATTTTTTATAAGGTCTTCTCTTTTCTCTTTAGTACTTAGGATCTAGCCTTAGGCTTTTCCTTTGACTATCTTAGAGGACTAGAGATGGAACCTACCCCTTTATAAGCTCAGCCACTTATTAACTCCCTGCAAACCCCACAAGCTTGATTATAAACCCCTAATCACCTAGAGGGTTGAGATCAAATGTAGAGGTTTAAAGGATGAGTTCCCTATAGGACTCTTTGGCCTTAGGATCACCACAGGTGGCCCTGGTCCGATGAGGGCTGACCCGCACATACATTACACTTTCACACACATTCCAAATCCTAAAACTATTCATGCCTAGCTTGACTTCACGACTCATGTGGATAATTCATATGAATGGTCCTTAACCACTAAGCCTACGGCTAGAGGATTAGGAACAACATAGTGAATGCCTCAAATGAGTCCCCTCATGGCTCCTATGGGCTTAATATGGCTTCATGGCTCAACCAAAGTGAATCCAATTTACTCAAATCTGATCAATCTTCATTTTTTCGAAATTTCAATTTTTGACCCCCGGGGCCCCGAACCCACCAAACCTACTAAAAGCCCTTGAAATTACTCAAAACCACCAAAATTTTCAAATAACCCAAAACTTTTCCAAAATTAACCTTGAACATTTCCCCACCAATCAAATTGATCATTTACAGCCAAAAATACAAAAATTTCCAAAAATACCCCCAATACCCTCCAAATTACCAAAATACCCCTCTTGACCCAAAAATCCAAAAATTCAGAAAATTCCTAGAAAATTCCAGAAAATACCAAATATTCCCATTTTCATTTTGTTGAACTACACCATGGGCCAATTTTGCCAATTTACCCAACTATTACCAAAACCCCCAATTTAGCCCATTTTAAACCCAAATGAACCCAATGTCAAACCAAATCACCCCAATTGACCTCAATTTTGGTCCAATTCAATTCTAAACATCAATTCAATATCCTTAATATCAATCTAGACCAAATCCAAGCCCAATTTCATTGACATTTGAATCCAATTTCATTTTTAAGCTTAAAGCCCAATTTTGACCCATAACCCAAACTTAGCCCAAACCAACCCAATTCAACTCCAATTGAGCCCAAATCTTTTTTAAACCTTCACTAACATCCCCACAAACAAAACACTAACATGATTTGCCTAAAATTTGGACCCAAAACCTACTCAAATTCAACCCAAACCCAAAATCCCGTAAATGGGCCTACACCCAAATCTAACCCAAATAAGCCCAAATCCCAAAATCAAAACCCAACCAAAGATGAAACCTCTTTGAAACACTCCCATAAAAATTTCTCAACATTAATTTTACATCAATTTTAACATTAGCCAAACCTTAGCCCAAGTTAGTCCATTTTGACCTATTTTGACCCTATCACTAAAGAGACCCAAATTAGACTCAATTCAATTCCAAATCACTTCAAATTGATTCCAAATCACTCATGACAAATCCCTAGACTAAACCCAACATTTCTTTAGCCCAATACTTTACAAAATTTCCACTTACCAATTTGTTTTTAAACTTAAAAGCCCATCCCCTTAAACCATTCTAAAAGCCCACATTTACCAAATTTTAAAAGCCCAAACCCATCCTAAAGCCCACACTACAATTTCAGCTCATCTTCACTCAATTAATATCACTCCCTAAGTGCTAAATCCATCATGAAAATCAAACCAAGATGGTATTATGCCAAATCCCAACAAATAACCCCAAAATTTTTAAAATTTCATAAACCCTTTTCCATGAAAGTTGACTTGACTTTTCCTAAGCCAAATGTGAGCCATGAACAAGCCATTCTCAAGCCACATGAAGCCATGGGGGTTTTGACTTGTCATTAGTCCACTTATGGCAAGAAGATGGGGTTCTTTCTTAAACCTCCCTTAAACCTTTTTAACCTTATTTATGCTACACACTAAACCATGTTTAGCCACCTCACCATGGATAAGGACTTCACTACCCCAATTCGAGTGACCCAAATGATTCTCCCTCAGCCCAAGGTCAAGCCTTGGATGGTGAACCTAGCCCAAAACCATGGGTTGACCCAAACCAAGCCAAAATCACCCCTTACCCATTCCATTTCAATTCACCACCTTTACACATGGCCAACTCTAATTGACTTCACCATTACGCAAGCCACCGCCCTCATCTGGTCAAGATGGTGACCTGACCCTGGCCGGCCAGCCACCACAGCCGCCGGAAAACCCCATGGCCGAGACCTTAGGAGGATCCCAACATTGAAATTCTCCCTTACTGAGCTGCCCCATGCCGAATGACTGCCATGGTTGTTCTTCCCTTGATCTAAGCAGCTGATCCAAGCGTTCAACCCTCCCTGGGAAGCCCTCCAGCTAGCCCTATTTAAACACCACCTCCTTCGGCCAAGGGAGGCATTGAAACTAACCATACAGAAACTCTTCCAAAATCATCCCACACTCTCCCCCACACCTGGAGAACTTGATCCCCACTGAAATCCCCCTGCCATTTCCTCTCTGTGAGCTCAATTTCAGAGTTAAAATTCAAGCCCAAAACCGGACACTTCACCGCGGTGAGTCGATCCTCAAATTGATTGACTCTACACCTTCAACGGACCAAGAGGAGAAGTTTCCCGACAAAAGCCCCCTCACCGAGGCCGGCCATTGCTTCCGGCCTCCAAGCTTTGTGATCGGTTGTGGTCACTTTTGTACTGAGCGATTGACCGGGCCGAGGGACTTCAACTAGAGCTTGCTTGGACCCAATCGAACGTGACACAACTCTCAGATCGAAGCTTCACTTCTCTGAATAAAGGTATGAGCTCTCTCTTCCTCCCGAAATTCTGGAGATTCTCCATTTAATATGAATCAATTTCAATGCATGTTTACCGTATGGATGTGTTCGTCTCCTCAAGATGAATCCATAGAGCCTAAGAACACAAAAATTCGTTGAGAATCGAGTGAGTTCTTAGGGTTTTAGTGTGGACGGTCACGGGTGCACACCAGTCGTAGACGATGACTAGGAGCCGTTGAATCACGCGTGTATCGGATGGACGGCTCGGATCGCATCAGACCGGAAGATGTTACGTGAAAGGCAGGCCCCGGGACGGCTGACTCGGATGGCGGCGCCCAATCACAGCGCGACACGCACCCCTTCGGAGCCGCCGAGGTTGATGCGGCGCCCCGTGGATAAGTAGAAAATTAGGGTTATTTTTCTATTTATTAAATACCCAGAACTTCAAAAATGCATAACTTTGTGTAGAAAAATCCTAAAAATAAAATAAAAATACCCACTTGCTTAGTGAACAGAGGAGAATAATGTGGAAAAGAAATAAAGTTATTTCATCAAGTATTTTATTTTTAATGATTTATTTACTCTCTACGGTATTTTAATTCTCCATTTGCATAGACAATTCACCATGGCATGAGACCATACGGCTTTTGAAGCCTCTGACCTAGGGAACATTCCACGAATTTTCCGAGGTCGGAGGCCATCCTATGAGAAGTTATTGATTTTCCAAGTTCATGTTACTGTTTTGAGTATTTTAATTCCAATAATTAGCATGTTGAGAAATAAATTCTAGGAAAATTTAGTGATGTTTCATATGACTAGAGGAACCTAGGAAAAAAAGGTTTTGAGTTAATTCACTTGGAACAACCCTAATTGGCCTAAATACCCAAAATTGAACTTTAATTAATTAGGGTTAACCACATATTAAATTGACTTGAAAACAATTCTCCACTGATCTTTAGGATTAGAGGAACATCACATAAAAATTTCAAATCAATTGGAAATGTTTAACCCCACTAAATGAATTAATTAAGTCACATAACCAAAGTTAAACTTTAAAAATTCATAACTCACAAGATACTTTTCAAAAATTCACAAAAATGATTTTGGAGCTTCTCTGATATCAGAGGAACATAGGAAAATTAAAATTGTAATTTTCTAAAAAAGTTAATTTTTATCATTATTTTAATATTTTTAATAATTAAAAAATAATAAAAATCATAAAAATATTAAAAATCACCAAAATGTCACATTTTGAATTCTAATCATTTGAGAACAAACTAAATATTTTTCCTAAGTCTCTAGGGTAAGATATTGAATTTGAAAGGCTTAATGTAATTTTTAATATTAAAAAAATATATTTTCCAACCTTTTCACTAAAATAATTCTAATAAATCAAAGAAAAATCAGAAAAATATAAAATTTATTTCTCTGGACTTCTTGAGGTCAGAAAGATTTAAGAAAAATATAAAATCCTTTTTTCAATTTTAATTTTATTTTAAAATTAATTAATACTACAAAATTCAAAATAATTCTAATAAATAAAATATAATTCAAAAAATCACAAAATTTGGTCCAAGTGGTCCTCTGGTCGTTAGAAACATCCCATAATTTTCTTAAGGACAGAAACCTTTCCTTGGTCATGTTGTTGAATTTTCTTTGAAAACCCCTATTTTCTATTAAAAATACTTACATAAATAAATTAAATACAAAAAAATCACATTTTCTCCTCTAATGTCTTAATTGACATGTGAGTGAGGTTACATAAAAATTTCAAGTTCATTTGAGCTTAATTTAGTGAGTTATAGAATTATTAAGCTTGAAGGGCAAAAGGGTAATTAAAAATTTCAACTCTTAATTAAAATTTTAGGATTAATCAAAAGGTGAGGGTAAAATATTTGATTTTAAACTGATTTTGGATGATTGAAACTTAAATGATTGAGGGTAGAAACCTAATAACCATTTCAAATATAATTAAAATAAAACTTTAATTAATTAAGTAATTGAAATTTTGGAAGAATAATAGAAATTGGAATTATTAAAGTAGGGATATTATTAAGAGGACATTTATTCTTTAATTTAAAAATCCCTAAATAAATCACTTCAATAATACTTAATTCTTAATTAAAAAAAATTATTAAAAGAATAATCTCAATTAATAATTAAAACTAAAAATTAAATTAAATTAAATTAAAATTAAATTAAATTTAAATTAAAACTAAATTAAAGTAAATTAAGATTAAAATTAAATTGAATTAAAATTAAATTAAATTAAAATTAAATTAAATCAAATTAAATTAAATTAAATTAAATTAAAATTAAAATCAAGTCAAATTAAAATTAAATTAAATTGAATTAAAATTAAATTGAATTAAATTAAATCAAAATCATTTAACAACAAACCTAAATTAAATCATTAAGAATTAAATCTAAAATAATTTGAACACTATTCCAAACTTAAAATTATTAATTAAAACCTCATGGTTAAATTAAAATACTTTAAATCATTAACTCGAAGCTTTAAATTCAAAATGATTAAAATTTTTCAACAAACCAACTTACCACGAAAGCTCTTATTATTATAACTCCTAAATGAAGTATCAAGTGAAGTGTTACTTCACTTATAGGATATTCAAATGTCCTAGTTCACTCAGCAAGAGAACAAAACTTAAACTCCTGGATGATTAATTCACTTGTATAATTAAATTCTCTTGGACTTAAAATAATCCCAGAAGTATTGAAAAGATGTTTAGGACTCGTCCTAAACACTTCCTCGATATGACGGGATGTTTATAAGAACAATTGAACTTAATTGTTCTTTGGTGAAGAAAATCATCCTTAAACCAAAACACGAGAACCTAGACGTCATAGGAGATGACTAGCTATAGGATTAGGGCTTTGGTAGACAACCAAAACCTTTCCCTTAGCTTTACCTAGGTACTTGTTGAAATATTTAAATGTCTTAACATGTGTTTTAAGTGCAGCTTGGGATGACGGGAA
The DNA here is from genome assembly GCA_022702705.1 of Papilionanthe hookeriana x Papilionanthe teres. Classification (NCBI taxonomy): domain Eukaryota; kingdom Viridiplantae; phylum Streptophyta; class Magnoliopsida; order Asparagales; family Orchidaceae; genus Papilionanthe; species Papilionanthe hookeriana x Papilionanthe teres. The sequence continues at coordinate 5,603,379 of CM040431.1, read as the reverse complement.
GACCCTCCAGGTACGTTTTTATTTAATTGCAATTTACTTTATTGCGATTTACTTACATGCACCGTACTTTACTTTTTTGCATGATAAACGAAATTGTTGCATGAAAACAAAAACCTTTAGGATAGTCTCTAAAGCTGAAACCAAAACTAAATTAAAAGTCATTACAAGATAAAAATCACCGCCACAACATTTCAAAATATAAAACAACTCAAAATTTAATCACGAACAGAACAAGAAAACTACAATTGCAACTAAATTAAAACGTCTTGTTGAATGATCGGGAATACCTCGGATGATGTAACCCACGTGTTGCTAACGGGATTTCCTACAGTCTAAATGAAAGTGTGGAACTCATTCAGTTGAGTTTAGCAAATTCATCTGGACTAAGTGAATTCGATGAAAATAACGGTGTCGGGATGACGGAACCGTGGGATCTTAATCGATTCTGTTTAACCAACTTTAAGATTTGTTTTAATTAAAACATTAAAAACACTTGGATTTTAAGATTTTCTCTAAACCAAAACACTTCTCTCATCCTTTGATTTATCACTTCTAAAACTGAACCTCTGTAACAACAAGGAGCTTGGAGCATAGTGGGCAGCACGGCCATCGTCATCAGCAAAACCTTTCCTAGTTTTAAACAACCAAGCCATAGGATTTCGAGGTAGTTTTCTTAGTGCAACATAAATCCTCAACCCTTTTGTTAGGCATTTGCATAATCATGTTATGTAAATTAAACCCTAACCGGTCTTAGGACTCCGAGGTAGTCGTTCGGTACGACATAAACCCTCATATCTTCCAGGTTATTTGTATGATTATGTCATACAAATGTAAGACCTAAATAAATAAAATTGGCAGGATTGCAACATTAAGTAAATTCACAAATCTAAGCCAAACCATAGGATAGTGTGGGAAGTTGCCAAGATTCTTCTTGGATCCTCAACTTCTCCTACTTCTCTTCCTTTGGATTCATGAAAATAACTGTTCTAAATTGGATCCATTCCCTTTTGAAATTTCCAAAGTTCAATCATTTGAAAACCTTAAACTTTGAAATTCTTGAGAGCAAAACCACTGATCATTATCGAGAGTTTTCTTGAGTGTCTTCGGATGTTTTAGATGTAATTAACTATAGGGGCTTGCCCTTATAGGGAACTTTAAGAACCCAGGTAATATAAGCCCTGCTTAATTCATTTATATTAAGCAGGGGAACTTGTCGGCTTATAAAATTGGTTCGCAGACCAAACGGATGTCATAAATTTTCTAGTTTATTTAATTGAGCCCCATCATCGAGCGATGTAGTACATTCTTCGGGATAGATACACGGTTTGTGGTGCGGTGCTCGTTTATATAAACTATTTGGGATGTGAGATCGGTTTGATTTCATATCTTAAAATTTTCAAATTTAAAATTATTTTCAAAATCAAATACTATTTTCTAAATTATATATATTTAAATTAAATTTAAAATTTAAAATTCGCCGACAATTTCTGTAGGCGACCCCTTTTCAAAAATACAACACTCAACCTAAAAATATGCCGACATCTTCTGGCGACTCCGCTGGGGACTAGTTCCTCTCTCCATTTTGTTCAGATGGTTTTGCTTTCATAAATCGGTAGTGAGTCCATGCCCCTAGTGGACCAAAACTACCATTCTTCTGTTGGAATACACCGTTCATTTCTGTCTTGAACAAGTATAGCCGACTCCTCTCGGATTTAGGAGCCACTTGTTTAGACACCCCTAAACAGAGAGGTTCCGAGATCCTTTTACCTCTTTTACGAGGTGGGGTGGACCCCCTATAGGTGTTAGTTTAGGAAGCGATCCTTCGAGTCGAGAAGTCTTGCATAAGACTTTCTCTTCCTTCCTGATTCTAAATTGAATCCTTTACCTTTTCTATACCCTTAAATATTTCATTCCTAATAAACAAATCTTCTAATAAACGACTCTTTTGATGAATGAATCCTTTTAAAAATCACAAATACACTAAGATAAACGAAAATGTGTTCATACTCTTTCTTTTTCGTACTAAACTTTACAGCGAAAAGAAGCATAATTCGGGACTGATATTCTAAATCGCCACTGCGAAATGACTGCCCCAAAGCTAATTTTCTCCTTCACCAACGGACTGGACCTAGCTGTCTACAAGGAGGAGCTGCCTGACAATGGGGTTATCCGTTTCGGACAAGGATTCGAAAGTACAGATGTCAAGATCACTAATGTCACTCTCTTCGCACTTACGGACAAAATGCACGAGCGAGAAACCTGCGATTGAATTCGACTTGAAGTCAACACAGGAGTTCCCTCCCCTGCAAAGGGTCCCGACTGAAAGAAACACTATCATTGGCAGGAAGTTAGCTGCTGCCCCCAGTGCTGTTGTCTCTACCCCCACCGGTCTGGTCATTACTGCACCTGCTCTTGTTCCCTCCAAACTAAAGGGAAAAGAAATCCAAGTTGGTTATGAACCTATCACCATGGAGGGTTCGGACTTTGCCGCAATACCGTCTGTTTTCGAGATAGGGTCCAGCTTGAGGTATAGACCCTTAACTCGGACACAGAGAAGGAACAAGAACAGAAAGATTGCTAAGATCAGGAAAGTCAGAGAAGCTGAACCGCCTTTCTTGAAGGAATCCCTGAAGAAAAAGAAGAAGAACTGCAAGAATACTTGCCGATGTTGCCAGAATACTCGCTGCTGTTAGAAGGAAGTAGATTCCACCTGCTCTCTGCCGCATCTGATGAGGAAGATGCCAGAAGGATTGCTGCTGTGTTAACTCAGCCCGCATATTACACTGATAGTAGGAAGAAGAAGAACAAGTCTACACCGCTTACCAGATTGCGAGCGGTAGTCGAGAAATTGGCCAGGAAGGAAGGATGTCCTGTGTCAGAGATTCTGAGAAGGATGGGACGAGTACCAATTAAATCCCGCCTCGGACCACGAGTGGAGCCTGCCACTGCTAAGAAGAAAGTCCGAGCTAGTGAAAGAGGCTCACCTGTTATCGTATCAGGGCTGAAAATTAGGGAGGATAACACTTTCCAGCACATAGCCGACAGACCATCCAGTCCTAGGCTTCCGGCTGCAAGAAGGATGGTATGGCGACCTACTACTGGTGAGCTGAGGCCAAAACAATGTCATGTGAAGAAAAGTCTCGTCAGGATGCTCGAGTCTGAAGAAAGCGCTACTGAGATGAAGGAAACTCCCAAAAAGGAAGTTCAACAACCATCACAAGGCAACTGCGAGACCGTGCGAAAAGGGCCACTGGAGGATTCCATGAATAAGTTAAGGACTGACATCCAGCGGTTAGCAAAAGAAAGAGAAGAAGAACTAGGAGATGAAGTTGACTCATCAAAGTTCATGGATGAGGAGTATGCTGAGATCAACATGGTTGAAACACGAGCATCGTCAGCTTCGCAAGGTGCTCCGGCCGCTGCGGAAAGAGATGAACCAGAGATGCTAAGAGCATAGATTCGGGAAAGAGATGACACAATTTCCCAAATGGCAAAGAGGATGGAAGAGATGGCTGCTGCCTTAGCCACTCTCCAGAGTCAGGCCCAGCATCAGAAAGAGACACCCACAGAGATCATCCATATTGAGGATGGAGGAAAAGAGATCACATCCATCAATGGGTACGAGCAACCAAAGAAGGATTCTACACAAAGCATGATTCCAGAAAAGGATATTAAAAACATGGTAGAACAGCAGGTGCGAAGCCCTAGCACAATCCAAGAGTGGAGCATCTATTCAGACGGGTAGACCTTACCCCAAAGAGTTTGATGCATTCCAATACCCAAAAGGCTTCGTACAACCTCTATTTAAGACTTTTGATGGAACAGGAAACCCCCGGCAACATGTTGCACATTTTCGTGCTACATGCTGCAATGCCGGTGGGAGCGACGCTTTACTCTTCCGACAGTTCATCAGCAGATTATCAGGGATTGCCTTCGACTGGTACGCAGAATTGTCGAACGGCTCAGTGAAGACTTTTTCAAAACTGGAGAATCTCTTCGTTAAACGATTTGCTGGAGCTCAGCACCACATCAATATTGGTGATCTAGTGGTGGAGCAGCAAAAGCCGAACGAAACTTTAGTGGATTACATACTTCGATGGAGAAACTTAAGCATGAAGTGTGAACCACAACTTCAAGAACAACATGCAGTCGGCATCCTGCTTAAGAGTATCCATGGCCCGATAGCACTTCTCCTTAAAGGATTTACAATCAAGACTTTCGAGAAGTTGCTTAGCAAGGCCGGGAGCATGCAAGAAGGGGCAAAACAATTAAGTTTCGCGGACAAGAATGATAAGCAGAAACCTGTGAAAACATTCGAAAAGAAATCCAGAATTGTCGCGGCAGTAGATAAGGGCAAGCAGCCGGTTCAGATACAGTCAGATCGGCCACAACCTAGTTATCAACCACCACAACGGACTTATCAGCAACCTCAGCAAGGCTATCAGCAACCTCGTCTGAGCTATCAGTCGTCTCAGCATTATGAACAACCACCTCGTTCATCGCGTACCTTAAGAGAACTTCTAAATAAAGAATATCCATTCAAAACGGAAGCAGTAGCGAAGATGTTTCGCAGCTTAATGAAGACACTGGATTTTCAGCTGCCAGAGCCTAAGAAACCGGAAGAAGTCAATAAGAAAGATCATCTAAACTATTGCCCTTACCACCAGATGCTTGGACATAAGATAGAAGATTGCATCACTTTCAAGACTTGGCTTGATGACAATCTTCGAAAAGGGAACATAACGATCCCAAAGGAATACATGAAGGAACCCTAGAAGGGAGGTTCCGCCAATGTTATTTCAACGGATCCCATTGTTCCGATAGACCCTTACACGACTGATGATGGATGGAGTACTGTCTGGACAAAATCATCGAAGAAAATTTTGGATCACATCTAGGCCGCTTTGGTACGTGCTTCAACTCAGAGTTTAAGACCTGTCGAGCCTGCACTATCACTTGCAATTGAAGAACCGCCTCAGAAGGAGGAGAAGATCGTGGAAGAAAAGAAGACCGAGGCTCCGAAGGGTAGACTAGGGGCTGCTTATCCTAGGATGGTTGTTTCGATTCGGGGGAGAAATCCCTCGAACTCCTGACTCTGTATGATTATCTGCTCGCCCCGGCGGGATCTTATAATGATAAGGGTTATGGCGTTGGCTACGTTTTGACTGCTTCTAAAGATTACGTAACTAGCGACAACCGACTTAATCCGGATCTTGATCCCAATACGGATAACGATTCTCAAATCATAAACAACCTCGATGACCACGACGAAGAAGATGTTCACAAGGGAGGCTACGAAAGCTCGACAAGAAACGAGTCCATTTGTGAATTCTGAGGGGCTCCGATCACGATAGAATTAGAACCATTAGATACCGAAGCAACTTCAGAAAAGCCAGTTGTTCCAATTCAAGAGGATACACCAGCAGATTCAACACCAAATTCAGAAGAAATAACTGAAGTAAATTTAAGAAGTGGAAAAGTTCTGCCCCCGAGAATGGGTCCAAAGGATAAAGGTAAGCAGGTGGTTGCTCAGGTAGAGCCAACCCCAGCAGAAGAACTGCCCATTCGGGAAGAAATCGAGGAACATAGTATTAAAGTGGACTATAATGTGCTAGCCCATCTTAGGAAGCTACCAGCCAAACTAAGCATATACGACGCTCTGATCCTGTCAAAGGAGATGAGGGAGGCTCTAATCAAGGCTTTACTTGATCCGAGAGATGCAGTTTAGCTCGAATGGCCGGTGATTCCTTCGATGAGGTTTGCTCGTTAAGAGAACGACGAGGTGTTACCTTCACGGACAATGATCTATTGCGGGAACGGCGGATCACAACCGACCGTTATACATTTCGATCACTATTGGGAAGTTTACGCTCTCCAGAGTGTTGGTTGATCCGGGAGCATCAATCAACATAATGAACCTTCGGACGCTAGCATATTTGGAAATTGATGCTCGCGAACTTGAAGCAGACAAGATGCTATTAAGAGGCTTCAATCAAAAAGGAGAAAGAGCTCTTGGATCGATAACACTACTAATGAAGACCGGTGATTTAGCAAAGACAACCGCAAAATTCCACATAATTGATTACGAGACATCGTTCAACGCCCCTACTTGGGTCGACTGTGGATCCATGAAAACCGGATGGTACCGTCGTCTACGCACCGATGCATAAAGTATTACGAAGGAGGGGAACAGTGTATCAAAGGTGACTTGCAACCATTCTCCGTACACGAGATTGGAATTCATGAAGATGCGGCTTACTACGCGCCCCCAAAGAAAATAATCTTTTCCAGAAATACCATACCAAATGAAGCAAAAGAAATCCGAGATGACGAAGAACCTGAAGTTCTAGTTCAACAGTTACTCACCACTCCCTTACGGCGAGATGGTGAAGATTTCTCCAGAACTCGCACCTGAGGTCGAGGCCGGGGATGAGGACGCGGAAGAAATGTTAGAACAGTTGGACAGAAGCCGGTCATCGATGTTGATTGGGAGAACACTTCCGAAGAAGGAGAAGAAATCAAGAAAGAAGCAGCGACAATAAGTCAAAAGAAACCCCAGTTCTAGATCTCTCTCGAAGATGAAAAGAATGAAGAATACAAATCAATGTACGAGAAGATTAACCATCATGTACATACTATGACTCTGGCCCCGATCCATTCTAATAAGATCGAGGTTATGGTGGTCAAAGAAGTGTATGGTGGTGGTACTAAGCCAATCAAGTTTTACTGTGGTGCATCTTCTTCCAATAATGAAAAAGATGTACAATTTGAAGATGTCACTTCTTCCGAATTAATGGGATTACCTTTTGAGTGGTACTCTCCCTGTGTTCAAAATTTAATTCAACATGGTGTTTTACCTCGACAATGGACAAAGGATCAATCACAACATTTTGAAAGATTATGGAATAATCCCGGTCGGCCTCCCAATTCAAAACATGGTCTCGGATTCGGCACAGTAGGTTCAGTTGATGATATGGGATTTTGCTTGGTTGTCACTTGCGAACCTAATGAAGACTACTTGGAAGCCTCAGAAGATCTCGAAGATCTACCAATCGGAGATGCTCCACCAGAATTCGAAGAAGAAATTAAATGTACAATAGACGAGTTAATGGAAGTTAACTTAGGTACTAGCGAAGAGCCTAGGCCAACCTTTGTTAGCTCCTTACTCAATAAAGAAGATTTCGAGGAAATAATCAAGCTACTAATGGAATTCAAGGATTATTTTACTTTGAGTTAGGACGAAATGCCAGGATTAGCTCCAGAAGTCGCAGTTCACAAGTTAGGAGTAGATCCTACTTCTGTGCCAGTCAGACAAGCTCCCAGAAGAATGCGTATAGAAATTGAGCTATAAGTAATAACCGAAGTTAAGAAGCTGATTGACGCTAAATTTGTCCAAGAAGAACAATACCCTACTTGGTTAGCCAATGTGGTACCAGTCAGAAAGAAGAACGGTCAGATCAGAATCTGCGTAGACTTCAGAGATTTAAATAAAGCATGTCCAAAGGACGAATTTCCGCTACCAATCCTAGAACTAATGATCGATATTGCTTCAACACATGAAATATTTTCATTTATGGATGGATCATCAGGATACAACCAGATAAAGATGGCACCAGAAGATGAAAAGCTCACGGCATTCAGAACGCCGATCGGAGTGTATTGCTTACACGGTAATGCCATTCGGACTAAAGAACGCGGGAGCAACATATCAAAGAGCAATGACAAAGATTTTTGATGATCTCATTCACAACCAAGTCGAGTGCTACGTGGACGATGTGGTCATCAAAAGCAAGCGAAGGAAGATCGCACCGTATGATTTGAGAATTGTTTTCGAGCGACTAAGGCAATACAACCTTAAGATGAATCCCTTAAAATGCGCCTTCGGCGTCACCTCTGGAAATTCTTAGGATTTGTTGTCCGACATCGTGGGATTGAAATCGATCCGGAAAATATTAAAGCTATCTTGGAAATGCCACCTCCTAAAACCTTGAAACAACTACGATCCTTTCAAGGGAAGTTGGCATATCTTCGACGCTTTATATCAAATTTGTCAGGAAGGTGTCAGCCTTTTTCTGCTTTGGTTAAGAAGGATGCCAAGTTTACTTGGGACTCCAAATGTCAACATGCCTTCGATGACATCAAACGATACTTAATGACACCTCCTGTCTTAGAAGCCCCCAGTCTCAGGTAGACCGTTGATACTTTATACCGCGGCTTTAGACGACTCCCTTGGAGCCCTTCTAGCTCAGGTCAATGATGAGGGAAAAGAAAATGCTCTCTACAACTTAAGTCGTCGTCTAATTCCAACGAAGGTGAAGTATCCTTCAATTTAGAAGCATTGGTTGGCCCTGATCTTCACCGCACATAAGCTCAGGCATTACATGCTTTCTCATAAGGTCAACCTTATTTCGAGAGTTAATCCATTGCAATATTTGATGACCCGACTGACACTTTCTGGCAGACTTGCCAGGTGGTTGATGATACTATTGCAATTCGACATAACTTTCGTTCCTCTTCGCACCGTAAAGGGACAAGTACTAGCTGACTTCCTTGCAGCACACCCGTTACCGGCAGATTCGCCTCTCGACGACGACTTACCTGACGAGCAGATAATGAACCTAGAAGACCCTGATGATCGACGTTGGGAACTATACTTTGATGGAGCGTCCTCAGCACAGAAGAACAAAGAATTGCAAACGATAGTGCCTGGTAAGGCAGGAATCGGACTAATCTTTATAACACCAGAGCGGGAGATGTTAAGATACTCCTACCACTTAACAGAACCATGCACAAACAATGAGGCAGAATACGAAGCCATCATAACAGGACTAGAACTAACCATTCAAATGGGAATAATGGACATCAACATCTACGGAGATTCTCAGTTGATCATTCAATAGGTCGCCGAACAGTACAGAATTTTAAAGACAAGACTCGAGCAGTACTTTCAGTATGACATGAAACTGTTGGAACATATTCTGAATGTAATGATCTACAAGATCCCCAAAAAAGAAAATGCTCTCGCGGATGCGCTAGCTCGACTTGCAAAGGAATTTGCATGTTTACAAGATGAGTCAGTTGAAGTGTCAGTTCAGGGACGACAGGTTCTATCGCAGCTCGACATGGATATGATACAGAAATAAAAAAAGTCAGAGGAATCGATTCTGACGGTAACGAAGTTATAGAAGATTGGCGTCGACCGCTAATAGACTACCCGCAAACGTGGAAATTACCAGCCGATAAATCGTTAGCCCATCAAATCGGAAAAGAACTGCGTCTTACGCATTAATAAACAATACATTATACAGAAGGTCTTTCGATCAGATGTGGTTAAGATGCCTGAGCGGGTCCGAGGCTCGTGAAATTGTCAAAGAGGTACACTCAGGACTCTGTGGCGCTCATCAGTCGGGTCCAAAAATGAAAATGAAGATTAAAAGACTAGGGTACTACTGGCCCTCAATGATGATCGACTGTATGAAGATTGCCAAGAGTTGTCATCAATGCCAAGTGCATGGAGTAGTTCTACACCAACCTCCAAATGTGCTACATCCGACAATCGCGTCGTGGCCGTTTGAGTGTTGGGGCACAGATATAGTGGGTCCGATAGAACCACCTTCTTCAAGAGTACATCGCTTCATCCTTGCAGCTACAGACTACTTTTCTAAATGGGCAGAAGCAGTTCCACTCAAGGAAGTAAAGGCACACCACATGCTACAGTTTTTCAAGAACCAAGTCGTCTACTGTTTCGGGGTACCGCGCAGGATCATTTCAGATAATGGGTCTGCATTCAAGAGTACAAAGATCAACAATTTTGTCAGAAGACACGGGATCGATTGGCGATACTCAACGATCTATTACCCAAGAGCAAACGGCTTGGCCGAGGCTTTTAATAAAACTCTCGTTCAAATTTTGAAGAAAACTTTGGACGACAACAAGAGAAATTGGCACGAGAAGTTGTTAGAAGCCTTATGGGCCTACAGGACAACTTTTAGGACTCCTACTCGACCTACGCCTTACGCTTTAGTGTACGGGTCCGAGGCGATGTTACCATTGGAAGTCCGAGCTCCCATCACTCGGAATCACGGTCGCAAACAAGATTACTACGAAGAAAATGCTAGATTACGGCCGGAAGAACTAGAAAGCTTGGAAGGGAAAAGATCGGCGAGTGCGGCAAAATTTGGAACTCGTACCGAGCTATGATGATCCAGGCCCATGATAAACTGGTCCGCCCAAGAACTTTCAAAGTTTGTGATTTAGTTCTTATCCTCAAGAGACCTATTCTTGCACACCGCAAGATAGGGAGTAAATTTGAACCGACTTAGGAAGGATCGTTTGTGGTCGAGACAGTCTACTCAGGAGGCTCCTACCAACTTGTGAATTGCCAAGGAGAATGACAAATGCTTCCAATCAACGGACGATATTTGAAGAAATATTACACAACCTGATGTTTCGAAGGAATGAATTCTCATCCCTAGAAACACGGGTGAAGTAACCACTTGTGACTGGGTCCAAACCCAAAAACATAAAAATGGATGACAAAAGAAAAATCATTCACAAAAAAAATATGTACTAAAAATAAAATATGTGAAATCATAATAATAAAGTTTTACCCTTCTGTTCAAATCAAATCTTGTTCCTGATCTTCCTTCATCTTTTCCTACTTTCCTTAAAAAATTAAAATAAGAGAATAAGAATCTTCAGTGATAAATATTTTCTTAATGTTCTTATTCTTAGCACAGCCCCTGATCCTTTCCTTGTCTTTTCCGCAGGGAAATGTCGAACGGGCGGTTGGTCCTAAACTTTAAAAATGGCGTGAGTCTCGCACTCGATGAAAGGAGGGTGAAGGATGGAGCGGTGATAGAAATTGATTCGACTTCACACCGGCCGACCTACGATACGAAGAAAATGATTGGGTCCCAGTGAACCGAGAAGAGCTTCACAGCCAGACAGTGATGAAGATGGGTGGCCCAAGACACCAATCCAGCAACAATAAAAGAAAGACAAACAACGAGGAAGGCAAGAAAATCAAGTCTGTAGTTACCACGGCAGAGGGCAGGCTCGTTAGCGCCGCGCCCGCAGAAATTTAAGGGGTAAGGAGAGCTACTCTCACTGCTACCCAAAGAAGGAATAAGAATCGCTGTATCCTCAAGATGTTGACTAAATTAGCAGCAGATCAACACGAGGAAACAACCACTTTTGCCGACACACACATTTCAAAGATACCGGTTCGTCGGGAACCAGAAAGAAGAAATTCAACGCCAAGAAAATCAAAACAAATCAAAGAAGTGACAAGAAGAACAGGAATAGAGTCAGTGCCTCGACGCCGGACAGAGATACCAAATCTGAAGAACCTTGTTCCGGAAGCAACCCCGGAGGATGTCCCGACAGAGACAATCCTCGAGGAGCCAAGGTATGCAGGAGAACGTGACGAGATTGAGCCATACATCCCGCAGTACGTTACTAGGCCTCGTCACTTGCAGATCATCCCAGAATATGAACTAGAAAGAATGCAAAATGTTGAGAAGAAGACTTTCGAATACTTTGAAAGGATTAGAGGTAAGAGAATCAACGTTTTGGAAGGCCTCGAGTTACACACAGGTGTATTCTCGCAGTACGAGCAACGACGGATTGTGGATTGCATCTTAGAACTTCGGAAGATGGGTCGAGCGAGCCGTCCGAGGGAAAAGACTTATTCGGAACCTCGGAGATGGATGCCGGGGAAAGGAAGAGTCACAATACAATGCGGATGTTGCTATAACTTCGCGAGAGGACGAAAAAGGAAATCCACCGGGGATACTCCGTCACGGTGAGGTGGATCCGATGTCGAGGATAATTAAAAGAATGGTGAAAAGAATGATAACGTGGAGGGTGCTCTGCGCGGACCGCATACCCGACGGTTGCATCATCAACATTTATCAGAAGGGCGACTGTATACCTCCACACATAGACCACCATGACTTTGTCAGACCTTTCTGCATAGTTTCGTTCGTCAACCAATGCAATATCATGTTCGGATCTGACCTCAGGATAGCAAGCCCGGGTAAGTTCCGAGGGCTGGTGGAGATACAACTTCCGGTAGGTTCCGTCATGATATTAAAAGGAAATGGAGCAGACATCGCAAAACATTGTATACCGGGAGTGTCAGTGGAGCGGATCTCTGCCACTTTTAGAAGGATGGACGACGAAAGGCGCCTTACCACTTCCGGCCGGATCCGTAATTGGAGAATCTCCGGCCCTACGAGCTGTGAGTTACACGGGAAATAGCACACCTCCAATGCACATCCCTGCGGCATTCCTGCCAAGGGTGACTTGGAAGGTGATGTTATTACCCATGTTTCTTACTATTCAGACAAGGATTTTTTACAGATGCTTTTGGTACATCAACAAGAAGTTTACACAGTCCGTTTTGGATTTACATGGATTGTATGAGACATAAAATTTCTGAGGAAAATGTCATCATGACTAGACCAAGTTGTATGATTTACTTTCAGCAAGTTGGAATGAAAATGACTACGTCATATTTTGCCTTCACCTCTTTTTTGTGCAAATTGACTGGGAAACGTCATTAGAGTTAAACGAACTTTGAACGAAGAACAGAAGAGAAAAGAAAATAAATGAGAACTTTTCCTAAAAAACTAAATATTAAAATGAACTTCAAATTCACATGAACACTAAATAAACAACAAATTAAAAAAAAATCAAATCAGATCGTTAAAGGATAAACAAAACGAATTTAAATCTCAGATTGAATTCCAGTCTAAATCCATCTTTTCGAATCCTCCAATGCTTCTTCAAATCAAGATCTACTTCAGACCTCCTTTGAAACCCTCTCTCGGGATGATTTCAGAACCACGAAAAATTTTCAATTTGGTTATGATGGCACGGATTCATACCCTTCACCAAAAAAATCAAACTTTGATTGATTCTCATGGGATGTGGAACACTTTCACATCTCATTTCAATCTCCCGCTAAATCCAAATCTCCACAGTACATCTCAATTCAAAATTTCCGAGACTGGTACCTACATTCCAGTTCTCGTTTTGAGATCGATACCTACATTTCGATTCTCATTCGAATTGATACCTACATTTCAATTCAAAATTTCTGAGACTGGTACCTACATTCCAGTTCTCGTTTTGAGATCGATACCAACATTTCGATTCTTACTCGAATTGATACCTACATTTCAATTCAAATTTCTGAGACTGGTACCTACATTCCAGTTCTCATTTCGAGATCGATACCTACATTTCGATTCTCATTCAAATTGATACCTACATATCAATTTAAAATTTCCGAGACTGGTACCTACATTCCAGTTCTCATTTTGAGATCGATACCTACATTTCGATTCTCATTCGAATTGATACCTACATTTCAATTCAAAATTTTCGAGACTGGTACCTACATTCCAGTTCTCATTTTGAGATCGATACCTACATTTCGATTCTCATTCGAATTGATACCTAAATTTTAATTCAAAATTTCTGAGACTGGTACCTACATTCCAGTTCTCATTTTGAGATCGATACCTACATTTCGATTCTCATTCGAATTGATACCTACATTTCAATTCAAAATTTACGAGACCGGTACCTACATTCCGAGTTCTCATTTTGAGATCGATACCTACATTTCGATTCTCATTCGAATTGATACCTACATTTCAATTCAAATTTTTCGAGACCGGTACCTACATTCGAGTTCTCATTTCGAGATCGATACCTACATTTCGATTCTCATTCGAATTGATACCTACATTTCAATTCAAAATTTCCGAGACTGGTACCTACATTCCAGTTCTCATTTTGAGATCGATACCTACATTTCGATTCTCATTTGAATTGATACCTACATTTCAATTCTTATTCGAATTGATACCTACATTTCAATTCAAAATTTCCGAGACTGGTACCTACATTCCAGTTCTCATTTTGAGATCGATACCTACATTTTGATTCTCATTCGAATCGATACCTACATTTCAATTCAAAATTTCCAAGACTGGTACCTACATTCCAGTTCTCATTTCGAGATCAGTACCTAAATTCTGATTCTCATCCTTTTCAATCGACACTTGAGCTCAGATGCTTACTCCGAGGCTGCTACCTAAATTTCAGTTCTCTTCGCAATCCCGAGGTTGAAACTCGGATTTCAATTCTCATTTCAAATCCAAATTCCCTCAAAATCGATTATAAATCAAACTTCAATCTAAATTAAAACTCAAATTTAAAATTACACATTAAAACTTGAACATAAAATGAAACAAAATCTAAATTGAAATTCTCCAAATCTTGTGATTTAGAACTCACCTCCTTTTCCTTTCCCCAGCGAGAGTTCAAGAACCTCCAGTCTTGGAAATATACTTGATACTCCCCAGCGGAAATTTTTCTACTCTGTCCTAAGTTAGTCACTTGGACATCTGTGTTGGTTTTGTTGATCTCTTTCGGTCAACGCCAATACGCGCGGTGTGTTTGGTTAGCACACCACACCTATTGAGGGTCCATTTGTTGACCTCATTTTTGATAAGGTCTTCTCTTTTCTCTTTAGTACTTAGGATCTAGCCTTAGGCTTTTCCTTTGACTATCTTAGAGGAGTAGAGATGGAACCTACCCCTTTAGAAGCTCAGCCACTTCTTAACTCCCTGCAAACCCCACAAGCTTGATTATAAACCCCTAATCACCTAGAGGGTTGAGATCAAATGTAGAGGTTTAAAGGATGAGTTCCCTATAGGACTCTTTAGCCTTAGGATCACCCTGGGTGGCCTAGTCTGGTGAGGACGGACCTGCACATACATTACACTTTCACACACATTCCAAATCCAAAAACTATTCATGCCTAGCTTGACTTCCTGACTCATGTGGATAATTCATATGGATGGTCCTTAACCCCTAAGCCCTGGCTAAGAGGGTTAGGAACAACATAGTGAATGCCTCAAATGAGTCCCCTCATGGCTCCTATGGGCTTAATATGGCTTCATGGCTCAACCAAAGTGATTCCACTTTACTCAAATTTGATCAATCTTCATTTTTCAAAATTTCAATTTTTGACCCCCGGGGCCTCGAACCCACCAATCCTACTAAAAGCCCTTGAAATTACTCAAAACCACCAAAATTATCAAATAACCCAAAACATTTCCAAAATTAACCTTGAACATTTCCCCACCAATCAAATTGATCATTTACAGCCAAAAATACCAAAATTTCCAAAAATACCCCCAATACCCTCCAAATTACCAAAATGCCCCTCTGGACCATAAAATCCAAAAATTCAGAAAATTCCTAGAAAATTCCAAAAAATCTAAAAAATTCCCAATTTCTTTTTGTTCAACTACACCATGGGCCAATTTACTGCACTTTTACCAAAACCCCCAATTTAGCCCATTTTAAACCCAAATGAACCCAATGTCAAACCAAATCACCCAATTTGACCTCAATTTTGGTCCAACTCAATTCTAAACTTCAATTCAATATCCCCAATATCAATCTAAACCAAATCCAAGCCCAATTTGATTGACATTTGAATCCAATTTCATTTTTAAGCTTAAAGCCCAATTTTGACCCATAACCCAAACTTAGCCCAAACCAACCTAATTCAACTCCAATTGACCCCAAATCTTTTTTAAACCTTCCCTAACAACCCCACAAACAAAACGCTAACATGATTTGCCTAAAATTTGGACCCAAACCCTACTCAAATTCAATCCAAACCCAAAATCCCTTAAATGGACCTACACCCAAATCTAACCCAAATAAGCCCAAATCCCAAAATCAAAACCCAACCAAAGATGAAACCTCTTTGAAACACTCCCATAAACATTTCTCAACATTAATTTTACATCAATTTCAACATTAGCCCAACCTTAGCCCAAGTTAGTCCATTTTGACCTATTTTGACCCTATCACTAAAGAGACCCAAATTAGACTCAATTCAATTCCAAATCACTTCAAATTGATTCCAAATCACTCATGACACATCCCTAGACTAAACCCAACATTTCTTTAGCCCAATACTTTAATAAATTTCCACTTACCAATTTGTTTTTAAACTTAAAAGTCCATCCCCTTAAACCATTCTAAAAGCCCACCTTTACCAAATTTTAAAAGCCCAAACCCATCCTAAAGCCCACACTACAATTTCATCTCATCTTCACTCAATTAATATCACTCCCTAAGTGCTAAATCCATCATGAAAATCAAACCAAGATGGTATTATGCCAAATCCCATCAAATAACCCCAAAATTTTTAAAATTTCATAAACCCTTTTCCATGAAAGTTGACTTGACTTTTCCCAAGCCAAATGTAAGCCATGAACAAGCCATTCTCAAGCCACATGAAGCCATGAGGGTTTTGACTTGTCATTAGTCCACTTATGGCAAGAAGAGGGGGTTCTTTCTTAAACCTCCCTTAAACCTTTTTAACCTTATTTATGCTACACACTAAACCATTTCTAGCCACCTCACCATGGATAAGGACTTCACTACCCCAATTCAGCTGACCCAAATGATTATCCCTCAGCCCAAGGTGAAGCCTTGGATGGTGAACCTAGCCCAAAACCATGGGTTGACCCAAATCAAGCCAAAATCACCCCTTGCCCATTCCATTTCAATTCACCACCTTTACACATGGCCAACTCCAATGGACTTCACCATTGCCAAGCCCTGCCCTCACTGGTCAAGATGGTGACCTGACCCTGGCCGGCCAACCACCACAGCCGCTGGAAAACCCCATGGCCGAGACCTTGGGAGGAGCCCAACATTGAAATTCTCCCTTACTGAGCTGCCCCATGCTCAATGGCTGCCATGGCTGTTCTTCCCTTGATCTAAGCAGCTGATCCAAGCCTTCAACCCTCCCTGGGAAGCCCCCCAGCCAGCCCTATTTAAACACCACCTCCTCTCGGCCAAGGGAGGCACTGAAACAAACCATACAGAAACTCTTCCAAAATCATCCCAGACTCTCCCCCACACTTGGAGAACTTGATCCCCACTGAAATCCCCCTGTCATTTCCTCTCTGCGAGCTCAATTTCAGAATTGAAATTTAAGCCCAAAACCAGACACTTCACCACAGTGAGTCAATCCTCAAATTGATTGACTCTACACCTTCACCGGACCAAGAGGAGAAGTTTCCCAACAAAAGCCCCCTCACCGAGCCGGCCATCGCTTCCGGCCTCCTAGCTTTGTGATCGAGTCGTGGTCACTTTTGTACCTAGGCAATTCACTAGGCCAAGGGACTTCATCTGGAGCTTGTTTGGACCAATCGAATGTGACACAACTCTCAGATCGAAGATTCACTTCTCTGAGCAAAGGTATGAGCTCTCTCTTCCTCCCGAACTTCTGGAGATTCTCCATTTGATATGAATCAATTTCAATGCATGTTTACCGTATGGATGTGTTTATCTCTTCAAGACGAATCCATAGAGCGTAAGAACACAAAAATCCGTTGAGAATCGAGTGAGTTCTTAGGGTTTTAGTGTGGACGATCATGGGTGCACACTAGTCGTAGAAGATGACCAGGAGCCGTTGGATCGTGCGTGTATCGGATGGACGGCTCAGATCTCATCGGACCGGAAGATGTTACGTGAAAGCCGGGCCCCGGGACGGCTAACTCAGATGGCGGCGCCCAATCACAGCGCGACACAAACCCCTTCGGAGCCACCGAGGTTGACGCGGCGCCGCGTGGATAAGTAGAAAAATAGGGTTATTTTTCTATTTATTAAATACCCAGAACTTCAAAAATGCATAACTTTGTGTATAAAAATCCTAAAAATAAAATAAAAATACTCACTTGCTCAGTGAACAGACGAGAATAATGTGAAAAAGAAATCAAGTCATTTCATCAAGTATTTTGTTTTTAATGATTTATTTACTCTTTGTGGTATTTTAATTCTCCATTTGTATAGACAATTCACCATGGCATGAGACCATAGGGCTTTTGAAGCCTCTGACCTAGGGAACATTTCTTGAATTTTCCATGGTCAGAGGCCATCCCTATGAGAAGTTATTGATTTTCCAAGTTCATGTTACTGTTTTAAGTTTTTTAATTCCAATAATTAGCATGTTGAGAAATAAATTCTAGGAAAATTTGGTGATGTTTCGTATGACTAGAGGAACCTAGGAAAAATAGGTTTTGAGTTAATTCACTTGGAACAACCCTAATTGGCCTAAATACCCAAAATTGAACTTTAATTAATTAGGGTTAACCACACATTAAATTGACTTGAAAATAATTTTCCACTGATCTTTAGGATCAGAGGAACATCACATAAAAATTTGAAATCAATTATAAATGTTTAACCCCACTAAATGGATTAATTAAGTCACATAACCAAAGTTAAACTTTAAAAATTCATAACTCACAAGATACTTTTCAAAAATTCACAAAAATGGTTTTAGAGCTTCTCTAATATTAGAGGAACTTAGGAAAATTAAAATTGTAATTTTCTAAAAAAGTTGATTTTTATCATTATTTTAATATTTTTAATAATTAAAAAATAATAAAAATCATAAAAATATTAAAAATCACTAAAATGTCACATTTTAAATTCTAATCATTTAGGAACAAACCAAATATTTTTCCTAAGTCTCTAGAGTAAGATATTGAATTTTAAAGGCTTAATGTAATTTTTAATATTAAAAAAATGTATTTTCCAATCTTTTCACTAAAATAATTCTAATAAATCAAAGAAAAATAAGAAAAATATAAAATTTATTTCTCTAGACTCCTTGAGGTCAAAGAGATTTAAGAAAAATATAAAATCCTTTTTTCAACTTTAATTTTATTTTAAAATTAATTAATACTCCAAAAGTCAAAATAATTCTAATAAATAAAATATAATTCAAAAAATCACAAAATTTGGTCCAAGTGGTCCTCTGGTCATTAGTAACATCTCATAATTTTCTTAAGGATAGAAACCTTTCTTT
The DNA here is from genome assembly GCA_022702705.1 of Papilionanthe hookeriana x Papilionanthe teres. Lineage (NCBI taxonomy): Eukaryota > Viridiplantae > Streptophyta > Magnoliopsida > Asparagales > Orchidaceae > Papilionanthe > Papilionanthe hookeriana x Papilionanthe teres. The sequence continues at coordinate 5,584,457 of CM040431.1, read as the reverse complement.
GGTCATGTTTTTTAATTTTCTTTGAAAACCCCTATTTTCTATTAAAAATAATTACATAAATAAATTAAATACAGAAAAATCACATTTTTCTCCTCTAATATCTTAATTGACATGTGAGTGAGGTTACATAAAAAATTTAAGTTCATTTGAGCTTAATTTAGTGAGTTATAGAATTATTAAGCTTGAAGGGCAAAAAGGTAATTAAAAATTTCAACCCTTAAATAAAATTTTAGGATTAATCAAAAGGCGAGGGTAAAATATTTGATTTTAAACTGATTTTAGATGATTGAAACTTAAATGATTGAGGGTAGAAACCTACTAACTATTTCAAATATAATTAAAATAAAACTTTAATTAATTAAGTAATTGAAATTTTGGAAGAATAATAGAAATTGGAATTATTAAAGAAGGGATATTATTAAGAGGACATTTATTCTTTAATTTAAAAATCCCTAACTAAATCACTTCAATAATACTAAATTCTTAATTAAAAAAAATTACTAAAAGAATAATCTCAATTAATAATTAAAACTAAAAATTAAATTAAATTAAATTAAAATAAATTAAATTAAAATTAAAACTAAATTAAATTAAATTAAGATTAAATTAAAATTAAATTAAAATTAAATTAAAATTAAATTAAATTAAATTAAATTAAAATTAAATTAAATTAAATTAAATTAAATTAAAATTAAAATCAAATCAAATTAAAATTAAATTAAATTAAATTAAATTAAATCAAAATCATTTAACAACAAACCTAAATTAAATCATTAAGAATTAAATCTAAAATAATTTGAACACTATTCCAAACTTAAAATTCAAAATGATTAACTCAAGCTTAAAATTCAAAATGATTAAATCATTAACTTTAAATCATTAACTCAAGCTTTAAATTCAAAATGATTAAAATTTTTCAACAAACCAACTTACCCTGAAAGCTCTTATTATTATAACTCCTAAATGAAGTATCAAGTGAAGTGTTACTTCACTTATAGGATATTCAAATGTCCTAGTTCACTCAGCAAAAGAACAAAACTTAAACTCCTGGATGATTAATTCACTTGTATAATTAAATTTTCTTGGACTTAAAATAATCCCAGAAGTATTGAAAAGATGTTTAGGACTCGTCCTAAACACTTCCTCATTATGACGGGATGTTTATAAGAACAATATAACTTAATTGTTCTTTGGTGAAGAAAATCATCCTTAAACAAAAACACAAGAACCTAGACGTCATAAGAGATGACTAGCTATAGGATTAGGACTTTGGTAGACAACCAAAACCTTTCCCTTAGCTTTACCTAGGTACTTGTTGAAATATTTAAATGTCTTAACATGTGTCTTAAGTGCAGCTTGGGATGACGGGAAGACCCTCCAGGTACGCTTTTATTTAATCGCAATTTACTTTATTGCAATTTACTTACATGCACCGTACTTTACTTTTTTCGCATGATAAACAAGATCAGTTGCATGAAAACCAAAACCTCTGTGATAGTCCCTAAGCTGAAACCAAAACTAAATTAAAAGTCATTACAAGATAAAATCACCGCCACAACATTTCAAAATATAAAACAACTCAAAATTTAATCACAAACAGAATAACAAAAGTACAATTGCAACTAAATTAAAACGTCTCGTTGAATGATCACGAATACCTCGGATGATGTAACCCACGTGTTGCTAACAGGATTTCCCACGATCTAAATGAAAGTGTGGAACTCATTCAGTTGAGTTTAGCAAATTCATCTGGACTAAGTGAATTCGATGAAAATAACGGTGCCGGGATGACGAAACTGTGGGATCTTAATCGGTTTTGTTTAACCAACTTTAAGATTTGTTTTAATTAAAACATTAAAAACACTTGGATTTTAAGATTTTCTCTAAACCAAAATACTTCTCTCATCCTTTGATTTATGACTTCTAACACTGAACCTCTGCAACAACAAGGAGCTTGGAGCATAGTGGGCAGCACGGCCATCGTCATCAGCAAAACCTTTCCTAATTTTAAACAACCAAGCCATAGGATTTCGAAGTAGTTTGCTTAGTGCAACATAAATCCTCAACCCTTTTGTTAGGCATTTGCATAATCATGTTATGTAAATTAAACCCTAACCGGTCTTAGGACTCCGAGGTAGTCATTCGGTACGACATAAACCCTCATATCCTCCAGGTTATTTGTATGATTATGTCATACAAATGTAAGACCTAAATAAATAAAATTGGCAGGATTGCAACATTAAGTAAATTCTCAAATCTAAGCCAAACCATAGGATAGTGTGGGAAGTTGCTAAGATTCTTCTTGGATCCTCAGCTTCTCCTACTTCTCTTCCTTTGGATTCATGAAAATAACTGTTCTAAATTTGATCCATTCCCTTTTGAAATTTCCAAAATTCAATCATTTGAAAACCTTAAACTTTGAAATTCTTGAGAGCAAAACCACTAATCATTATCGAGAGTTTTCTTGAGTATCTTCGAACATTTAAGATGTAATTAACTATAGGGGCTTGCCCTTATAGGGAACTTTAAGAACCCAGGTAATATAAGCCCTACTTAATTCATTTATATTAAGCAGGGGAACTTGTCGGCTTATAAAATTGGTTCGCGGACCAAACGGATGTCACAAATTTTCTAGTTTATTTAATCGAGCCCCATCATCAAGCAAAGGTGTCTATTCTTCGGGATAGATACACGATTTGTGATGCAGTGCTCGTTTACATAAACTATTTGGGATGTGAGATCGGTATGATTTCATATCTTAAAATTTTCAAATTTAAAATTATTTTCAAAATCAAATACTATTTTCTAAATTATATATATATTTAAATTAAATTTAATATTTAAAATTCGCCGACAATTTCTGTAGGCGACCCCTTTTCAAAAATACAACACTCAACCTAAAAATATGCCGACAGATACTTCAACCATTCCACTAGTTTGAGGGTGATAAGCAGTTGCAATTCTATGTTTGATTCCAAATTTTTGTAGTAATGATTGAATTCTTATATTCCTGAAATGACCTCCACCATCAGTGATAATTATCTTAGGCATTCCTAATCTTGAAAATATCATTTTCTTTAAAAATTTTGAAACACTTTTGGAATCACAGTTTCGTAAAGCAATAGCTTCAATCCACTTTGGAACATAATCAACTGCTAATAAAATATAAATTTTTTCAGATGATGGAACAAATGGTCCCATAAAGTCTAATCCCCATATATCAAAAATTTCAACTTCCAATATATAGTTTAAAGGCATTTCATCTTTCCTAGATATATTTCCCATCCTTTGACATCGATTACATGTTTTCACATATTGTCTCACATCTTTAAATAAGGTAGGCCAACAAAATCCAGAATTTAAAATTTTAAATGCAGTTTTATCTATGCCAAAGTGTCCTCCAAAATCATAATCATGACATTTTTTAATAATAGCAAAAGTTTCCTCATAAGGTACACATCTTCGAATCATAGAATCTTTACCAATTTTAAATAAATGAGGTTCTTCCCAAATACAAGATTTAGCATCACATTTAAATTTCTTAATAAATTTAATATCCAAGTCATAAGGCAAAATATTGCCAACTAAATAATTAACAATATCAAAGATACCACGGTGTTTTGTATCTTTGAATAACATATAAAGATTCATCGTGGAATTTCTCATTTATATTTTCTTCCAAAATAATATCATTTTTAATTCTGAGACAAATGATCGACAATTTGGTTTTTAGTTCCTTTTCTATCTACTATTTAAAAATCAAATTCTTGTAGAAGTAAAACCCATCTTATAAGTCTAGGTTTAGAATCCTTCTTAGATATTAGATATTTAATAGCAGTAATGATCAAGTATGTAACTATGCATTTAGTACCAAGAAGATAAGGTCTAAATTTATCAAAGGCATATACTATAGCTTATAAGCTCTTTCTCAGATGGTAGTGTAATTTCTTTGTGTTTCGAGTGAGAGTTTTACTAGCATAATATACAACTTTGAAAATTTTCTCATATTTTTGTCTTAATACAGCTCCAATTGCAAAATCACTTGCATCACACATTAATTCAAAAGATTTATTCCAGTCAGGTGCAACAATAATAGGTGCAATTATTAATTTTTCTTTTAGAATATTAAAAGCATTAATACATTCTTCATTAAATTCAAATTGTGCATCTTTTTCTAATAAATGACAAAGAGGTTTAGCAATTTTAGAAAAATCCTTTATATATCTTCTATAAAATCCAAGATGACCTAGAAAACTTCTCACATCGACAATGATAGTAGGTGGTTGCAATTCAGCAATAATTTTCACTTTTGCTCGATCTACTTCCATCCCTTTTCGTGATACTTTGTGTCCAAGTACAATGCCTTCGTGACCATGAATCGACATTTTTCCCGGTTAAGAACTAAATTTGTTTCTTCGCATCTTTTCAGAACTTTGGCTATGTTTTCCAAATAAGATTCAAAAGAAGTTCCAAAGACTAAAAAATTGTCCATGAATATTTCAATTCCTTTGTCAATCAAATCACAAAATATTGACATCATACTTCTTTGAAAAGTCGCAGGTGCATTACATAAACCAAAAGGCATTCTTCTAAAAGCAAATGTTCCATAAGGACTTGTAAAAGTTGTCTTTTCTTGGTCCTCAGGAGCAATAAGTAATTGATGATAACCAGAATATCCATCCAGAAAATAGAAATATGAGTGTCCAGCTAATTTATCGAGCATTTGATCCAAGAAAGGTAAAGGAAAATGATCCTTTCTAGTGGCTTTATTTAATTTCCTATAGTCAATACAAATTTTCCATCCAGTAACTTGTCTTGTAGGAATAAGTTCATTTTCATCATTAACAATGACAGTTACACCTCCTTTCTTCGGAACACAATGAATAGGACTTACCTATCGATTATCCGAAATAGGATAAATAATACCAAGCATCTAACCACTTAATAATTTATTTTTTAACAACCTCTTTCATAATAGGATTTAATCTTCTTTGCGATTTTATAGTAGGTTTAAAATTTTCTTCCATTAAAATTCTATGCATGCAAATGGAAGGGCTTATTCCTCTTATATCAGCAATAGTCCAACCAAAAGCTTTCTTATAATTCTTTAATACACCTAGTAATTTTTCTTCTTGATCTTTACTCAGTTCAGAAGAAATAATAACAGGGAAAGTTAATGAATTTCCAAGAAACGCATATTTTAAATGTGAAGGTAACATTTTTAATTCCAGTTCAGGTGTTTTTTTAATTGAGGGTAAAAGTATATCATTTTGAGTTATGTCTAAAGTTTCTCAATTATGTTTAATAAAATGAGTCTCTTCTTCTTCTACTACTTCTTCTTCATCAGTTAAAAATTCAAATTTTTCTTCAGAAATATCTTTACATTTTTCTTGATAATGTTTTTCAATTAAATAATCAATTAAATCCATTCGATAACATTTCTCTTTATCAAGGTACTTCATTGATTTAAGAACATTGAATTTAATTTCTTGATCATTGACTCTCATGGTTAATTCTCCTTTTTGCGCATCAATCATAGCTCGTCCGGTAGGTAGAAAAGGTCTTCCTAAAATAATAGGTATCACTTTATCTTCTTCCATGTCAAGTACTATGAAATCTACAGGGAAGATAAATTTATCCACTTTAACAAGGACATCCTCTATAACTCCTTTAGGATAACTGATAGATCTATCAGCTAACTGAAGAGTTACAATGGTGGGAGTAATATCTCCTAAATCCAATCTTCGAAAGATAGAAAACGGCATGAGATTAATACTTGCTCCTAAATCACATAAAGCTTTTCCACAAAATTTTTCTCCAATAAGCACAGGGTATAGTGAAACTTCCAGGATCCTTAAGCTTTTCGAGTAATTTCTTTTGAATTATTGCACTCGCATTCTTCACTTAATGCAACAGTTTCAAAAGCTTTAAATTTTCATTTTTTGCTTAAAATATCCTTCATAAATTTTGCGTAAGTTGGCATTTGTTCCAAAGCTTCAGCGAAAAGGTATGTTAATAAGTAAGTTTCTTAAAAATTTCAAAGAACTTAGAAAATCGATGATCAAGTTTCGATGTTTAAGTCCTCGAGAAAAAGGTGGTGGTGGGTTTTCAACTTCCACATTAACGAGTATAACATACCGATCTCGACTAGGAGAGAGAGTTTCTTTAGGTTTTTCAATCTCTTCAACCTCAATCTCTTTTTCAATTTCATTCTGCAATTTTTTTTTTAATTCCTTTCCACTTTTAAGTTGCACAGCTTTAACTTGTTTATGTTCTTTTCCAGTTTCCTTTGGATTGATTTCAACATTACTAGGAAGTGTTCTTATAGGTCTGTTATTAATTAAAGTAGCAATTTGCTCTATTTGATTTTCAATATTACGAATAACAGTATTTTGATTTTGTAATTGATTATTCATTTGCATAATTAATTCTTCTATTGATAACTTTTTCTGTTGATTATTAAATCCAAGAGGTTTATAATTTGAATTAACTTAATTATTCCAATTTCCAGTGGGATGAGATTGCTTATTACCCCATTGTTGTTGTGAATTATTCCAGTTAAAATTAGGATGATTTTTCCACCCATGATTATAATAATTTGAATAAGGATTATTTTTACTTGTAATAGCTTGTAAAGTTTCAATAGTTTGAGAATCATCAATATTAGCAGAGTTATTATGCGAAATATTAATTGCAAAATTATCTAATTTCTTAGACATTATTGCAACTTGTGAAGCTAAGATAGAAAAGGCTTCATTATCTTAAATACCGGCCATCTTTTAGTGGTTAATCCTTTCGGAAGGCCATTGAAAATTATTATTAGCCATTTCTTCAATTAAAGTGTAAGCTTCTTCAAATGATTTAGACATTAAAGAACCTCCAAAGAAGAAGCATCAATAATAGATTTCAAAGATCCAATTAATCCATTATAAAATGTTTGAATAATCAACCAATCGAGTAAAGCATGATGAGGACATTTTCTTAATAGTTCTTTAAATATTTCCCAAGTTTCATATATTGTCTCCTCATCAAATTGACTAAATGAAGTAATATCATTTCTTAATTTAGCAAGCTTTTAGAAGGAGGAAAATATTTAGCAAGGAATTTTTGTTCCATTTCGACCCATGTTTTAATAGAACCGATCGCTAACGAGTTTAACCACATCTTTGCTTTATCTCTTAAATAAAAAGGAAAGAGTCTAAGTCTAATAAAGCATCATCGAAAAATTATTATATTTAAAGGTAAGCACAAAGTTCTAAAAAACTAACAAGATGTAAATTTGGATCCTCATTTAGTGATCCACCAAATCGATTATTTTGCACCATTTGAATAATAGACGGTTTAAGTTCAAAAGAATTAAGCATCTATAAGTGGGTATTTAAATACTACTATGAAGTTCATCAACTGTAGGGTTAGCATAATCCCTTAATGGTTTATAAGCATTTTGATCATTAAGTTCAATCGATTTTGTAAAGTAGCCATTTCTTGAAATTTTTGAATTTGTTTTCCCTTTTTAATTTTTCTAATTTCTCTTTCCAATTCGAAATCTAAAGGTATTAATCCTTCGTAACCAAATCTTCGCATAAAACAAGCAATAAATATAAAATTTAACTATTCTATTTCTTTCTTCCTTACTTCCTTTCCTTCCCCGGCAACGGCGCCAAGAACTTGACCCGTGCTGCAATTAACGCAATAATGTTTGCTTCCAAAAGATAGTCAAAAACTTTGACTTAATTTATAAATAGCGGCTAGTGTATAAAATTAATATTATATAATTTAGTAAATATTTTTACACACTAGGGGTACTACGCAAGTATACGTATCGTTTCAAGTAATATAGGGTTTTTAAACAAAGACCCCAGTATCGATCTCACAGGGAAGATTTATAGAAATAAATTTTCTATGAAGTGAAAGCGAAATAAAATAGTAAAAATATTTTTATTTTATCTTTTAATTTGATTATAAATTACTATTAATTTACTAGATGCAAATAAAGAAAACAATAATAAGATTTTATGAATTCTATATAAAATAAACAACTTTCTTTCCTTCAATTAATCTAAGATTTTTAAGATAATTTAATATTCGTTGGAGAACTTGATTTATGGTATTGTGCCAAATAGAAGCATTCCTATTCTTTACCCTTTGATCCAGTGCGTAAAGAACATCGACTAATTTACGAATAGGTCCGGATGTATTGTTAGTAGAATGGGTTAATCTAAGCTCACACTTCTAGATGTCCAAGGTGGCTATGGTCGGCCCTACTAGTGACCCTTTCCTAGTCTATAAATCAAATTATAAGAATTTAGTCTGTCACTCTAAAAACTTATCAATTCTACGCCCTTTAAATATTATCTTCCTATTTATTTGCACTTCACCATGAATAGCCCGCACATGGCCTTCGACTACCCAAAGATTCATGTGACATTTACAAGTTAAGAGTTCTTCTCCTTCAAGGTCTCAAAACTCTTCAACAGGTTTTAACAATTCAAACGGCCAATTTAAAAAGTAATGTAAGATCAGGTATTAATGTTATCATAATATTTTGAAAATATTTTGAATTTTAATTCTCCATCGAATCTTTATATTATCTTATCTATCTCTTCATAATTGAAGTAAGAAAGTAACTAACTACTCAGAACACATTGAAAATAAATAACAAAACATGATAATTAAACTTTGAATCAAATATTAAAATATACTTATCTCAAATATTTCTTCTACAGATCTTCTGATTCCTACTGACTCCACAGTGTAATGAACTCCAGATGCAATAACTTGAAAATAAACTCACTAAACTAAACAAAAGTGGCCCTAAATTTCTTTCTCTAATTCTCTCTATAAGGATGAGAGATCCTAAAGTAGATAAGAGAAAGGGGTACAATGGGAGGGGCACGTTTTCTGAAGAAATGGACCTCTATTTATAAGCTTTAAGAGTTGCCTTGAGGCACCTCTTCAAAACATGTCCACATTCAATGAATCTTCTAGAAGGTCGGTTTGGCGCCTAGGCGCAGGACACCGCGCCCAGTTCTTCGCACCTCTTCACTTTGGCTCGCACCTCTTCGTTTTTAAAACCGTTTTGAAGCGTCCAAATGCAATGTATCACATGTCCTATTATCAAGGAACAACTGCCAGCCTTCTAGAATGCCCAATAACCGCTCACTCCGTCAAAATAACTGATCAAACGTTGTCAAAAACTTGACAGTTTTCGTATCGAGTCTGGCGCTTAGGCGCCAGGCCATATTTTTTAATACTTTTGGTATTTTGCTCCATTTTTGCTCCTTTTTGCTCCTTTTTGCTTCTTAGACCTTTTTACATTACCTACATCCAAAAACACAAAAAAATACCTTTCATTAAAGCATAATATCCTAAGAAATTAATAAGAATTAAGATATAAACAAATAGGTATTTTTTTATAGATCATACTCTTTTGAGGGTAAAGAAACATTTATGCTCCTATTTGGCAGATACAATATTTAATGCATCTCATTCCTATACATTATCCAATTCGTTACATGAGAATAGTAGTTTTTATTATCTCAAAATTCAACAAACCAATTTCCCCAAAAAGGGTTTAGTATTAATATTTTACTTTAGGTGTAGTTATTAGTTATTTTAAAATTAAGATTTACCTTTAGGAGTAGTTGTTAAAGAAAACCACTTATATCGACCTTCCAAACTCAAGTCTGATAGTAGTATACTAGAATATGACTAAGGACCTCTTACCTTGCTTCCCTGTGGGATCGATAAACGGGACTCCATTAGAGCCCTGTATTACATGATACGATACGTATACTTGCGTTGGATCATTGTGACTTTATAAAAATTATTATATATATATTGTTCATAAATCCTTGCATATAAAAAAGTCGCATCACACTGTTTAATGTGTTTAAACTTCTTCTTTATAAACTTCTAACCCATATTTGTGTATAGAAATGTTTTTTAATTATTTTAGGCCCACTTTTCCACTTTATAAAGAAAAACGTGCTGAAACTTAAAGGTATGAAAAGCCCAGCATATTGAGGTATGAGTTACATATTTAGATCTTTTCTTTCTTCCATGTTAATTATATTCAAAAATCTAAAGTTTGGGGGAAGGGAAAGAATTAACTGTTAATTGTTCTCATTTAAAATTATTTTTAAAATTATTAACATGATTTTAAGTGATATTACTCAATTTTAGATAACTGTAATTTGATTTTATTTAAGTATTTTATAAAATTGAATGAAAGTATTTGGTAATGAAAAGTAATTTTGTAATGTAAGATATTTGGTTTAAGAGAATAGGACTATAGTCAACTATTCAAAGTAGGAAAAACTGTATGTTTGGAATATTAAGAATTAAAATTTTATGTGATAGGAATGGATTGAGACTCTATGATGAATCATTAATAAGCTAAGGAAATGCCTATAAGGTAAAGGAATGTGGTAAGTTTCAAATTTTAAAGGCTATCCAGATACAGTAATCCTCACTTGAAAAAAAAAAAGAGAAAAAGACAAGAAAAGAAAATAAAAGCAAAATAAAAATAAAAAGAAAAAAGAAAAGAAAAGTGAGGAGAAGCTTAAGGAGATGTCTTATCAAAAATTAGCTTCACTTGGACCTACCTAAAGGAAAAAAAACTTAATTACTTTCCTAAACTTATATGTATGGATTAGCATCTTTACTAGTAGTGTTCTCATAAACTTGTTTTCATGTGAACCTTTTAAGTGCCTTAATAAAACAATCTACAGTTATTTTTGAAATGAATAGAAGGCTAGAACTCTTAGACTTGATTACTAGATATTATTACACCTGCAGAATTTACTTGAATTATTCAAAGAACTTTATGAAAATTTTACTATTGTACTTATATAAATCAAATTTATGGTATTCTAGAAATAATGTTCATTGTAGTGGATCAAAATTTTATGTATTAACTAAAATTACTTGAGGACAAGTAATAGTTAAGTTTGGGGGATCTTGATCCACTGAAAATTTGATAGCTTTTTACTATTCATTTCATACCTCTTTTTGATGATATTGCACTATAAAGGAAGGTATTTTTTATTATTTCATGCAGGTACAATGATTTTAGGTCTTTAGAGCAAAAGGAAGCAAAAATGAGCAAATTTAGAGCGAAAAAGAACAAAAGTGCATTTTATTGAACTAGCACCAGACAGCGCCAGTTTCCAAAGAGTTACGACATTTTGGCGGAATAATGCAACGAACGACGCTCCTACCAGCGCTGGACAGCGCCCCATCCCGATTTTGAACTAGATTCAATGTATTTGGCCAGATTTTGAAAGGTTGCTTGAGGAAACTCTTAGGAATTCAACTTTATCCAAATTTAAACACTTTTGGAGCTACATTTCAAAGGGGGGAAGAAAAGAAGAGAAGAGTTTAGAGTTTAGAGAGTGTGTTCTTTCCATTTCGTGTAGGAAGTTAGGTTTGTGTTTTCTCTTCTAAGGAGTGTGAGAGGAAATGGAAAGTGAGAGATTTCTTCTTCCTTACTATTCTAAAGAGAGAATTGTGTGTTGTTGTGAAGAAAGAAGATGAGTCAAAGGAATTCCTTGAGATTCGCTTGGGGAAGAGTTTGAGATAAGTTGTCTTTAATTTACTCTGTTTGTATGACGTTGTTTTTATATATGAAATTCATGTTTTGTCATTTTTTCCTCAAGTGTCTTGAGTAGATTTCGTTGTCTTTCTCCTTTTCATGTGATGTGTTGATGTTGTGAAATGGAAATGATGTGTCAATTTATTATGCAGAATTTGTGATGACCTTTTCACTTAGAACTTCATTTACTTTTTGATCTGGCAAATTGAATTGTTAAAACTTGTTGGGAAACATATGTTTCGAAAGGATTATGAGTTCTACTACAAAAGTGAAGATCACATTCAAAGTCCATAGATGGTGAAGTTCATGGGAGTTGAGTGCAAATAAATATGGAAATATACTTTGATGGGCGTAGAATTGGAGATTTCAGAGTTACAGGCTAAAATCCTCAATTTGGTCCTAATGTTTAGAAACTGAAGCGAGATTTAGCCTTCAGGTGAAGGGAAGTGTGAGCTCTAGATTGTGAGCCAGTATCCTCCCAGCCTAACCATGGATTTGGGGACTAAACTTAGGATTAGCCAATGTTGTTTATACGTTGAAATATGGGTAAAGAATAGGAATGCTCCTATTTGGCGCAATACGTTTGTATCACTGATCTATGTCACAATAATCATCACATTATGAATGGAAAGGAGGAAGACTCTTTCTTGCAACAGAACTTTGTTATAAATTTAGTCTTGTGTTAGTTTAACTTGCTAGAATTTAGAACGTGCTTTGGTTGCAATAGAACAATGTTTATCTTTACTTTAAGAATTAAACCACTTGCAATTGTGTTGTGATTCGATAAGAGATTTCTATGTTAAGCCATAAAAGTAAAGCCTCCCTCTGGTATCGATATTCTAGGACTCCACTAGAGCCTTGTATTACTTGAGCGATACGTATACTTGTGTTAATTGTTTGACTCATTATCATCTAAATCAATATATATATATATATAAAATCTGAGTTCATTTATTTTTGCAAATTAAAAAAGTCGCACCAGGCGCCATGTCGGATAAGTAAGTAATTCAGTATTTCTAAATTAATTAAATCCAGAAAACCCTAATAAACTTTAAAAAATCATATCTTTATGTAGAAAAATCACAAAAATAAAAGGAAGATATCTATGAACTCAGTAAACCAAGGATAAAATAATAAAAATACAATTCACAATAAATTATTTATATTTAATTTTTAATTGATTAAATACTCTCTAGAGTAGTTCAATTATTAAAAATTATATATAAATTCAAAAATTATGAAATTTATAGGGATTATTCCCCCATCCTTTGGAATATCCTTTGATTTGACTAAGGTTAGGGGATGTGCCTAAAATGAAAAAGACTAATTTCTACCAATTTTGTAATTATTTAGGAAAATAATTATGAATAATCAAAAAATTTGAAACTAAAATAGAAATTTATTAGAAATTTTAGGGTAATAAATTTAAACACTGAAATAATATTTTTCACCCTTGAAAACACTAAAATAAAAAAAATTGAAAATATAAAGATAAAAATAAAAAAATAAATAAAAATTTGATTTCTTTGGCCCAAATTGTCCTTTAAGCTAAATTAGGCATTAACCTGGGAATCGTAAGGGCATAACGTCATGGTCATCCTCTTAACCATGAAAACACTTCTATGACTAAGGGTTTAGCTTAATGTGAAACTGGTTCTAAGATTGGCTTAACCCCAATTAGGCCAACCTAAATGAACTTTCAAATTGGACTTGGCTTGATTGAAGTTAAAGTCTAAACATCATACTTGGCTTATCTCATTTACGGTTTAGTCACTTTAAACCCACTTAATCTCTTAATGTTGAGTTTCACCAACTTGAACCTAACCTAGACCTTGACTTTAGGTTCAACCTAATTTGATCCTGCTTCTAAGTGTTGAGTTAAACCATCTTAAACTCAACCTAAACCTAATTAGGTTTAACCTACATTAGCCCTTATTATCCTACTAAGTCTTACATAAATTAGACTTAGTTAAACCTTAAACCTAATTAAATCCAAACTACATTAGACCTAATTATTCTACTAAGTCTTACTTAAATTAGACTTAGTTAAACCTTAAACCTAAAACCAATTATCCTACTAATTCTGACTTAAATTAGACCTAGTTAAACCTTAAACCTAATTATCCTACTAATTCTTACTTAAATTAGACTTAGTTATACCTTAAACCTAATTAGGTCTAACATACATTAGACCTAATTATTCTACTTAAGTCTTACTTAAATTAGACTTTGTTAACCCTTAAACCTAATTATGTCTAACCTACATTAGACTTAGTTATCCTACTAATTCTTACTTAAAGACTTAGTTAACCCTTAAACCTAATTAGATCTAACCTACATTAGACCTAATTATCCTACTAAGTCTTAATTAAATTAGATTAAGGTTTAGGTTAAGTCCAAAGTGAACATAATCTAAGCCTTAGGTTCATATCATATTGAACCTAAACTCTAAGTCTAACCTACATTAGACTTAGGCAATCTCTATTTCTAACTTACATTAAGTCTAATCTAGTATGGATTTAGTCCAAATTGAACACAATTTTACGTCTAACCTAACGTAGACCTAATTTAAACCAAATTCAAATTGAATTCCCCTTTGTTCTAGTCAAATTTAGATATGATTTGTGTCTAATCCTAGACTTAGACCAAATTAATTGAACCACCGGGTCAACCCGACCTAACTCGGGTAAACCCAAATTAATTAAACCACAGGGGCGACCTAACTTAGCTTGGGTTAACTCACTTATATTAACCATTGGGCTACCCCAACCTAATAAGTTCAACTTTCAGGTTGTCTTGACTTAAATCATGTTGATTAAAATCAATTCAATTTGAAATTCAACCTCGAACTTTAGTATAAGTTTAATTAAATATCTATTCAAGTCTGATCCTACTTAAACTTGAATAGTAATTCAAGTATAAATTATTTTGGACTATAAACAAGTCTGATATGACTTAAACTTGACTTAATACAAGACAATTAATTTGAATCAACTCAATCTAAACTAAGTTAAACATAAGTTAATGTGACTTAAAGGAGGATCAACTTGGTATTTATACTATGTTAATCTAATATTGAGGAGATTTAGTTTAACCCCAGTTAAAGTAAGCCAACCAAGATTAATCCTAATAAACTTAAGACAAGGATTGAGGATAATTCAAGGGACAACTGACCTATACCAAAATAACAATGATTGACTAGAGGATCACTCTCGATTAGTTCAATCAAACTTGAACTAATCTAAGAATTAAATTAGAACTTAGGTCTAGATGTTTGGAGTTTAAGTAGGGTTTTGACTTCTCATACAAAAATAAAAGAATACTTCGCCTCAGTTAGGGACAATTTGGGTTAAAAATACTGAATCATTAAAAATGCATAAAATTCACTATAAAAGACACTAAAACTTCAACTTTAATAAAAAATACAACTTTGTTTGAGAAGTTATTTATGAGGAGGTAACCCATGGTTGCTAAGAAAATATCTTCTAGTCAATTGTGACTAATCAAACCAAAAAGCTTAATGATCCGAGATGATGAAACTATGGGATCTTGATCGAATCATCTCAAATAAAAAATAAATAAAACAACAAAATAAATAGGTTAATATGTCTTAAGCAACCTAAAATTTTCAACTCCTAAAATCCAAAAAAGACATTAAAACTTAAATAAAACCCTAATGAATATCACCGAACACACCTTAAACCCTAAATATCTAGGTCTATGAAGACCTCTTGGACGATGAAATCTGTGGTTACTGACAAGAGTCTTCCGTCCATAGTAGGTTTTACCACTTCTCAGATTAAATATATCAGAATACTAGACAACCTCAGGACGATGGAGCCATCGATATCTTAACCGAGTTGTGCAAAATTTAAGAAATCAACAAACACACTAAATTTTCAAACTAAAACATAATTGTCTATATTAGTTTGTATATAATCCATATTTTGTCATCTTTTCCTCATGAGTCTTGAGTAGATTTATTTGTCTTTCTCCTTTTCATTTAATGTGTTGATGTTGTGATATGGAAATCATGTGTCGATTTATTATGGAGAATTTGTGATGACCTTTTCACTTAGAACTTCATTTAATTTTTGATCTGGCCAATTGAATTATTAAAACTTATTGGAAAAGAAAGGATTATGAGTTCCACAACAAAAGTGAAGGTCACATTTAATGTCCATGAATGAGAGACATAGTTCATCGGGATTGAGTGCGAATAAAAAGAGAAAAATTCTTTGATGGGCATAGAATTGGAGATTTCAGAATAACAGACTGAAATCCTCAATTTGGTCCTAATGTTTGGAAACTGAAGCGAGAGTTAGCCTTCAGATGAAGGGAAGTGTGAGCTCTGGAGTGAGAGCCAGTATCTTCGCAGCCTAACCACGGATTTGGGGGCTAAACTTAGGATTAGCCAATGTTCTTTATACGTTGAAATATGGGTAAATAATAGGAATGCTCTCATTTGGCACAATACATTTGCATCACTGATCTATGTCACAATAATCATCACATTAAGATTGGAAAGAAGGAAGACTCTTTCTTGCAACTGAACTTTGTTATAAATTTAGTCTTGTGTTAGTTTAACTTGCTAGAGTTTAGAACTTATTTTCGTAGAAATAGTAACTACAATTTTTTGTCTTAATTTTAAGAATTAAACTTACTTGCACTTGTGCTGTGATTCGATAAGTGATTTCTGTGCTATGTCATAAAATTGAAGCCTCCTTGTGGGATTGATATTTCAGGACTCCACTGGAGCCCTGTATTACATGAGCAATACGTATACTTGTGTTTAATTGTGTAACTCATTATAAAACTAAATCAATATATATATCTAAATCCGAGTTCATAAAATTTGACAATTTAAAAATGTCGCACCAGCAGGTAACTTAACAGCAGGGTTCGAAAGTTCTGCAAGAAGATCAATTGGTAGCCCATCAGATTTTTTTCTGAACACCCTCACATTAAGACCTAAGAAGTGAATCAAAGGATCCCATTTGGTCTTCCTGGTCAGTCATTTTCCTCCTTTTCACCACTCTCTTCTTATACCCCTCTCCTGCAAGGGTTTGTTTCGCCAATTTCTTCTTCCTCAATTCCTACTTCTAGTATTTATCCCTAATGCCTTCAAAATACCTAAGAAAAGCCTTCTTATTGTGAGACTTCAACCTAAACATTCCATCATCATCCATTACTAGAAGGCACAAAGGAGAAAACCCAATGAACTCTGAGGCATGAAAGGTAAAACATATAATCAAAACAATGATGAAGAAGAAAAGGGCACACGTAATTCAAAGGCTCTTGTGGACTATTTTTTGTAATCTTGGGCACAAAAACCTTAGGAGATACTTTTATTGAACAATTATATCATCATAAATTTGATATATTTTTTGTATTTTTGTACTACAAAAGTTTATCTTATTTTTATCCCAACATGATGACATGTGTTCGTTTTACGCAATTTTACCTACTATTTTTTCCTTTATTTTGCTTGTTATTCCTATTTATTTGTCATAGATTTACGCTTGAGTAAGGTTTTTTGTTCATGATTGTGTAGGAGGCAAGATTTGAATACAAATATGTTGGAACGATTAAGCAAAAAAGTGTCCCAAAGCAGCATGACCACGCCTAAAAGTAGCACGACCACATCCCATATCGACCACAACTGGCATGACCATGACAGAATTGGCATGACCATGCTGTCGTGACCACTCCACAATCTAGCATGACCACACCTACGAGTGGGAAATCATTTAGGAAGGAAATTTGATGGTCTAAGCCATGATTCTTGCTATAAAATCAATTCTTAGGGCTTAAAGGAGGGATTTTTGCATTAGAGAGTCTTGGAGGCTGAAAGGAGAGAGCATTGGGAGAGATATTGAGGGCTTTCTTGAAGGTTGAATTCCTCCTCTGGTGGAAACCTGATAGGGACAATTTTTTCTTTGCTTTATGACTTGTGAGACTTTGTATGAGAGAGAAAGGTGGGACTTTGTAGAGAGAATAATTTCTTGCAAGTATTTCATATTTTTATTTCTTTTAATGGATTCCCACATGGTGATTTGCTCTATGGTTTTCTCCATCATAAGCGGCTAAAATTTTTCCATGCCTCTTTGATGTAGGAAGTAGTGGATTTATCGTGGTTTTCCCTTAAGTGTATTCTTCAAGCTTTCATAGTCCTTGTTGTTGGTTAACCTCTAATCTTAATTTTCACCTAGTCTGATCAATTAGGATGTTAAGATGTTTCATCAAATTACAACCTCTAACCGTTGCGTATTAGAAATGATGTTTAATAAAAAAATTCTCAGAGGTTAGATATATTCAAAGGGAATTTTGTAATCTTCTCAAAGGATTAGAAATGTCATGTGAATTGCCAATAGGATTTAGGAGCCGCAACTTTATGGATTCTAGGCTTCTTTTGACCTAAGCATAGGCATAAGGAGTAATATGTCCCATATTGACAACAATCATGTAGGAGAACATTTAGGAAAAATTATGAACGCCATGATCCCTATATAAAAAACATGAGCCTCATCTATTTCGAAAGAAATCACAAAATTTTCCCACTATTTCTACTGTAATTTGTTGTCAAGTACTTGATACACCTAAAAAATAACTATATTTTTACATACATTTGATGCTTAATTTTAGTAATGTAACACTTTAAAGGAAGATATTTTGTATATTTTTTACTTCAAGTACAAGAAATTGACTTTTTGAGAAAAGGAAGCAAAAATTGTTCAATTTAGAGTCAAAAAGAGTAAGAAAGAAAATTTTGACCTCGTACATTTCAATACATCTTTCTATGCTTAATCTCTTTTACATTTCTCACATGTTTTTGAATGAAATTATACTTTAAAGAAATGTTGTTTTCATGCTTATCTTGTAGGTATAACTGTATGAACAAAATGGAACAGAAACAGGGTGAAACGGTGGAGTTGTTGTTAGGTGACGCCAAACAGGGCCCAACTGATGCCAAACAATGCCAGGATCCAAAAGATGGTCCAAACGACACCAAAAATGGTTATGGACGCCTAGGGACACATCTTTTCGTAATTCTTCATAGGTTTTAACATCTTTGGCTCTAAGAATGAAAAAAAATGAGGAGAATGTTTAGAGATCTTAGAAAAGGAGTAAAAATATAGATTTCTACCTTTTTGGAGAGATTTGAGAGGGATATGGAGAGAATCTATAAGGAAATATACTAGCATTGCATGGATCAGCGGGAGACTTTGTGAGAGAGGTCTTCATCTTTCTTTGAAGGGGAAAAAGCTAAGTATTGTGTTCTTTATTATCTTATGATTTTGTAAACACTTATCTAGTGGGATTGTTTTGATGTAATGAAGTTTTTTGTTGTATTTTCTTCATGCTTTGTGAGTAGTTTTTCTTACTCTTTCTTCTTATTTCAAAATAGTGACATGAGTTGATTATGTTATTATTTTCATTTTACTTTTTTTTTGCAATGATTAGAATTCATATTTAGGATTTGGGATGTATGTTAGAATAGGTTTTGATTATAAATGTGATGATTTTTACTTAAACTTCATTTACATTGTAATTTAGGCTTGTTATAATGATAAAATCTATGCAAAAACATATAAGCCCGTAGGGCTATGCTTTCTGTAATCAAGTAGGAATTTTTCCTGGATGATAGTAAAGTCTAAGGGGTTAAGTGCAAATAAATAGATAAATATATTTTGATGGGCGTAGAATTTGAGATTTTAGGGTGACAGACTAAAATCCCCAATTCGGTTCAGGTGTTTAGAAACTAAAGCGAGATTGTTAGCCCTCAGGTGAGGGGACGTGGGAACCGAAGAGTGACAGCTTGTATCTTCTCACCCTAACCATATTTATATTCAAAACATTTGAATTAGCCAATGTTCATTGCGCTCGTAAAGAGGACTAAAGAATATATTTACTCCTATTTGGCAAATTACAATAATTAATGTAGTTGAATGCACTTTTAGAGAAATATTTGTTATTGGGTGTAAATTGGTTATTTCTAGGGTGACAGGCTAAATTCTTATTAATTTGACTTAAGGCTTCGTAACTTAACACCGAGATTCGGACATATCAGTATAGGCTGTGGGACGCTAGGGAGACAGACTAGTTAGTTCTGATGGGGGAATCAGTATGTTCAGAATCAACTTTAAGTTAGGCAATGTTCTTTATGCACTCGAAAGAGGGTAAAGAAGAGATTTGCTCTTATTGTCATAGGTTATATTGAACTTTATGTATCTCATTCCTAAATATTATCAAATTCATTGCACAGGAATAGTAGTTTTTACATCTCAAAATTCTCCAAACTAATTCATCCAGAAAGGGGTATCTTTAGAATTAATATTTACATTTATGAGTACTTGTTAGAAAAACCACATAAATCAACCTTCCAAACCAAGAACTAATAGTAGTAGACTAGAATTAGCCTAAGAGATTTTTTACCTCACTTCTTTGTGAGATTGATACTGGGGTTTTTAAAGAAAGACCTATATTACTTGAAGTGATAGGTGCACTTGCGTAGAACCACTAGTATGTGAACTATTTTCTATATTTTATAACATTTTGATTTTACAAACTAGCAGCTAAATATAAATTGATCAAGTTTTTTTTCCATATTTTGGAAGTTAAATTACTGTATAATTGCAGGTCGGATCAAGTTTTTTGCAATGTCACAGGGGATTTAAATTGACATAGCACTCGTAGAAAAATAACACATATCCTGGGTGCATCAATTTTTTGGCACTGTTGCTAGGGATTTAAATTGACATAAAACACGCAGAAAAATAGCACACACCCGGGGCGTATCAGTACTCAGTTTTGCTAGGACCGTAGGACTTAAAAACTTCTTTCAAATAAACATAAAGTGATGTTAACTAAATTAGTAAACTAGAGATTTTTCATTGGAAATAAATATTACACTTTATCTGTGGGTTCGATACGCAATACTCTTGAACCGCATTACTATATGACACATGCACTTCTGTTGGACGGCTAACATACGTCCCATTGCTTTCTAGAAAAAAGAAAATATAGGAATTAAATATGTGCACTAAAACTATGTCAGCACAAATCTATAGAAAATTTGAAAGTTCCATTGAGAAATAGTATTGACGGGTGTTGAATTGATCAACCAATATTTTTAACCAAGACTAAGTAAAAAAATCCACCTCAGGGATCTTGGGCCGGCTGGTAGCCATGTCCATTGGCTCTCTTCTCCCAGTGCTAGCTTGATCGACTAGGCTATCTAAAGCAAAGACCAGTTGGTAGACTCCTCTTATTCAGAAGAACTCACCAACAAAAATATTCATCTCATACATGTAAAATACTAAACTAGCCCTCATTTTCTTAAATTAAACAATGGCATAAAAGTAGTCTCACATGCACTCCCTTTTTCTATAATTAGGAGGTCATTTATCGACAAAAGGTTACGCATTCCTATTGTTCATTACTATGCTCTCTTTATCTCTTTCTTTCATACAATGCTCTATTCCTTGGGTGTCTGTCGGACAATTTCGAATTCACTAGTAGTATTATACGATTTCCATCCATGATGTTTTGATGAAAGAATGTGACGTAGATGTCAGACGATGATTTTAAAGATGGATGAAACTGCATCCTTGTTGATAATGTAACTATCTTTAGTTAAACCACTTCAGCAATTGGGTTTTAGAATATGCATAAAAAAGTCTATACAACCATATTTGTATGCACTTTTAGTTCAACTATATTTGTGTATAAAATTGTTATAAAAAGCATATGTTTAAATCATATTTTAGTCGTATTTGATACTTACAAGGATGTTTGGTTGCAGGAAGGATTGAGCATTAGTAGGATGTAGTAATTCTAAATATCTTAAATCTACTCCCTTGCTGGATTTATTAAATTCGGATTTAACATGAATCAATGATAAAATTCAGACCTTAAATCCAAAATTTCATAAATCCATGAAACTTTGCATTGTTGTGTTTAGCTGGATTTACTAAATCACGTCCATAAATCTTATCAATAGAGAGCTATAAAAAACCCTCTAAAAATGCAATTTGTGTTATGTTATTTAATTATAATTTGAACAATATTTGAGTACGGTTCAAACACGTTCAGATGGTCTAAAAGAATAATGATATTCAAATAATAATTGATTGTAATTTAATTTTGCTAGAACTTACTAAAAATATGATTCAAATAAGTCAAATACATACTTAAGAATATTTTAATAATATTCAATCATGATTTTAAGAAGATTTAAATATATGGTTTGAATATGTGTTCTTAGAAGGTTCGTATAATGAAGTTAATACTCCACCTTGATGTGTACAAGAGGTTAATCAAAATAATCTAATATATAATGCATGGTAAACATATTTTAAAAAAATACTAATATTCATTGAAATTGAGAATAAGGATAATTTTATTTCTCTGAGGAAAATATAATACGTAATCAAAGAATGAAAAAAATGTGACTTATTTCTCTTATAATAAAAAACAATAATATTTATGTTTGATATCAACTTTTTATATATTATCCTAATAAATAAAATAAGGAATATATTTTTAGTTTTTTACTTTTGTGGATATATATTTAAAACCCCTTTTTTTAGGGCCCATTTGGCACTGCGATTATGCTGCGAGGCATTTTCAAAGTGCTGACACGCCCGTTTGTTTTTTCCGTCTTCGTTGTGTTGTGCGATGAGCTATTTTCCTTTTGTATTACACGCTGCCCACATGTTCGGTCTGGTGACCCACGTCCATAGAAAATTGTTTACGACTCACCCCTCCCTTAGATCCGTGATAAGTGGTGTTATTTGGGTTGTATTGAGGTGTTACCACGGTTCCATGACGAGCGATGTTATTAGTACTGTTATTATGATATTATTGCGGTGTTACCACAGTTTCGTGGCAATGGTGTTATTGGTGGTGTTATTATTGTAGTATGGCGGTATTATTAGTACGAAATTGAAATAATCGGTGTTATTGGCGCGTGAAATTAAAAAAACTCGGTGTTACTACGCGCGATTTGTGTGGCAATAGGTGATCATTTGTGTATTGCAGTAGTATTGTGGTGTTATTAGCAAGATTTTAGCGTGGAATGTGGTGTTATTGCGGTGGTAGTGGGGCGGTGTTATTGCGATAGTTTTTCAATTGTACTTTGGTTATTAAGGATTTTTACTATGGAATCGTGGTGTTATTACGACTGCGAGCGGTGATGTTGTTGTTGTAGTGTTATTGCGGTGTTTTGCTGTAAAATCGTGGTGTTATTGCGACGGCGGTGTTATTATGATATTTTTTTATTGTATTGTGGTGTTATTACGGAGGTTTGCAGTGGAATCATAATGGTATTGCGGCGGCGGGGCGGCTTTTGTTGCGATAATTTTTTGGTTGTATTATAGTATTATTGTGGAGTTAATATTAGTAATTTATTATATATTATATCTTATAAGATTTAATTTTAAAAAATGATATATTAGAATTTATAAAACAAATATGATCATATTTCACAGGGTTATTCGCATTTCCATAGTATTATTTCTCGGTGTTATTGACATTTTCATGGTGTTATTGGCATCACCGTGACGGTGTTGTTGGTTATTCTGGCAATGTTATTGTCATTTTTGCAGTGTTATTGGCATAATACTGTGGAATATTTCAATAACACCGCGGAGTAACATGTGGTGGCATTTCATTAAGCCCGGACGTAACGAGATGTAATATTTGTTCCCTTTATCGACCCCCATGTGGAAAAAAACTTGCCCTAGGTGACGACTTGCTCTCTGAACGGCTCACCCTGCTCTCGCACTCGAGTGCTCTTTGCTCGCCTTTCACCTCTTTCACCTCATTCCGACCTCAATTACCTTGCGTTGTATGTTATTTCACCCTAATGCCTTTTTGTGACGATTTTTAGATGGAACGATCATCTCTTGTCGGTATTCCGATGAAATGGCTTTGGTGGATTGGTAATCTCACACATTTTTTATCAATTTTTTTATTATCTAGAGAATGTGTGAAAGTTTTTTTGATGGATTGCCTGTGATGTGGTTGGCATTGGGTGATCTATGTGTTGATTGTCTATGATGTGGGACGTGGTTCCCTCACTGTTTGTGATGGGGCTGTGTTAGGGGTGTGTGTTTGGGCTGTGTTGATTGCCTTAAATGTTCTATGTGTTGTGGTTGTGAATGTGAATGTGAATGTAAATGTAAATGTGGAATTGAAGTTGATGAGGAAGATTTTATGTTTGTGGCTCTATTGGGACTATTTTGAAGCTTTGGTGTATGTTGTGTTTGGGTTGTATTGATTGCATTATTGTTCTATGTGTTTGGGCATGTGTTGAGGCTGTGTTGAGACTTTGTGTTGTGGCTATAATGTTGGTTGTGGTTTGGCTTGGGTGCTGAATGTGAGTGTGAATGTGATTCGAGGGGGGGGGGGGGGGCTGGTTGTGTAAAGTGCTGGTTGGACTTGGGTATCTCCTCTCTAGTTTTGCTGAAATATTAATGTTTTTGTTTTTATTTATTTAGTATCGTAATTGTGAAGTCCAAGGAAGTCACTTCATTAGCAATGTGGGATAATGAAGTAGCAATCATTTTTTGCAACATCTGTCTTAAGGAGATCTAGCTTGGAAATAAGCCCACTGATCCCCGAATATTTATGCTCACGTTTTTCACTTTATATTTCTTTTCAATGATAATATCTATTTCTTTGCAAAGAATGCCAAAAACTTGACTCTGAAGCAAATATGAATTATATTTTAATTGTTTTATAATATAAGATTCTACGCAAGTATACGTATTGTTTATCATGTAATATAGGACTTTATGATTAAGCCCCGAGATATCGAACCCACAGGTAAATGTCTAAAATTTTAAAGAAAGCGGAAAAAAAAACTTTTTACTTTTTGAAATGATTTTGTAAAGTATGTTTAAGATAGAAAATTTTAAATTTGTTTTGTTATTTTCTTTTAAGAAAAAGTAAAGCAAGCAATTAAAATTAACAAGACTATAAAACTATATATATGAAAGAAAATGATAACAAAATATCTTTTTCCTCCTCCAATGAATAAGTAATAATTATGAAATTTTGTTTTCGAAGTATCTAAATGTATTGTACTAAATAGGAGCAGTTATATTCTTTATCCTTACTTGGTTCTATAAAAAACATTGATTAATTTGAAGTTTTGAAATCTCGTAGATGGGTTAGGCAGGAAAGCTACTAGCTCTCACTTTAGAGTTTTCTATTCTCACTCCACCTGGGGGCTAACATCTCATGACAAAATTTAAAACATCAAACCAAATTAGGAGCTTTAGCCTGTCACTCTAAAGTACTCTAATTTTACTCCCCATTAAATAGTATTCTCCCTATTTATTTGCACTCAAATAAATAGACTACAATTCTCACCCATATAAATGCATGTGATTCACTCCAATTGTTGATTGAGATAATATCGCATTGGTTCTCACATGTTCTCACAACAAATTTTAACATCTCAATTGGCCAAACCAAGAGGTAAATGAAGTGTAATATAGTGGAATCATCACAACTTCTTCTAACATCAAACATCTATACTTCACACAACATCCTTCCATAATTTAATTACTTCTTCATTTGAAAGGAAAAAGATAAAGAAAACTACTTAGAACTCATAGAGAAAACACACACATAATTTGATTTGAAATAAGAAAACATAGTGAAAACACAACAAGTCTTTCTTTAAAACCAAATGTAAAAACAAATATAAAAACTTATCTGAAAATCCTCTCCACAAGACTCTTGAAGTTCCTCTGAAACTTTTTCTTTCCACTAGATAACTCCTTAGAGGTTGGCTCTCAACTCTAAGGATTGACTCTCCTAAATTCTAATACAAACTATGATAAAGTAAAGAAAATATGGCGAGAAGAAGACTCTCTTTCTTTCTTTTTCCCTTGAACCACTTCAAGCTTTTCTCCAACTTCTCTCGTCAAAATTTTTCTTCAAAACTCTTCTCTTTTTCTGATCTTAAGTCTTCATTTTAATAATTCTCCAAAAGATATTTTGGTGTCTCTTCAAATTATGTTGAGATTCAATGAATCTACCAAGAGATGTATCCATTACTTCTAATTTTAAATGAATTTTGGCGCTAATGGGAAGTTAATGAAGTTTAAACCAAAGGGTTCTTCAAAAACCCCTTCAAATTTGCGCCAAATTTAATTTAAATTCGTCACTATAACTGTGGCGCCTGTGCGCCAGCCATCCGGCGCTTAGGCGCAAGAGGCTAATTTTGCACACCTTTCAATTTTTGCTCCAAATTGGATCTTTTTTATGCTTCTTCATCACAATCAGTCATTTTCATCATACCTATAAGAAAAACAAGAAAATACATTCCATTAAAGTGTATTATCATTAAAAATAGGTATAGAAATGTGCTTAAAAACACTATACATTTTAGGTGTATCACCCACCCCCTACTTTAACAAAGAAGATGTCAAAATATTTCAAATAAGTTCAAAAAAATGATAAGTAGAGATTACAATAGTATAAAATTTAAAAACAAGTGATATCAATTAGAGAATGACTGAAAGTTGTGGAGAGAACTAAAATGGGATTCAATGGGCTTGGGATGAGATCCAATCAAACAGACAATTGATGCCTCATAAGATTGATGGACTGGGAAATTGGACGTAATAATCAAGCCCCTTATTTTTGCATTAATCATCCCTCTAATAAGTTTTGTGTAGTAACATTTCAGCTATGTTGCAGAGAGTGACAGCTGCCAAGAAATTCAAATTCAGTGGAATTGATCTGAAGTTCGAGGAGAAGCTGGATGACATGTTCAGTGGAGTTGTTGCGACGGGCATGCAAGTGTTCACCCCAAGTGATGCTGGATTTTGGAACCATATTAGAGGACTTGGAGGATGATCAGGTAAGAAGGTCTGACGAACTCACCGGTCCCTAATTGAAGGAGGTTGAGCCCACATGCTGGTCAAAGCAACCTAGGTGGGAGAAGAGGAAGAAAGAAGGAGATGCTTTCGTCAAAGAAACAATAAATAAACTGCTAAAAGCATGTAATCAACAACCAACCACTTCAAGAGACCCCCCAATGTCAGATTTTCTTCATGTTTTGGACACATATCCGGAAGTTAAGTCGGATAAGGCATTCTATCTATTGTCCTTGAAGGTGTTGGAAGACCAAACCCACAAACATATATTCATGGAGATGCCCCCCAAACTTCAGGTCGACTATTTACGTTTTTATATAAAGAATTGATATTATGGATGGATTGTTAAGTGGCTTTTTATATGGATGATTAAGTAGGTTGTTTTTTGTTTATGCACCATTGATTAGGATGTTTTTTAGATGTTATCTTTTCATGTGTTACTCCTTAATTATATCACGGTTATTATGTTATGTGGATGTTATCTTCTTATTATGTCTTTAGTTTTTGGATGCTCTTTTTTGGCGTTATCTGATTCACACTTATTCCCTGAGCAGAACAATTCTCTAAGATGGATTCACAACAGTTGGGCTTAAAAAAAATTATGACAATATGATTTTGCTGTACGAGTACTAGATCAAAATCCCTACATGACATCGAAGTACATAGGTGATAAATGGGTTGGTGAGCTTCTAAAAGGACATCCCACAAGATTCAGTAACATGTTATGTATGAAAAAACCATTCTTTATGGATCTACTTCAAGAACAATACACCCATCATGGACTCAATGCCTCTTCAAGAGTGAAAACAAGAGAGGTGTTGACAATTACCCTATAAATTTTATCACATAATGAGTCAATCAGAAGAGCTATGGAGAGATTTTAGCATTCATCTGAAACAATAAGCATGTATTTCTCACTTGGTTTGAAATCTCTTGTTAGTTTGTCGGCAAAAATAATTAAGCCAGAGGATCCGACATCTACTTAAGCAAATATTGCAAATGACTAGCGCTATATGCTATTTTTTAAGGTAATTATTCTTAACACGTTACATTCATGCATTAAAATGAGTTGTGTGTGAATCACAACTTTAACTAATCTGACAAGATTATATTTGAGATATTTACGACAACTACGTTGACGCACGAGCATCCAACACGAAAAAAGTCACATACATTGGGCAGTGTGGATCACCGACACAAAATGTGATGGTTGTATGTGACTTTAACATGTGCTTCACCTTTGTGACAATTGATTGAGAAGACAGTGATCATGAAAGTCATATTTTTGCTTATGCGACCGGAAACCAAAGACACAAGTTTCCTCACCCACCTCCAGGTTCGTTAATCTATATGTCACATTGGTTTTTTTCATTAGTTTATTTCTAATTATTTGTTTTGGGACAAGTAAATATTAATTAGTCGATACTGGATATACCTTGCAAAGGTTATTTAAAGTCATTTTCAGATACACAATATCACATTCCAGATTTCGAGAGATCCATCAGTGATCCTTGTGGCATGTGTTAATTGCATTTGAGATAGAGAAGGAGAAGGGAAAGGGAAGAGAAGAGATAATGAAAAGTGGCTAGTTTCAATTGTTTCATCCACATTACAAGAGTAAAGATAAATATATTCAACATAAGTAATAAGACTAAATTACCCTTAAGTAAATAATAGAAATATAAAGACTATAATATCTAACATCCACCCTCAAACTCACGATGCATCAAGAGGAATCATTGAGAGTTGGCTAGTAAAAATCAAAAACGTTGAGTGGAATGCGATTTTATAAACAAGTCAGTAAGTTGCATAGAAGAAGAAATATTGGGCAAGGTGATGGTGCCATGTTGAAAGTGATAGCGACTGAAATGACAATTAATCTCAATATGTTTGGTGCACTTATGGGAGACTGAGTTGCAGGCAATTTGTATAGCACTCTTGTCATCACAATACATAGGAGTTGGGCTAGAGAAAGAGACACTCATATCAGTAAGTAACCAGCACAACCAAATAATTTTTACAGTAATGGATTCCATGACACGATACTCAACATCAGTAGAAGAGAGAGGACAATTGCTTGCTTCTTATGCTTCAAAGAAATAAAAGAATCTCCTAAAAAATATAAAATCTTATGGTAGGCTTACGATTGGTGGAATCACCACCCCAATCAGCCTCTGAGTAGGAACGTATTTCCAAGGAAGAAGATGCATAAAAGAGAAGACTCTGAAATTGAGTGCCCTGAAGATAACGAAGAACGCGAAGAACAACTGCCCAATGAATTGTAGTAGGAGAAGTAACAAACGGACTAACAACATGTACTGCATAAACAATATCAGGTCTAATGATGGTAAGATAGACCAAGCTACCAACAAGTGTACGATACAAAGTGGGATCGGACAAAGGAACACCATCAGAAGAAGTATAGTGACATTAAGCTCAAGAAAAGTAGCAGTTGTCCGAGTATCAAAGAGACGAGCTTGTTCAAGGATGGTGTCAATATACTTATATTGTGAAAGAAGATAACCTCTAAAAGAATGAGCCACTTCAATCCCCAAATTCACTTCTTTTAAATTTAAAGGAAGTAGGAAGAGATGAGAAAATATCGGGAATGAACGGATTTAAAAAGGAAAGATTGACATTTTATTATTATGATTTCCCATGTTTTCTTTTTAACATTTTTCGTTGATGAGATTTTTTATCATCCATTTTATTTTGTTTTGGGTTCGGACCCAGTCACAAAGTGATTACTTCACCCGTGTTTCTAGGGATAAGATTACGCTTTAGAGGCCGCCTTGAAACATCGGGTTGCGTAATACTTCTTTAAATACCGTCCATTTATTGGAAGCATAGGTCGCTCTCCACGACGATTTAAAAGCTGGTAGGAACCTCTGAGTAAAGTTTGTCTCGACCACGAATGGCCCTTCCCATGTTGGTTCAAATTTACCTCATCTTGCGATGTGCGAAATTGGTCTTCGAGAACAAGAACTAAGTCACCGATTTTGAAAGTTCTTGGGCGGACCGATTTATCATGGGCACGGATCATCTTGGCAATCTGAGTTCCAAATTCTGTTGTGCGGAAAGTCTTTTCCTTAAGCTTTCCAATTCTTCCGGTCGCGGTCTGGCATTTTCTTCTGTGATCTTTTCGCCTGGTCGGAGTGATGGGCGGAACTTCCGGGGGGCGAGAACGGCCTCGGACCCGTACACTCGCGTAAGGCGTAGACTGCGTAGGGGTCCTAAAAGTCGTCATGTGGGCCCATAAGGCTTCTAACAACTTCTCGAGCCAATTTCTCTTGTTTTCGTCCAAAGTTTTCTTTAAAATTTGAACGAGGTTTTATTAAAAGCCTCGGCCCGAGCCGTTACTCTTGGGTAGTAGATCGTTGAGTATCGCCGGATCGATCCCGTGTCTTCTGACAAAATTGTTGATCTTTGTACTCTTGAATGCGGACCGTGCTCTGAAATGATCACACGCGGTACTTGAAAACGTAGACGACTTGGTTCTTGGCTTGTAGCACATGGTGTGCCTTCACTTCTACGAGTGGTATAGCTTTTGCCCATTTAGAAAAGTAGTTTGTAGCTGCAAGAATGAAGCGATGTCCTCTTGAAGGTGGTTCTATCGGACCCATTATATCTGTGCCCCAACACTCGAATGGCCACTACGTGATTGTGGATGTAGCACATTTGGAGGTTGGTGTAGAACCACTACGTGCACTTGGCACTGGTGACCGCTTGCAGCAGCTTTCATACAGTCGGTCATCATTGAGGACGGTAGTACCCTGAAATAATCTTCATTTTCATTTTCGGACCGGCCGATGAGCGCCACAAAGTCACGAATTTACTTCTTTAATGATTTCACGAGCCTCGGACCCGCTCGAGCATCTTAGCCACATCTGATCGAAAGACCTTCTATATAATGTATTGTTTATTAATGCGTAAGACGAGTTCTTTTCTTGATTTGAGGGGCTATCGACTTATGCGTCGGTAGGTTTCATTTTGTTTGCAAGTAATCTGTGTGTTGCCGCAAATCTTTTGTATTTTCTGTCACTGCTGCAATTGTTTCTTTTGCTTTCTGATTTGTGTATTGTATCCATGTCGGCTGTGATAGGACTTGTCGTCCTTGAGCCCCGGCCGCCCCTGTGACTCATCACCGCAGCGGCGAGCCAAATTCCTTTGCAAGGCGGGCTAACGCATCGGCGAGAACATTTTCTTTCTGGGAATCTTGTAGATTGTTACATTTGGAATTTGCTCAAACGGTTTCATGGCATGCGAAAGTGTTGCTCGAGTCTTGGCTTTAAAATTTTGTCTTGTCCAGGCGACACATTGAATGATCGGCGAGATTCTCATAGATGTTGATGTCCGTTATTCCGCGTCCCCGAATGGTTAATTCTAATCCGGTTATAAGGGCTTTGTATTACGCCTCGTTGTTTGTACACGGTTACGGTAAGTGGTAGGAGTATCTTAACATCCCTAAACTCACGGTGTTATAATGATTAGTCGATTCTGCCCCTTCTTGGGCCTTTATCTTTGCAATTCTTTGTTCTTCTGTGAGGACTCACCGTCAAAGTACAGTTCCCAACGTTGATTATTAGAGTCTTCTAGGCTCATTATACGCTCGTAGACGGAAATCGACGTCGAGAGGCGGAGTACGCGACGAAAGGAGTGTCTTTGCGAGAGGTCTATTTAGGACTTGTCCTTTACGCGCGAAGAGGAACAAAGTATGTCGAATTGCAATAGTATCATCCCGGCCACCTGGCAAGTCTGCCGAAGCGTCAGTCGGGTCATCGAGTATTTGCAACGGTGCTCCTCGAAATAAGGTTGACTTTATGAGAAAGCATGCGGCCATGACTTTTGGCCGTGAAAATCGAGTGAAACAATGTAGTGAGATCCTTTACTTCCGTCGAAATTAGACGGCGGCTTAGAAGTAGTAGAAGGCATTTCTTTCCCTCGTCGTTGACACAGGCTAGCGGGGCTCCGAATATCTAAGCCGTGGTATAAAGTATCAATAGTCTACTGTAGGCAAAAATTTGCTAGGACGAGGAGGTGTCATTAAATATTGCTTAACGTCTAAGCCGCCCTTATTTCTCGTAAGCAATTTGGCATCCTTTTTAGCTTGATGCGAAGGGCGACACCTAAGCGACAAGTTCGAGATAAACGTCGAAAATCTGCAGCTTCCCTTGAAAGGATCGTAGTTGTTTCAAAGTTTTGGGAGGAGGCATTTCTCGAAATGCTTTAATCTTTGGATCGATTACGATCCGGCGATGTCGGACAACAAATCTGCAGAATTTCACGAGGTGAGGCCGAAAGCGCATTTGAGGATTCATCCTAAGGTGGTATTGTCTTAGTCGCTCGAAAACGATTCTCGAATCATAAAGGTGATCTTCCTTAAGTTTCTTTTGATGACCACATCGTAAATTTAGCACTCGACTTGGTTGTGAAAGAGATCATCAAAAATCTTCGTCATCGCTCTTTGGTATATTGCTCCTGCATTCCTTAGTCGAATGGCATTCTTTGTGTAGCAATACACTCACGATCGGCGTTACGAATGTCGTGAGCTTTTCGTCTTCACAGTGCCATCTTTATCTGAAAGTTTGTATCCGACGATCCATCCATAAATGAGAAGATTTCATGCGTCGAAGCGATGTCGATCATCAATTCCGGGATTGGTAGTGGAAATTCATCCTTGGGACATGCTTTATTCGAATCCTAAAATCCTTTGTGGTCCCATTGACCATTCTTCTTTACGGCGGTACCACGTTCGTTGCTCCAAGTTGGGTATTGTTCTTCGCGGACAAATTTAGCGTCTCTATTAGCTTCTTAACCCGACTATTACTTGTTGCTCAATTTCTAGACGCATTCTTCTGGGGGCTTGTCGGCTGGAACGACGGTGGGATCTACTCCTAACTTGTGAACTATGACTTCGGGGCTAATCACGGCATTTCATCGTAACTCCGAAGCAAAACGATCTTTGAATTCCATTAGTAGCTTGATTATGTCTTGGAGTCTTGCTTTATTGAGTAAGGAGCTAACAAAGGTAGGCCTGAGCTCTTCGCTACTACATAAGTTAACTTTAGGTGCTAAATTCTGCTAATGAATTTTATTTCTTCCTCAAGTCTGGTGGAGCGTCGTAGGTGGTAGATCCTCGAGATCTTCGAAGCTTCCGAAACACTCTTTATTAGGTTCGCAAGCGACAACCAAGCAAATCCCGTATCATCAACTGATCTACTGTGCCGAATTCAGAGGCCATGTTTTGAATTGGGAGGCTGACCGCATTATTCCATAATTTTTCGAAAGTGTTGTGGTTGGCCTTTTGTCAAGTGTCGAGTAGACACCACATTGAATTAATTTTTGAACACGGGGAGGGTACCACTTTCAAAAGGTAGTTCCATTAATTCAGATGAAGTAACATCTTCAAATTGTACATCTTTTTCAGTATTGGAAGAAGAAGCACCACGGTAAAACTTGATTGGTTTAGTACCACTGCCATGCACTTCCTTAATGCCATACCACTCGATCTTATTAGAATGGATCGGGGGTCGGGGTCATAGTATGTACATAATGGTTAATCTTCTCATACATTGATTTATATTCTTTATTGTTCATCTTCAAGAAAGATCTTGAATTGTGGTTCCTTCGACTTATTGTCGGCCCCGCTTCTTTCTCGATTTCTTCTTCTTCTTGGACGTTCTCCCAAATCGACATCGATGACCGGTTTCTTCGTCGAAATTTGTTCCAACGTTTCTTCCGTCCTCGTCCCCGGCCTCGACCTCGGGTGCGAGTTCTGGAGAAATCTTCACCATCTCGCCGTAAGGGAGTGGTGAGTAGCTGTTGGACTAGAACCGGAGTTCTTCATCATCTGTTCTTTTTGCTTCATTTGGTATGGTATTTTACGGGAAAAGATTGTTTTCTTCGTGGGCGCGTAGTAGACGCATCTTCATAATTCCAATTTGTTGAGAGAACAGTTGCAAATCACCTTTGATGCCTTGTTCCCTCCTTCATAATACTTTATGCAACGGGTGCGAGACGACGGTACCATCGATTTTCTTGGATCCATGGCCGACTCGGTAGAGCGTTGAACGATATTTGAGAATCAATTATCGAAATTTTGCGGTTATCTTTCTTGAATCACCGGTCTTCATTAGTAGTGTTATCGATCCAAATCTTTCTCATTTTTGATTGAAGCCTCTTAATAACATCTTGTCGGCTTCAAGCTCGCGAGCATCGATTTCCAAATATGCTGACGTACGAGATTCATTATGTTGATTGATGCTCCCGGATTAATCAACACTCTGGAAAGAAGCGTAAACTTTCCAATAGTGACCGAAATGTATAATGGTCGGTTGTGATCAGCTGTTCCAGGTAATAGATCATTGTCCGTGAAGGTAACATTTGTTGTTCTCTTAACGAGCAAACCTCGTCGAAGGAATTCTTGGCCATACGAGTTAAACGGAAATCTGGATCAAGTAAAGCCTTGATCGAGCTTCTCTCATCTCCTTTGACGGGATCGGGCGTGTTATATGCTTAGTTTGGGCGGTAGCTTCCTAAGATGGGCTAGCACGTTATAGTCCACTTTATTACCATGTTCTTCATTTTCTTCTAGAATAAATGAGTTTCTTTGTTGGGGTTGGCTCACCCTTGCGAGCAGCCACACCTTTCCTTTATCCTTTGGACCCATTCTCGGGGGTAGAACTTTTCGGCTTCTTAGGTTGACTTCAGTTATCTCTTCTAAATTTACCGGTGTCTCCTCTCGAATCGGGTCAGCGGCTCTTCGAAGTTGCTTCGGTGTCTGATGGTTCCTAGTCCCCATCGTGATCGGAGCTCCTGGAATTCATAAATGGACTCGTTGCTTGTCGAGCTTTCGTAGCCTCCTTTGAACATCTTCTTTGTCGTGGTCATCGAGGTTGTATATGATTTGAGAATCATTATTTGTATTGGAATCGAGATCCGGATTAAGCCGGTTATCGGCTTAGTTACGTAATCGTTAGAAACGGTCGAAAACGTAGCCGACGCCATAACCCTTGTCATTATAAGATCCCGTCGGGGCAAAGCGAGATAATCATACGAGTCGGGAGTTCGAGGGATTTCTCCCCCGAATGGGAAACAACCATCCTAGGATAAGCGGCCCACAATTACACTTGCCGAAGCCTCGGTCTTCTTTTCTTCCACGATCCTCTCCTCCTTCGGGGCGGTTCTTTGATCGCAGAGTGATAGTGCCGGCTTGACGGGTTTCAAACTCTAAGTTGAAGCGTGTACGAAGCGATACGGATGTGATCCAAAATTTTTCGATGATCTTGTCCGGACGGTACTCCATCCATCATTAGTTGTGTGAGATTACATCGGAACAATGGGATCCGTTGAAATAGTGACGGAACCTCCTTTAAAGGGGTTCCTTCATGTATTCCTTTGGGAACGTTGTGTTCCCTCCCAAGATTGTCATCAAGCCAACTCTTGAAAGTGATGCAATCCTCTATCTTGTGTCAGAGCACCTGGTGGTAGAGACGATAGTTACGATGATCTTTCTTATTGACTTCCTCCGGCTTCTTGGGCTCTAGCAGTGAAAATCCGGTGTCTTCATTAAGCTGCGAAACATCTTCGCTGTTGCTTCAGTTTTGAATGGATATTCTCTATATAGAAGTTCTCTTAAGGTACGCGATGAACGAGGCGGTTGTTCATAATGCGCTGTTGATAGCTCGGACGAGGTTGTTGATAGCCTGGCGAGGTTGTTGATAGCCTTTATTTGAGGTTGCCGATAAGTCCGTTGCGGTGGTTGATAACTAGGCTGTGGCCGCTCATTGTATCTGTGGGCGCTTGCCTTATCTGCCCACAAACGATTCAGTTGCAACTTTTCGAATGTTTTCACGGGCTTAACTTATCGTTCTTGTCCACGAAACATTTATTTCTTCCTCTTGCAAGCTCCGGCCTTCAACAACTTCTCGAAAGTCTTGATTGTAAATCCTTTAAGGAGGTGCTATCGGGCCATGGATACTTTAAGTAGGATGCGACTGCATGTTGTTCTTAGCGTGGTTCACACTTCATGTTTAAGTTTCTCGGCGAAGTATGTAATCGCAAGTCTCGTTCGGCTTTTGTTGCTCCACCACTAGATCATAGATAGTGATGTGGTGTTGAGCCACGACGAGCCGCAACGAGATTTATCTAGTTACGAAAAAGGTCTTTCTTGAACCGTTCGGCAATTTTGCGTACCGATTGAGCGATCACGACAAGCGGTGACGAGCTTTGTCGGAAGAGTAGCGTCGCTCCCACGGCATTGCGGGAACTAGCACGGCGAAAATGTGCAACGTCTTTAGCAGGGTTTCTGTCCCATGAAGTGCGCGAGAGGGTGATGCCGACCTTTCGGGTATTGGGCCATCGAACTCTTACGGTGAGGTCTACCGTCTGAATAGATGCTCCACTCTTAGATTGTGCTAGGGCTTCTGCTTTTTCTGTTGTTCATGTTCTTAATGTCCTTTTCTGGAATCATGCTTTGTGCGGGATTGTTCTTTAGTTGTTCGTCTTCGTTGACGGATGCGATCTCTTTTCCTCCATACGTAATATGGATAATTTACGGGGTGTCTCTTTCGAGGTTGTACACGACTGCGGAAGTGGCTAAGGCGGCATCCATCTCTTCCATTCTCTTTGCCATCTGGAAAATTGTGTCATCTCTTTCCGAAGTTGTGCCCTCATCACTTCGGGTTCATCTCTTCTGCATTTGCTGGAGCACCTTGTGAAGGGGATGATGCTCGTGTCTTGACCATGTTGATCTTGGCATACTCCTCATCCGCTGAACTGCGATGAGTCGACTTCATCCTCTAGTTTTCTTCTCTTTCTTTTGCTAAACGTATTCGGATGTCGGTCCTTAACTTGTCCATGGCATCCTCACAGTGGTCTTTCCGCACGGTCTCGCAGTTGTCTCGTGACGATTGTTGAACTTCCTTTCGGGGAGTCTCCTTTATTTCGGTAGCACTTTCTTCGGTTGAGTCTCACGACGAGACTTTTCTTCTCGGGACATTGTTTTGGTCTTGGCTCACCGGTAGTAGGTCGCCATACCATCCTTCTTGCAGCCGGAAGCCTAGGACCGGATGATCACATCCGGTTATATGCTGGAAGGTGGTATCCTCCACGAATTTGTGAACCCGATACGACGACGGGTGGGCGCTTTTATCTTATTCTTTGGTTTCTCTGTGGCGGCCTTGAGGCTCACTCACGGTCAGAAGTAGGTTGTTGCTTTTGTCCTATCCTTCTTAAGATTTCGACACGAGGCATCTTTCTTTCTTTTCCAATCTTTCTATCACAGCTTACGGTCGAGACGATGGCGTAGTCTTATCCCTTTTCCTCTTGTAATTGTTGTAGTACGCGAGGTCGGGGTAATGCGGCGGTGATCCCTACAGACATTCTCTTCATGCGATGCGGCGAGAGAGAGGGTGAAGCACACTCCCTTCCAACGAGTATATACTCGGGCAGTTCTACTCTTTCTTCAGAATTTCTTCTAGAAAACGAACTTCAGCAGCTGCGGCTTTCTCGATCTTGGCGATCTTTACCTTCTATTTCTCCTTTGAATCCGAGTTAGGGGTGCAACTCTTGAAGTTTGGACGTCAAAACAGATGGTATTGTAGCAAAATATGTACTCTCCATGGTGACGGGCTCATCACGAGACTTGGATTTCCTTCCCCTTCGGTTTGGCGAGAGAAGTGGACGTGCGAGAGATGACTAGACGGAATTGGGGTAGAGACACTTGGAGTCCTCTACGAACGGTAGTACTTCTTTATTTGGAACCCGCTTTGTAGGGGAGGGAATTCTTGAGTCGATTTCGAGGTTGAACTCAATCACGGAGCTCTTCGGTTTACGACACTTTGCCCATTAGTGTGAAGAGAGTGACGTCGGCGAACTTGACATCGTATTCACAGAATCCTTGTCGAAACGAGATGATTCCATTGTCGGGCGGCTCATCCTTGTAAACGGCGAAGTCCATTCCATTGGTGAAGGAAAAGATTAACTTTGGGGCAGTCATTTTACGCGAGGCGGATTCCGAATGTCAGTCTCGAATTATGCTTCTTTTCATCGTAAAGTTTAAGAAAAAAGAAAAGTCCGAACACATTTTCGTTTATCTTAGTGTATTTGGGAATTTTAAAAGATATTGTTTATTAGGAGGTTGTTTATTAGCAGGTTTGTTTGTTAGAAACAAAACGATTAAAGGAAAAAGGTTATAGAAAAGGTAAGGGGAGCCCGATTTAGAATTGGAAAGGAAGAGAAAGTCTTATACGAAGACTTCTGAGCTCGAAGGACCGCTCTAAACTAACACCCTGACGTGGGGGTCCCACCTCAGAAAAGAGGTAAAGGATCTCGAAACCTCTCGGTTAGAGGTGTCTAAACGGTGGCTCCTAAATCCGAGAGGAGTTGGCTATACTCGTTCAAGGCAGAAATGAACGGGGTATTCCAACGGAAGAATGGTAGTTTGGTCCCTTAGGGATATGGACTCACTATCGATTTATGAAAGTGAAACCATCTAATCAAAAAATGGAGAGAGGAACTACTCCCCGGCGGGTACTTGAGATGTTGTCGGCATATTTTTAGGTTTGTAATTTGAAAAGCGGTCATTTACGGAAGTTGTCGGCGAATTTTAAATTTTAAATTTAATTTAAATATATATAATTTAGAAAGTAGCATTTGATTTTTTTAAATAAATAATTTTTAAATTTGAAGATTTTAAGATATGAAATCAATAGATCTCACATCCCGGAAATAGTTTATATAAACGAGCACCACAACACAAATCGTGTATCTATCGAAGAATGAACGCCTTTGCTTGATGATAGGGCTCGATTAAATGCGCTAGGAGATTTGTGACATCATTTACTGCGAACCAATTTTATAAGCCGACAAGTTCCACAGCAGCATATAAATGAATTAAGCGGGGTTTATATTACACAGGTTCTTAAAGTTCCTTTATAAAGACGAAGCCACATAGTTAGTACATCTTAAATGGCTGAGATCATTTAGAAAACTCTCGATAATGATCGGTGGTTTGCTCTCGAAGTTTGAAGTTTAGGATTAGATTTTGGAATTTGATAGGGAATGGATCGAATTTGGAACGATTAATTTCGGGAGTTCAAAGGAAGAAGAAAGTAGGAGAAGGGATTTCGAGGATCAAGAAAAGTCTTGGCAACTTCCCAAAAGAAATATCCTATTGTTTGGCTTAGATTTGGGAGTTTATTTGATGTTACAATCTTGCCGATTTTATTTAATTAGGACTTATATTTGTATGACATGATCATACAAACGGCACAGAAGAAATGAGGTTTATGTCGTACTAAACGACTACCTCGGAATCTAAGGCCGGTTAGGACTTAATTTACATGACATGATCGTACGAATGCTACAACGAAGGTTGAGGATTTATGTTGTACTAGACGAAACTACCTAGAAGTCCTATGGCTTGGTTATTTAATTCTAAGAAAGTTTCTTGAAGTAGACCCGAGTTTTCTTGATAGCCCCGATGGCAGAGGCACCCACCATGCTGCGAGCTACTTGTTGTTGCGAGAGGTTTAGTATTAGAAGTCATAAATTAGGAGATGAGAGAAGTGTTTTGGTTTAGAAATCTTAAAGTCCAAATATTTTTAATATTTTAATTAAAACAATCTTAAAGTTGTTCATGAGCCGATTTAAAGATCCGGTTCGAGTCATCCCGGCACTTGGTCCATTTTCATCGAATTCACTTAGTCGGATGAATTTGCTAAACTCGACTGAATGAGTTCCACACTTTCATTTAGACCGTGAAATCTCGTTAGCAACCATGGAGTTGTCATCGAATTATTCCGGATCATTCAACGAGACGTTTTAATTTAGTTACAATTGTAGTTTTGTCGTTACGGTTTGTGATTAAATTTTGAGTTGTTTTATATTTTAGAATGTCGTGGCGGTGAATTTTATCTTGCAATGACTTTTAATTTAGTTTTGGTTTCAATTCGGGGGCTATCTGGGTTTGGTTTTCATGCAGCAGGTCTTATTTACCATGCAAGAATGCAAGAAAAAAGTAAAGCGCAATGCATGTAAGTAAATTTCAATAAAGTAAATTGCAATAAAATAGCGTACCTGGAGGGTCTTCCCGTCATGCCAAGCTGCACTTAAAACACATGTTAGAGCATTTAAATATATTTTGCGAAATACGGTAAAGAAATTTAAGGGAAAGGGTTTTGGTTGTACGGAATTCCTAATCCACATAACTAGTTATTTCCTATGACGTCTAGGTTGTTGGTTTGGTTTAAGGATGATTTTCTTCATCAAAGAACAATTAAATTCAATTGTTCTTCTAAAACATCTTGTCATATTGAGGAAGTGCTTAGGAAGCTGAGTCCTAAACATCTTTTTGATACTTACGGGATTATTTTGAGTCAGTAAATTTAGTTGCACATATGAATTAATCATCCGGGAGTTTAGTTAAACTTTGTCTCTTGCTCGGTGAACTTGGGTATTTGATTACCTGATGAATGAAGTGACATCTCACTTAATACTGTTTATTTAAGAGTTATAATAATTAAAGCGCTGAGAGCGAGTTGAGTTTATTGAAATTTTAATCATCCTTAATTTAAAATTTTGAGTTAATGATTTAAAGTGATTTAATTTAATTATGAGGTTTTAATTAATAATTTTAAGTTTGGAATAGTGTTCAAATTATTTTAGATTTAATTTAAATCTTTACACTTTCACTTATCTTAGTATTTGATTGATATTCGTATTTTTTTTAAATTTACTTAGATAGAAGGAGATATTGAAATTATTGATATATTTTGATTTAACTCTTAATGATTTCATTTAGGTTTGTTGTTAAATGATTTTAATTTAATTTAATTCAATTTGATTTTAATTTATTTTAATTTAATTTAATATTATTTAATTTAATTTTTAATTTAATTTTAATTTTAGTTTAATTTTAATTTTAATTTAATTTTAATTTAATTTAATTTATTTTAGTTTCAATTTAATTTTAATTTAATTTAATTGTTAAGGTGTTAATTTAATTTAATTTAAACGACTTAACCCAATTTAATGCAATTTAACTTAATTCCAAGATTTTAAATTTGATTTTTGATTATTAAACCATTTAACATTTTAAGCTTTAATTTTGTTTAAAGGTTATCTTCTTTTAATTTTAATTTATTTAATTTAGATTATTATTTTAATTTTTAATTAAGAACTAAATATTGTTAAAGTGACTTATTTAGGGATTTTTAAATTAAAGAATAAATATGCTCTTAATAATATCCACTATTTTAATAATCGAATTTTAAATATATTCTTTCCAAAATATAAATTATTTAATTAATTAGAGTTTCATTTTGATATTTTCAAAGTGTTTAATAGGTTTCTACCCTTTTAATTTCAGTAAAGTTTCAATCATCCAAGAGAAAGTTAAAATCAAATATTTTACCCTCTATTTTGATTAAACCAAAGTTTTAATTAAGGGTTAAAAATTTTTAATTACCTTTATGCCCTTTTAGGCTTATTTATTTCATAACTCACTAGAATTGAGCTTGAAAGAATTTAAAATTTTATCTCACCTCACTCACATGTCAATTAATACTTTAGAGGAGAAAATGTGATTTTTCTGAATTAATTTATTTATATAATTATTTTTAGTAGAAAATAGGGGTTTTAAAGAAAATTCAACAGCATGACCAGATGAAGTGTCTGTCCTTAAGAAAATTATGGAATGTTCTAATGACTAGAGGACCACTTGGACCAATTTTTGTGATTTTTGAATTATATTTTGCTTATAATTATTTTGAGTTTTAAAGTATTAATTAATTTTAAAATAAAATAAAAGTTAAAAAATAGATTTTATATTTTTTTAATTTTTTTGACCTCGAGTCCAGAGAAACAAATTTTATAATTTTTCTGATTTTTCTTTGATTTATTAGAATTATTTTAGTGAAGAGGTTAAAAATTCTTTTTTTAATATTAAAAATTACATTAAGCATTTAAAATTCAATATCTGCTAGGGACTTAGGAAAAATATTTGGTTTCTGCCTAAATTATTAGGAATCAAAATTTGACATTTTTATGATTTTTATTATTTTTTAATTATTAAAATATTAAAATATTGTGAAAAATCAACTTTTGAAAAATTCGATTTTAATTTTCTGAACTCCCTTAATATGAGAAAAGCTCCAAAACCACTTTTGTGAATTTTTGAAAAGTATTTTTGGAGTTATGAATTATTAAAGTTCCATTTTGTTTATGAAGCTTAATCGATCCATTTGGTGGTGTCAGTTCGATTGATTTAAATTTTATGTAAGGTTATACGACTATAAAGGTAATGGAGAATTGTTTTAGTCAATTTGATGTGTGGTTAACCTAATTAATTCAAATTCAATTTTAAGGGTTTAAGAATTTAATTAGGATTATTATGAATGAATTAACTCAAAATATGTTTTCATAGGGTCCTTTGGTCTTTAAGAAATATCTTAGAATTTTCTAGAATTTATTTTAACATGCTAATTATTGAAATTAAAATACCTAAAACAGTGACATGAACTTGAAAAATCAATAACTTTTCACAGAGATGGCCTGCGAACCCAAAGA
The DNA here is from genome assembly GCA_022702705.1 of Papilionanthe hookeriana x Papilionanthe teres. Lineage (NCBI taxonomy): Eukaryota > Viridiplantae > Streptophyta > Magnoliopsida > Asparagales > Orchidaceae > Papilionanthe > Papilionanthe hookeriana x Papilionanthe teres. The sequence continues at coordinate 5,542,394 of CM040431.1, read as the reverse complement.
ATTTAGGGAATGTTCCAGATCGGGAAACTCCAAGCACTGGTCTCGTATGGTGAACACGAATAGAGAATCGAAGCATTGGAAATAGTAAATAAATTATTAAAAATAAAATACTCATCAATTAACTTGATTTCTTTTCCACATTATTCTCCACTCTGTTCACTGAGCAAGAGGGTATTTTTATTTTATTTTGTGATTTTTCTATGCGAAGATATGAATTTTTGAAGTTACGATATTTAAATAATTCAAAAAATGCAATTTTCTGTCGGAGCTCGGCGCCGCGTCATCCTACGGTGGATCGAAAGCCCACGCGTCGCTCACGTGATTCGACACCGCCATCGACTCAGTGCTCCGAGGGCCCGCGGTTCAGCTAACATTCCATTGTCCGGCTTGATCTTGACCGTCCGCTCGATACACGCGTGATCACGGCGGCTCTGGTCATCGTCTATGGCTTGGTGTGCACCCGTGACCGTCCACACTCAAACCCTAATATCTTTCTCGATTCTCAATGGATTTTCGAGTTCTTATACTCTGTCGATTCATCTTGAAGGCAAAACGCATCCGTAATCGGTTTATAGGCATGAAATTAACGGAAATAAAATGGAGAATTCTTTGGAAGCTCGGGAGGAAGAATGAGTTCATACCTTTGCTCAGAGAAGTGAAGCTTCGATTTGAGGATTGTGTCACCTTCGATTGAGTCAACCGAAGCTCCATATGAAGTCTCTGGCTACAGGGAATTTTCTAAGTATGAAAGTGACCAAGGCCACGTCCATGGCTTGGAGGCTGGAATCAATGGCTGGCCTGGTGAGGGGGCTTTTGCTGGGGAACTTCTCCTCTTGGTCTGGTGAAGGTGTAGGGTCAATCAATTTGAAGATTGGCTCTTGTGGTGAAGTGTCTGTTTTTGGAGGTGGATTTTGACTCGAGAAGTGAGCTCGTTAATGGGGTTTAGGGCGAAGGAACCTTGGGGATCAGCGCTGCAGGTTAGGAGAAGGTTCGGGAGCAATTTGGCAGAGTTTCCTTAAGGTCTGTTTCATCACCTCATTTGGCGAGAGGGTGGTGGGTTTAAATAGGCAATGGTGGAGGGCTTCCCGGGGGGTTTAATGCATAGGATCGGTACTCACATGCAAGAGAAGAAACGACCGTGGTGTTCAATTGGGCCAGGACAACTCGGTAAGGAAGAATTGAAAATTTGGCTCACATGGAGCTCTCGGCCCGTAGCGTTCTAGGCAGGAGCGCGTTTGGCCGTGGGTTAGGTCACCATGCGGCTCGGAAGAGTCGGGGGTTGGCAGTGGTGCAGTCGGTGAGGCTTCACATGTGTAAAGGAGTTTGATTTAAGTGGTAAGGGGGAAGAGTTATTTTGAGCTTAATTTGGTCAAGCCATGGAAATGGATTGGGTTCACCCTCCAAGAGTTTGATTTGAGGTACAGAAATGATTCATTTGGCTCGAACGACTTTAGGTGGAGAAGTCTCATCCCAAAGGAATTTTTGATTAAGCATGGGTTAGAGTGTGACATAAAAGTGGTTAAAAAGGCTTAAGAAGGATTTTGGAAAGGGGTTCCCTCTCTAGCCATAAATGGTTTGGTGATGTGGAAAGTGGCTTCAGGCTTGCATATGGCTTATGCATGGCTGCATGGCTCCGTGGCTTGAGCGAAAGTTTGGTCGAGTGCATGAAAAAGGGTTTTTGAATTTTTAGACATTTTGATGGAAAATTTTCATGGGGCCACATTTGGTTTGTTTAAATGATGAAATAAAACTTAGGGGGGGATTTTATCAAATGGATGACCAATGAAGATGTCATATGGGTTTTGAAATAGGTTTTAGGCCTTTTGAATTTTGGTGAAAATGGGCTTTTAAAAGGCTTTATGGAAGTGGGCTTTTTAGATTTTAAAATGGGCTTTTGGATGAAAGTTTTGTGAAGGACCATGCCAAATAAATGTTGCATTTAGTTTGAGGATGTGTCGTGAGTGATTTGGAACAAATTTGAAGTGATTTTGGGTAAATTGGGTTTAATGTGGGTTAAATTGGGCTAACTTGGTTTAAGGTTGAGTAAGCTTGGATTTGATGTAAAATTAATGTTGAGAAATGTTTATGGGAGTGTCACAAAGAGTTTTCAACTTTGGTTGGGCTTTGATTTTGGGATTTGGGCCCATTTGGGTTAGTTTTGGGTTTTAGATCGGTGGGGTTTGGTTTTGGGTTAGGTTTGGGTGGAGTTTAGGTTCAAATTTTGGGCAAATCAGTTAGTGTTTTGTTTATGGGGATGTTAGGAAGGCTTTAGAAAAGATTTGGGGCCAATTTGAGTTGAATTGGGTTGGTTTAAGCTAGGTTTAGGTCATGGGCGAAAATTGGGCCTTAGGCTTCAAATTGAAATTGGGCTCAAGTCAATCAAATTGGACTTGTATTTGGTCTAAATTGATATTGAGGATATTTAATTGAAGTTTAGAATTGAATTGGACCAAAATTGAGGCCAATTGGGGTGGTTTGGTTTGACATTGGGTTCGCTTGGGTTAAAAATGGGTCGAATTGGGGGTTTGGTAAAAGTGGGGTAAATTGGCAAAATTGGCCTATGGTGTAGTTGAACAAAATGACATTAGGAATATTTGGAATTTTCTGGAGTTTTTTTGGGAATTTTCTAAATTTTTGGATTTTTGGGGCGAAAGGGTATTTTGGTAATTTTGGGGGGGGTTAGGGGTATTTTGGAAAGTTTGGTATTTTTGGCCCGAAGATGATCAGATTTGAGTGGTGGGAAGTGTTTAGGATTGATTTTGAGGGACCTTGGGTAATTTAGCGGTACTGAGGAATTTTGAGTCATTTCGAGGGTATTTGGTAGGTTTGGTGGTTACGGGGCCACAAAGGCGATCTCACATCCCGAATAGTTTGTATAAACGAGCACCGCACCACAAACCATGTATCTATCCCGAAGAATAGACACATTGCTTGATGATGGGGCTCGATTAAATAAACTAGAATTTGTGACATATCTGTTTGATGCCATGAGCCAATTTTATAAGCCGACAAGTTCCTGTCTAATATGAAAACATTAAACAGGGTTTATATTACACAGGTTCTTAAAATTCCCTATAAGGGCAAGCCACTATAGTTAATTACATCTTAAGTGACGAATCACCTAAGAGAACTCTCGATAATAATCGATGGATTCTGCTCTCGAAATTCAGAAGTTTAAGTTTTCGAGAGTTGAATTTTGGAATTTGATAGGAATGGATCAAATTTGGAACATTTTATTTTAGGAATTCAAAGGAAAGAAAGGTAGGAGAAATCACGGATCCGAAGCGAACTTCGGTAATTTCCCGATTATCCTGTTGTTTGGTTTGAATTTAGGAAAGTCCTAATGTTTATTTAATATTTTGATCTTGCCGTTTTAATTAATTTGGACTTATATTTGTATGATAAAATCCCATACAGAAATATCCTCAGATGTGAGGGTTTATGTCGTACGAGCCGGCTATATCGGAGTCTAAGACCGATTAGGGCTTAATTTACTTGATGCAAATGCACAACAAAAGGTTGAGGATTTATGTTTGCACTAGGCAAACTACCTCCGAAGTCCTATGGTTTTGTTGTTTAATTCTCGGAATGTTTTGCTGAAGTAGACTCAGGTTTGCTTATGACGATGGGCCGTCTTTGCCCCTTAATGCCTCCCGAGCTCCTTGTTGTTGCGAGTTTAGTTTTAGAAGTCATAAATCAGGGAGATGAGAAAGGTTTTTGGTTTAGAGAAAATCTTAAAATCCATGTGTTTTTAATATTTTAATTAAACAAATCTTAAAGTTGATTATAACAACACCGGTTAAGATCCCGGTTCCATCCTTCCGACGTCGTTATTTTTATCGGACCACTTAGTCCGGATGAATTTGCTAAACTCAGGCGAGATGAGTTCCACACTTTCATTTAGACCGTGGGAAATCCCGTTAGCAACACGTAGGTTACATCATCCGAGGTATTCCCGATCATCCAACAAGACGTTTTCATTTAGTTGTAGTTGTAGTTTTGTTGTTGTTTGTGATTAAATTTTGAGTTGTCTTATATTTTGAAATGTTGTGGCGTCAGATTTTATCTTGTAATGACTTTTAATTTAGTTTTGGTTTCAGTTTTAGGGACTATCCTAAAGGTGTAGGTTTTCATGCAACAGTTGTTTATCATGCAAGAAAAGTAAGTGCGCTGCGATTAAATAAATTGCAATAAGAGTAAATTGCAATAAAATAAACGTACTGGAGGTCTTCCCGTCATCCCAAGCTTTGCTCAGAGAAGTGAAGCTTCGATCTGAGAGTTGTGTCACCTTCAGTTGGGTCCAAGTAAGCTCAGATGAAGTCCCTTGGCTTTGGTGAGGTGTCTAGCTATGAAAGTGACCACGGTAGGTCACAAAGCTTGGAGAGGTTTGGAACTTATTTGGGTGGCACAGGGATGGGGCTTTCGGTGGAAACTTCTCCCTCTTGGTCTGGTGAAGGTGTAGGACCAGTCAATTTGAAGATTGATCTACTGTGAAGAAGTGTCTGGTTTTTGGGCTAAAATTTGAGCTCGAAATTGAGCTCGAGTGGAGGGAATTGGGGGGCTGGAATTCGGTGGGGATCAAGTGCTCTATGTGTGGAGAGTGATGCGAAATGATTTTGGCGAGTTTCTTTAAGGTTTTGGTTCGGCACCTCCCATGGCGAGAAGGGGTGGTGTTTAAATAGGCATGGCTGGAGGCTCTCCCGGGGGGGGAGTTAGGGCTTGGGATCAGAGCTTGCTCTTGGCAAGAGAAGAGAGAACGACCACGATGACGCGGGCATGGGGCGGCTCGGCTGAGTGAGAATTCCAAGTTTGGGCTCACATGTGAGCTCTCGGCTGGTGGTTTCCGGCGGCTGTGGTGGCTGGCCGGCCAGGGTCGGGTCACCTTCAAGGTCAGGTGGGTCAAGGCTTGAAGTTGGTGAAGGCTGGTGGGCTTGGACATGTGTAAAGGTGTTGGATTAGAATGGAATGGGGATAAGGTCACTTTGGCTTGGTTTGGGTCAACCCACCATTTTGGGCTTGGTGCACCCTTCCAAGCTCTGATTTTGGGCTGGGAGGATCAGTGGGGTCAGCTGAGAAGGAGTGGTGAAGTCTCCATCCATGGTGAGGTGGCTAAGCATGGTTTAGTGTGTGACATGATTAAGGTAAGGGTTAAAAGGGTTTAAGAAAGAGAGATCCCCTCTCTTGCCATAAATGGACTAATGACAAGTCAACCCTCATGGCTTCATGTGGCTTGAGAATGGCTTGTTCATGGCTCCATTTCGCTTGGGAAAAGTTTAGTCAACTTCATGGAAATAGAATTTAGGAATTTTGGTATTTTGGTGGAGAATTTTCATGAAGCTTGATTTGGAATGGCTTAATGATGATTTTAAAACTTAGGGGTGATTTTGATTAAATGGATGATGTGGGTAAATGTCATGTGGGCTTTGGATTAAAAACTTGGGCTTTTGGTAAATGGTCTTGGGTGGACTTTTAAAGTGGTTTAAGGAAGTGTGCCTTTAGGTTTAAGAATAGGTTCATGGATAGAATTTTGCTTTGAAGGATTGGGCCAACAAATGTTGGTTTTAGCTCATGGATGGGTCATGAGTGATTTGGAGCAAATTTGGGGTGGTTTGGGTTTGAATTGGGTTGGATTTGGGCTTTTTGGTGAATGGGCTGATATAGGTGAGTGGGCTAACTTGGGCCAATGTTGGGCTAGGGGTTGAAATTGATGTAAAATAAATGTTGGGAAATGTTTATGGGAGTGTTTCAAAGAGGTTTTGGCTTTAGTTGGGTTTTGATTTTGAGGTTTGGGTTTATTTGGGTTAGGTTTGGGTTTAGGTCAAAATTGGGCTTTTTGATTTTTGGGTTGAATTTGAGTGGGGTTTTGGGTCTAAATTTTGGGCAAATCATGTTAGTTTTTTGTTTATGGGGATGTTGAGGAAGGTTTAGAAAAGATTTTGGGTTAATTGGAGTTGAATTGGATGAGTTTGGGCTAAGTTTGGGTCATGGGTCCAAATTGGGCTTTAAGGCCAAAAGGTAAAGAGTGGATCCAAATGTCAATCAAATTGAACTTGGATTTGGTCTAGATTGGTGTTGGGGATGTTGAATTGAAGTTTAGAATTGAATTGGACAAGAATTTGGGTCAATTGGGTTGGTTTGGTTGACATTGGGTTCATTTTGGGTTAAAATGAATTGAGTGGGGATTTTGACAAAAGTGGGGTAAATTGACAAAATTGGCCTATGGTGTAGTTGAATAAAATGAAATTGGGAATATTTAGGATTTTCTGGAATTTTCTGGGAATTTTCTGAATTTTGGATTTTGGTAGGGGCATTTTTGGTATTTGGAGGGTATTGGGAGGTATTTTTGGAATTTTTGGTATTTTTGGGTGTGGATGATCAATTTGAGTGGTGAGGAGGAAATGTTTAGGATTGATTTTGGAGAATTTTGGGTAATTTAGGTGATTTTGCAAATTTTGGGTGGTTTCGAGGGTTTTGGGTAGAATTTAGCGGGTGTAGGGTCCGGGGGTCAAAAATTGAAAATTTGGAAAATTGAGAAGAATGAGTGAATGTAAGTGGAATGAAATCATTTTGGTTGAGCCATGAAGCCACATCAAGCCCATGAGCCATGAAGGGACTCATTTGAGGCATCCCTTATGTTGTTCTTTAACCCTCTTAGCGAGGGCTTAGGGGTTAGAGCCATCCATGTGAATCACCCTGTGAGTTAGGAGGTCGACTTGGGTATGGGTGTGGTTTTAAGAGGTGTGTGAAAGTGTAGTGTATAGGTGTAGTGTGTGTGTAAGTCAGCCCCTTCACCAGACCAGGCCACCCAGGGCAGTCCTAAGGCGAAGAGTCTATGGGAACTCATCATAAACTTCCACATTTGATTTGACCCTCACAGGTGATTAGGGGTCTACGATCGAGTTTGTGGAGTTTGCGGGGAGTTAGGAAGTGGTTTGAATTTCTAAGTGGTGGGTCCCAATTCTAATCCTCTAGGATAGTCAAAAGGAAAAGCCTAAAGTAGATCTAAGTACTAAAGAAGAAGAGAAGACCTCACCAAAAAATGAGGTCGAAAGCGAATGGACCCCCGATAGGTGTGGTGTGCTAACCCGAGCACACCGCGCGTATTGGCGTTGACGAAAAGATCAACAAAACCAACATAGATGTCCAAGTGACAAACTTAGGACGAAGTAGAAGAATTTCCGGCAGGGAGTGTCAAGTATATCTCTAAGGCGGGAATTCTGAACTCTTTTACGGGAAGGGAAAAGGAGGTGAGTCCCAAATCACATGATGCGGGAATTTCGCTTTAGATTTTTGTTTCATTCATGTTCGAGTCATGATGTGTAAGTTTAGATTTTGAGTTTTAATTTAGATTGAAGTTTGGTTTAAAATCAATTTGAGAAAATTTGGATTTGAAATGAGAATTGAAACCTAGTTTGACCTCGGGATTGCGGGAAAACTAGAATTTATGTGACTTCGGAGTGAGAATCGGAGTTTAAGTGTTGATTGAAGGGGTTAGGAGAATCGGGATTTCGTCTTGATCTCGAAAGTTTAAAGAGAAGCTGGAATCGGTTTCTAGTCTCGAAGGTTTAAAGAGAACTGAATCCGGTTCCGGTCTCGAGTTTAAAGAGAAATGGAAAGCTGGTTCCAATCTCGAAGGTTTAAAGAGAAATGGAAAGCGGTTCCAATCTCGAAGGTCAAGAGAAATGGAAAGCTGGTTCCAATCTAGAAGGTCTAAAGAGAAATGGAAGGCGGTTTTCCCGATCTCAAGGTTTAAAGAGAAATGGAAGCGGTTCCAATCTCGAAGGTCTAAAGAGAAATGGGCGGTTCCCGATCTCGAAGAGCCCAATGAGTGGAAACTAGTTCCCGATCTCGAGGTTTAATATTGGAAGCTGGTTCCCGATCTCGAAGGAATTAAAGAGAAATGGAAACTGGTTCCAATCTAAAGGTCTAAAGAAATGTTGGTTCCAATCTCGGAATCTAAAAGAGAATTGGAAATGGATTCAATCTCCAGAAAGATTAATGAGAATTGGAAATGGAGTTCCGATCTCGAAGGTTTAATGAGAATTGGAAATGGATTCCAATCTCGAAAGTTTAATGAGTGGAAATGGATTCCAATCTCGAAAGTTAATGATTAGACGAGGTTCCAATCTCGGAAGTTTAATTGGAAATGGATTCCAATCTCGAGAAGTTTAATGATAATTGGAAATGGATTCCGATCTAGGAAGTTTAATGAGAATTGGAAATGGATTCCAATCTCGGAAGTTTATTTGTGTGAAGAGGGACCCGATCTCATGCCATCGAACCAAATCGGACAAACTCATTGCTCCGTGTCAATGGAGCACAGTCGATCTCCATACGAGAAAGAAAAGGTAGGCCACAAAAAGTCGAAATGATTTCGATGTGACGAAAAAAGGTTTAGGGTTACGAAATTGAAGTGTGGGTCTCTTGTGAGGGAAAGAGTTGTAAAATGAGAGAATTTCAAAAAGCTTCTTGAGATAAGTTCGATTTGGAGTTGATTTGAAATGTTTGAAAAGATGAATTTAGAGTGGGATCCGATTTGAGATTCATTTTCATTCTGTTTGTCCTTTAACTTTCCAAAATTTTTAGGCGTGTGTTTAATGTTCATGTGAATTTTATTTAGCGTTCGCGTGGATTTTGAAGTTATTTTATGTTTGGATTTTTAAGGAAAAATAATTCTCATTATTATTTATATTTTTATTTTCTTTTTTTTATTTTTATTTTTATTATTATTTTTTATTTTCTTTTCTGTTCTTTGTTCGAAGTTCGTTTAACTTTAATGGCGTTTCCTAGTCAATTTGCACAAAAAGGGTGAAGGCCAAAAATGTGACATCATCACTTTCATTCCGATCATGTTGAAAATATATCATACGGTCGATGCGGAATACATCTCATACAATCCATATAAGACTCAAAACGGACTATGTATGATCTTCGTCGATCCATCCAAAGGTGTCTTGTCAAAAATCCATGTACGAGCAGTGAGGTGCATGGTGTGCCTTCTGCTCCAAGCCATCCTTGGCAGTGATCGTATGGATGTACGTTGGAGGTGTGATATTTTCCATGCGCTCACAGCTCGTAAGGTCGGAGGCTCTCTAACTCCCGGGGTACGGCTGGAAGTGGTAGGTGCTTTCTGTCATCCATCCTTCGAAAGTAAGCGAGATCCGCTTCATGGTACTCCGGTATGCAATGTTTAGCGACATCTGCTCCGTTGCCCTTCGGTATCATGACGGAACCTATCGGTAATGGTATCTTTACTGGCCCTCGGAACTCACACAGGCCTGTGTCCGGAGGTCGGTCCGAACATGATATTACTCATTCGGAAAAGAAAGCGTGCGAAAGGTGCGACGAAGTCGTGGTGATGCATGTGCGGGGGTATACGGTCACCCTTCTTGTAAATATTAATGATGCAACTGTTGGGTATGCAATCTGTGGCAGCACCCTCCATACATCATTCTTTTTACCATCCTTTTAATGACTAATGGCATTGGATCCACTGGCCATGACGGAGTATCCGGTGGGTTCCCTTCTGTCTTACGCGAGAAGTTGTAACGTATACGTGCCTTCCGTCCTCCCTGCTGGCATCCATCTCCGGGGTTCGAGTAAGTGTTTCTCTTAAGCGACACCGCTCGGCCCATCTTTTTCAAATCAGGATGCGGTCCACGATTTGTTGTTCGTATTCGAGAACACGTACGTATGTAACTCGAGGCCTTAGTATATTGATCCTCCTGCCTGCGATTCTCTCGAAGTATTCAAAAGTTTTCTTCTCGACATTCTGTATTCTTTCTAGCTCGTATTCTGGAATAATTTGCAAATGGCGAGAGCTGGTGACGTGCGGCAAGGATATATGGCTCGATCACACCCTTCACGTTCTCTCGCATCACCTCGGCTCCTCGGGGATGATGTCCGTCGGGACATCCTCACGGGGTTAGCCTGCCCGACAAGGTCATGCATTGCGGTGGAGAAGGCTTTATCGGTGAGCGTAGTAGCCTTAGTAGCCTTCTTTCTTGTTCTTCTTGAGATTTCCCTGGTTTCTTGTTATCCTCGGAGGTGGCCTCCTTCCTTCGAGTTGCAGCGAACCGGTATCCTTGAAGTATATGCACAGGCGGTATTTGTCTCGTCGCGCTGGTCATTTGCTAATTTAGTTAACATCTTGAGGATACGTGAGATTTTTATTTCTTCGTTGAGTTCTTTGTGAGAGTAGCTCTTCGTATTTCACGAATTTACGTAGGCGCGGCGGCAAACACCGCCCTCGCGCGCGACTACGAAGTTGCAATTCTGTCTTCTTCGGTGTTTGTTTTTCTTTGCTTGCTGCTGGATTGGTGGCTTGGGCCACCCACTTTCATTCTTGTCGGCGGGCGGTTCTTCTCGGTCAATTGGGACCCCGATCCTTTCCTCGTGTTGCGAACTGTGGTGCGAGGAGTACGAGTCAATCTCTGTGTAACTCCATCTTTCTACCCTCTTTTCGTCGAGGTACGAGGCTTACGCCATTTCTAAAGTTCGAGACCAACCTTAGTTCGACATTTCCTAATGAAAAGAACAGAGGAAAAGGATCAGGGGCTGTACTAAAACAAGAACATTAAGAAAATGTTTGTCAAAGACAATTTTTTTTTTTATTTTTATATTTTTCAATTTACTTCGAAATGAAGTGGGAAAAGATCGGGGAAAGAGATTTTGATATGGAAGAGGAAACGAGGAAAACTTTATTATCATGATTTTATTTATTTTAGCACATTTTTTTTATTCTTTTGGGTTCGGACCCGGTCATAAGTAATTACTTCACCCATGCTTCTAGGGATGGAAAATTCATTCCTTCGAAACATCGGAGTAGCGTAATACTTTTTAGTATCGTCCATTGATCGGAAGCATATGCGTTCTCCTTGGCAGTTCACTAGGCTGGTAGGAGCCTCACAGTGTTGCCTCGACTACAAGCTTGATTCTCCCAGTGGGGTTCAAATTTTCCTCCTATCTTCGGTGTGCAAGAATAGGTCTTTTGAACGAGAAGCCAAATCACCAACTTTGAAGGTTCTTGGGCGGACCGATTATCATGGGCTTGAACCATCTTAGCTTGGTATAGTTCTAAATTCTGCTGTGGCTAACGAGTCTTTTCCTTCCGGGCTTTCAATTCCTCTAGTCGTAATTTGGCATTCTATTCTGTCGTGATTTTGTTTGCAAGCGTTGCAATCCTAAGTGAAGGAAGAGTTTGGACTTAAAGGTAACAGGATGCCTCGGACCCATACACCGGAGGCGTAAGGTGGCAGCTTGAGTAGGAGTTACGAAGGTTGTCACGGTAGGCCCATAAGGCTTCTAACAATTTCTCGTGCCAATTTCTCTTATTATCGTCCGAGGTGTTCTTTAAAATTTGAACGAGAGTTTTATTCAAAAACCTCGACGGAGCCGTTTGCTCTCGGGTAGTAAATTGTTGAATACGGCCAGTCGATTCGAGTGTCTCACGACAAAATTGTTGATTTGCGTGCTTCGAATGCGCGACCCGTTATACGAGATGATCTGCGCGGCACTCCGAAACGGTAGACAACTTGATTCTTGAAAAATTGTAGCACGTGGTGTGCTTTACTTCTCTAAGTGGAGCTGCCTGCGCACGTTAGAAGAAGTGATGCAGCCGCGAGAATGAAGCGATGTCCTTTTGAAGATGGTGGTTCTATTGGACCCACTATGTCAGTGCCCCAACATTCAAATGGCCACGACGCAATTGTCGGATGTAGCACATTTGGAGGTTGGTGTAGAACCACTTTCCGTGCACTTGTATGGTGACGGCTCTTGGCGATTTTCATGCGGTCGGTCATCATCGAGGGCCGGTAGTACCCTAGTCTTTTTAATTTTCCATTTTCATCTTTGGACCGTATTTGGTGAGCGCCACGAGTCCTGAATGCACCTCACTTTAACAATTTCACGGGCTCGGACCCGCTTAGGCACCTTAACCGCATCGATCAAAAGACCTGCGGTATAATGTATTGTTTATTAATGCGTAGGACGAGTTCTTTTCTTGATACGATAGGTAATGACTATCGTACGGTAGTTTTCTGATTTGCGGGTAATCTATTAATGGGCATGCAAACGTCTTAAATGTTTTGTTTGTCAGCTGTACACGATTGATCCTTTTTCCTTTTCGATTTGTGTATTGTGTCTATGTCGAGTTGTGATAGGACTGACGTCCAGGTGAGCCGACACTTCAACGATTCATCTTGCAAACGGGGCGGAATTCTTTTGCGGCGAGGCCTAACGCATGCGCACAAAGCGTTTTCTTTCACAGGAATTTTGTAGATTGTCACATTCGGAATGCATTCCGACAGGTATGGCATCTTGGAAGTATTGCTCGAGTCACAGTTTTAAAATTGTATTGTTCGGCGATACGATGAATGATGCTTGCGAATCGTCGTAGATGTTCATGTGTTATACCCATTTGAATAGTTAATTCCCGATCTGTTATGAGGGCTTCGTATTACGCTTTGTTATTTGTACACGGCTGCAGTAGTGGTAGGAGTATCTTAACATCCCCAGCTCGGTGTTATAAAGATTAGTCGATCCACCTTATGCAGAACCTTTATCACTTGCGATTCTTCGTCTTTATGTGCGAGATGCTCAAAGGTGAAATACAAATTGCGTCGATCATCGAGGGTCTTCTAGGTTCATTATTTGTTCATGCGGCAAGTCGTCATTGAGAGGAAGTGCTGTAGGCAAAGGGTGTGCTGCGAGGAAGTCTGCTAGGACTTGTCCTTTTACGGCACGAAGAGGCACTAGTTATATCGGGTGATAATATCATTGACCATCTGGCAAATTAACGGAAAGCGTTGGACGAGGTCATCGAGTATTGCAATGGATTAAATTTTGAAATCGAGTTGACCTTATGAAAGCATGTAATGCACTGAGCTTTTGAGCGAGAATCGGGGGCCAAACAATGCTTTTCAATTGCGGGATACCTTATTTCCGTCGGAGTAACGACGGCTTAGGTAGCAAGAGCATTTTCTTTACCCTCATCATTGACACAAGTGGAGCTCGAGAGAAGTCGTCTAAGCCGCGGTATAAAGTATCGGCGGTCTACACAAGGCCAGTACATAAGACGAGGAGGTGTCATTAAATATTGTTTAATGTCTTCGAGAGCCCTGCGGCATCTCTTCCCCGAATAAATTTAGCGTCCTTTTTAACTAGTGCGAGAAAAGTGACACTACTACGACAAGTTTGAGATAAAGCGTCGAAGATATGCCGGCTTCCCTTGAAAAATCGTAGTTGTTTTAAGGTTTTGGGAGGCGGCATTTCTAAGATAACTTTAATCTTTCGAGGTCGATTTCGATTCCACGATGTCGGACAACGAATCTAAGAATTTCCCGGAGGTGACGCGAAGAAGCTCATTTTAAGGGATTCATCTTAAGATTCATTGTCTTAATCGTTCGAAAACAATTCTCAAATTATACGGGTGGTTTTCCTTTACTTTGCTTTTGATGACACATCATCCACGTAGCATTCGACTTGATTGTGGATGAGATCATCAAAAATTCTTGTCATCGCTCTCTGGTAGGTTGCTCCTGCGTTCTTCGGTCCGAATGGCATCAACTGTGTAGCAATATACTCCCGATCGGCGTTGAATGTCAGTTTTCATCTTACGGAGCCATTTTTGTGGTTGTATCTGAAGATCCATCCATGAATGAGAATATTTCATGTGTTTGAAGCGATGTCAATCATTAATCACGGGATCGGTAGAGGGAAATTCATCTTTTGGACATGCTGCTTGTTTAAATCTAGAAATCCACACAAATTCGATCGACCATTCTTCTTCCCCGGCGGTACCACGTTGGCTAGCAGTCGGAATTATTGTTCTTATGGACGGTTAGCGTCTATTAGCTTTGTGGCTATGACTTGTTGTTCAATTTCTAGACGCATTCTTAAGGACCTTGTACGAAGTAGGTGACGGGATCCTACAGCTTATGGTGCAACCTCGGGTAAACACAGCATCTCATCGTATCAAGCAAAACGATTAAATTCCATTAATAACTTGATTATTTCTTTGGAGTCTTCTTTATTGAAGGTAAAGACTAACAAGGTAGGTCTAGGTTCTTCGCTAGTACCTGAATTCTTCCGTTAACTCATATTGTAGATTTGATCTCTTCTTGAACAAATTGGAACATCTCGATTTGTAAATCTTAAGTTCTTCTGTGGTTCCATGCGGTTTTCATTAGACTCGCGAGGTGACGACCAAGCAAGTCAATTATCGTCCGTGATCCCTCTGTGCCGAATCCGAGACCATGTTTTGAATTGGGTGGACGACCGGAGTTATTCCATAAATTTTCAAAATGTTGTGATCGACCCTTTGTCCATTGTCGAGTGGCTCCATATTTGAATTAGAATTTTGAACACGGGGAGAGTACCACTCCAAAGGCAATTCCATTAATTCGAGTGAAGTAGCATCTTCAAATTGTACATTATTTTCAGTTTTTGGAGGAAGGAGCACCACGGTAGGGTTGATGGGCTTTGCCGCATACGTACCTCTTTGACCTCCATGCCCTCGATCTTATTAGAATGGATCGGGGTCAGGGTCATAGTATGTACATAGTGGTTAATCTTCTCGTACATCGATTTATATTCTTCGTTTCTTTCATCTTTTTGAGAGGGATTCGAATTGCGGCTTCTTCCGACTTATTGTGGCTACTTCTTGTTTGATTTCTTTTTCTTCTTTAGAACTATCTTCCCAAATCAGCATTGATGGCTGGTTTCCTGCAATCGATCGTCCTAACATCTGCACTTGACCTCGTCCCAAGCCCTCGACCTCGGATGCGAGTTGTGGAGAAACCTTCACCATCTCGCCGTAAGGGAGTGGTGAGTGAGCGGTGGACTAGAATTTCAGGTTCTTCGTCGTCCCAATTTCCTTTGCTTCATTTGTTATGGTATCTGCAGGAGAAGATTGTTTTCTTCGAGGTGCATAATGTTGCATCTTCATGGATTACGATTTCATGTACGGAGAACGGTTGTAAGTCACCTTTAGCCTGTTGTTCCCCTCCATCGTAGTATTTAATGCATTGATGTAGAGATGATGGTACCATCCGGTTTTCATGTATCCATGGTCGGCCCGATAGAGCGTTGAACGATGTTTGAATCAATTATGTGAAATTTCGCGGTTTTCTTTGTTAAGTCACCGGTCTTCATTAGCGAGTGTTATTGATGTCCAGGGCTCTTTCTCCTTTACGAAGTTGAATCCTCTTAATAACATTTTGTCCGCTTCGAGTTCGCGAGCATCGAATTTCAAAGTATGCTGGCGTTCGAAGATTCATTATATTGATTGATGCTCTGGATCCTGGCCTTTTCTGGAGAGTGTAAACTTCCCAATTGTATTTGAAATGTACAACGGTCGGTTGTGATACTATCCCAAGTAGTAGGTCATTGTACGCTGAAGGTAACACCCCATTGTTCCTTTAACGAGCAAACCTCATCTAAGGAATCTCCATTTGAGCTAAGCAAATTCTGGATCCAGTAAGGCCTTGATCGAGCTTCTCTCATCTCCTTTGATAAGATGAGAGCGTCATAGATGCTCGAGTTTGGTACAGTGATTTCCTAAGATGGGCTAGCACGTTGTAATTACTTTTGTTTTCATGTGCATAGTTTTCTTCTCGGATGGGTATTTCTTCGGGGGTTGGTTTCTTCTGGAGCAACCACACCTTTCCTTTGTCCTTTGGACCCATTCTCGGAGGTAAAACTCTTCCACTTCTTAAGTTGACTTAAATAGTGATTTCTTCTAAGTTTAGCATTGAGTTTGCTAGTGTCTCCTACTGAATTGGAATGACAAGTTCTTCGGGATTGGCTTCGGAGTCTGAGCTCTAACTCTACATTGTGATTGGAGCTCCCTCGAAATTCACAAATAGATTAGATTGCTTGTTGAACTCTCGTACCCTCTAGTGGATGTCTTCTTCATCATTATGATCGTCGAGATTGTGTATGATTTGAGAATTGTCATTTGTATCGGAATGAAAGCGTCCGGATTAGGTTGATTGTCGCTAGTTACGTAATCGTTAGAAACGATCGAAAACGTAGCCAACGCCATAACCCTCATCATTATAAGATCCCACCGGGTAAATGAGATAATCATACGAGTCGAGTTCGAGGATTTCTCCCCCGAATGGAAACAACTATCCTAGGATAAGCAGCCCACATTAGTCGCTTTAGGTGCCTCGGTCTTCTCTTCTTTGTCGATTTTCTTCTTTTCTTCGATTGTCTCTTGTTGAGGTGGTTCTTATCGCGAGTGATAGCGCCGACTTGACGGTTTTCGAACTACGAATTGAAGCTCGCACCGAAAGCGGTTTTGGATGCTGATCCAAAACCTTCTTCAAAGACTTTGTCCAAGCGGTAGTCCATCCATCATCGGTCGCATAGGGATCTATCGGAACAATGAAATCCGTCGAGATAACATTGACGGAACCTCCTTTCTGGGGTTCCTTCATGTATTCTTTCGGGATCGTTATATTCCCTTTCCGAAGATTGTCGTTGAGCAACTTTTTGAAGGTAATACAATCTTCTATCTTGTGCCCGAACGCATCCCGTTGGTAAGGGCAAAAGTTAGGATCACCTTTCTTGTCGACTTCTTCTGGTCTTTTAGGCTGCGCGGTTGGAAATGCGGAGTCTTCATCGGGCTGCGGAACATTTTCGGCCTTGCCTCATTCTTGAACGGATACTCCACCTTTCAGACTCCACCAAACGTACGTTGTGGACGAGGCGGTTGTTCATCTTGTTGAGATGTTGATAGCTGGGTCGGGGTTGCTGGTAATTCTGTTGAGGTTGTTGTTGTCGTTCGACTATATTTGTATCGTTGTACCTTTGTCGGCTATTTGCGACGATCCCGGACTTCTTTTCAAAGTTGAATTGAACATCATTTGTCTCGGTGAGCAGATTGCTGCACCTCTTCAAACACCAGGCGCATGTCACTTCAAAGTCTGTGTGTCCATCGGAGAAGTCCTTTCAGATTTGTATGGATGTTTTTTGTAATCTTATTTGTGATGTTCTGCTGTGTGCCTTCATATAGGTTCTCGCCAGTATCGTCCCTTGCAGGTTTATTGAAGCCATTGCTGCTCTTAAATCATATAGTGATGTAGTCTTGAAGGCCTCAGCAAATCGCTTGATGAAGGGTTCTCTAATTACGAAAATGTCTTCACGAACCGTTTGGTAATTCCGCATACCAATCGAAGGCAATCACGGCAGTACCTTCTGACAAATTGTCGGAAGAGTAAACATCACTTCATGAAGCATTCTGATAAAGCGGCACGAAAATGTGCAACATCTTCTTGAGGGTTTCGGTTCCATCGAGTCTTGAACGAGAGGTGAGTGAAGTCTTTCGGATATTGGACAGCGTCGAATTCTTGAGGTAAGATTTCACCCGTGCGAATATGTCCCATTTCTTTAGTTGTGCCAAGGCTTCTCTTTTGCTGTTCCACCAAGCTCTTGATATCCTTTAAGATCATACTTTGTGTTTATCTTCTTTATTGATCATCCCCGTTGACGGATGTAATCTCCTTTCCTCTAGTCTCTTGATGTGAATAACACGGGGTGTTTTCTCTTTGGGGTTGAACACGACTGCGGGAGAGTGGCTAGGGCTACGGCCATCTCTTCCATCCTTGCTGCCATTTGAGCGATCGTATCATCTTTCTCTTGACTGCCTTCTCATTATACACGGCTCCTCTCTTTACGCGAGCTGCCGAGCACCTTGTATTGTGGCTCGTGTTTCAACCATGTTAATTGCATATTCTTCATGTGAACTACGACGAGTCAACTTCATCTCCGAACTTTTCTTCTCTTTCCCTTGCTAGTCGTCGAATATCGAGTTCTTAGCTTTTCCGCTAGCATCTTCGAGTGGTCTTTTACATGCACATCCTTGCGGTTGTCATGTGACAATTGTCGAGTTTCTTTCTCATGAGTCCCCTTTCTTGCGGTAGCACCACTCGGACTCGAGTCTCTGTGAACTTTCCTTTCCGTTGTTGTTTGGTCTTAATTAGTAGGTAGTGGGACGCCATACCATCCTTCGCGGTAGAAGGCCCCCAGGCCCACGGATGGTACGTAGTCGAATGCGGAAGGTGGTATCCTCACACGATGCAGCCAAACACGAAACAACAACGGAGGTGGACTAACCTTCATCTTCGCATTAGGCTCATGCGAGCGATAGCGATTCTGCTACCGTGGCCCGAGACGGGATTTGGCGGCACCCGTCTGTCCTTCTTAAAATTTCCGATACGGGGCATTTTTCTTTCTTTGCCTAACTTCTCGAAATCCACGGTCGTAGTCGGAGCAGTGGTGTAACCCTAGCCTTTCTTCTGTTGTCGCTATAGTATGCGGGTTGAGGTAATGTAGAAGCAATCCTGCGGACATTTTCCTCGTCGGTACAACGGCGGAAAGGGGATGGAATCTTCCTTCCAAGAGGTGTATACTCGAGACAATGGTATGTATTCAGGTAGTGGTGTGTACTCAGGATTTCTTCTAGGAAAGTGACTTCGACGCTGCGACGCTACGCGGTCTTCACCTTACTCTGTTTCTCCTGCGAGTCCGTGTTAGGGGTGGAACCCTTGAGGCGAGACCCAATTTGAGACGAGAAGGTCTTGCACGGAAATACGCGCACCCTCCACGGTAACATGCTCGTTACAAATTTGAACTCGCCCCTTCGGTTGGCGGGAGGCCCGGGGTCGGTGCGGGGGAACGACTAGACCGATGGGGGTAGAGATAACGGTCCCTCTTGTTGGACGGCGGTACTCCTCTCGGCCGGGAACCCTTTGCGAGAGGAGGAAACTCTTGAGTTGACTTGAGTTGAACTGATCATGGGACCCCTCTCGGTTTCGGCACTTTGTCCATCGGTGCGAAAAGGGTAACGTCAAGGCTATCTTGACATTTGTGTTCTGGAATCCTTGTCGAACCGGATGATCCCGTGTCCCGGGCGGCTCATCCTTGTAAGCAGTCCGGTCCATTGGTGAAGGAGAAAATCGATTTGGGGCTTCCATTTCTGAGGTAGATTCGATTGTCGGTCCCGAGTTATGCTTCTTCTCATCAGGACGAAAAGAAAGGAATTGAGGGAGTCGAACACATTCTTGTTCATGTATATTTGTTAAAAGAGTCATTCATTAGAGGGTTTGTTTATTTAGAACGGAATGTTGAGTGTAGAGAAGACAACGATCCAGTTCGAGTGGAAAGGAAAAGAAAGTCTTATGCAATACTTCTCGACTCGAAGGATCCTCCCTAAACTAACTTTTTATTCGGGGTCCACCCCACCTCGAAATGAGGTAAAAGGATCTCGGAACCTCTGTTTAGGGGTCAATACAACGGTGGCTCCTAAATCCGAGAGAGAATGTTGGCTATACTCATTCGGTAGAAATGAACATGGTATTCGAAACGGAAAGAAGGGTAGTTTGATCCATTAGGGACATGGATACACGATTTTGAAAACGAGAACTATTTGATTAAAAATGGAGAGAGGAATTTTCCCCACGTAGTCGCCGAAATTGTCGGCATTATTTTAGGTTTTGGTGTTTTGGTTTGAAAGAGATTAGCCTACAGAAATTGTGCGGCTTATTTTAGGTTGAATTTAAATAAATAATTTTGAAAATTAATATTTGATTTGAAAATAATTTTAAATTTGAAAATTTTAAGATATGAAATCGAAACGATCTCACATCCAGAATAGTTTGTATAAACGAGCACTAGCACCGCAAACCATGTATACATCTAGAAAATTGAACACATTGCTGATGATTGGGCTCGATTAAATAAACTAGAAGATTTGTGACATACGATTTGGTGTAACCAATTTTATAAGCCAAATAAAGTTCCCCTGTCTAATATGAAAGCATTAAACGGGGTTTTATATTTTTTAAGGTTCTTAAAATTCCGTATAAGAGACGAGCCTATGGTTAATTACATCTTAAGTGACGGGAATCACTGAAAACTCTCGATAATAATCGGTAGTTACGCTCTCGAAAATTTTGAAAGTTTAAGTTTTCGAGAGTTGAATTTTGGAATTTCGATAGGAATGGATCAAATTTGGAACATTTTATTTTGGGAATTGAGGAAGAAAGGTAGGAGAAATCACGGATCCGAAGCGAACTTCGGTATTTCATTATCTGATGACGTTTGAATTTAGGAAAGTCACAATGTTTATTTAATATTTTGATGCGCGATTTTAATTAATTTGGACTTATATTGTATGACAAATCACCTCTGAATAGCCTCGAAAGATGTGAGGGTTTATGTTGTGCGAACGAAATGCCTCGGAGTCACAAAATAGGTTAGGGCTTAATTTGCGATGCAAATGCAACAAAAGGTTGAGGATTTATGTTGCACTAGGCAAACTACCTCGAAGTCCTATGGTTTTGTTGTTTAATTCTAGGAATGTTTTCTTTGATGAACTCGAGGGTTTTCTTGATGACGATGGCGTCTTGCCCACTGTACTCAGGAAGCTCCTTGTTGTTGCAGAGGTTTAGTTTTAGAAGTCATAAATCAGGAGATGAGAAAGGTGTTTTGGTTTAGAGAAAATCTTAAAATCCCGAGTGTTTTTAAATTTTTAATTAAACAAATCTTAAAGTTGATTATAACAACACTTAGGTTAGATCATGATTCCATCCTTCGGCATCGTTATTTTTATCGAATTCACTTAGTCGAGATGAATTTGCTAAACTCGGCGAATGAGTTCCACACTTTCATTTAGGCCGAGTGGGAAATCCGTTAGCAACACGTAGGTTACATCATCGAGAATGTTCTTAGATCATCTAACGAAGACGTTTTCATTTAGTTGTAGTTGTAGTTTTGTTGTTCGTTTGTGATTAAATTTTGAGTTGTCTTATATTTTGAAATGTTGTGGCGGTGAATTTTATCTTGTAATGACTTTTAATTTAGTTTTGGTTTGAGTTTTAGGGACTATCCTAAAGGTGTAGGTTTTCATGCAACGAGTTGTTTATCATGCAAGAAAAGTAAGTGCGATGCGATTAAATAAATTGCAATAGAGTAAATTAACGATAAAATAAAAGCGTGCATTTTGGAGGGTCTTCCGCGTCATCCCGAGCTTTGCTCGGAGAAGTGAAGCTTCGATCGAGTTGTGTCACCTTCGATTGGGTCAGTAAGCTCCGGATGAAGTCCCTTGGCACAGTGAATTGTCTAGCTATGAAAGTGACCACAGTCGATCACAAAGTGTTTGGAACAATGGGTGGCTTTGGGGATGGGGCTTTCGGTCGGAAACTTCTCCTTTTGGTGTTTGGTGAAGGTGTAGGACCGATCCAATTTGAAGATTGATCTACGTGAAGAAGTGTCCTGGTTTTTTGGCTAAAATTTGAGCTCGAAATTGAGCTCGGGTTGGAGGAATTAGGTGGAATTCGGTGGGGATCGAAGTGCTCTATGTGTGGAGAGTGATGCGGAATGATTTTGACGAGCTTCCTTAAGGTTTGGTTCGGCACCTCCCATGGCCGAGAAGGGGTGGTGTTTAAATAGGCATGGGCTGGAGGCTCTCCCGGGGAGTTAAGGCTTGGGATCAGCTGCTCTTGGCAAGAGAAGAACAGCCATGATGACGTGCAGGCATGGGGCGACTCGGCGAGGTGAGAATTCCAAGTTTGGGCTCACATGTGAGCTCGGCCACAGTGGTTTCCGATGGCTTGTGGTGGTGGCCGGCAGGGGTCAGGTCACCCTCAAGGTCAGGTGGGTCAAGGCTTGAAGTTGGTGAAGGCAATTGGGCTTGGACATGTGTAAAGGTGTTGGATTAGAATGGAATGGGGATAAGGTCACTTTGGCTTGGTTTGGGTCAACCCACCA
Organism: Papilionanthe hookeriana x Papilionanthe teres; assembly: GCA_022702705.1. NCBI lineage: Eukaryota > Viridiplantae > Streptophyta > Magnoliopsida > Asparagales > Orchidaceae > Papilionanthe > Papilionanthe hookeriana x Papilionanthe teres. The sequence continues at coordinate 5,520,620 of CM040431.1, read as the reverse complement.
TTTTGGGCTTGGTGCACCCTTCCAAACTCTGATTTTGTTTGGGAGAATCAGTTGGGTCAGCTGAGAAGGAGTGGTGAAGTCTCCATCCATGGTGAGGTGGCTAAGCATGGTTTAGTGTGTGACATGATTAAGGTAAAAAAAGGGTTTAAAAGGGTTTAAGAAAGAGATCTCTTGCCATAAATGGTGCAATGACAAGTCAAAGCCCTCATGGCTTCATGTGGCTTGAGAATGGCTTGTTCATGGCTCCATTTCGCTTGGGAAAAAGTTTAGTCAACTTCATGGAAATAGAATTTAGGAATTTTGGTATTTTGGTGGAGAATTTTCATGAAGCTTGATTTGGAATGGCTTAATGATGATTTTAAAACTTAGGGGTGATTTTGATTAAATGGATGATGTGGGTAAATGTCATGTGGGCTTTGGATTAAAAACTTGGGCTTTTGGTAAATGGTCTTGGGTGGACTTTTTAAAGTGGTTTAAGGAAGTGGGCCTTTAGGTTTTAAGAATGAGTTCATGGATGGGAATTTTTGTGAAGAATTGGGCCGAACAAATGTTGGTTTTAGCTCATGGATGGGTCATGAGTGATTTGGAGCAAATTTGGGGTGGTTTGGGTTTGAATTGGGTTGGATTTGGGCTTTTTTGGTGAATGGGCCAATATAGGTCAAATTGGGCTAACTTGGGCAGATGTTGGGCTAGGGTTGAAATTGATGTAAAATAAATGTTGGGAAATGTTTATGGGAGTGTTTCAAAGAGGTTTTGGCTTTGGTTGGGTTTTTGATTTTGAGGTTTGGGTTTATTTGGGTTAGGTTTGGGTTTAGGTCAAAATTGGGCTTTTGATTTTGGATTGAATTTGAGTGGGGTTTAGATTAAATTTTGGGGCGGAAATCATGTTAGTGTTTTGTTTATGGGGATGTTGAGGAAGGTTTAGAAAAGATTTAGGGTTAATTGGAGTTGAATTGGATGAGTTTGGGCTAAGTTTGGGTCATGGGTCCAAATTGGGCTTTAAGGCCAAAAGTGAAATTGGATCAAAATGTCAATCAAATTGAACTTGGATTTGAGGTACAGATTGGTGTTGAAGGTGATGTTGAATTGAAATTTAGAATTGAATTGGACCAGAATTTGGGTCAATTGGGTTGGTTTGGTTTGACATTGGGTTCATTTTGGGCTAAAATGGGTCAAATTAGGGATTTTGACAAAAGTGGGGTAAATTGACAAAATTGGCCCGTGGTGTAGTTGAATAAAATGAAATTGGGAATATTTGGGATTTTAAGTTTTTAGGGAATTTTTAAATTTTGGATTTTTGGCTAAGAGGGCATTTTGGGTATTTGGAGGGTATTGGGAGGTATTTTTGGAATTTTTGGTATTTTTGGGTGTGGATGATCAATTTGAGTGGTGAGGAAATGTTTAGGATTGATTTTGGAGAATTTTGGGTAATTTGGGTGATTTTGCGAATTTTGGGTGGTTTGAGGGTTTTGGGTAGGCTAAGCGGGTGTAGGGTCCCGGGGGTCAAAAATTGATTTTTGGAAAATTGAAAAGTGGGTGAATGTAAGTGGAATGAAATCATTTTGGTTGAGCCATGAAGCCGCATCAAACCCGCATGAGCCATGAAGGGACTCGGTGAGGCATCAGTATGTTCTAACCCTCTTGGCAAGGGGCTTAGGGGTTAGGACCATCCATGTGAATCACCCTCATGAGTTAGGAGGTCAAATTGGGTATGGGTGTGGTTTTAAGAGGTGTGTGAAAGTGTAGTGTGATGTATAGGTGTAGTGTGTGTGTAAGTCAGCCCCTTCACCGGACAGGCCACTGAGGCAGTCCTAAGGCAGAGTCCTATGGGAACTCATCCTATAAACTACATTTGATTTCAACCCTCTATAGGTGATTAGGGGTCTACAATCAAGTTTGTGGAGTTTGCAGGGATTAGGAAGTGGTTTGAATTTCTAAGTGGTGGGTCCACTATTCACAATCCTCACAGGATAGTCGAAGAGGAAAAGCACAGGCTAGATCCTAAGTACTAAAGAGAAGAAGAGAAGACCTCACCAAAAATGAGGTCAACAAGCACATCCAATCGAGGCTTCACCTCTAGGACCAAGGTATGGAGACTTCTTCTTAGCACGAGAGCTTCCGACGAATTCCCTCTTTTGCTTTACTTGATTTGAAGGCTTTGTGCTTGATATGGATTTGTAGTTCTCGTTTAGATGAACGCATAGGATCAATATTCATGTAATTTGATTTAGAAATGAACGAGATCTTAGGGTTAGAAGGTGGACGGCTCTCGGGACACACCGGTCGTAAATGATGGCGGGACGCGTTGGATGAACTTTGTTTATCGGGTGAACGAGGCGGGATCGCGCGGACGAGGAGACGGAGGCGGAACGGCGGGCCGACGTGGCATCCCGATCGGATGGTGGCGTCAAATGGCGGAGCGACGGAGTCCAACTTCGGGCCGCCTAGGATGACTCAGCGCCATGTTATTTGGATAATTAGAAAAATAGGGTATTTTTACATTTAATTAATTGACAAACTTTAAAAATGCATAACTTTGGATAGAAAAATCATAAAAATAAAAGAAAAATACCTCTTGCTCACTGAACAGAGGAAGTAATGTGGAAAAAGAATTAAGTTAATTTGTTAAGACTATGATTTTTAATGATTTAAATACTCTCTATGATGTTTTAATTCTCCATTTACTTACATAATTCACCATGGCATGAGACCATAGGGCTTTTGTAGCCTACGACCTTGGGAGCATTCCCTGAATTTTCCAGACCAGAGGCCATCTCTATGACAAGTTATCAATTTTCTAAATTTTTTTTTCTGTTTTAGCATTTTAATTCCAATAATTTTTATATTGATTATAAAAATCTAGAAAAATTAGGGGAGGTATCTTATGACCAGGAACGACCCTAGGAAAATAACGAGTTTGATTTAACTCCATAAATAACCGTAATTAGCCTAAACACTTAAAACTGAATTTTTAATTAATTAGGAGTAACCACACATTAAAACGAGATGAAATTAATTCTTGGTTGTCACTTAGGATACGAGAGAACCTCAAATAAAATTTCATTCCGGTGGAATTAATTTAACCCATTAATGAATTAATTAAGTGACATAGTTATTCTAAAATTTAAAAAATTCATAAAGTCCAAAATACACCTCGATATCACGAATCAATTTGAGGCCTCTACGGTATTAAAGAAGTCTAAGAAAATTAAAAATTGAAATTTTTTAAAATTTTATTTTTAACTCATTTTTGAATATTTTAATAGTTAAAAAATTATAAAAATCACAAAAATATTAAAATCATAAAAATGTCACATTTGGTCTCCTAATCATTTAGGAACCATTCCTGCAATTTTCTTTAAGTCTACAAGTTAAGATAATAATTTTTTAAAGGCTTAGGGTAGTTTTTGATATTTAAAAAATGGTTTTTCTTAACTTTTCACTAAAATAATTCCAATAAATCAACCAAAAATCAGAAAAATATAAAACTTACTTTCTTGGAGTTCCTACGACCTTAGAGGATTTTGAAAAATATAAAACTTAATTTTGACTTTAATTGTATTTTATAATTAATAATACCACTAATACTAAGGACGAAACCTTACCTTGGTCATGTTATTGAATTTTCATTGAAAATCCCCATTTTCATTAAAATAATTATAAATTAAATTAAAAATGGAAAAATCACATTTTCTCCTATAATGTCTTAATTGACATGTGAGTAAGGTGATATAAAAATTTTAAGTTCGTTTGAGCCTGATTTAGTGAGTTATGAAGTGAATGTGCTTAAGAGAGGGCATAAAGGTAATTAAGGGATTTTAACCCTAATTAATATTTTAGGCACACATTGAGGAGGAGTAAAAATATTTGTTTTAAATTTCTCTTGGATGATTGAAATTTAGGAATAAAGGGTAGAAACCCATTAATCACTTTGAAAATATCAAAATGAAACTTTAATTAATTAAATCATTTAAATTTTGGAAGAAATAATTAAAATTTTGGATTATGAAGATTAGGGATATGACCTGAAGATACCAATTCTTTAATTTTAAAGTCCCTAATTGAAATGATAGAGTAGTATTGATCCTTAATTAATTGAAATGATGATGACTGAAATTAATAATTAAAAAAGGAAATAATCTCTAATTAAATTAAAGCTTAAAACATTAAATGATTTAATAATCAAATTAAAATAAATTTTAAAAATTTAAAACTAATTTGAAAACACTTAAGAACAAACTTAAAACAAATTTGAAACATTAAATAATCTAGAAACAATTCATAATTAAAATGTGAAAATTAAACCGATTAAAAGCCCAAGCCTAAAGTACTATAATTAATTCAAATTAAATTGTCAAAATTTAATGAAATTAAATGATTTAAACACCTCTTCCAACCTAAATGATTTTAAAACATTTAAGAATCAATGCGAAACATGTATCAAATCGAATAGTTTTAAATCATCGACACAGGCTTTAATGGTTAGATCCTTCGATAAACTAATCTGCTTACTAAATGCTCACATTTATAACCTTTAAATGAAGCGTCAAGTGAAATGTCACTTTACTAATGTCAGGATAATCAAATGTCCCGAGTTCTTGGTAAGAAACAAAACTTAACTAAATTCTTGGATGATTAACTCACTGTCTGATAAAACTCATTTTGACTGAAATAATCTCAGAAGTATTAAAAAGATGTTCGGGGCTCATCCTAAACACTTTCTGTTGATACCGATGGGATGTTTTAGAAGAACAATTGAACTTAATTGTTCTTTGGTGAAAGAAAAAATCATCATATGAAAACACAAGAACCTAGACGTCATAGGAATTAACTAGCAATAGGATTAGGATCTTAGTAGACAACTTGGAGAACCTTCCCTTAGCTTTACTGAGTATTTCTTGTAAGTATTTGAATGCCACGACGTGTGTTTTAGGTGCGGCCTAGAATGACGAGAAGACCGTCGGGTACACTTTTATTTTATTGCAATTTATTTACCTACACCGTACTTTCTTTCTTGTAAAATTTGCATGTTAAACAAGAATGTCACCCAGCATGAAAACCGAAACTTTTAGGATAGCCACAATGAAACCCAAAACTAAATTAAAAATCGATACAAGATAAAATTCACCGCCACAACATTGAAAGATAAAACAACTCGAAAATTTAATCCTGAAATAAAACGACAAAACTACAACTACAATTAAATTAAAACGTCTCGTTGGATGATCGGGGAATCCCTCGGATGAAGTAACCAGCGTATTCTTAATGAGATTTCTCATGGTCAAAATGAAATTGTGGAACTCATTCGGTTGAGTTTAGTAAATTCATTTGGAATAAGTGAATCGATGAAAATAGCGGTGCCGGGATGACGGAACCGTGGGATGTATTGGTTCGCTTGTCAACTTTAGATTTCTTTAATTAAAACATTAAGACATATGAACCTTAAAGACTCTCTAAGCCAAAACACTTCTCTCATCTCCTGATTTTCACCTTCTAAAACTAAACCTCTACAACAACAAGGAGCTTAGAGCACGATGGGCGGCATGGGCATCTTCGTCGACTAAAACTTGTGACTACATATTCTAAACCTTTCACAGATTAAATATGAAAGCCATAGGATTCTAGGTAGTTTACCTGGTGCAGCATAATTCCTCGGCCTTTCATTAGGCATTTGCATAATCATGTTATGCAAATTAAGCCCTAACCGGTTTTAGAACTCCAAGGTAGTCGTTTAATTGACATAAACCCTCACATCTTCAGAAATTTTATTTGTATGATTATGTCATATAAATATAAGTCTTAATACGACTAAAATTGGCGAGTGGAACATTAAATAAACTCTCAAATTGAAGCCAAACAATAGGATAGTCGGGAAGTAACCGAAGTTCACTTCGAATTAGTGACATCCCTTCTTCCTTTGGACTCTCAAAATAAAGCTGTTCTAATTTGAAATTCAATCCCTTTGGAAATTTTAGAAATCGATTTGTTTGAAACCTAAAAATTTGAAATACTTGAGAGCAAAACCACTAATTCATTATAGAGTTTTCTTAAATGATTCTCGTCATTTAAAATGTAATTAACTATAGGGGCTTGCCCTTATAAGGAACTTTAAGAATCCGAGTTATATAAACCATGCTTAATTAAACATATTAAGCGAGGGGAACTTGTCGGCTTATAAAATTGGTTCGCGAGACCAAACGGATGTCACAAATCTTTTAGTTTATTTAATCGAGCCCCATCATCAAGCGATGTGTCTATTCTTCGGGATAAATACACGGTTTGTGATGCGGTGCTCGTTTATATAAACTTATTTGGAATGTGAGATCGGTTTAATTTCATATCTTAAAATTTTCGAAACTTAAAATTATTTTCAAAAATCAAATCTTTACTTTTAAATTGTATTTATATTTAAATTAAATTTAAAATCCAAGATTACTTGACGATTTCTATAAGTGACCCCCTTTTCAAAACACATAACAACATCATATTCTCATTCTGCAGAGGAAAGATATTTTTCTCGCATACTATCGAAGCCTTCCAAAATACATAGTTTAGTGTATGCCTTTAGTTAATTTTGTTTTCAAAGTTGTTAGAAGTAATTGTATTTTAATTAATTGTTACTGTTTTCTGCATAGTAGTAGTAGAAGTAGTAAACTTTAAGTGCAATTTGAGTATCGGATTTCAGTCTTTGCTATTATATATATTGTGAAACACTTTCTTACACTTCGTACCTCTCGTAGGATCGATAACCGGGACTGCATTAGAGCCGCAGCTGTTACTTGATACGATACGTTTACTTGCGTTGAGTGTTCGGACTTTACAAAATTATTATAAACATATATAAATTTGAGTTCATACATTCTTGCATATATAAAGTCCGCCGGTCGAAAGTTTTGGCGCCGTTGTCGGGAAGGTAATGGAGTAACTAACTAAGGAAGGAAATATAAACAGTATTTATTGATAATATGATAACGAGAAAACCTTTACTTTGTAGTGTGTAATTGTGTGTTTGTTTACTTTTTAAAAGTATTTGTGTGATTGTATATGCATCGTAGTGGATCTATAGGTTTAGTGCCTTACGATTCGAAGTTAAAGCGTCTTATCGGAAAAATTAAAAAACAGCGAAACAAATTGAAAATCCTTGTGAAATTATGAATAATCAAGATAATCAGAGAAATGATATTGGAAATTGCCAAGACCTTTAAGAGATTATGCTAACCCAACGGCATATGAAATTCACATAACTATTGAAATACGATGTTGCTATTCATTTGAACTTAAAATAACTCACTAAATTGAGCTCAAATGAACTTGAAATTTTTATGTCACTTCACTCATATGTCAATTAAGACATTAGAGTAGAAAATGTGATTTTTTTGAATTTAATTTAATTTATATAGTTATCTTGATGAAAAAATAGGGATTTTCAATGGAAATTCAACAACATAACCAAAAAAAGGTTTCTATCCTTAAAAAAATTATGGGATATTCCTAATAACCAGAGGACCACTTGGACCGATTTTGGTGATTTTTGAATTATATTTTATTTATTATAAATATTTTGAGTTTTGGAGTATTAATTGATTATAAAATAAAATTAAAGTTGAAAAATGGATTTTATATTTTTCATAAATCTCTCTGACCTCAAGGAGTTCAAGGAAACAAATTTTATAATTTTCTGAATTTTCTTTGATTTACTAGAATTAATTTAGTGAAAAGGTAGGGAAATTCATTTTTAAATATTAAAAATTGTTTTAAGCCTTTAAAATTCAATATCTTAACCTAGAGATTTAGGAAGAATATTTGGCTTGTTTCTAAGTGATTAGGAAGCAAAATATGACATTTTGGTGATTTTTAATATTTTTATGATTTTTATTATTTTTAATTATTTAAAATATTAAAATAAGGTAGAAAATGAAGATTTTTAGAAAATTCTAATTTTAATTTTCTTAGAGTTCACTCATATCAGAGAAGCCCCAAAACCAATTTGGTGAATTTTTAAAATGTATTTTTGGAGTTATGAATTTTTAAATTTTAATTTAGGTCATTTAACTTAATTGGTCAATTTAGTGGAGTTAAACATTTCCAATTGATTCCAAATTTTTATGTGGGGTCTTTCTGATCCTAAAGATCAGTGGAGAATTATTTTCAAGTTTTTTTGATGTGTGGTTAACCCTAATTAATTAAAGTTCAGTTTTGAGTAATTAGGCCAATTAGGGTTATGCTTAATGTATTAACTCAAAACATAAATATCATAAGGTTCTCTGGTCCTAAGAAACTTCCCTAAATTTTCCTAGAATTTTCTAAGTAATGTGCTAATTAATGGAATTAAATTACCAAAAACAGTGACATAAACTTGAAAAATACATAACTTGCCATAGAGATAGCCTCTGACCTTGAAAAATTCAGGGAATGTTCCCAAGATCAGAGGCTTCAAAAGCCCTATGGTCTCATGTCATGGTGAATTGTCTATGCAAATGGAGAATTAAAATACTGAAATGAGTGAATAATTAATTAAAAATAAAATACTCATCAAATTAACTCAATTCTTTTTCCATATTATTCTCCTTCATTCACTAAGTAAGAGGGTATTTTTATTTTATTTTTGTGATTTTTCTATGCAAAGATATGAATTTTTCAATTCTTGGGTGTTTAAATAAATAGAAAATAGCCTATTTATCTATTTATCCAGAGCGGTGCTGACTCAACCTCGGTGGATCCGAAAGCCCACGCGGCGCCCTCCCATTCGACGCTGCCATCTGACTCGGATGCTATGCGGCTTGTGGTCTCGTTCCATCCTTCGATCCGGCGCAATCTGGACCGTCCACTTGATACACGTGCGATAAGATGACGCCTGGTCATCATCTACGACTGGTGCGCACCCGTGACCGACCACACTAAACCCTAAGATCTCTCTCATTTCTCAACGGATTTTCGTGTTCTTATACTCTATGGATTCGTCTTGAAGAGACGAACACATCCATATGGTTTACATGCATTGAAATCAACTCAAACGAAATGGAGAATTGCTGGAAGCTCTCGAGGAGGAGGAGTGTCCATACCTTGGTTCAGGAGGTAAGGCCTCAAATGAATGTGCTCGGCACGTTCGTTGGAGTTGTAGGAGCCTGGGGATGAAACCTCTGGCCCTGTCGAATTGTCTAAGTACAACTTCCACCAAGCCTGATTTCAAAGCTTAGCCAATAGAGAGAATGGCTGACCTGGTGAGGGGGCTTCCACTGGGGAACTCCTTCTCTTAGTCCTGTGCAGGTGTGGGTGAGTTTAATTTGATTTTGGTGGAGTTTTAAGAGATGTTCTGTTCTGGCCTGAGAATTGAGCTCCAAAATCGAGCTCAATCACTGGGATTTAGGGCAGGAGAACAATGGGGATGGATTGCTCTTGGCTAGGGGAAGCTCTGTGAGGAGTTTGGAGGAATTCTGTGAAGGTTGATTTCAGCCAACCTTTTGGCCGAGAGGGGATGGCTTGTTTAAATAGCCATGGCCAGGGCCTCCCAGGGGGGTTTGATGGCTTGGATCAACTGCTCTGGTGAAGAGAAGAACAGCTGAAGTGGTCATTGGGCATGGGACAACTCAGCTAGTTCAAATTGAATTTTTGAATCCATTTAGACCTCTCGGCCATGGTGTTTTCCGGCGACCTGGTGGCTGGCCGGCTAGGGTCAGGTCACCATCCTGATCAGGAGGGTCAGGGCTTGAAGTTTGTGGGTTCAATTAGCCAATGCCAAGTGTAAAGAGGTTTGATTTAAGTGGTAAGAGGGAAGGGTCATTTTGGGCTCATTTTGGTTTAGCCATGGTTTAGGGCTTGGTGCACCATCCAAAGCTCTGATTTTGGGCTGAGGGAGGTCAGGTGAGTCAGCTTATGAAGAGTGGTGAAGTCCCCATCAAGATTATTTGGATTAAATTTAGGTTAAAGGGAATCATGTAATGGGTTAATGACTTTTTAGGGAGTGCTTAAAGGATCTTTTCCTTTTGCCATTTATGGAGTGATGACAAGTCAATGGCTCCTCATGTCTTACATATGGCTTATGCATGGCTCCATGGCTTCATTTGGCTTGGGGTCAAGCTTAGTTAATTTCATGGAAATAGGTTTTAAGGATTTTGGATATTTAGGGGTAACTTGACACATGGCTTAGTTTAGAAAAGTTTAATGATGAATTTGAAACTTAGAGAGTGATTTAAGTCAAAGGGATGATGAGGTGAAAGTGTCATGTAGGCTTTGGATTGACTTTGGGCCTTTTGAAATCATTTTGGATGGGCTTTTAAAATAGTTTAAGGAAGTGGGCCTTTAAGTTTGAAAACAAGTTGGTGGATGGAAATTTTGTGAAGGAATGGGCCAAATAAATGTTGGGTTTAATTTAGGAATGTGTTATGAGTGATTTGAAACAATTTTGAGGTGATTTGGAGTTGAATTGGGTTTGATTTGGGACTTTTTTGGTAAAGGGGCCAAAATGGGTCAAATTGGGCTAACTTGGGCTAAGGTTGGGCTAATGTTGGATTTGATGTAAAATTAATGTTGAGAAATGTTTATGGGAGTGTGACAAAGAGTTTTCAACTTTAGTTGGGCTTTGATTTTGGGATTTGGGCCCATTTGGGTTAGGTTTGGGTTTAGGCTAATTTAGGGGATTTTTGGTTTGGGCTAGGTATGGGTGGAGTTTAGGTTCAAATTTGAGGTAAATCAAGTTAGTGTTTTGTTTTTGGGGATGTTAGGAAGGTTTAGGAAAAGATTTGGGGTTAATTGGAGTTGAGTTGGGTTAGTTTTGGCTAAGTTTAGGTCATGTGCCAAAATTGGGCTTTAAGCTTCAAATTGTAATTGGATCCAAATGTTAATCAAATTTGGCTTGGATTTGGTCTAAATTGATATTGGCGATATGTAATTGAAGTTTAGAATTGAATTGGGTCAAATTTGAGGTCAATTGGGTTGGTTTAGTGGGACATTGGGTTCACTTGGGTTAAAAATGGGTCAAATTGGGGGTTTTGGTAAACTTTGGCTAAATTGACAAAATTAGCCTATGGTGTAGTTGAACAAAAGGAAATTGGGAATATTTGAGATTTTTTGGAATTTTTAGGAATTTTCTGAATTTTTGGATTTTTTGGGTTAAAAGGGTATTTTGGGTATTTGGAGGGTATTGAGGGGTATTTTTGGAAATTTTGGTATATTTTGTCATGGATGATCAATTTGAGTGGAGAGAAATGTTTAGGACTGATTTTGAGGAATTTTTGGTAATTTAGGCAATTTTGCAAATTTTGGGCATCTTCAAGGGCATTGGGTAGGTTTGTTGGGTGTGGGGCCCCGGGGGTCAAAAATTGAAATTTTGGGAAAATGAAGATTGATTGAATGTGAGTAGAATGGAATCACTTTGATTGAGCTATGAAGCCATATTAAACTCATAGGATCCATGAAGCCATATTAAACTCATAGGAGCCATGAGAGGACTCATTTGAGGCATTCACTATGTTGTTCCTAACCCTCTTAGCCAAGGGCCTAGGGGTTAAGGTCCATCTATATGAATTACCTACATGAGTCAGGGAGTCAAGATAGGTATGAATGGTTTTAGGATTTGGAATGTGTGTGAAATTGTAATGTGTGCAAGTCAATCCTCACTGCACTGTGCCACCTGAGGTAGTCCTAAGGCCAAAGAGTCCCATGAGGAACTCATCCTTTAAACCTCCACATTTGATCTTAAACCTCCAAGTGACTTAGGGGTTTACAATCAAACTTATGGGGTTTGCAGGGAGTTAAGGGGTGTTTAAATTTCTAAGTGGTGGGTTCCATTTCTAGTCTTCTAAGATAGTCAAAGGGAAAGCCTAAAGCTAGATCCTAAGAACTAAGGAGAGAGAAGAGAAAAGACCTCATCAAAAATGAGGTCAACACACTCATTATTTTATTATTGCTTTAATTCTACATTTAGTAAATTAAATATTAAATTTATAACCTTAAAAGAAATACATAAAAATAAAATTATAATATTTAAAAATCTATAAACCTCCTCGTAGGATCGATACAGGGGTCTTTATTTAAAGTCTTATATTACTTGAAACGATACTTATACTTGCGTAGTACCTCTAGTGTGTAAAATATTTTCCATAAAATTATATTTATATACACTAGCCGTTATTATTATATGGGTCAAATTATTGGCTATAACATATTTTTTAAAGCATAAATTACTGTGTTGTCCGCGAATCGAGGTCAAGTTTTTGGCGCCGTTGCCGGGGAGGGCAAATTTTTAGATTTTAAATATTTATTTTATTTTTATTTTATTTATTGTCAAAATACAAAAATATAAAATACAAAAACATTAATAAAAACAAAAATAAAAAAACAACAAAAATAATTAAAAAAATAATAATAAGTAGAGATTTCATTTCTTGCTATTTTATTTTACTTTTTATTTACTTTTTATGCGTAGTTCTGGATCTGAAAGATTATTACCTTTAGACTCTAAATTAGAAAGAACTGTTATAAGAATTAAAAAAAAAGTAAAACAAATTCAAAAATATCAAGAGATGGCTAATTTACATAACAATTTACAGAATCTAATTGAAATTAATGAGCAAAATGTTTACAAACCATTAAGGGATTATGCTAACCCTACAGTTGATGAACTTCATAATAGTATTCAAATACCTGTTGTAGATGCTAATTCTTTTAAGCTTAAACCATCTATTATTCAAATGGTTCAAAATAATCAATTTGGGGGAACACCAAATGAGGATTCAAATTTACACCTTGCTAGTTTTTTAGAACTTCGTGCTACCTTTAAATATAACTGTGTTTTTGTTGATGCTATTAGACTTAGACTCTTTCCTTTCTCTTTAAGAGATAAAGCAAAGATGTGGTTGAACTCATTAGCAACAGGTTCTATTAAAACATGGGCAGAAATGGCACAAAAATTCCTTGCTAAATATTTTCCTCCTTCTAAAACTGCTAAATTAAGAAATGACATTACTTCATTTAGTCAATTTGACGGGGAGACAATTTATGAAACTTGGGAAAGATTTAAAGAACTATTAAGAAAGTGTCCTCATCATGCTTTACCTGATTGGTTAATTATTCAAACATTTTATAACGGACTTATTGGATCACTGAAATCAATTATTGATGCTGTTGCTGGAGGATCTTTAATGGCTAAATCATTTGAAGAAGCTTATACTTTAATTGAAGAAATGGCTAACAATAATTTTCAATGGCCTTCGAAAGGATTAATCCTAAAAGAATGGCAAGTATTCATGATAACGAAGCCTTTTCTATCTTAGCTTCACAAGTAGCTGCAATATCTAAGAAATTAGATAATTTTGCTATCAATGTATCATATAACAACTCTGCTAATATGGAAAATTCTCAAACTATTGAAACTTTACAAGCTATTGCTAGTAAAAATAACCCTTATTCAAATTATTATAATCCTGGATGAAAAAATCACCCAAATTTAAACTGGAATAATTCACAACAACAATGGGGTAATAATCAATCTCATCCAATTGAAAATTGGAACAATCAAGTAAATTCAAACTTTAAACCTCCTGGATTTAATAATCAACAGAAAAAGTTATCTATAGAAGAATTAATTTTACAATTGAGTAATCAATTACAAAATTAAAACACTGTTATTCGTAATATTAAGAATCAAATGGGACAAATCGCTAATTTAATTAATTACAGACCTCCAGGAACACTTCCCAGTAATGTTGAAATCAATACAAAAAAGCTGGAAAAGAACATGAACATGTTAAGGCTGTACAACTTAGAAGTGGAAAGGAATTAAAAGAAAGAATTCAGAATGAAATTAAAAATGAGATTGAGGTTGAAGAGATTGAAAAACTTAAAGAAACTCCTTCTCCTAGTAAAGATCAGACTCTTAATGTGGAAGTTTAAAAAACACCACCACCTTTCCTCAAAGATTAAAACAGCAGAAGCTTGATGATCAATTTTCTAAGTTCTTTGAAATTTTTAAGAAACTTACTATTAACATACCTTTTGCTGAAGCTTTGGAACAGATGCTAACTTATGCAAAATTTATAAAGGATATTTTAAGTAAGAAACAAAAATTTGAAGCTTTTGAAACTGTTGCATTTAGTGAAGAATGTAGTGCAATAATTCAAAAGAAATTACCTCAAAAACATAAAGATCTTGGAAGTTTCACTATACCTTGTGCTATTGGAGAAAAATTTTGTGGAAAAGCTTTATGTGATTTAGGAGAAAGTATTAATCTCATGCCATTTCTATTTTTCGAAGGTTGAATTTAGGAGAGATTACTCCCACCACTATAACCCTTCAGTTAGTCGCTAGATCTATCACTTACCCTAAACGAGTTATAGAGGATGTTCTTGTTAAAGTGGATAAATTTATTTTCCCTGTGGATTTCATTGTACTTGATATGGAAGAAGATAAAGAAATACCAATTACTTTAGGGAGACCTTTTCTAGCTACCGGACGGGCTATGATTGATGTGCAAAAATGAGAATTAACTATGAGAGTTAATGATCAAGAGATAAAATTCAATGTCCTTAAATCAATGAAGTACCCTGATAAAGAAAAATGTTATTGAATGGATATTATTGATTATATAATTGAAAAACATTATCAAGAAAAATGTAAAGTCATTTATGAAGAAAAAATTGAATTATTAACTGACAAAAATGAAGAACTAAAAGAAGAAGAATTATTTAAAGAAACTCATTATATTAAAGATAAGTGGGAAATTTTGGACATAACTCAAAATGATATACTTTTACCCTCGATTAAAAAAGCCCCCGAATCGGAATTAAAAATGTTACCTCGCACATTTAAAGTATGCTTTTCTTGGAAATTAATTAACTTTACCTGTTATTATTTCTTCTAAACTAAGCTTAGATCAAGAAGAAAAATTAATAGGAGTGTTAAAGAATTATAAGAAAGCTTTTGGTTGGACTATTGCTGATATAAGAGGAATAAACCCTTCCATCTGTATGCATAGGATTTTAATGGAAGAAGATTTTAAACCTACTATTGAACCTCAAAGAAGATTAAATCCTATCATGAAAGAGGTTGTTAAAAAAGAAATTTTAAAATGGTTAGATGTTGGAATTATTTACCCTATTTCGGATAGTCAATGGGTGAGTCATATTCATTGTGTTCCGAAGAAAGGAGGAGTAACTATCATTGTCAATGATAAAAATGAACTAATTCCTACAAGACAAGTTACTGGATGGTGAATTTGCATTGATTGTCGAAAATTAAATAATGTCACTAGAAAATATCATTTTGCTTTACCTTTCTTGGATCAAATGCTTGATAAATTAGTTGGACACTCATATTTCTGTTTTCTGGATGGATATTCTGGTTATCATCAATTACCTGTCGCTCCTGAGGACCAAGAGAAAACAACATTTACTAGTCCGTATGGAACATTTGCGTTTAGAAGAATGTCTTTCGGTTTATGTAATGCACCTGCAACTTTTCAAAGATGTATGATGTCAATATTTTGTGATTTGATTGATAAAAGAATTGAAATATTTATGGATGATTTTTCAGTTTTTGAAACTTTTAAATCTTGTTTGGAAAATATTTCTAAAGTTCTGAAAAGATGTGAAGAAACAAACTTAGTTCTTAACTAGGAAAAATGTCAATTTATGGTCACAAAAGGCATTGTACTTGGTCACAAAATTTCACAAAAAGGGATGGAAGTTGATCAAGCAAAAGTGAAAATTATTGCGGAACTGCAACCACCTACTATCATATGCGATGTAAGACTGGGTCATGTTGGATTTTATAGAAGATATATAAAGGATTTTTCTAAAATTGCTAAACCTCTTAGTCATTTATTGGAAAAAGAAGCTAAATTTGACTTTAATGAAGGTTGTGTTAATGCTTTCAATATTTTAAAAGAAAATTTAATAACTGCATCAATAATTATTGCACCTAATTAGAATAAACCTTTTGAATTAATGTGCGATGCAAGTGATTTTGCAATTGGAGCTGTATTGGGACAAAAATATGAGAAAATTTTTAAAGTTATATATTATGCTAATAAAAATCTTACTAAAACTCAAAGAAATTACACTGCCGCTTAAAAAGAGCTTTTAGCTATAGTCTATGTCTTTGATAAATTTAGACCTTATCTTCTTGGTACCAAATGCATAGTTCATACTGATCATTCCGCTATTAAATATTTAATGTCAAAAAAGGATGCTAAACCTAGACTGATAAGATGGGTTTTACTTCTGCAAGAATTTGATTTTCAAATATTGGATAGTAAAGGAACGGACAACCAAATTGTTGATCATTTATCTAGAATTAAGAATGATATTATTATCAAAGAAAATATAAATGAAAAGTTTCCTGATGAACATTTATATGTTATTAAAGGATGTCAAACACCTTGGTATGCGTATATAGTTAACTATTTAGTTAGCAATACTCTACCTTATGGATTGAATAACAAATATATTAAGAAATTTAAAAATGATGCTAAATCTTATATTTGGGAAGATCCTCATTTATTTAAATTGGGAATAGATTCTGTAATTCGAAGATGTGTACCTTATGAAGAAACTTTTGCTATTATTCAAAAATATCATGATTCCGAATTTGGAGGACACTTTGGAGTAGATAAAACTGCATTTAAAATTTTAAATTCAACATTTTATTGGCCTACCTTGTTCAAAGATGTGAGACATTATGTTAAAACATGTGATCGATGTCATAGGATGGGAAATATATCTAGGAAAGATGAAATGCCTTTAAACTATATATTGGAAGTTGAAATTTTTGATATATGGGGTTTAGTCTTTATGGGACCATTTTTACCATCATCCGGAAAGATTTATATTTTATTAGCGAGTTGATTATGTTTCAAAGTGGATTGAAGCTGTAGCTTTACCTAACTGTGATTCCAAAAGTGTTTCGAAATTTTTAAAGAAAATGATTTTTTCAAGATTTGGAATGCCTAAGGTAATTATCACAGATGGTAGAAGTCATTTCAGAAATATAAGAATTCAATCATTATTGGAAAATTTTGGAATCAAACACAGAATTGCAACTGCTTATCACCCACAAACAAGTGGATTAGCTGAAGTATCAAATAGAGAAATTAAAAGAATTTTAGAGAAGACTGTTAATCCTAAAAGAACTGATTGGGTTGATAGACTTGATTCTGCATTATGGGCTTATAGAACAGCTTATAAGACACCAATCGGAATGTAACCTTACCGGTTAGTTTATGGTAAACTTTGTCACTTACCTGTTGAACTAGAACATAAAGCTTATTGGGCGATAAAGGAGTTTAAATTTGATTTGAATACTGCAAGAGAAAAATGATTATTACAATTAAATGAGATGGATGAAATAAGAAATGAGTCATATGAAAATGCAAAGATTTATAAAGAGAAAATGAAGATATTACATGATAAGAAGATTTCAGGAAAAATATTCGAGCCTGGACAAGAAGTATTATTATTTAATACTCGTTTAAGACTTTTTCCTAGAAAATTAAGATCTAAATGGATGGGACCATATATAATTGAGAAAGTATACCATTTTGGAGCTGTGGATATTAAAGACCCCAAAACAGGAAAAATAGTTAAAGTTAACAGATTAAGACTGAAGCCTTATTTGGGAGAAATAAAAATGATTTATAAAGGGGCTTACGAGTTGAGTCTACCTGATTAAAGACATAATTAGGTCGGGCTGACGACGTTAAACTAAGCGCTTTGTGGGAGGCAACCCATAGTTATTTTTGTGTGTCTTACATTTTTAATGTAAGGTTATGCCTCAGTCTTGACTAATTTTATATAACTATAGAAAATTGGATGCTAACAAGTCTTAATTGACTTAAGCAAAAGATGATCTCGAAGTATATAAAGTTTGGACTTTGGATCACTCCATTTCGTATGTGAGTAAAAAGGAGATCAAGTTAAGCTTCATTATGATTGTTTATTATTTGAGATAATTTTTATTATTAAGTCTATATGGATCTTTGATCCATGAAAAAAATACCCATTTTTATGCCTTGAATTTTATCAAATTTCTAAGGATATTATGTTTTAATGAAAGTTATTTTTGTGTTTTTGGATATAGGTGATGGAAAAATGTTCAAGAAGAAAAAAAAGTGAAAAAGGAGCAAAAAGGAGCAAAAAGGAGCAAAAATGGAGCCAAAAAGCAAAATTGTCAAAATTATTGGTCTAGCGCCTAGGCGCCTAAGCGCCAGGTCGATATGGGATCTGTCAAGATTTTTGATGACTTTTGGACGGTTATTTTGACGGTGTTAGCGGTTATTAGACCTTCTAGAATACTGGAAGTTGTTCCTGGTTTATAAGACACGTAATACAATGTATTTGGACGCTTGGAAACGGTTTTAATTGTGAAGAGGTGAGATCCAAAATGAAGAGGTGCGAAGAACTAGACGCAGAGTCCGGCGCCTAGGCTCCAGATTCCGGCGCCTAGGTGCCAGATTCCGGCGCCTAGGCGCCAGACACACATTCTAGAAGATTCATTGAATGTGGACACATTTTGAATAGGTGCCTCAAGGCAACCCTTAAAGCCTATAAATTAAAGGGTACTCCTTCAGAGAAAAACACCCACATAGGTCCCCCATACATCCCCCTATCTAGAGCTCCATCTAGAGGGAGAATTAGAGAAATACTTTAGGGCCACGTTTATTAATTAGTGAGTTTATTTAGAGTGTGTATTGAGACTTTAAAGAGTTGGTTCTTTTGAAGTTTATTTGCTTTGGAGTCAGAAGAATTCAGAGGTTCAGTAGGAGAAACACTTGAGATAAGTATTTGTAATTTTATTCAAAGTTTTATTATAATGTTTTGTTGTTTAAATTCAATGTGTTCTCAGTAGTTAGTTTACTTTCTCCTTTCAATTATGAAAAGATAAATAAGATAATATAAAATTTGATGGAAAATTAAAAACTATTTATATTTTAAAACATTGTGATGATATTAATATCGGATCTTCATTTACTTTACAAATTAATCACTTGTATTGTTAAAATATGCTGAATAGATTTGATACCTAGAAGGAGATGAATTCTTAACTAGTAGATATCACATGAATCCTTGGGTAGTTGAAGGTCTTGTGCGGGTTATTCAAGGTGAAGTGCAAATAAATAGAAAGATATTATATAATGGGCGTAGAATTAATAAGTTTTTAGAGTGACAGACTAAATTCTTGTGATTTGGTTTATAGAGAAGGAAATGGTCACTAGTAGGGCTAACCATAGCCACCCTTGGACATCTAGTAGTGTGAGCCTAGATTAACCCATTCTACTATCAATACATCCGGACCTGATCTATAGGCTAGCCAATGTTCGTTACACCTGGATCAAAGGGTAAAGAATATGAATGCTTCTATTTGGCACAATACCATAAATTTATATTATCCACGAATATTATCATTATCTTAGAAAATCTTGGATTAATTAAAAGGAAGAAAGTTGTGTTCTTATTGCTATTTACACCAATCATTTCATTACTGCTTTATTATTGCATCTAGTAAATTAAAGATATCAAATTTATAAACTATAAAAGAAATACATAAAAATAAAATTAAAATATTTAAAAATCCATAACTCACTCCTCGTGGGATCGATACTCGGGGTCTTTGTTTCAAAGCCCTATATTACTTCGATACGATACGTATACTTGTGTAGTACCTCTAGTGTGTAAAATATTTTCAATAAAATTATATTTATATACACTAGTTGCTATTATTATCTATTACATATATTTGAAAGCATTAATTATTATATTTGTCATCGGCGGATTGCGGGTCGAGTTTTTGGCGCCGTTGTCGTGGATTGAATTTTTAGTACGCATATATATAGCATTGGGTCAAGTTTTTGGCGCCGTTGCCCGGGGAGGAGCGAAGTAAATTTTAAATATTTTTATTTTTATTTTATTCATTTTCTTTTATTGTCAAAAATATAAAATACCATATATATATATATATATATATATATAATAAAAAAAATTTATATAAGTAGAGATTTTATTTCTTGTTAATTTACTTTTTATGCGTAGTGCTGGATCTGAAGGATTATTACCTTTAGATTCTGAATTAGAAAGAACTATTAAAAGAATTAAAAAAGGAAAAAAAAACTAAAAAAATTCAAGATATGGCTAATTTACATAACAATTTACAAAATCCAATTGAAATTAATGAACAAAATGTTTACAAACCATTAAGGGATTATGCTAACCCTACAGTTGATGAACTTCATAGTAGTGTTCAAATACCTACTGTAGATGCTAATTATTTTGAGCTTAAACCATCTATCATTCAAATGGTTCAAAATAATCAATTTGTAGGAACACCAAATGAGGATCCAAATTTACACCTTGCTAGTTTTTTAGAACTTTGTGCTACCTTTAAATATAACAATGTTTCTGATGATGCTATTAGACTTAGACTCTTTCCTTTTTCTTTAAGAGATAAAGCAAAGATGTGGTTGAACTTATTAGCAACAGGTTCTATTAAAACATGGGCTGAAATGGCACAAAAATTCCTTGCTAAATATTTTTCTCCTTCTAAAACTGCTAAATTAAGAAATGATATTACTTCACTTAGTCAATTTGACGGGGAGACAATTTATGAAACTTGGGAAAGATTTAAAGAACTGTTAAGAAAATGTCATCATCATGCTTTACCTGATTGGTTAATTATTCAAACATTTTATAATGGTTTAATCGGATCACTAAATCAATTATTGATGCTGCTGCTGGAGGTTCTTTAATGTCTAAATCATTTGAAGAAGCTTATACTTTAATTGAATAAATGGCTAATAATAATTTTCGTTGGCCTTCTGAAAGGATTAATCCTAAAAGAATGTCAAGTATTCAAGATAACGAAGCCTTTTCTATATTAGCTTCACAAGTAGCTGCAATATCTAAGAAATTAAATAATTTTGCCATCAACATATCACATAACAACTCATCTAATATTGAAGGTTCTCAAACTATTGAAACTTTACAAGCTATTGCTAGTAAAAATAATCCGTATTCAAACTATTATAATGCTGGATGGAAAAATTACCCTAATTTTAACTGGAATAATCAACAACAACGATGGAGTAATAATCAATCCCATCCAACTGGAAATTAGAATAATTAAGTAAATTCAAATTATAAACCACCTGGATTTAATAATCAACAGAAAAAAGTTATCAATAGAAGAATTAATTTTACAAATGAGTAATCAATTACAAAATAAAAATACTGCTATTCGTAATATTGAGAATCAAATGGGACAAATCGCTAATTTAATTAATTGCAGACCTCCAGGAACACTTCCTAGTAATGTTGAAATTAAACCAAAAGAAACTGGAAAAGAACATGAACATGTTAAAGCTGTACAACTTAGATGTGGAAAGGAATTAAGAGAAAGATTGCAGAATGAAATTGAAAAAGAGATTGAGGTTGAAGAGATTGAAAAACCTAAAGAAACTCCTTCTCCTAATCAAGATCAAACTAATATTTCTATTAATGTGGAAGTTGAAAACCCACCACCACCTTTTCCTCAAAGTTTAAAACAGCAGAAGCTTGATAATCAATTTTCTAAGTTCTTTGAAATTTTTAAGAAACTTACAATAAATATACCCTTTGTTGAAGCCTTGGAACAGATGCCAACTTATGCAAAATTTATGAAGGACATATTAAGTAAGAAACGAAAATTTGAAGCTTTTGAAACTGTTGCACTAAGTGAAGAATGTATTGCAATAATTCAAAAGAAATTACCTCAGAAACTTAAAGATCCTGGAAGTTTTACTATACCTTGTGCTATTGGAGAAAAAATTTGTGGAAAAGCTTTGTGTGATTTAGGAGCAAGTATTAATCTCATGCCATTTTCTATTTATCGAAGGTTGAATTTAGGAGAGATTATTCCCACCACTTTAACCCTTCAGTTAGCTGATAGAATTATCACTTACCCTAAAGGAGTTATAGAGCATGTACTTATTAAAGTAGATAAATTTATCTTCCCTGTGGATTTTATTGTGCTTGATATGGAAGAAGATAAAGAAATACCAATTATTTTAGGGAGACCATTTCTTGCTACCGGACGAGCTATGATTGATGTGCAAAAGGGAGAATTAACTATGAGAGTTAATGATCAAGAGATTAAATTCAATGTTATTAAATCGATGAAGTACCCTGACAAAGAAAAATGTTATCGAATGGATATTTTTGATTTTATAATTGAAAAACACTATCGAGAAAAATGTAAAATCATTCCTGAAGAAGAAATTAAATTTTTAACCGATGAAAATGAAGAACTAAAAGAAGATGAATTACTTAAAGAAACTCATTATATTAAAGACAACTGGGAAACTTTAGAATAACTCAAAATGATATACTTTTACCCTCAATTAAAAAAGCCCCTGAACTGGAATTAAAAATGTTACCTTCACATTTAAAATATGAATTTCTTGGAAATTCATTAACTTTACCTGTTATTATTTCTTCTGAGCTAAGTTTAGATCAAGAAGAAAAATTAATAGGAGTGTTAAAGAATTATAAAAAAAGCTTTTGGTTGGGCTATTGCTGATATAAGAGGAATAAGCCCTTCCATTTGTATGCATAGAATTTTAATGGAAGAAAATTTTAAACCTACTATTGAACCACAAAGAAGACTAAATCCTATCATGAAAGAGGTTGTTAAAAAAGAAATTTTAAAATGGTTAGATGTTGGAATTATTTATCCTATTTCGGATAACTAGATGGTAAGTCCTATTCATTGTGTTCCGAAGAAAGGAGGAGTAAATGTCACTGTCAATGATAAAAATGAACTAATTCCTACAAGTCAAGTTACTGGATGGAGAATTTGCATTAATTATCGGAAGTTAAATGACGCCACTAGAAAGGATCATTTTCCTTTACCTTTCTTGGATCAAATGCTTGACAAATTTGCTGGACACTCATATTTCTGTTTTCTGAATGGATATTCTGGTTATCATCAATTACTTATTGCTCCTGATGACCAAGAGAAAACAACATTTACAAGTCCTTATGGAACATTTGTCTTTAGAAGAATGTCTTTTGGTTTATGTAATGCACCTGCAACTTTTCAAAGATGTATGACGTCAATATTTTGTGATTTGATTGACAATGGAATTAAAGTATTCATGGATGATTTTTTAGTTTTTGGAACTTCTTTTGAGTATTGTTTGGAAAATATTTCCAAAGTTCTGAAAAGATGTGAAGAAACAAATTTAGTTCTTAACTGGGAAAAATGTCAATTTATGGTCACAGAAGGCATTGTACTTAGTCATAAAGTTTCACAAAAAGGGATGGAAGTAGATCAAGAAAAAGTAAAAAATATTGTTGAACTGCAACCCCCTACTACTGTTACTGATGTGAGAAGTTTTCTAGGTCATGTTGGATTTTATATAAGATATATTAAGGATTTTTCTAAAATTGCTAAACCTCTTTGTCATTTATTGGAAAAAGAAGCTAAATTTGAATTTAATGAAGACTGTGTTAATGCTTTCAATATTTTAAAAGACAAATTAATAACTGCAACTATAATTATTGCACCTAATTGGAATAAACCTTTTGAAATAATGTGCGATGCAAGTGATTTTGTAATTGGAGCTGTATTGGGACAAAAATATGAGAAATTTTTCAAAGTTATATATTATGCTAGTAAAACTCTTACCGAAACTCAAAGAAATTACACTACTACCGAGAAAGAGCTTTTAGCTATAGTATATGCCTTCGATAAATTTAGACCTTATCTTCTTGGTACCAAATGCATAGTTCATACTGATCATTTCGCTATTAAATATTTAATGACGAAAAAAGATGCTCAACCTAGATTGATAATATGGGTTTTACTTCTACAAGAATTTGATTTTCAAATAGTGGATAGAAAAGGAACGGACAACCAAATTGCGGATCATTTATCTAGAATTAAGAATGATGTATTACTGAAGAAAATATAAATGAGAAATTTCACGATGAACATTTGTATGTTATTCGAGGATGCCAAACACCTTGGTATGCGGATATAGTTAACTATTTAGTTAGCAATGTTTTACCTTATGGATTGGATAACAAATTTATTAAGAAATTTAAAAATGATGCTAAATCATATATTTGGGAAGATCCTCATTTATTTAAATTAGTGAAGAGATTCACGTAATTCGTAGATGCGTACCTTATGAAGAAACTTATGCTATTATTCAAAAATATCATGATTTTGAATTTGGAGGACACTTTGGAGTAGATAAAACTGCATTTAAAATTTTAAATTCAGGATTTTATTAGCCTACCTTATTTAAAGATGTGAGACATTATGTGAAAACATGTGATCGATGTCAAAGGATGGGAAATATATCCAAGAAAGATGAAATGCCTTTAAACTATATATTGGAAGTTGAAATTTTCGTTATATAGGGTTTAGACTTTATGGGACCATTTGTACCATCATCTGGAAAGATTTATATTTTATTAGCGGTTGATTACGTTTCAAAGTGGATTGAAGCCGTAGCTTTACCTAGCTGTGATTCCAAAAGTGTTTCGAAATTTTTAAAGAAGATGATTTTTTCAAGATTTGGAATGCCTAAGGTAATTATCACAGATGGTGGAAGTCATTTTAGAAATATAAGAATTCAATCATTATTGGAAAATTTTGGAATCAAACATAGAGTTGCAACTGCATATCACCCACAAACAAGTGGAATGGTTGAAGTATCAAACAGAGAAATTAAAAGAATTTTAGAGAAGACTGTTAATCCGAAAAGAACCGATTGGGTTAATAGACTTGATTCTGCATTATGGGCTTATAGAACAGCTTATAAGACACCAATCGGAATGTCACCTTACCGGTTAGTTTATGGTAAAGATTGTCACTTACATGTTGAACTTGAACATAAAGCTTATTGGGCGATAAAGGAGTTTAATTTTTATTTGAATATTGCAGGAGAAAAACGATTATTGCAATTGAATGAGATGGATGAAATAAGAAATGAATCATATGAAAATGCAAGGACTTATAAAGAGAAAATGAAAATATTACATGATAAAAAGATTTCGGGAAAAATATTCGAGCTCTGACAAGAAGTATTATTATTTAATACTCGTTTAAGACTTTTTCCTGGAAAATTAAGATCAAAATGGATAGAACCATATATAATAGAAAAAGTATACCATTATGGAGCTGTTAAAGATCCTAAAACGGGAAAAATTTTTTAAGTTAATGGATTAAGACTAAAGCCTCATTTGGGAGATTTTAAAAAGATTTATAAAGAGGCTTATGAGTTGAGTCTACCTGATTAAAAGACTTAATTAGGTCGGGCTGACGACATTAAACCAAGCGCTTTGTGGGAGGCAACCCATAGTTATTTGTTGTTTTGTGTGTTTTTACTTTTTTAATGTAAGGTTATGCCTCGGTCTTGTTTAATTTTATATTATTTTAGCAAATTTGAATACTAACAAGTCTTTATTGACTTAAGCTGAATTATCTCAAATTATATAAAGCTTAGACATTGGATCACTCTATTTCGTATATGAGTAAAAAGGAGATCAAGTTAACCTTCATTAGGATTGCATATAATTTGTGTTACTGAGTCTATATTGATCTTACCATTCTAAACTACCTATTTTGGGGAACGAAACTTTGAAATTTGACGTTAGGCGAAAGGAGTCGAACATGGTTCCGGCGCCTAGGCGCCAGATTTGGCGCCTAAGAGCCAGAGTAAAACTATGTGTCGATGGGTCCGCCGTCTAGGAGCCAGATTTGGCGCCTAAGCGCCACAGTTACTGGATCGTGTCAAAACCAAAAATCTTCAGTTTTTCACACGATTTTCTCTTATAAATGACCCTATCTTCATCCCCAATCCTTATGCAATCATTATTTCAACCCATCCACTCCATTCTTGAGAGATTAAAAAGGATTTTTAAAGAAATGGAGAGGAGAAATCTTGGAGAAGAGGCTAGAGATAAGGTTTCAAAGTATCCTCAACTCTATTTCAATGGTTTCATCGCTGTAAGTTTGGAGAAAATTTCTACTCGTCTAGATAAGTTTGAAGCAGAGTTTAAAAGCATTGGAGATCGCCTCCATGAGATATATCATCAAATTGAACATCTGGAATGGCAGGCGAAACTTCAATTTGATCATCTAGCGGCTTATCAAGATGCTCAAGTGGAGATGTATGCGAAGAACAATTGGATCGACGAGAAAACAACTACGGATTTTCCGAGGGCATTACTATTCTTTCCAAGTGGGCTGAATAGTTTTTCTTGCCAAGATAATGGGAATTAGATAGTGATGTGGTGAGATTGTGATTTATCTAGTTTGTCATTGTATCGATTTAGTGAATCGATTGTGTTTGTTTGTGTGTTTGCTTTCATGTTCAATGTGTGTTGTATTTGCTTTCAAATTTGTATTGTTTGATTGTTGTTAGAATTTGAATCATGTTATGAAACTTATCTGAATTGTATTGAACCCGAAATTGAAAATCATGAATGGAATTAGTAGAGTTTGATTTAAACTTGTGTTTAATTGGTGGATTTAATTTTTAATTTTTAAAATTTTTAGAAAATATTTTGGAAGATGGAAACTGAAGCAATACTCTTATATGAGTAATTAGAAGTTTAATTTATGAATTTTGGTGGAAAATAAAATTTTTAAGAGATTTTTTTGGAAAGCCGAGTCTGGCGCCTAGGCGCCAGTTCGGCCTGCTTACCCGAAAAACACCATTTAAACCCCCATTAGCCATTTTTGACGCCTAAGCTTCATCTTCTTCCTCTTTTTCGCAAAAACCTCCTAAATCCATTTTGAGGTCAAAACATCAAGATTTTGAGCCCGAAATCACTTGATTTCTTCATCTCAAGGTCAGATCTACACTCTAATCTATTTATTTTTTATTTTCACCATAGTTTTTCCTATTTTTGACTAAAAACTGAAATTTTGAGAAAAAATTTGATTTTTAGTATTTCTCCATGAATTTATAAACTCATTTTAAGTTTCTTAAGCTTAAAAAGAGTTTAAATCTTTCATTCCTTAATTTATTTGTGTTTTCTTTCACCTTTAGATGACACTGAAATCTAAGCGAGGAAAGGCACGAGAAAATTTTGACAGTAGCAAGTTCGCGACT
Source organism: Papilionanthe hookeriana x Papilionanthe teres (assembly GCA_022702705.1). Classification (NCBI taxonomy): domain Eukaryota; kingdom Viridiplantae; phylum Streptophyta; class Magnoliopsida; order Asparagales; family Orchidaceae; genus Papilionanthe; species Papilionanthe hookeriana x Papilionanthe teres. The sequence goes on along the minus strand of CM040431.1, from coordinate 5,493,526 downwards.
GCGACAACGCATTTTCGATATCACAAATTTGCGACGTCCAGAAAATTTATCTCAGAGCGAAGATTTTACAATCCTGGTGAAATGATCGAGAACACGATTGTTGCGCACAACTGGCAACGATTATGTTATTTCACCGCTGTTGCTGTTATTCCAATCGTGCGCAAATTTTATGCTAAATTTTTGGATGTAGAAGACTACGAAGTCTTCGTCAGAGGTGTTAGAGTAGGATTTACTCCAGAAACGATCAATGTTTTTTATGGACTACCACCTACCATCGAGTGCCACTATTCTGGATTATATCCATCTGAAGGAGATCTTGAGATGATTATTGCTTATTTGACTGACAGCACTGGAACTTGGAAGATCCGGAACGATAAACGGGTAAATTTTAAATCTTCTAAATTAAATGGTATTTCAAAGGCATGGCATTACTTTATTTCTGCAAGACTTATATCTTCCAACCACCTGAGCGAAGTGACTAGAGATGGAGCTATCTTAAACTACTGCATTCAGGAGAGGAAGCCGATAGATGCCGGCAGTATTATTTATGATTCTATGGAGTTTACTGCTAGATCCAGTACTTTTGTAGGACTAGGATTCCCATCTCTGATTTATTCTTTATGTGTGAACAATGGAGTCACTACTGATATTTCTGAGGAGAAGATGAAGTCTACCAAGCCAATTGGGCAGGAGAGTGTTAGTATCTATGATCCTCTTTGTGGGAAGAGATCCACAGCCCCTTCTACTTCTTTACCTACTCCAGGTAGAGCTTCCACTTCCAGACCTTCTACTTCTACTGCTGAGCCACCGTCTAGTTTTTGGGAATCGATGCATGATCAATTTCTGGAGCAGCATAATGAGTTATTTCTAACTCACTGCAGAGTTGATACTATGGATAAGAAGATTGATCACCTATCTGATTACACCCAGAGGAAGAGTGAATATGATGCTGAGTATTCAGAGTCTTTAGTCAGATTCTTGAAGGGTTAGCATGATTTTCAGGTTTCCACCTGTCCTAGATTTTCACCATATGTTGATCCTAAGGATGTGGAGTTTTCTTTTGGTGATGACGATGACGAGGCTACAGACAGTGATTAGTGGCCTGATTTACCTCTGAGATGTGTTGAGTTTGTTGTTAATTTAGTTTTTGTTTGCTAGTACTGATTGTTGTTTGTTGTTTACTAGTTTAGATTTGTTTATGAGACTTTGTATGAATTAGTTGATGTTGAGACTGTTTTAGATATTTAGTTGCAAACTGAAATTTGAATGAATTTGTGTTTATTTTTGGTTTCAGCCTATCGCTTAGTATTTTAGAATAGTTAGTAATGTTATTTTATTTCGTTAGTAATATAGTTATTTAATTCAATTATCTGCTATATAAAATTTTTGAGCCTGCTTACTTTTATATGCTCCATTATTTCTGTAATATTCATAAAAAGCATGTGTAGAAGTAAATTATATTTCTTTGTAGAATTTTTTTTTTTACATGCTTATAAAATTCTTTTTTAAATTATACTTTTCCTTCTCTCATACTTTATTATTTTCATGATATACCAAAACTTAAGTTTGGGGGAAGAGAAAATACATGCAAATTTAAATTTTATTTGTCCTTAATAAACTAATATTTTCTAAAAAAAAAAACTTAACATAACATAAGGAATGAAGAATCTATTTAAGATCACATAAATTTTTGAAATTATAAATAATTTAGTGGACTTAATCAAAATTTTAATAACTTTGATTGATTTTAAGAAAAGAATTATTTAACTTAAAAAAGAATAAGATTAAGAAATTTTTCTATTCATAACGAAATAATTGAATTTTAGAAGTATTAAGAAATAAAAAATTATAACTTGAAAAAGAAAAGATTGAAAATCTTTTTGAAATTCTATTCATGTTATAATAATTAAGTGAAAATGTAAAAGTTTGAAAATATAAGTTAAGGATAGTGAAGTTCAAAATCATTAACTGGCTATTCAGATACAGTAATCCTCACTTTGAAAAAAAAAGAGAGAGAAAGAGGAGAAGCTTGAGGATATGCCTAATCAAAAATTGACTTCACTTGAATTATCTTATATGAAGAAAACTAGTTACATACTTTTACTTAATTTTCATGCATGAATCTTTATTTAAGAAAGACTTTTCATGAAAATCTTTTTCTTGTAAATAATCTATGTGATCTTAATATAATAAACTTCTATTATTTTTGAAATGAATGAAAAATTTTTAAAGTCTTATAATTTGGTAGTTGGATATTCTTTAAATTCTTAAAATTAAACTTAGTTAGTGAAATTTGGTTAATGATTTACTAAAGCCTTTATATGATCAAAAATTACAAGGAGTCTTAAATATTTATCTTTCATTCCAAATGTTATATATTTTATATAGTAGAAAGGGTTACTTGAGGACAAGTAACATTTAAGTTTGGGGGATTTTGATCCATGAAAAAAATACCCTTTTTATGCCTTAATTTTTATCAAATTTTTAAGGATATTATGCTTTAATGAAAAGTATTTTTGTGTTTTTGGATATAGGTGATGGAAAAATGTTCAAGAAGAAAAAAAAAGGGAAAAAGGAGCAAAAAGGAGCAAAAAGGAGAAAAAAGGAGCAAAAATAGAGCCAAAATGCAAAATTGTCAAAATTATTGGTCTGGCACCTAGGCGCCAGAATCCGGCGCCTAAGCGCCAGGTCGATACGGGATCATTCAATATTTTTGACGACTTTTGGATGGTTATTCTGACGGTGTTAGCAGTTATTGGACCTTCTAGAAGACTGACAGTTTTTCCTGGTTTATAGGACATGTGATACAATGTATTTGGACGCTTGGAAACGGTTTTAATCGTGAAGAGGTGTGATCCAAAGTGAAGAGGTGCGAAGAACTAGACGCAGAGTCCAGCGCCAAGGCGCCAGACACACCTTCTAGAAGATTCATTGAATGTGGACACATTTTGAAGAGGTGCCTCAAGGCAACCCTTGAAGCCTATAAATAGGAGGGTAATCCTTCAGAGAAAAATGCCCACATAGGCCCCCATTCATCCCCCTATCTAGAGCTCCATCTAGAGGTAGAATTAGAGAAATACTTTAGGGCCACTTTTATTAATTAGTGATTTTATTTAGAGTGTGTATTGAGAGTTTAAAGAGTTGGTGCTTTTGAAGTTTATTTGCTTTGGAGTCAGAAGAATTCAGAGGTTCAGTAGGAGAAACACTTGAGATAAGTATTTGCAATTTTATTCAAAGTTTTATTATCATGTTTTGTTGTTTAAATTCAATGTGTTCGAGTAGTTAGTTTACTTTCTCCTTTCAATTATGAAAAGATAAATAAGATAATATAAAATTCGATGGAAAATTAAAAACTATTTATATTTTAAAACATTGTGATGATATTAATACCGGATCTTCATTTACTTTACAAATTAATCACTTGTATTGTTAAAATATGTTGAATAGATTTGATACCTAGAGGGAGATGAATTCTTAACTAGTAGATATCACATGAATCCTTGGGTAGTCGAAGGCCTTGTACGAGTTATTCAAGGTGAAGTGCAAATAAATAGGAAGATATTATATAATAGGCGTAGAATTAATAAGTTTTTAGAGTGACAGACTAAATTCTTGTGATTTGGTTTATAGAGAGGGAAAGGGTCACTAGTAAGGCCGACCATAGCTACCCTTGGACATCTTGTAGTGTGATCCTAAATTAACCCATTCTACTAACAATACATCCGGACCTGATCTATAGGCTAGCCAATGTTCGTTACAACTGGATCAAAGGGTAAAGAATATGAATGCTTCTATTTGGCACAATACCATAAATTTATATTCTCCACGAATATTATCATTATCTTAGAAAATCTTGGATTAATTGAAAGGAAAAAAGTTGTGTTCTTATTGCTATTTACACCAATCATTTCATTACTGCTTTATTATTGCATCTTTCATTACTGCTTTATTATTGCATCTAGTAAATTAAAAATATCAAATTTATAAACTATAAAAGAAATAAATAAAAATAAAATTAAAATATTTAAAAATCCATAACTCACTCCTCGTGGGATCGATACTGGGGTCTTTGTTTCAAAGCCCTACATTACTTGATACAATACGTATACTTGTGTAGTACCCCTAGTGTGTAAAATATTTTCAATAAAATTATATTTGTATACACTAGTTGCTATTATTATCTATTACATATATTTGAAAGCATTAATTATTATATTTGTCATCAGCGGATTGCGGGTCAAGTTTTTGGCGCCATTGTCGGGGATTGAATTTTTAGTACGCATATATAGAGCATTGGGTCAATCTTATCATTTACCTATTTTGGAGATCGAAACATTGAAATTTGATGTTAGGTGGGGGAGTCAAACATGGTTCCGGCGCCTAGGTGCCAAAATCTGGCGCCTAAGCACCAGAGTAGACTGTGTATCGATGGTTCTGGCGCCTAGGCGCCACAGTTACTGCGTCGTGTAAAAACTGAAAATTTTCAGTTTTTCATACGATTTTCTACCCCATCTTCGTTCCCAATCCCTAAGAAACCATAGTTACGACCTTTACACACTTCATTCTTGAGGAGATAGGAGAAGATTTTGAAGAAATGGATTGAAGAAATCATGGAGAAGAGGCTAGAGATAAGTGTTCTAAGGATCCTCAACCTTTCTTTAATGGTTTTATTGCTGTAAGTTTGGAGAAATTTTCGAGTCGTCTAGATAAGTTTGAAGCGGAATTCAAAAGTATTGGAGATCGCCTCCTTGAGATGTATCATCAAATTGAACATCTGGAATGGCAGGCAAAGCTTCAATTCGATCATCTAGAGGACTATCAAGATGCTCAAGTGGAGATGTATGCGAAGAACAAATGGATAGACGAGAAAACGGCTACAGATTTTCCAAGGGCGTTAGTGTTCTTCCCAAGTGGGTCGAGTAATCTTCATTGCGATGAGAATGGAAATTTCTAATTTGAAGATTAGATAGTAAATGTGGTTAGATCAAGACTTTATCTAGTGTGTCATTGCATCGATTTAGTAAATCGAATGTATTGTTTGTGTGTCTGTTTTATTGTTCAATGTGTGTTGTATTTGCTTTGAAATTGTGTTGTTTTATTGTCTGTTAGGACTTGAATCTTATTATTATACTTATCTGTATTGTATTGAGCCAAATTGAAAATTATGAATGGAACTAGAAGAGTTTGACTTAAAATTGTGTTTAATTGATGGATTTAATTTTTAATTTTTAAAATTTTTGGAAAATATTTTGGAAGTTGGAAATTGAAGCAATACTCTCACATGAGTAATTAGAAGTTGAATTTGTGAGTTTTGGTGGAAAATAAAATTTTTAAAGTGATCTTTTTGGTTGGCGAGTCTGGCGCCTAGGCGGCGGTTCGGCCTGCTAATCGAAAATCAGGATTTAAACCCCCAAAAGCCATGGCTGATGCCTAAGCTTCATCTCCTTCCTCATTTTCGCAAAAATACACCCCCTAGATCCATCTTGAGGTCAAAACATCACGTTTTTTAGCCTGAAATCACTCAATTTCTTCATCTTAAGGTCAAATCTACCTTCTAATCCATTTATTTTTTATTTCTACCATGGATTTTCCTATTTCTGCTAAAAACCGAAATTTTGGAGAAAAATTTTGATTTTTAGAAATTCTCCATGGATTTTCTTAACTCATTTTAAGTTTCTCAATCTTAAAAGAGTTTAGATATTTGATTTCTTAATTTATTTGTGTTTTCTTTCACGTTTAGATGGCACCAAAATCTAAGCGTGGAAAAGCACGAGAAAATTTCGACTGCAGCAAGTTCGCTAGTACGGGAGCGCACTTTCGTTATCACGAATTTGCTTCATCAAGGAAATTTATCTCGGAGCGCAGTTTTTACAATCCTGGAGAGATGATCATGAACACGATCGTTGCACACAACTGGCAGCGATTCTGTTATTTCACTATCGTTGCTATTATTCATGTTCTACGAGAGTTTTATGCCAAATTTATGGATGCGGAAGACTACGAAGTCTTCGTTAGAGGTGTCGGAGTGGGATTCACTCCGGAACGGATCAATATTTTCTACGGCCTACCACCTACCGTCGAGTGCTACTATTCTGGTCTATCTCCATCTGAATGAGATCTGGAGACGATTATTGCATATCTGACTGACGGCACTGGAGCTTGGAAGATCCAGAACGACAAACGGGTAAACTTTAAATCTTCTAAGCTGAATGGTATTTCAAAGGCCTGTCACTATTTTATTTCTCCTAGACTACTTCCTTCCAACCACCTAAGTGAAGTTACTAGAGATAGAGTTATCCTGAACTACTGCATTCAGGAGAGGAAGCTGATAGATGTTGGCAGCATTATCTATGATTCTGTGGAATCGACTGCACGATCCAGCACTTCTGTGGGATTAGGATTCCCATCCTTCATATATTCTTTATGCATGAGCAATGGAGTTATTGCTGGTATTTGAGAGGAGAAGCTGAAGACTACAAAACTTATTGGGCAGGAGAGTGTGTATTTATGATTGTCTTCGTGGGAAGAGATCTACTCGCTCCTTCTACTTCGTGCTCTACCTGTGAGAAGCTTCTACTTCTAGACCTTCTACTTCTATCGCTGAGCCACCATCTAGTTTCGGGAATCCATACATGATCAATTTATGGAGCGACAGAAATGAGTTATTTCTAACTCACTCGCGAGTAGATACTATGTAGACAAGAAGATTTATCATCTATCTGAATATACCCAAAGGAAGAGTGATTATGATGCTAAGTATTCGGAGTCTTTAGTTAGATTCTTGAAGGGTGAGCATGATGTTCAGTTCCCTACCTGTCCTAGATTTTCACCGTATGTTGATCCAAAGGATGTGGAATTTTCTTTTGGTGATGACGATGACGACGCTAGAGATAGTGATTAGTAGCTTGATTTACCTCTTAAGATGAGTTGATTCTGTTTTTAGTTTATTTCTTGTTTGTTAGTACTGATTAGTTTGTTGTTCGTTAGTGTCGATTTGTTCAAGTAACTTTGTGTGGATTTTTTTTTATGTTGAGACTATTTTTAGAGTATCTAGTGTGATATGTGTTTAAGATTGAAATATGGATGAATTTTTTTTTCATTTTCTATGAAAAATGTTTATTTTTGTTTCAGCCTACTGTTTAGTATTCTTGAATAGCTAGTGATGTTGTTTTGTTTCTGTTATAGTAATTGGTATAGTCGTTTAATTTAGCTAATGATATAAAAATTGAACCTGCTTACTTTTATATATGCTTCATTATTTCAGTAATATTCATAAAAAACATGTGTAGAAGTAAATTTTTCTTCGTAGACTGTTTTTACATAATTATAAAAATTCCTTTTTAAAATTATGCCTTTCTTTCTCTCATACATTAAAATTTTTCATGATATATCAAAACTTAAGTTTGAGGAAAGGGAAAATACATGCAAATTTAAATTTTATTTTTCCTTAAGTGCTAACATTTTATTTAATAAAAAAAAAATATTAACATAACATAAGGAATGAAAAATCTATTTAAGATTACTTAAATTTTTGAAATTATAAATAATTTAGTAGACTAAACCAAAATTTTAATAACTTTGATTGATTTTAAGAATAGAATTAGTCAACTTAAAGAAGATTAAGATTAAGAATTTTTTCTATTCATGGTAGAGACAATTGAATTTTAGAAGTATTAAGAAATCAAGAATTATAACTTGAAAAAGAAAAGATTAAAAGTCTTTTTGAAATCTATTATGTGAAAATGTATAAGTTTGAAAATATAAGTTAAGGATAGTGAAGTTCAAAATCATTAACAGGCTATCCGAGATACGATAATCCTCATTGTGAAAAAAAAGAAAAGAAGAGAGGAGAAGCTTGAGGAGATGCTGATCAAAAATTGGCTTCACTTGAATTATCTTATAAGAAGAAAACTAATTACATATTTTACTTAATTTTTATACATGCATCTTTATTAGAAAAGATTTTCATGAAGATCTTTTTCTTGTAAATAATTTATGTGATCTTAATATAATAAACTACAATTATTTTCGAAATGAATGAAAAATTTTTGAAGTCTTACAATTTGGTAGTTAAATATTCTTTAAATTCTTAAAATTAAACTTAGTGAAATTTGGATAATGATTTACTAAAGCCTTTATAAAATCAAAAATTACAAGGAATCTTAAATATTTACCTTTTATTCTAAATTGTATACATTTTATATAGTAAAAAGGGTTACTTGAGGACAAGTAACGTTTAAGTTTGGGGGATTTCGATCCATGAAAAAAAATACATGTTTTTATGCCTTGATTTTTATCAAATTTTTAAGGATATTATGCTTTAATGAAAGGTATTTTTGTATTTTTGGATGTAGGTGATGCAAAAATGTTCAAAAAGGAAAAAGGATTAAAAAGGAGCAAAAAGGAGCAAAAATGGAGCTAAAATGCAAAATTTTCAAAATAATGGGTCTGGCGCCAGCGCCGAATCTCGCGCTTTGCGCCGACTCGATACAAATCGCGTGACGGTTTTGTAACTACTTTGGGCGGTTATTTTGACGGTTAGAGCGGTTATTAGACCATCTAGAAGATTGGCAGTTATTCCTGGATTATAGGACAATGTATCTACGCTTAGAAATGGTTTGGATCGCGAAGAGGTGTGATCCAAAGTGAAGAGGTACGAAGAACTGGATGCAAAGTCCGGCGCTTAGGCGCCAGATGCCGGTGCCTAGGTGCCAGACACACTTTCTAGAAGATTCATTGAACTTGGACACATCTTGAAGAGATGCTTTAGGCAACCCTTGAAGCCTATAAATAGAAGGCCATTTCTACAGAGAAAAATGCTCAATAAGAAGCCCGCCCTAGTTTGCTCCAATCAGAGAGAGAGAATTAGAGAGGTAATTTTAAGGGCCACAATTGTAGTTTACTTTCTTTCATAAATTAGTGAGTTTATTTTATTTAGAGTTTGTATTGAGAGTTTGAAAGAGTTGGTGCTTTTGAAGTCTATTTCGCTTTGGAGTCAGAATGAATCAGAGGTTCAGTTGGAGAAACACTTGAGATAAGTATTTGTAATTTGATTCAAAGTTTTGTTTATGTGTTTTGTTATTTAAATTAAATGTGTTCTGAGTAGTTACTTTACTTTCTCCTTTCAATTATGAAAAGATAAATAAGATAATATTAAATTTGTTGGAGAATTAAAAACTAAATATGTTTAAATATTGTGATGATATTAATACCGGATCTTAATTTACTATTTAAATTGGCCATTTTGAAGAATTTTGAGACCTAGAAGGAGATGAATTCTTAACTAGTAGATATCACATGAATCCTTGGGTAGTCGAAGGCCTTGTGCGGGTTATTCAAGGTGAAGTGCAAATAAATAGGAAAATATTATTCGATAGAGTGTAGAATTGATAAGTTTTAGAGTGACGGACTAAATTCTTGTAATTTGGTTTATAGAAAGGGAACGGGTCACTAGTAGGACCGACTATAGCCACCCTTGGACATCTAGTAGTGTGAGCTTGGATTAACCCATTCTACTAACAATACATCCGGACTCGATCTATAGATTAGCTAATGTTATTTATATTATAGAGCGAAGGTAAAGAATAGGAATGCTTCTATTTGGCACAATACCATAAATTTATATTCTCCATGAATATTATATTATCTAAAAAGTCTTGGATTAATTGAAAGGAAGAAAGTTGTTTGCTTATTATTATTTACATCACTCATTATTTTATTATTGCTTTAATTTCGCATTTAGTAAATTAAATATTAAATTTATAACTTTAAAAGAAATACATAAAAATAAATTAAAATATTTAAAAATCTATAAACCTCCTCGTGGGATCGATACTTGGGGTCTTTATTTAAAGCACTATATTACTTGAAACGATACGTATTCTTACGTTGTACCTCTAGTGTGTAAAATATTTTCTATAAAATTATATTTATATACACTAGCCATTATTATTATTTGGGTCAAAGTATTGGCTATAACATATTTTTGAAAGCATAAATTACTGCGTTGTCCACGGATCGAGGTCACATCACATCAAGGTAAAGCAATTATTTCGATCCATTTTGAGACATAATCAACAACAACCAATATATATAAATTTCCAAATGAATGAGTAAATCGTCCCATAAAATCCAATCCCCATACATCAAAGATCTCAACTTCTAATGTAAAATTTAGAGGCATTCATTTCTTCTAGAAATATTACCTACTCTCTGACATCGATCACATGATTTTTTATATCTAAATACATCCCTAAAAAGGGTAGGCCAATAAAATCCATATTGTAAAATCTAATAAGCAGTTTTAAATCATGACAAATCTGAATAATTGGTTCAATTTATGGAACACATCTTCTAATAATCGGCTAAGGACAGATTTCTTTATGCATACAGATCGAAGGACTGATTTCTTTAATATCGGCTAAGGTCCAACCAAAAGCCTTTTTGTATCTTTTTAAAGTATCCAATAATTTTTGTTCTTGATATTCATTCAAATCCAAAGATACAATAACTAGTAAGGTAAATGATTCTCCTAAAAACATATATTTCAAATGATTAGAAAGAATTTTCATTTCATGTTCAGGAGGTTTTATGATAGATGGAATTAAACTTTCATCATCAGTTTTCATAATATCCAACATTTTAAATCTTTCATGAACATAATCTAAATCTCCATTCTTCATATCATCAAAATCATCTTCAATTTCAGTATCATCCTCACATTTCAAATTTTCACATTCTATTTTCTCTTCCAACATTTCTTTAAAATGATCATCTCTCAAATAATCACAGATTTCCATTCAAAAGCATTCATCATCTTTTTCTGTTGAGGGATATTTCATAGATTTCAGAATATTAAATATCACCTCTTCATCATTAACTCTCATAGTTAATTCTCCTTTTTGAACAACAATCATAGCTCTTCTCGTGGCAAGAAATGGTCTTCCCAAAATAATTGAAATTTCTTTATCATCCTCCATATCTAATACAATAAAATCTACATAGATAAATTTATCCACCTTCACTAATACATCTTCCACAACTTCTTTAGGATAAGTAATTGAACGATCAGTTAACTGAAGAGTCACATAATTAGGAGAAATTTCTCCTATTCTCAATCTTTTGAAAGTTGATAAAGGCATAAAGTTAATACTAGCTCCTATATCACATAAAGCTCTTCCAAAAAATTATTCACTTATAGCACACGGGATAGTGAAACTGCCATGGTCTTTAAGTTTTTTGGGAAGCTTTTTCTGAATAATTGCACTACACTCTCCACTAATGCAACAGTCTCGTGATCTGTAAACTTTCTTTTCCTTTTAGGAATATCCTTCATAAACTTCGCATAATCAAGCATCTGCTCTAATGCTTCAACAAAGATAATATTTACCGTTAATTTCATAAAGATTTCTAAAAATTTCGTAAATCGGTTATCCCTACTTTATTTTTTCAATCTTTAAGGAAATAGAGGTGGTGGTTTTTCTATAGTAATTTTGATTGGTTCAAGCGGATATTCTAAGTCTGGATATATTTATTAGTCCCTTTTTCAATTTCCACCTTCTTTTTATCAGTTTCAACTTCTTTTTGCACTCTCATTTCTAATTATTTTCCACTCCTTAATTGATTAACCTTAATTTGCTTTTTGTTTTGATCTTTTGGATTGATTTCAACATTACTGGGAAGAGTTCTTGAAGGTCTATAATTAAGCGCAGTGAAAATATGTCATAATTAATTTTCAATGTTCTTAATCGCAATACCTTGAGTTTGTAAATGATTACCCATATTTAAAATTAATTCTTTAGTAATAACTTATTTTTCTTAAATTATGAGTTAATATTAAAACATAGAGGATAAGAAGATTTATAATTTGTGTTTCCTTGGTTGTTCAAATTTCCTACTGGGTTCACAGAATTGTTTCCCCATTACAGGTTAACAACATTTTTGTTATTCCAATTAAAATTCAGGTGATTCTTCGAACCAGGATTATAATAATTTGAATATGGATTGTTGGGTTTATTACTTATAGCATTTAAGGTCTCATAGGGTGTTTGAGATTCTATTATCTGTCCTAATGAATTTTCCTCTAGCACTTAGGGTGTTTGAGAATAATTCATTCTGTATTGATCTATTTTCTTCGAAAGGGCAGCAATTTGAGAGACTATCATAGTTATAGCATCAGAATCATGAATACTAGCTACTCTCTTAGGATTTACCCATTTAGAGGGCTATTAAAAATTGTTAGTAGCCATCTCTTCTATTAGAAATATGCTTCATCAAAAGGTTTTGAAATTAATGACCCACCAACAGCAGCATCTATAATCAATCTCAGAGATCCCACTAATCCATTATAAAATGTTTGAATTATTAACTAATCTGGTAAAGCATCATGTGGACCTCTTCTAAGGAGATCTTTAAATCTTTTCCAAGCTTCATATATTGATTCCCCTTCAAACTAACCAAAAGATGTATTATCATTTCTTAGCTTAGCAGTTTTTATGGAGAGAAATATTTTGACAGAAATTTTGTGAAAGTTCTCCTAAGTTTTGATAGATCTAGGTGCTAACGAATTTAACCACCCCTTAGTTTTATCACTTAATGAAAAAGAAAAAAGTTTAAGTCTGATGGCATCATTCGAAACTCCATCATATTTAAAAGTAGCACACTGTTCGAGAAAACTAGCGAGATGTAAATTAGGATCTTCGTTAGGTGTTCCTCCAAATTGATTGTTCAATACCATTTGGATAATCAGGTTTAAGCTCAAATGAATTAGCAGCAACATCAGGATTTTGGATAGTTAAGTGAATTTTATCTGTTGTTGGGTTAGCATAATCTCTTAAATGTCTTGGTATATTTTTATTTTTATCTCGTTGATTATCTACGTTGTTCGCCATTTTGTGAGGAATTTCAGGTTGTTTTTATTTTTTTCGAATTTTTCTAATAATACGCTCAAATTCTGAATCGTAAGGCACTAAACCTACGGATCCAATCCTACACATATAAAATCACACAAAACACAATAAAAAGTAAGCAAGCACACACACAATTACAAACTACAAAGTAAAGGTTTTCAAATACTATAATTTTAACAGTTACCGTTTTATACATTTCCCGGCAACGGCGCCAAAAACTTGACCTTTCAATGTCGGTGCGCTGCTTCTAATGTTAATATTCAAATGATACTTTCAATTCAGTTTCACAATAAGATCGATTTAATAATTATGCAGACACTCATATACGCAAGTATACGTATCGTTCAAGTAATACAGGGCTATAGTGGAATCCTGGTTATCGATCCCACGAGGAAGGTAGGAACTTTATCAAAATATAGCAAAGATTTGAAATTCAATACTCAATTCACAATGTAAGTTTAAATACCAATTAAGTTGCTAATGCAAAGATAACTACGGCTAAATTAACTAAAATTACTTTCTAAATTTCTAAACAAGATTAACTTAACACACACTAAGTTTTGTATTGAAATATTCTAATATGGAAAAGTATCTTTCCTCTTGCAATGATTCTATAATGAGTGATTGATATAAATTGATAATAAATTTGTATTGTGTCAAATAAGAGCAATTATATTCTTTATCCTCGTCAGAGTACCCCTCTTCCAAATATGAAAAGAACATTAGCAAATCCTAGGCTTGGTCACTAAATCCAAAGTTAAGCTGGGAGAAAACTAGATCTCACTTCAAAGCTCCAACTTTCCTTCACCTGAAGGCTAACCCTAGCTTTAGTTACCAAAATTTAGGACCAAATTAGGGAATTCAGCCTCTCACCCTAAAATCTCCAATTCGACGCCCATCAAATCACATTTTCCTATTTATTTGCACTCAATTCTCATGAACTATGCAACTCATTCAAGGACATTGAATGGATTCTCCACTATTATTGTAGAACACTTAGTCCTCTTGGATTTAATGTTTCACAATAAATTTTAGCAATTCAATTGGCCAGATCGAAAAAGTAAATGAAGTTCAAAGTGAAAAACCATTACAATTTCTTAGCATTTTTATGACACGTCAAATCTACATCAACACTTCGCCACATTACATTGCAAGAAGAAAGATAAAGAAATCTACTCATAATTCATGAGGAAGATACAACAAAACATGGATTTTATATATAAAAACAAAGTCATACAAACCACAAAAGAAAATACAACTTATCCCAATTTCTTTCCCAAGCAAATTCCTTGAAGTTCCTTTGAATTCTTTTGTGTCTTCTCTAAAACACTCAATTATCTCTTTAGAATAGTAAGGAAGAAGCAAACTATCACTTTCCTCCTTCTCCTACACTCTTTAGAGAAAAATCCCTCACAAAACAACATATACCGCACACTCTCTATAAACTCTAACACACTCTCTTCACTCCCTTTCACTTCTTACACACACACACCCAAAAAAAGGCATTCATAACTGTCTATAAGAGTTTAGAAATGAATTCCCCAAGAGCTTCCTTAAACAACCCTTCAAAAAGCGTCCAAATACATTGAATTTGACTTCCACCGACATAGGGCGCCAGCGGCGCTAGATAGGGCACTTGTGGCGTTGGCCTCTATTTATTTTTGAACTCTCTGGAATTGGGCGCCGGCGACGCCAAAAGAATGTTTTCTCCATTTTTCCTCTTTTTGCTCCAAATTCATTCCTTTTAGCTTCCTTTTGCTCAAATCACCTAAAATCATCATACATGCAGCAAAACATGAAGAATACCCTCCTTTAAATTGCAATATCACCAAAAATGAGTATAAATTATATAGAAAAAATCCAATATATTTTTGGTGCATCAGATACGAAGGCACTGTTGGAAAATTATAAAAAAAGACTTGAAGATCAGAAAAGAGGTTGTTGTTAGAGGGTGTGTAGTTTATGTTTGTTGTGTAGGTGTGGTTTTAGTAACACACCACTCTACTTCACCATTTCTACTTTAATATAGTTTTTATTAAGATTAGAAGTGATATTTGGAATCCTTAGAGTTGGGCACCAACCTCTAAAGAGTATTACAAGGAAAAGCAAAGTTTTCAAAGGAACATTTAGAGTTTAGTGGAGAGAACTTTCAGATAAGTCTTTATCTTTGTTATTACATTTGGTTTTTAATTAAAATATCTTGTGTTTTCACTATGATTTCTACTTTTAAACCAAGTTGTGATTGTATTTTCTCCATGAATTCTGAGTAGTTTTCTTTATCTTTTTCCTTAAAATGATGAAGTAATAAAGTTATGGAATAATGTTATGTAAAGTATAGGAAATAAATGTTGGAAGAAGTTGTGATGATTCAAAACATTGCACTTCATTTACATCTTGATTTAGCCAATTAAGATGTTAATATATGTTGTGAGAACATGTAAAAACCGGTTTGGTATTGTCTCAGTCAACAATTGGTAAGAACACATGAGATTATATGGGTGAGAATGTAAACCATATGATTAAGTGCAAATAAATAGAGAAATATACTTTGATGTGGCTAAAATTAGAGGACTTTAGAGTGACATGATAAATCTTCCAATTCAATTTATTGTTTTGTGTTTTAATATGTAATCTTAGCCCCTAGGTGGAGGAAGAAGAGGAAATTCTAGAGTGAGAGCTAGTATCTTTCCTGCCTAGCCCATCTTCAAGATTAATAAAACAATTGATTAACCTATGTTATTTATAGCATCTCTAGTAAAGGTAAAGAATATAATTACTCATATTTGACACAACACATTTTAGATACTTTCACAATACCGATTCATAATAAGGAAAAAGATATTTTATTTACATTTACTTTAATTTTACAAAAATCTAGTTATAGCAGTTGTTTGCTTTCATTTCAAATTATAAAAATTATCAAAAGAATCGAACTTTATTTCCTAGAATATTATCTTTAGTTTGAGTAAGATCTTTTATAAAGGTAAAGAGTTAATTTTTTGATTTCTTTGTTAAGAATATTTAACCTTTATTTAACATTTTTACTGTCTATATTACTTGATAATGATACGTATACTTGCGTAAAATACCATTTTATAATAATATCAATTAAATCTTTAATTTGCATAGGCATCAAGTTTTTTGCGTCGTTGTAAAGAAAGATATATCATTAAAAAGAAGTATAAATTCATATGTAAGCGATCAGTGATCATGATTTCTTAGCGGAGTTCACTGAGACAACAATGCCACGTGAAGAAAATCCAACCAACAACAAAAACTGGATCTTGCACGTCAACTGGGCATCCAAGAAGGTGACCTCCAAACTGAGACTGACACTGACAAGTCTTGTCAGAGAGCATATTAATTTGTTTGTCGTCGTAGAGTTTGAGGATACCAATAACCAAGCAGAGTACGAGGCATTGATTGTTGGGCTTACGGGATAGGCACATGCAATCTGTTGGTGAATTCGGACACCCAATTGATGGTCAATCAAGTCAATGGGGAATTCAAGGCTCGCGATGAACTTTTTACTATGTACTTTACTAAGGTAAGAAAAGAGACCGAGAGATTTAGAAGCTTTCGAATAGAGCATGTGAGTTGCAAAGAAAACCACATGGTTGATATTCTATCCAAACGCATCAGTTTGGGCAACATCATGCAAAAACTCACTTGACCAGCTATTGAAGAGCCCAAAATTATGAAGGTTTCTATCGATGGGACAAAAAGCTTGATAGATCCATACATCCTCTACCTAGATATGAAAAAGATATTAGAAGAAGTTACAGATTTAAGACGTTTCAAGGCCAACACCACATTATACGTCCTGATCGAGGAAAAAACACTTTAAGTGTTTGGTAACTTCAGTATACTTGAGATACCTGAGAGAAGACAACACAAGACATCATGAGTGAAGTGCACTCCGGAGAGCGTGAAAGCCATTTCAGAGAAAAGACTCTAGCTTATCGGGTGCAACGACAAGGCTACTTCTGGCCCACACTCCTCAAGGATGTCGATGAATTTTATTAAAAAAACGAGCAGTGTCAGGGTACGCACCGCTACATCATCAGCAACTTCAAAAATTTTCGAGCCTCTGGTCGTTTTCCATTTATGGATTAGATATTTTGTGTCCTTTTCCCCCGTCTAAAGGCCACCATAGGTTCCTTTTGATCGCGATCAATTACTTCTCTAAATGTATCGAGGCTAAACCACTCGCTTAGATCACTGATGAAGTGATATATAAGTTCATCTAGTCCCATATTATATGCAGATACATGCTGCTCTTAGTGATTATCACAGACAAACGAAATGCAGTATTTGAACCAACGTGTGAGGGGATCAAATTCATTTTCTCTTTATTACATGAACCCTAAAAAAATGTGCAGGCTGAAGCAGCAAACAAGGTTATCCTAAATCTATTAAGGAAGAAGGAAGGAGCAAAGGAAAACTACGTGAACCTACTGTTGTCAGTATTATGAGTGATTTTAACAACACCATCATTAGGGCTGTCAGAAAAGATCGTTATCTATGAACAACTCATGTTCGGCTTGTTAAGTAGCTCGTGTTCTGCTCGTTAGTTAAGTAAACGAGCCGAACACAAAAATTTTTAACCTCAAATTATAAACAAGTCGAACACGAACAACTCTTTGTTCGCTCGTATTCGGCTAGTTTTAGCACGAAATAAAAAATAGTATAATTATTTATATAATAATATATTATATATTATTTATATAATAATATATTATATATATTTATATCTAAATTAAAATCATAACAACTAGTGTGGTAATGTGGTTCTGAGTCTTCTTTTCAATATATTTGGTTTAGGTTCAAATCCAACACTCCACATCTATTTTTTCCAATTAATTCTAATGAGCTAATTTTGAGTCGAACACGAATAAAAATATTTAAATCGAGCCGAACATGAACATACTGTTCACGAGCCAATTTTGAACACAAGCCAATTTCAACCACAAGCAATTTGGAAGAAGTCGAACACGAGCCAAGTCTGAGCTCGCTTAACCTCGGCTCGTTTACTGCTCTAATCCCTAATCGTAGTCAACAACTAGCCAAACACTCTTTACGTTAACTCATGGAATGGAAGTTGTACTGTCAGTCGACTGCTAGTCGAATACAACCATCATAGCCAGCCATGTCATTCATGGAGAGAACCTGGTCGAATGGCAGGAGGCGAACATGGAGGGCGCCATTTTGGCTCTCGATCTAGCAGAGGAAAGACGAACCAATTATGCCCTTCAACAAGAAGGAAGTCCACAGGCAAAAAGCTCGATACTTCAACAAACATATCTAAGAGAAAGTGTTTTCACCAGGGTATTTAGTTCTCAAGAAAGTAGACATCACCGCCCACAAACAATCGATCGGTAAATTGGACCAGACATGGACTGGGCCTTACATAATCAGCCAAAGAGTCTCTCGAGGAGCCTACAAACTCAAGACATAAGCAAGAAAAGAAATCCCCCGAACGCGGAGTGGAGATGACCTGAAGAATTTTTTTCCTTAGAAGATTATGTAAACAAAAAAGGGAGTGTCATTTTCAATGTGTAAATTCAATCAATGCAATGAAAGAAATAGTTAACTAACTTTTCCCAAACACTATCCATGTCTCTCCAATGCTTGGGGAACTTGATCGAATCAATTAAATGTTAGAGGCCGATTTTCGAAAGTCATAAAATGCACTTTCAAGCGAACAATGTTGGACGATCATTTTTTTAATATCCGTCAAGATCAGATTGATTAAATGAGAGACAGGAACAACAGAATGTCATAATACAAAGTGATTGACTGTGCAACATCAAACAAGTACAACATAATAAAACCAGGCATTTTCTTATCTCAGCTGAAATGTACAAAACATTCAGGTAATAATAAACACAAGAGATACACTTGTTACAACTTTTGATAAGGAACGCACCCTCAAAAGAATCGAAGGCTCTATGTTGAATCTCGGTCGAAGAGGTCTCTCCATGGACCCTTGATTCCTCCTAACTCTCAATACCTTTGCATCTACTCTACAATGAGAGAGCCTTGAGAGAGCACAAGAAAGGTGAAGGCACACATTCTCCACACTCCTCATCTTCTTGCAGACTCTTTACGAGGAAGAGTTAAAGAGGGGAAAGTAGCAAAGAAATGGAGTGATGATGCTCGCCAAAACTTCATGTCTAAACGACAACTAAAAGGTCAACTAGGGACACCAAACAACAACCGCCAAACGAAAGATGCACCCCTTGAATAGTTGATGATACACTATCGTTAGGCACCATATCCACTCGTGGAGATGATTTCCTGCCAGTGCGCTATCTAAGTCTCCTCCCTCAATTGGCTCCCTAGTATTCTTCATATTCTTCCTCATGAATCCTAGAGACGAAAGATTGAAGAAACATGCACTTGCTACTAGAAAAGTTGTGAGTCTCATCCCTCCACCGTTAACGAGGAATTGGAACCCTTCTGTCAGCAACCATCTAACAAACGTCTTGCATTTCCTAGAGACGTGAAGACAACACAACTTTTCTCTATTAGACACTATGCCCGTCTGAGAGGTGGGATGACCTCCATAGTCTGCCTAGTCTAGTATCTTGTTTGACACCCGGCTCGGAGGAAATCCCTCTCTTTAACGCATGACTCGAAGTGAAAGAAAATTAATACATAACCCATACAAGGTCCTTCGCTTCTGTCGGGATTAGGATACCTTTGCCTTCGGTCCCTTGCCAAGCCATCCATGCTACTATCATTATGCACTAACTTTTTTTTTGGGTATAAGCGCATGTGGTGGAGGCCCCCTTTCTCCTTTCTATAAGAGGAAGGGTTAGTGATCCCGAATAGTGGCTCTGTACAAATGCTTTTCGGGGACCCACCATGAAAAGAATAATTGGGTTACTGACGGGACAAGTTAGCAATTGATTTCCCAAAAGGAAAGACAAAAGGAGTCCACATCACAATCAATGCAGCCTTTAATATGACCTGTTAGATCATGTAATGAGGCGAAGACGCCAAACCCCCAAAAACGGTTGACATTCGTTTCTCAATGCTCGGGGAACTCAACCTGACCGAGGATGAAACAGGAGCCGCCTGGCTACAAATTCTAAAACTCGTGGAATGCAAGTACATCCAACGGAAAGGTAATAAATAAATAAATAATAATCCTACTGATTGGTTACGATGGATTGATTGAGTACTTGCACTACCTTCGCATCACAAACTCAACCCTCTAAAGTCAAGAAGGTTAGATCTCCTGAGATGGTTCTTTGCTCACTAGCAAAAATATCTGCGAAAGAGTGTAGAGCAAATCATCCTGAAAATAAATCCCCAAAGGTGGTTTTAACAGGTGATGACAAGATCCGCACATAGTAATGGGAATGAACCCAACCAAGGCAAAGGCCCAATCGACCGAACGCGTGAGGATATGCGATAACTTAGGCCATGTGCAAACCAACTAGTTAGCATACATTAACCAATCGCTATGGAAAGTGGTTAGGAGTGCGGTTTGGCTCTCAATCGATGACATAAGTCAAAAAAAAATCTTAAAAATTAATCATCAACTGAAGAGGACATGAAATCCAAAGTTCTGCATTTAGCTCTGAAGGTGACCAAGACACGTGCCAGCGATGAGATTCACAGCGGGTAACAAAGGTCCCCTAAGATGCGAGTCTCCCCAAGGGCGACATTATGACCAAACGGGATTAACAAACTATCTTAGTAAACCAGCTAATGCGTCAGAGCAGCTCACATAATGAGCACATAATTAATCAAGTTTCAATCGATTCATAATAAACAAAAACTAATAAGTTTTTCTTATATATTCAAAAGCGAATTACAACTGCCTTTCCTTTGATCCTTTAAAAAAAATTATTTTTGCAAGCTTTTTTGTAGCAGAGCTCTAGCAGGTGGCTGACCTATCCTCATTGCCCAAGCCATCCTTCTCTTCAGAAGCTTCCTCCGACTTGTCTGGAATTAGGATGTAGAACTTATCCAAGATGGAAATTTTGGGGTCAACGAGTCAATGGTGGATAAACCTCTAGACATCAAAATCCACTCTATTTCAAAGCTGATATACTACTCTGGCCTTATGCTCCTCGAAAATAAATAAAGCAACCTTCCTTTTCAATTCCTTGATGTCTCTCTCCAAAGCTTTTATAGTTGCGAGAGACTCTTTCGTGGATCTTAAGAACATTGTCATTTTTTATCTACAAGAGGTCTCGATCGTCACACACCCTCCTCAGCTTCGCCATTAGAGAGGCAATTTTCTTCCAAGTCTCACCTAGAGATCATTCCAAGGTGGCCAAGGCCAACACTTGAACATGAGAGGCCTGTGCCACCACTAGGTGAAACATGTCCACACTTTGACCAAGTTCTTGGTAGTTAAGAGCCATTAAATTTTTGTCGAGCTCTTCGGACCATAGCAACTCCACCAAAAGCAAGGGCAAGCCTATATTCTCTGTCGGGGAGGGGGTGGGAACTACATTGGGATAGCAGGAGCAACTACTCTTTCCACTGGCTCCTTCCCTCGGTATTAGAAGACGAGGCTACTTCCTCTAATGTCGATACGTATAGAATAGGGAAGACTAGCCGACCGGCCCTCGCCCACTCGGACTGAGTGATGGATGGAGAACCACTACTCGGGAACCCGATGTGATGACTGTAACTGGTCATGCATCGGTCGGAGGACCAGATTTAGAAGAACAAGGGGCCGTAGCTTTGGCTTCTTGCCGAGTATCCTCTAAAGAAGATTCCCTTTCTTCGCTCTTCCCTGCACCAATTGAACAATTTCGGGAAACTACTAACCTCAACGGTCACTATAATTTGGACAACTACTGTGGTTGGATATTTAGAAACTATGAATTTTGCACCTTTAGAATCGTTCTCTGTAGAGGCCACCCTGCCAATGAGGAAGTACAAGTCAGACCTGCCTAAAGGATTACCAGCCGCTGGGAGGCGCTTCTGTTTTCAATGCTTGGTGGCCAGCTTCTCTCTCACCACTTTAGCTCTCCTTGCCTAATCAAAGTCCAAGAGATTACATTGCTCACCAGTCATCTCATCTTTAACATTCGGGTGACTGTCACCTCAATTATATACTGCGGAACCGCGAGGTGTCAGCTCATTAGTTTCACCTCGGTGATGTGCATGTCATTCGAAAGGGACTTCGCCTTGTTTTCTGTTGGCTCTGATGGTTTACTTCAAACAGCCTAATCGCCGAAGACAAAATTTATCAGAAAATATTTTCTCCAATCATTTATCTTATTTTCAACTCTGAGGAGTTGGAGTTTCTTACCGATGGAGTACATGGTGAAGCCCTCCTTATCAACCTTGAATATATAACAATAAATGAACAGTTCAATCGACCACGAGATGTTCTCTCGATGGCAGAAAAGAACATAGGTCATTATCGGAGCTATAGAATTTGGCAAAAACTAAGACGGATTGACCATGTATGTTTTGAAGATGCTCCGTAGCTCATCACACAATGATAACAAAAGACCATACTTGGACCGATCACGATAGAAGACCAGATCGCGCGTGTCGATCCCTTCATTGTCATTAGGACAATGTAGCCATCCAAGACATACCTCCTCTGCGACTACACCACATTCCTTTTTTGTCAAAAATGAAGGATCGATGGCCTTGCTAGAACTGAAGAGGGTTGGAAAGAGCACGGAATCCATCGCAAGAAAATGACCGGAAGACAAAAAAATAAGATAGGTTAAGAGGCACAATGAAAGAAATCAGAAAGCGTAAAAAGTGAAAAACAATTCCTCACCTTATTTATAGGGTTAACGCATGAACGTCACTTAATGATAAGTGTGATACTAAACCTCTTTTCATATATGAATATTGATTTATTGTGACTAACATTATTACAGGTCTCGAATGAAGTGATTTATAAGCAGATCCTCCGAAGCTTTGGTCGGGACATACCCTTCCGAATTAGCGATCGGAGGACCAACTCGCCACCTAACCTAATTTGATACACCCGATCAGTGGCATGCTGGAACTCAACTAAGGCAATTGAATCACATAGTGCTCCTAGCTTGCACCCCACACTTACCAGGCCACTGTGCAAAGTGGCGACCTCCATCCGTAGAAGCCACCACCTCTAAATCTGTAGCTGTCAAGAAAGCTAACAACTCCAGTACAAGATCTATGGTAGAGCCTCTGACTGCTCTCTTAGAAGAACCAATCGACTCAGCCGAGGATCCTATCTCGTCCGCTTACAGCTCCGTGAATCCGGGAGAAGGCGCCGC
Source organism: Papilionanthe hookeriana x Papilionanthe teres (assembly GCA_022702705.1). Taxonomy (NCBI): domain Eukaryota; kingdom Viridiplantae; phylum Streptophyta; class Magnoliopsida; order Asparagales; family Orchidaceae; genus Papilionanthe; species Papilionanthe hookeriana x Papilionanthe teres. The sequence goes on along the minus strand of CM040431.1, from coordinate 5,470,365 downwards.
CACCTAGTCACTCATATTGGTGGCCCACCATGGGCAAAGGGTCGGACAAATGGTGCCCCCGGGAGTGATTGGCAATAAAAGCTCGCTGTACTCGACCCGCAAATTAGCGACCGCAATGGGTACGAACTCCACAATGTCCTTTGAAGGCTCGCTATCTTCGTGACCCTTTGACCTGATCGATTCATCCACTTCCAAGATAATTTCAAATAATCGTTAAAAAAACTGCCAACAATCAAAAAAAATTTTTGCATATCTACAAATCTGCCTATTTCAGAAAGTGTTCTCGAGAAGTTATCTCTCTCTTATGATAAGGTACCTTCGCCTTCTTGATGTGAAGGCTGAGAAGAACTGATGACTGTCACCTCCCTTAACCAGACAAGCCTCATTGGCCCTCAACAATTGCATTTATGTTCGCCACACTTTCCTGTAGAAGCTTTTTTGGCGACTGTCCTTCTACGCTATCAAACGAGTTGACTATATCGACTGTCATAGGTTTGGGTATCGACCTTTTATCTCTCTTCACGATCTTAATCTTTACAAAAGAAGAAACCCGATAGCCCTCTAAAGCAGTTCAAAATCCACCCTACTCTGACTCGTACCCTCGTCCATGGGAGGCCTCCAATTTTTTGATGATATCTCACAACAAAGAACGTGAATCCATTTATAGGGCACATTGGGCTCGAAACCCAATGAGAAGTAAATTGTTTAATCGATTCTCTTGATTTTGTTGCCACTAATTATTTAATATTTTCTTTATCATTATCGTAGTTATCACTTTCAAGGAGCAGAAAAAATTGAAAACTAATATGAATGTACCAAAATTGTCGGCATGAATCACAAAGCGATTAGACTACTAAGGATGATAACTCAACAATTAAGCATTAATTTCAAGGGGTTTGATCTGAACAGGCCATCTAAAAACCAATTGCCGATTGAGTCAATCAATCTTCAGTACTGATGGATCCGAACCACGGACCTTTTTTCATATCCAAATGTCGAGGCTTCCTAAAAGGCCAACCAATCGCAACTAACCGATCAATCTACCTTAACACTTCGAATCACCAATCACCATCGTACCACATTCCGATTATAATATAAAATTGATATTACTTAGCACATTAAATGTATTAAAAGTAATTTTCATAATCGTCCATTCTTTTCATAACTATGAAGGCAGGCTCCTATAAATATGAAACTATGAGTGAATAAAAGGACTTCCCCCACTCTACAAAATATATCTACACTGCTCTCTCTATCATTCTTCTTCGCTCAGCTCTATCTTTCGAAGTGATTTTGCAAAAGACCATTTGGTATTCAACACTCTTATATCACATAATATATATACAACTTTTTTAAAAATAGAACACACCCTCTTAAATATAGAAAAATTTGTATAGACGTTTAAAAAAAAATCAAAATAAAGTTTTGGATATAAACACAATTTATGTTGTATGCATGTAAATCTGCGTTATGTTTTCGTTAGTAACATTAATATATCGTAGCAGAGTTTTAAAATACAATTAACCAATATTAAGAGGGTGCAAAATGTAAATTTGATCTTAAGCGCAAAATTAAGTGTAGCCTACGTTAGCTACAGATCAACTAGCTCAGCTACCCAAATCAAGTTATAAATTGACAGTTCTTGGACCAAGAAGGCTATTTAATCTAAAATTTATTTATCAAGCTCAGCTGATTATCACTCAGCAAATTAGTTGCGAGTAACTTATCAAGGAAGAAGCTAAACATGCCTAAAATTTTTGTTCATTTGAAGTAACAAATTTCAAAATAAAAGCCATATTACCACTTTAATATTCTTCCTAACTAGGGCTGTAACAAAATAATAATAATAATAATAGTCTGCAAACAACTCGTGTCTAGCTCGCTAACTAGCTCGTGTACAATTCAATCATTAAATAAAAGAGCTAAATATAAATAAATCTTTAAAGTGCAGTTTCTAAGACAATCAAACATGAGAAACTTTTATTAGATGATGTTCAACTAATTTTGACTCAAATTAAATAGATAAAAAAAATTATTATTATTATATTTTATATCAATTTTTATACTGTATTTAAAAAAAATTAAATTTTATTAATTTTTAAATCATTTAAACGAAATTCGAATAGAACTTTAGCCGAAACAAAATAAATTCAAATCAAGCCAACACAAACATGCTGCTGCTATTCACGAGCCATTTCAAAGACGACACTATTTCAACACAATTCGAACGAGCTAAAAAAAAAAAACATTAGACTTGCTCAAACAGGCAAATTTACACCAGTATTCATAACTTTCTTCATTTTAAAAACTTTCTAAACTAGAAAAAAAACGAATAATTCAAGCCAGATAAACTTAGGAGGAATAAAATATACATTACATTAACCAATTCATAAATAAAAAAATAGACTACAGTTGAACGTTCTTAATGAAAGCATACATGCATATTATACAACAATGCTACAAAATTTTAGTTAACTATAAGGCAGCTATGTTCAAAGAATTTGTTAAACATTTAAAAAACCGGTCCATCGAGTAAAAACTAGGTAAGAACTACAAGGTGAAACAAAAATCATTACCTTGGACCAAACTGCCTTCGTAATGAGGCACACCAAACTCTATCTTCAAATACAAATGTTAAAAAACCTTCATCCTTATATTATACCTGAAGAGATTAAAGGATAAATCAGTCATAAAGAGGATTCAGCAATAAAAAATAGGAGCATTTACAAACATACCACATAATTCTTATGTATTTACATCTAAACATTTATATTTACATATATACCACTCAAATATTTAACAACACATACCTTTCAATGCACGAGTTTTAAACATCAAGGTGTTATTAGTGTCAATAAAAGACTTCGGGTGGTAGATTTATAAATACATAAGAATTGTGTGATATGTATGTAATTTCACCCAAAAATTTATCATCATAAATGATTTATCAGCTTCAGAATAAAAAGGATGACGATGCACTTCAGCAGCCATACATGCACAGAATTTATACTGGTTATTGACGTTTGGACACCCTTAGCAGACGCGATCTGCCTTTCTCCACTGCTGCTGGTCTAAATATTAGGTCATCAAGTTTGCCACAGAAGATTTTGTTAAACTGCAAATCAAATGGCAATGTTAGAAAAAGCTACTTATTAGAATACGATAGCCTAGTATCCCTCTTAATCTGTGTTATGATTTTTGTATGGTACGAAGACATTATTATTGAATGTAGAAATGAGTAAAATGTCAAAATAGTACTTTGATTATTTACCTTGGTAACATATTTATAAACTCTGAAAGTAAAAAGAGCTCTGCTAAGAGTTAGGGAACTATTTTAACACTTTTTTAAAAAATACTTAATTCTTATATTCCTTCTATGGCTTATAAAAATGTGAACAACATTAGCAATTTCGGGGCCGGGTTGTATTGTTTGAAAATTAATTAATTGCATAGGATCAGAGATACATGGAATATTCCATTTTTTGATGGAGGTCACATTGGATGACTGAGATCAGACCTATCTTGATTTTCCTTAGTAGGTAGGGGCGATTTGAGCTTCCTTGGCCCTCAAGAATTGCATGTGATTTGGGTCAATTGTTTGATAATCTCAAGAAATATCATCACTTTGCCTCTAAATTGTACCCAGGGGGTTTATGGTTACATATGTGGTGGTTCACTTTGATATATGACCTCTTGACCTATCTCGAATCCTTGTGTGATTTTCCCTTTCAGATTTTAGCTGTTCTTGGAGGATTTGGTGATTTTGAGGTTGATGCAATAAAAAAAAATTGGTGAGATAAAATTTTATGTGATTGTTCTTGGAGTTGATCCTTGCATCAGGCATGAGCATAATTACAAATTTGTGAATGTTTTGGTAAGCCTATTTGTATTTTCTATACCATTTATGGCATCGTTGATGGTCGATTGGATCCTCTCCTCTCATCTTATGGATAATTGAAGCAAAATTTAATAAATCTTTCTTTTACTATCTATATTGCGTCATACATGAACTCTATTGGATTTTACATCAAGTCACAATGAGCTTATTCTTGGTGATTTTTTTACATTGAGTTCATCTTTCATGATACAATAAACAAGTAAATAATTGCAATTCTAAGATTGACGATCGCAAGATTTGAGCTCTAAGAGTTTAACAAGGTGATCAATATTTTGTTTGAGAACGACAAATGATATTCTAATTCAAAAACAACTTGTGAAAGTACTTATAAAATTTCAAACATGCTTACAATAACGAGGGAATAAGATACATAAAGGCAGATGAAGGTGCTCCTTCGACGATGCAATTGTGTTGCCAGATAAGCTTTTGAATGAGAGCTTGGAAGAAAATATTAAGGGCTGCTAGTTAAAATTAGCTTTAAAGTGAAAATTTCCCGTTGTCAAAAGAAAATGCAATAACTAATTTGAGAGTTATCGAAAGAGAAATGCAAAAAGGAAAAGCGCATTATTGTTAATGCAAATATAAAATTACAATAAAATAAAACAAGTGGAACTCTGAAATTGCAATAAAAACAAAGCGGGGTGGTAGAAAAAGGTGGTTGACAAACTGGAAAAAGCAAAGTGGCTGTTTTCCAAGGTCCGCACAGCAGGCTGGAAGCAGGAACAGCAGCGGCAGGGTATGGTTTTGGAAGGCGGCAACGAGGAGGAAGGCACAGGATGGCAGGGAAGGGTGGGTCGGTGCTGGAGGGTAGCAGACTGCATAAAAGCAGCATCTTGGCAAGCAGGAACAAGTTTGGAGCAGAGCTGGGTGATGGTAGCCAAGGTGGAGCAGTAAGGTGAAGGAAGCTGATGCGGGAAAGGGGGAAGGGTATCACAAGGATAAACATCATCTCGATAATGAGATACAACTAGAGCATCACTCGAAACTCTTGAATACAGCCCTAGAAGAAAAAAGGAAGACACCAACCGCTGTCCCGAAACAAACACAGCAAAAACCAAACTCCAGACATAGACCTAGAATAACAAGGAGTCAACCCCACTCCCCTTAGGCGACACTCCCAAGCCCTTGAGGGTTCGGTCCTCTCAAATACTTATTGGACCAGTTCTGTTCAGGCATCCCTACAACGTTCTGCGCCTATTAGACACCGCGCATTAATCTCCCAGGATTGGGAGAGTTTCAACCTCACTCATCGAAATTTCTATCTCATAGCGTAGTTGGGTCAGCACCATTAAAGATAACAACAATATCTTAATCTCCAGGGGTTTGAGGTACTTCGACTGCACACCTCTAGAAGCACCTGGATCTCACTGTCTAATGCACTGTCTCACAAAACACTTAAGAAGGGTTCCAAATTGAACATAATCATCTCTATCTATTCAACTGTGGGTGCTCTGTTGAACTAAATTGGAACTTCGTGTCAGATGTACTATGCGAAGTCCACCAAAGGTAGCCCAAGGTTGGCTCAAGCCTCTCTGAAGTGAAGACGGACTTGACCTCCCCTTATGGTGGCGGCTCTAGTAATATGTGATATACCTAAAATATAAAATATTTTTATGCAAATTTTTATACATATTTTTGATGATATTGCACTTTAATGGAAGGTATTTGTGTGTTTTCCTTTCAGGTACACTTAAATTGATCAAATATGTCAAAATGAATGAAACATGATCAAATTTGAAGCAAAAATGAAAAATGTGTTAAAAAAAACTGGGGCGCTAAGCGCCCAGATCTGGCGCAAGAGATGGCCGCGCCTAAACACCAGAGACCCTACGCTTAAGCGCCAGAGAGTTACTTTGCAATTTTAAAGAATTTTTGGCGAATTTTGAAGAGGTATTTGAAGAATTATTTGGTGCAAACGTGGGTAACAAATCAATGGCGCCAAAAGACATTCAAATTTAACTTAAAAGGATGCATCTTTTAGGTAAATTCATTGACTATGGACACATTTTGAAGAGATATCAAGGCACCTTTTGAAGAAAATATATGACTTAAAGTTTGTAAAAGGGGGTGTGTTAAGTTCTTTTAGAAAGAGGCAAGTTAGAGTTTGTAGAGTAGTTTAAGTAAGAATTTGTACGATTCTTACTTATAATTTCTTCACACTTTTCTCCTTCTTAGTGAAAGAGATGGTGAGTAGGGATTCCTGAGTAAAAATCTATTGTGTAGAGAGATTTAAACCCTCTTGGGTTGGGGGACTAGTCCAAGGGAAGCTTGTAAGAGAAAGGAAGAGATTCAAAGAAACTTCAAGAATTTGGTGGAGAGAAGCTTGAGATAAGTTTTTATCTTTGTATTTCATTTGATTTTAATTGAGACTTATTGTATTATCTACATTGTTTCTACTTTTAAAACTATTTGTGATTGTGTTTTCTCCATAAATTCTGAGAAGTCTTCTTTAGCATTTTCCTTAAAATAAAAAGTAATTAAGTGTTGGATGAAAGTTGTGAAAGTATTGATTTTTAGGGCCTGTTTGGATGCGGTTTTTATCGCGCGGCGCGGCGATTCACCATGAATTTCCGGCCGCTTCGTCGTTCGGGGCGGAACTTCGTGTTGAATCACCGCGAAGTTATGGGGGAAGCGGGCCGCGAGGTTAATCCCATGGTCTCAGCTTCCGTTCCGCTTTCTCATTTTATTTTCTCGCCCTGCCCCTGGAGCTTTCCTGCAGTCGAACTCGACGTCTCCTCTTCTGCCCTAGTGTTTGCAGGTACTCTGCAAATCTCCTCCTCCTCTTCTCCCCTGCCCCTCGAGCTTCCTCGCACCCGAACTCAGCGCCTCCTCTTCTGTCATTTTGAAGGTAATTTGAACATTAATGTGCGACTGTTCTCCTCCTCTAGAGCTAGTTCTACTGCTCGATCTTCTCTTCTCCTCAATTCTCCTACCTTATCCTTCCAGTTTTTATGTGTCTATCTTTCTTCTCAAACATGAATCTGTCAGTTTTTATTCGTGAAGAATATACAAATCGTGGTATATTTTTTTCCATCCAATAATACAGATGGAGTAGAGGAATTGAAGAAAAATGAGAGTTGAAAAATTCCCCCATCATTAGTATTGTTAGGGCCTGTTTGGATGTGTTTTTATCGGTATTTCTATCAGTATCTTTCTTCTTTCTTTCCATCCAATTTCACTTGAGGCACAAGATGTACAATATGTTTTGTCATTATATTTCTATCAGTAGTAAATCATCATGTAGTATTCTTTCATTTGAAACATAAATCTGCTAGTTTTTTTTTCAAGCAGAAAATTCGATTCATAATATGTATTTTTCCATCCAATCAATGAAAGAGAGTAGAAGAATTGAAGTAGAAAGATAGTAGATAAATTTCAGCTATCACTATGCTGGTTATTTTCATTTTAGACACCGTATTTAAAATGTATTCTGTCAGGATATCTTTATCAATAGCTCATCATAATGTAGTTATCTTTCTTTTCAAACATGCATCCGTCGGTCCTTATTCATGCAGTATGGAAATCATAATATGTAATTTTCCATTTAACAATTGAAAGAGTGTAGAAGAATCGAAGTAGAAAGAGGGTGAGAAATTCCACTCATTAGATCTACTCGTTAATTTCCATCTAATTTCACTCGAGTGACAAGTATGTACAATATGTTTTGCCATGACATTTGTATCAATAGCCAATCATTATATAGTAATCTTTCTTTTCAAACATAAATCTGTCAGAAATTATTCAAGCAGAAAATGCAATTCATAATATGTATTTTTCCATTCAACCATAGAGAGAGAGTAGAAGAATTGAAGTACAAGGAGAATAGAGAAAATCAACTCACCAGTGGTATTGTTAATTTCACTTTAGGCACAGTATGCAACATATATTATGTCACTATATTTCTATCAGTAGCACATCATTATGTAGCAATCTCTCTTTTCATACATTTATCTGCCAGTTTTAATTCTAGCAGAAAATGCAATTTTTTTCTATATAAGTTCTCATCCAACAATAAAAAAGGAGTACAAGAAGAATAGAAAAATTACACCCATAAGTGAGGCACAATATTCAAAATATATTCTGTCACTATACTTCTATCAGTAGCACATCATTATGTAGTCATCTCTCTTTTCATACATGTATCTGTCAATTTTGATTCTAGCAGAAAATGCAATTCTTTTCTATGTAAGTTTTCATCCAACAATAAAAAAGGAGTAGAAGATTTGAAGTAGAAGGAGAATAGAGTTGCCCCTATTAGTGAGGCACGATATGCAATATATATTGTCACTATATTTCTATGAGTAGCACATCATTATGTAGTCATCTCTTTTCATACATGTATCTGCCAATTTTTATTCTAGCAGAAAATGCAATTCTTTTCTGTGTAAGTTCCCATCCAACAAAAAAAGGAGTAGAAGAATTGAAGTAAAAGGAGAATAGAGAAATTGCCTCCATCAGTAAGGCACAGTATGCAACATATATTTTGTCACTATACTTCTGTCAGTAGCACATCATTATGTAGTCATCTCTCTTTTCATACATATATCTACCAGTTTTTATTCTAGCAGACAATGCAATTCTTTTCTATGCAAGTTCTCATCCAACGATTAAAAATGAGTAGAAGATTTGAAGTAAAAGAAGAATAGATAAATTGCCCCTATCAGTGAGGCACGGTATACAACATATATTCTGTCACAATAAAAAAGGAGTTGAAGGATTGAAGTAGAAGGAGAATAGAGAAATTGCACCCATCAGTGAAGCACAGTAAGCAAAATAGATTCTGTCGTTATATTTTTATCAGTTGCACCTCATTATGTAGTTATCTCTCTTTGCATGCATTAATCTATCAGTTTTTATTCAAGCAGAATATGCAAATCATGAATAGTATTTTTTGATGTTTACTTACATTCCAACAAAAATACCTTTATTATGGTTTAGGGTTTAGGGTAGCTACCTTTCTTTTCGAACATGTATCTGTCACTTTTGTATGCATCAGTAGTTAATTTCATGAAGAATTTACGTATGATATAAAGACACGAGAATAACTGAAGTAGAAATAGTGGAGCCATTCCAGCCATCACTGTGCTGGTTATATTGACTTTAGACAGATTTTTCAAAATTTTTTCTGTCAATATTTCTATCATTAACACTGCCGTTGTCGGTCCCAAGCCCGGATGTGAAAAGTGGAGGGTTGCGTTAGGTAGTCGACAGCCAGCGTAAAACTTGTCGAAAAAATTCATGTCATGACTCCTTTTGATCATTGTGTAAGTGTTAGGGCGTCCCCGAAGCGACGCTTGCATGTATGGCTCGAATACGATAGAAAGTGTCATGGGTCGCTACGCCGCGCCGGTGTAGTGTCAAGTACGCAAGGGTTCCCACACTACAGACGGATGCAGGTAAAGAAGTTAGTCCATGATACTAGTATTAAGATAGGATCTTGGAATATAGATACACTTAATGGTAAATTAAATGAATTAGTTGATATTATGATTCATAGAAAGATAAATATCTTATGTATTCAAGAAACTAAATGGGTTGGAGAAAAAGCTAAGGAGATTGATAACTTAGGTTTTAAACTATGGTATTCCTGTAAGAAGTCGTACTTAGAAACTGGTGTAGGTGTAATTATAGATAAGAGTTTAAAAGATAATGTTGTTAAAATTAATAGAATTGGAGATAGAATTATAACGACTTAAGATTATTATTAATACTTAAGATTTTTAATATTATAAGTCTATATGCCTTCACTGTTGGTTTAGATATAAGTATCTAAAGATAAATTCGAAACGATTTAGAAGACTTAATACATTTGATACTCCTCGAAGAAAAATTTTTATCGAAGGAGATTTAAATGGACACGTCGGTAGAGTCGGTAGAAGATTTCAAAAATATTCATAGTGCATTACTGATTATGGAGCGATTAATGAAGAAGGTAGTTATTTTAGATTTTGCTTTAGCATATGATATGATTATTACTAATACTTTATTCAAGAAAAGAGATAAGCATCTTATTACTTATAAGAATGGATCTCACAAATTAATTATTTTCTTATGAAAAGAAGAGATCGTCGAGATTGTAAGGATTGTAAGTTCATTCCAAGTGAGGAATTAAGTACCCAACATCGATTATTAGTTCTAGATTTTAAGATGAAGAGTTGTAAAATAAAGAATACTAGGATTCAACACCGTAGAATCAGATGTGGGGCACCTAAAGATAAAAATAAAATTATTTTTATGAGTAAAATTTAAGATTTAATTATTTGGGATGTCCATGAAGACGCAAATGCTACGTGGGAAAAATTAACTAATACTATTAAACGAGTGGCTAAAGATGTACTTGGAGAATCGAAAGAAAAGCTTATATAAATAAAAATAGTTAGTGGTGGAATAATAATGTGCGAAAAGATAAAATATAAGAAGTTATGTTATAAAAGTTGGTTTAAATGTATAAGCGTAGAAACCTGGAAAAATATAAAACGTACCATGAGAGAGCCTAAAAGAATAATCGTGACACTAAAAATTCATCTACAGTAATCTTTATAACATGTTAGATACTAAGGACGGTGAAAAATATATATATAAAGCTAGTCAAACAAAGAGAAAAGAAAAGTAAAGATTTAACTTAAGTAAAGTGTATTAAAGATGTAAAATCAAAAAGTATTTTTTTTAGAAAAAGATATTCAACATAGGTGGGTGAGTTATTTTGATAAACTTTTTAATGAAGATACTGAAAATACGATCGACCTTAGTGATCTTAATATCGTTAATAATAAAAAAAAAATTTTCATTTTTACCGTCGCATTAGTAAAAAAGAAGTTGAGGACGCTTTAAAGAAAACTAAGGGTGGAAAGTTTGTAGGACCTGATGATATCCCAATTGAAGTATGGAAATTTTTAGGTGATTTGGGGGTTTCTTGGCTTACTAAACTTTTTAATATTACTTTAAAAACTAAAAAGATGTTTGAGGAGTGGAGGAAGAACATTTTGGTCCCCATATTTAAGAATAAAGGAGATGCACAAGAGTGTGCAAATTATAGAGGAATTAAATTGATGTATCATACTTTAAAATTATGGGAGAGGGTAATTGAACATAGGTTAAGACGTATTACGAAGGTTTCTCATAATCAATTTGGATTTATGTCGAGTGTGTCTACTATGGAAGCTATACATTTATTGAGAGGTTTGATGGAGAAGTACAAAGATAATAAGGAAGATCTACATTTGATTTTTATCGATTTAGAAAAAACTTACGATAAGGTTCCTAGAGATGTTCTTTGGAGAGTCCTTGAGAAGAAAGGTGTTGATATGACTTATATTCGAGTTATTAAAGATATGTATGCTAGAAATTGTTACATGTGTTCGAACCGAAGGAGGATTAACCAAATATTTTACTATTTCGTTGGTTTACATCAAGGATCGGCTTTAAGCCCATATCTTTTGCTTTATTTACGGATGGTCATACTCGGGCATTTACAAGAGGATGTACCTTGGTGTATGTTTTTTGTCGATGATATCCTCCTCGTGGATAAGACGAGAGAAAAGCCCGAGAAAAACTTAAATTATGGAGGTCTACATTGGAGTCTAAAGGTCTTCGTTTGAGTAGAACTAAAACTGAATACATGGAATGTAATTTTAGTAACAGTAGACCTAGTGATAGAATTGTAACTTTGGCTGATCAATTTATTAAAAGCTGTGAACGATTTAGATATCTCGTGTCCATTGTTCAAAGCGATGGTGATATAGATGGGGATGTTAATAGTAGAATTCAGGTTGGTTGGTTGAAGTGGAGGAATGCGTCCGGCCTATTGTGTGATAGACAAGTACCGCTTAGACTGAAAGGAAAATTTTATAAGACGGTGGTAAGACCTACAATGCTCAATGGTGCTGAATGTTGGCCTTTAAAAGAGAAGCATAATGTTAAGTTAAATGTGGCCGAGATGAGAATGATTAGGTGGATGAGTGGCTTTACACTTAGAGACAAAATGTGAAATGAATATATCCGTAATAGGGTTGGTGTTGCACCAGTGATGGATAAAATTAGAGAGAGTCGCCTTAAATGGTTTGGTCACATTAAACGTCGACCACTTGATGATCCGATTAGGAAAGTAGATGTTTTAGATACAACTTATGTTAAGAAAGGCAGAGGTAGACCTAGGAAAACTTGGGCTTATTGCATAAAAAATTATCTTAATTTATTAGAATTAAAAGAAAATTTGACACTAAATAGGACACAATAGAGAAAAGGATTCATGTAGCCGACCCCACTTAGTGGGATTAAGGCTTTGTTGTTGTTGTTGTTGTTGTTGTAGGATATTTCTATAATTACCACATCAATATGTATCTACCTTTCTTTTCAAACATGTATCTGTCAGTTCTGTATGCATCACTGGTTAATTTTTTGAATAATTTAGTAATGATAGAAAGTATTTTTCAACAATAGAAAGACATGATTCTAACTGAAGTGGAAGGAGAGTAAAGAAATTTCAGCTATCATTATGCTGGTTATATTCACTTTAGGCAAATTATGTATAATATATTCTATCAGGTTGTTTCTATCATTAGCACTTCAATATGTCGCTACCTTTCATTTCAAATATGAATATGTCAGTTTTATTTGCAGCACTGGTTAATTTCACTAATAATTTACTATTGATAGAAAATATATTTCATCAATAGAAAGACTTGAGAAAAAACTGAAGTAGGAGGGGATATATAATCCAGCCATCACTATGATGGTTATATTCACTTTAGGCACAGGACGTAAAATATATTCTGTTAGGATATTCTGCCAGCATACATATCATCAGACGGGAACTATTGAAATGAAACAGTACAGATTTTCTTGCCTCAATTTTGCAGTACAAATGAAACATTAGAAAAGAAATGAAGTAGCACTAGAAGATAGAAATTGCAGGCCACAATTTTCCAGCAAGTCTTTTTAGATTGTTATAGATTTTATTGTTGTCTGCATTGTGCAAAAAATATTGTATACATCAAGACTTGTATCTTATTGTCATTTAGATAATAAAAAGTGTCAAATTCTTTCCCCGTGGATGTAGATCAATATGACCGAACCACGTAAATTATTGTTGTCTCTCTGTGGTTATTTTTTATGGATATTTGCAATGTTTATTCTGTCAGGATACATCTATTATTAGCACAACAATGTGTAGTTATCTTTCATCTCAAACATGAATCTGTAAGTTTTGCTTGCGCATTGGTTAATTTCACTTTAGGCACAGTATGTGAAGTATATTCTGCCAAGAGATGTCTATTATCAGCACATCATGTGTAGCTACTTTTCTATTCAAACATAAATCTACTAGTTTTGCTTATCAAACATGAATTGTCAGTTTTTATGTATCATTGGTAAATTTCATAAGGGATGTGAAAAAACATATATATCATCCAAAGAGATATTTCCAGTTACTTTGAGATGTTATGTAAATTGGAAGTTATGTACATGTTCTCCATTTCAGTAATAAAGAAATATCACTTCTTTCCCATGGATGTAAGTCAGTTTGACTAAACCACGTAAATTGTTATGTCTTTCTGTGTTCAACTGTATTATATGGCTAATTTCATTCATTTTGAATATTTATCTTGTCGATACACATACATCAACCGCGCGCCCTACTATACATCATCTCAATTGGGGACAAATGGATGGGTGAAATGCTTACAGGATACCCAACGAGATTTAGAAACATATTTCGTATATCGCAGGATGTTTTCAATGACATATTAGCAGAACTAACATCTCATGAACTCCACGGGTCATCTAGGACAACTAACTGTGAGGTGTTAGGAATCACACTATATATATTATCACAGAACGAGTCAATGCGCAGGGCGATGGAACGCTTCCAGCACTCGTCGGAGACAATTAGCAGGTATTTCTGAGAAGATTTGACTGCTCTTGTGAGTCTATCACACCACATTATACAAACCACAGATCCAACTTTTTCACGAACGCCTCGATACATGTCATTTTTCAAGGTACAGATTGATTCTTACATTATATATCCTACAATATTAATTCGGTAATGAAATGGTTGGGGTTTTTATTTAGGATTGTATCGGCGCAATTGATGGAACGCACGTTAATGCAAGGATTCCAGACAACGAGAAAATTGCATTTATCGGCCGGTCTGGAACGCCAACGCAAAATATCATGACAGTTTGTGATTTTAACATGTGCTTCACTTTTGTAATGCCTGGTTGGGAGGGCAGTGCTCACGATAGTAGAATTTTTAAATGTAGGATGAGGAATTCAAAGTATAACTTTCCCACCCTCCAGAAGGTACGTTGCAAACTCAATATAACTTCAATTTCTTATGGCTTCCTGAACTAAAGGTTGATCTTGTTTCAGAAAAATATTATTTGGTGGATGCCAGCTACCCATTCATCAGAATGAGGGTACCTGAAACTCTACCCTGACATCAGGTATCATATACCAGATTTTGAAAGAGCCAACAATGTTACAAAAGGTAGAAAGGAGGTCTTCAACAAAAGACATTCGTCATTGTGAAGCGTTATTGAGAGGACTTTTAGAGTTTGGAAAAAGAAATGGGTCATACTTCGAGATATGCCACATTATCCGTTTCAGAAACAGGTGCACATAGTGTTAGCCACGATGGCGCTCCATAACTATATTAGGCGGCATCCATCCCGAGGTCATGTTGATTTCCGGCGTGCCGAGGAAAATGTAGAGGAAGTGCTTGTAGAAGAATTTGAATACTGCATTGAACAATCTCTGTCACGGGAAGAGAACGACAATGCCACCATTTGCACAAAGGATGGGGAGGGTCAAATGAAATGGCAGCCCTTTGGGAGCATATAACGACCATATTAGTTGGATAGTGATTGCCTTCTTTCTGATTTGTTGTAATGACTTTTAAATTTAGAATAATTTTTCTATATGGGTTAATGAACATTCCCTTTTTTATTACCAAATATGTCACTATGTTTTTTTTTACCTGCATTTCAGAAAAATATGAGCTCTAGGATGTCAGCTACCTCTCGACGAGTGCTATGTCATTGTGGCCTGCAGACACCGCTTCTGACATCACGCCAGCACACATGATTATGGCAGTAAGTTTTATACTGCCTACGCGAACATCGCCGAAGCAAGTGCAGATTCTTCTGGGAGGACGGTTTGGCGGATTCTCAGGATAACGATAGTAGGGAGTGGCGAGTTTCACTTGAGGACGGGCTTGCACGGGAGCAACAATATGTCATAGTCAAGAATAACATTATTATTATCATACTCATCGTTGTAACAGTTTTACAGTTTTTTTTTCACTCTACTCCTACTAGCTAGTGCTTGAGATGTCTTCATGCACATGTGACTATTTTGGAATGCCAAAACTGTATGACTTGAGATGTATTTATCTATAAAGAACTCTAGTGTATTTGGTTTGAAATGTCTTTATATATGTTCATTTATGTCACTAAAAATATATATTTATATGTTCACAAAATTTAAAATTATTCTTAAAAAACATATATGTTTTCAAATTTATTTCTATAGTAAATCAAACATTTAAATTTTGAAAATATCATTATTTTAAATAATTTTTATAAACACGACATTTTTATTTTAAATAGTTTTTATAAACACAAAATATCATTATTTAAAATATGTTTTATAGGAATTTAAAAAACATACGTACTATTTTTAAAAACTTTACGATTATTAAACTTACAAACACATAAATATATTAAAATTTTAAAACAGATTTAACAAACAGGGGAAGTTTTGTCATTTATGCAGAAAAAGCATCCATGCAATTGCTTTAATACGAATCAACCAAACAGACAATCAGAACTCCCACAAGAAATTTTCTGAGCAGCAGAATTGCAATTGAAAAGTTGAAAAGTTGCTGATTGCGCTAAACAGGACTCTTAATGTTAGAAGAACTATAGACTTACAATGTATTAGAGAAGAAAAAAAAGTAAATCAACAAATGGATATAGTAGAAGTTGTTGTTGGACCCTCTAATATAGATAGAGGAAAAAGACCTAGATTCGACCCAGTACCACCTTCAAGAGAAGAAAATGGATCAGGAAGGCCATACAGACAAGGAACATCTAGAAGATATTATCATGAAGATAATGATCATAATTTTAAAGGGAGTGTAGAACCAGTAGAACGTATGAATCATATGCATGCCCATAGGAATGGAACAATTTTGACAATTATTCTTAATAATCATAAATTTGGGAATCAGTAAATTCTACATGGGAATTTGATGCAGTTAGAGCATGGGCTTATAGTGATAAAAGTGGAGTAGGAGATATGTTTGCTTTCCTAGAAACTCTATTAAGAGAAAAAGCTGCCAATATTTTCAATGAAGCAAAAAATTAGAAAAGCAGGAGAAATAGATTCTTTGAGGCAACTAGGAGATAATCCATATAACTTTACAAAATTTATTAATACAATAATATTAGGATTTGATCCAAGTAGACAAAATACAAACATCCAAGATCAAGCTTATAGAAATCTTGAACAATTAAGTTGAGCAGACTGGTCTCAAATAGATAATGTTTATAAATTATACGTCACCTATGCTAGTAGAGCTGATAAATATTTTGATGATGAGATATCTAATAGATTTTTGATCAAATTACCAGGAGAATTAGGAAAAGAGATAAATGAAAAATGAAAGATAATAATACAAATCTTGATAATATTAATAATATAGTAATAGAACCAAGGATTGTTTTCACTTTTAATATTTTATAAGAAAAATGTAGAGTTATAAAATTCAAAAACAGGTCAAGAAAGAATCCTACAAATTTTGTAGAAATATTTATACAAGTCAAAATTTCCTAGAAAAACCTTGTAGGAAAAAAAATTCTTAGAAAATCGAGAAGATCAACATACCAAAAGAATAGAAATGTTAAAAAACCAAATAATAAAAATTGTCATTGTTACATTTGTGGATCCCCTACAAATAAATGTAATAAAAGAAATTATAATAAAAACTGAAGCTTATCAATTCAAGGATTAGAAGAAGATGCAGTTAGTATAGCTTCAAATGAATCAAATGATACAATTTATAGCATAACTGATGACGATTATGAAAATGAATCTCAAACATCTCAAGATGCAATGAATGGATTAATTAAAGCAATAGATAGGTGGAAACTAGAAAGATAATAATATGAATAAATGTAATCATCTTTTCGAATTAGGAAAAGAAAATATGACCAAAGAGTATATTTACTGTAATTACTATCCAGATAAAAACCAGAGATATAGATGTCAATTGTGTCTTATAGAAATATCTCATTTATGTTTAAAGAAAAATCAGAATCTCGACCATAGAGATTATATAAAATTTAAAAAAAGTATAAACATAAATAAAAAAATTAGAAAAAATACATTTTGAATTAGAAAAAATACATCTAAATATGGAAAAAATATTATTTAGGTTAGAAAAATTAGAAGAAAAAGATGAAGAAAGAGAAATTTGGACAAGAAATAGTTAAAGAATATAAAAAAGATAAGCAAAAAATTTATATTAAAAGTTAAAAAATTAAAATTAGCCATAAAAAGATAAAAAAGTTCACCAGTGTCTTCAGAAAAAGATATAACTACAGAAATCAAAGAAAATTTTGACCCTGAAGTTATACAAGAAATAAATAAATTAGATTTAGCACAAACAAAAACAGAAGTAATCATAGCAAAAAACTGTCCAAACAATCCAACTTCACTAATATCTGTATATGCAATAATAAATTTACAGGATAAAATAGAAATAATTGTACAAGCATTAATAGATAGTGGTAGTACTATTTCAGTAATAACAAAAAACTTATTACCCAAAAATTTTAACAATTATCACCCAACAAATACAACAACATATTTAGTAGGAGATCAAACATTAAATTTTTGGGTAATATAAGCGAAACTACCTATTATTCGTAATTTTTCCATGCACTCTCTTGTTCATGTGCGTGAATCAAGCTCAACACGATGTTGTTGTTCGTGATTTCCTCAAGCCCTCACTTTTATGTGTGTTTGCCCTTCATCTTCGACACCACTTAATTCATCATCCTCCTTCGCGTGCTTTCTCCAACTCACAATTCACGCAATGTTCAATCCCTCAGTGTCTACTTCCATTAACACATTCGGTCCTCTGCTCAAGCTTGGTTTTTGCAGTCCATTTGACTTCACTCAAGATTCTGTATATAGGAGGTTGCTCAATCTTCCATCGACTTCATCTACCTCTTTGCTCCCATCTCCTCTTATAATAGCAAACTAATCCCCCTGCTCGCTTCAATTTCCAATTTGACACTTCCCTTCATCTTCATTTTCTTCTCGCTTGAAGGGAAAAAATCAACTAATTTTGCTTCAGTTGAACCGTAATTAATCAGTTAGATTCTCTTTTTTTGTAATTGAGTGTTACAATCTTTCCCATTTATAGAATCATCAAAATTTGTATATCATGGCTATGTTTATGATTATATGATCTATTCCAAGTTCCCTAAATTTTATATTAAGTTTTCAGCTATTTGAGCTTATAATGGCTCTGTTGATATGATTATGTAAACTTAATCCTAAACACCACTCTCTGATACCACTTCTATCATAACTCGGCCAACCTGTATGAGAAGTCACATTCGCTTGTTGGCAGTCAATGGCTAATCCATATTTAGGTTTGTGAAATCCAACTTTGCTCCCTAAGAATAAAAAGCTGGATTTTTTTTTTTTTTTTCATTTTAAGTTCGTCTTATCAAATCTTCATAAACCTAAAATCCTCTTTGTTGGCTATTAAAATCATTAACAAGCTAAGAACATCAGCTGGTAGATCTTGTGCACCATGCTAATTTGCTTAGAAAATGATTCTTCCCGCTTGGATTTGGAGATGACCTTCATGATGTAAAATTTAAAGAGCATTTTACACCACTTGAAATCGTAATTTTTTGTGGTTGGATCAACAGTCTTTACAGGCAATTTGGCCTAAAATAAGCATTTGATGCTTGGGCCAAAAGAACTGGATTTGTTTTTATTGGAAGACCGTGCTGGTTTCACTTCATATCTGATGTGTGAGACTAAAAATAAATAAAATATGCTGTCTTGTAGGGGAATCTCATAGAGATTTTGAAGCATGCATAAAGAAAAATTCACCAATGTTACAGATTTTTAGGAAGATTTCAAAAACACTACTTTCCATGCAATACAACAACAACAACAACAACAAAGCCTTAATCCCACTTAAGTGGGATCGGCTACATGAATCCTTTTTCTCCAATACAACTACTTTCCATGCAATGCCGAAGAAAAAAAAATACATAAAGATTTCCATATTAATTAACTACAAAATGATTATAACAGATATCAAAATTGCAAATTGAATAGAAGGGGAAATGAAACCCATCCATGGGCCTGTGGTTTCTCAATTTTCTTAAAAATTTGAAGAACACTGAAATAAAGCACTCACTTTGAGATATTCTTCTGTATCTCCAGCTGCTCGTTGGATATTTACCATAAAAATTGATGGAGCTACCTGAAAAATCTGCATAAATTTCATATGATTCAGAAGAACATAGAAGCAATGTGGATGTGGAAAATTAGCACAGTAAGATGGACTAATACAACATTTGTTGGATAAAGGCGTACATTTGACTTCAATAGCTAGGTTAATTATTATTTGCAATTTTTAGTAAATAATGTACTTGAGAATAAGTGATTCATTTAATCTGTTTGGGGTTATCTATGCTTGGAAAATATTTATTTATTCAGAAAACTCCGACAACTCTTCGATGCCTTGATGAGTATTGGGATATTTTTTATAGAAAAAATAAAAATGATAACAAAGACAACGATGAATTTAAAAAAAATACTCAAAAAAATAATTAAAAATAAATTTAAAACAAAATCATATATTTCCCGAACAATCAATCAACTACTAAAATAGAGAAAAATAATTAATACCATTGTTGATACAGAACATGATTTCTAATCATAATGCAGCATTTAGCAAAATTAATAAAGGAGCTCACTTCTAGCATTACTGAAAAATGGGAACTTCTGTCTGCAGATAGACCTTCAACTCGCATCTGTGCACATGACCAAAGCCAAAATTATGGTTTGTGGGAAAGAAACAATTATTTTTGTTGGGAATAAGGTGAATAGAATTAAAAAAAAACATTCTCATTTATGCCAATTAGAACTCCATCAAATTCAACGTCAATGGTCACAGCAATTACCTTGTAATTGCGAATATGAGTCTTCAAGCCCATTGACTGTGCAACAACCTCCATACTTGACAGAAGAACTTTAGCAGGCTTTCGCGAAACAAATCTAGTCTGATGTTTAACATTATCCTAGCATGGGAAAATCAAATATGGTGAATAAAATGAAAGATTAGGATGCAGAAAATTGCTAGAATGCATATAAGTTTGAATGCTTAATAAAAAGATCATCAAATACAAGATAAGAGATTAATTTCCATCACTAAACGCACTTCAAGAAAGCTACAACAGTCGGTCATTAACAAATCCACATGCTCCACCCATTGTCATTTAATACTACATGAGGCGATTACACTGCAAATAATATTTCACAATTTCTAGCAATGTTATCTTTATTTTACCCCTTTTTTCCTCGTCTTCCCACGTCAACTCCATCTACATGCCCCACTAGTGAACCTTCAGCCCCGCGTTGTAAATGTAAAACCCTAATATTTTTGGTGCTTTTCCATACTGTAGGAAAGTGCCAAACCGCATGCTTGATTAGGAAAAAAATTTATTTTCTTTCCTCTGAATATATTTCATTAAATTTGTCCCTTTTATTAGATATTTTCTATATTTCTATTTTCTTATTTGGTGGGATTCTTAATTTAAAAGGAATCTAATCTCCTATTCTATGGACATGTATGTCGGCCACATTATTATATATATGTAGTAAGGTGTAATGCACCAGGGCAGAGCAAAAAAAAATCTTCTTTGAATTTCTTCATGACATCAGAGCTATGGTGCTTCTATCCCCTAGCGATTCTCGTTGCGTGAGAATATAGTAGCATTCATCACTTATGTTTTCACAGCAGAAGCCGTCGTTCAACAACAACAACAAAGCCTTAATCCCACTAAGTGGGGTCGGCTACATGAATCCTTTTTCTCCATTGCGTCCTATTTAGTGTCAAATTTTCGTTTAATTCTAATAAATTAAGATCATTTTTTATGCAATAAGCCCAAGTTTTCCTAGGTCTCGCTCTCGCCTCTCTTAACATAAGTTGTATTTAAAACATCTACTCTCCTAATCGGATCATCAGTGTGGTCGACGTTTAATGTGACCAAACCATCTAAGGCGACTCTCTAATTTTATCCATCACTGGTGCAACTCCAACCCTATTACGGATATATTCATTTCGCATTTTGTCTCTAAGTGTAAAGCCACTCATCCACCTAATCATTCTCATCTCAGCAACACTTAACATTATGCTTCTCTTTTAAAGGCCAACATTCAACACCATAGAGCATTGAAGGTCTCACCACCATCTTATAAAATTTTCCTTTCAGTCTAAGCGGTACTTTTGTATCACACAATAGGCCAGACGCGTTCCTCCACTTCAACCAACCAACCTGAATTCTACTATTAACATCTCCATCTATATCACCATCGCTTTGAACAATGGACCCGAGATATCTAAATCGTTCACACCTTTTAATAATTTGATCATCCAAAGCTACACTGCTGTCACTAGACCTACTATTACTAAAATTACATTTCATGTATTCAGTTTTAGTTCTACTCAAACGAAGACCTTTAGAATCCAATGTAGACCTCCATAATTCAAGTTTTTCCTGGACTTTTTCTCTTGTCTTATCCACAAGGAGGATATCATCAGCAAAAAGCATACACCAAGGCACATCCTCTTGTAAATGTCCAGTAAGACCATCCATAAATAAAGCAAAAAGATATGGGCTTAAAGCCGATCCTTGATGTAAACCAACATAAATAGTAAAATACTTGGTCAATCCTCCTTCGCTTCGAACACATGTAATGACTCTAGCATACATATCTTTAATGACTTGAATATAAGTCATATCAACACCTTTCTTCTCAAGGACTCTCCAAAGAACATCTCTAGGAACCTTATCGTAAGCTTTTTCTAAATCAATAAAAATTAAATGTAGATTCTTCTTATTATCTCTGTACTTCTCCATCAAACCTCTCAATAAATGTATAGCTTCCATGGTAGACTCGCCCGCATAAATCCAAATTGATTATGAGAAATCTTCGTAATACGTCTTAACCTATGTTCAATTACCCTCTCCCATAATTTTAAAGTATGACACATCAATTTAATTCCTCTATAATTTGCACACTCTTGTGCATCTCCTTTATTCTTAAAAATGGGGACCAAAATGCTCTTTCTCCACTCCTCGTGCATCCTTTTAGTTTTTAAAATAATATTAAAAAGTTTAGTAAGCTCGAGAAACCCCCAAATCACCTAAATATTTCCACACTTCAATCGGGATATCATCGAGTCCCTACGTACTTTCCCTTAGCTTTCTTTAAAGCCTCATCAACTTCTTTTTTACTAATGCGACGGTAAAAATGAAAAGTTTTACTTATTATTAAAGATATTAAGATTACTAAGGTCAATCGTACTTTCAACGTCATCATTAAAAAGTTTATCAAAATAACTCACTCACTCGATGTTAAATATCTTTTTCAAGAAAGACTTTTCGATTTTCATCTTTAATACACTTTACTCGAGTTAAAACTTTACTCTTTTTTCTATTTATTTGACTAATTTATATATATATTTTTCACCCTCCTTAGTATCTAACTGTTATAAAGATCATTAAAAGTAGAATTTTTAGCATCACAAATTATTCTTTTACATTTCATGCGGACCGTTTTATATTTTTCCCGTTTTCTACGCTTTTACATTTAAACAAATTTTTATAAGATAACTTATTATATAACTTTATTATACCACTACCAACTATTTTTATTTATAGAACTTTTTCTTTCGATTCTCCAAATACAACTTTTACACACTGTTTAATAAGTATTAGCTTAATTTTTCTCACATAACATTCGTGTCTTCAGTGAACATCTCAAATATTTAAATATTGAATTTTACTTCATAAAAATAATTTTATTTCGTGTCTTTTAGCGTCTCTCATCTTATTCTACGATGTTGAATCCTAGTATTCTTTATTTTACAACTCTTCATTTTAAAA
Organism: Papilionanthe hookeriana x Papilionanthe teres; assembly: GCA_022702705.1. Taxonomy (NCBI): domain Eukaryota; kingdom Viridiplantae; phylum Streptophyta; class Magnoliopsida; order Asparagales; family Orchidaceae; genus Papilionanthe; species Papilionanthe hookeriana x Papilionanthe teres. The sequence goes on along the minus strand of CM040431.1, from coordinate 5,447,259 downwards.
TCTAACTAATAATCGATGTTAGTACTTAATTATCGACTTGGAATAACGCTTACAATCCTTACAATCTCGACGATCTCTTCTTCTCATGCGTAAAATAATCAATTTGTGTTTTATTAGATCCATTCTTATAAGTAATAAGACGTTCATCTCTTCTTCGAATAAAGTATTAGTAATAATCATATCATACGCTAAAACAAAATCTAAAATTCGCTCTACCTTCTTCATTAATCACTCCATAATCAGTAGTACCATATGAATATTTCGAAATCCTCTACCACTCTACCGACATATTCATTTAAAACTCCTCCGATAAAAATTTTTTCTTCGAGGAGTATCGAGTGTATTAAGTCTTCTAAATCATTCCGAATTTGTCTTTAGATACTATATCTAAACCAACTTGAGGAGCATAAATGACTTATAATATTAAAAATCTTAAGTATCAATAATAATTTTAAGTCGTTATAATTATATCTCCAACTCTATTAATTTTGACAACATTATCTTTCAAACTCTTATCTATAATTACACCTACATCATTTCAAGTACGACTCTTACCGGAATACTATAGCTTTAAAACCTAAGTTATCAATCTCCTTAGCTTTTTCTCCAACCCATTTAGTTTCTTGAATACATAGGATATTTATCTTTCTATGGATCATAATATCAACCAATTTCATTAGTTTACTATCGAGAGTACCTATATTCCGAGATCCTATCCAAATACTAAGATATCATGGACTAACTTTTACTCGCATCCGTCCATAATGTGGGAGCCTCACTTACTCGACACTACACCCGGCACCGTGCAGCGTGCCTCGACACTTTCTACTCGTATTCGAGGCCATACGGCGCGTCGCTTCAGGGACGCTCTAAGCACTTACACAATGATCAAAAGGATTCATGTCATGATTTTTTTCGACAAGTTTTACGCTGGCTGTCGACTACCTAACGCAACCCTCCACTTTTCACATCCGGGCTTGGGACCGGCAACGGCAGTGTTAGCAGAAGCCGTCGTTCAAACAATTAATCCGTCTCTCTAGTACGTACAAGTAGCAGTAGCGAAGGACAATAGATCTTGGTCTCTTCTGTTCTTTTTCAGAGCTACAATGCTTCCCTCCCCTAGGGAGGAGCGATAGTGCTGCAAGAATGAGGGGTCAGCGGGCTGCTGGAAGAGGGTTGAAAGCAATGGCGGTATGTAGGCGACCCCCTTTTCAAACACAACCTATAAATATGCCGACAATTTATGGCGACTCCGCTGGAGAAAGAAGGATGGAATACCTTTCAGCTGGAGCTGTGAATTTCAAGCTCCCAAACTCTGAAGGAATCCGAACCGATTTGATTTGAAGAGGGGAACAAAGAATTTGATTCCAAGTTTCCGCTTGAATTTTAGTTTGAAATTTTGTTTTGAATTTGAAGTTTGGAATTTTGTTTTTTAATTTAATTTTGGGATTTGAATTTGTGGGAATTTGAAATTTTAAGCGAAATCGGAATTTTGGTACCGCTGCAGGAGGAGAATCAGAATATAGGTACTGACTCGGAAGAATGAGTACTGGAATTTAGGTACCAGCCTCGGGAATGGAAGTCAGGATTTAGGTACCGACCTCGGCAAGATGAGAATCAGAATTTAGGTACTGACCTCAGAGGGAGAGAACTAGATTTTATGTACCAGCCTTGTAAATGAGAATCGGAATTTATGTACCGACCTCGGAAATTCAAGGAAAATTTTCTTTTTTTAAGAATTTTTTGGGAAATCGGACGACTAAGCTCCGACCCCAGAATTTCATGGAAGGCGGAAAAATATCTCGGAAGGAAGATGAAAATTTAGGGAATTTTTGGGAAATCGGACGACTAAGCTCTGACCCCAGAATTTCATGAAAGGCGGAAAAATATCTCGGAAGAGAGATGGAAATTTAAGGAATTTTTTGGAAAATCGGACGACTAAGCTCCGACCCTAGAATTTCATAAAAGGCGGAAAAATATCTCGGAAGGAAGATGGAAATTTAGGGAATTTTTGGGAAATCGGACGACTAAAGCTCCGACCCCAGAATTTCATGGAAAGTGGAAAAATATCTCGGAAGGAAGATGGAAATTTAGAGAATTTTTGGGAAATCGGACGACTAAGCTCCGACCCCAGAATTTCATGGAAGGCCGAAAAATATCTCGGAAGGAAGATGAAAATTTTAGAGAATTTTTATTTTTTTTGTTGCTTCACTTTGTTTACTTTTGACTTTGTTTCATTTGTTTTCTTTTCTTTTCATTTTCATTTCACTTCATTTGATTTTGTTTAGGCTTTCCATTTCATTATCAATTTTCGTTTCTTTTTGGTAAATTTCATTTTCAATTTTTTTTTTTTTTTATCGTTTTATTCTGTCTCATCATTTTTTTTTTGAACCAACGGGTGGTTCAACGGCTTTCGACCGTCGCATTGAAAGAAACATTTCTAAAAAGTCTGAAAATCTTCATTGATTCATCTGAAAAGAAATACAACTGATCTGACACTAACAAGCATCCAAAACTGATTACGTGTACAAGACTGAACAAAACTGATCGCGTGTACAAAACTGAACAAAACAAGTGTATCATGTCATCTAGCTGCTGCGGAAGTAGTGACAACAACTGTTGCGCTCTGTTGTAAGCTGTATTAGCATTCTGCCTCTGAGGCTGCTGCGGGAGATAGGCCAACCTGCCAAGGTTACGCTCCAGAACAAAAGTCCCCTTGCGAAACCCGGAGGTACCACCGTCACAGTGGCAAAGGACGAAGGCTCTCCAACTCCGCATCCGGTTCATAGTAGAACGGCGCTTTGTCTTCATCCATTCTCCTGAAGGTGACTGACACCATTTTTCCTGCAACTCCGGGGATGCAGTGTTTTGCCAGATCCGCTCCATTTCCTTTTAAGACCAACACTGATCCGACTGGCAAGGGAATCTCAACAGAACCTCGGAATTCACCCGGTCCAACTATCTGAATTTCACGTCCGAACAGAATATTGCATTCACTCACAAAGGAGACCATGCAGAAGGGTCTCACGAAGTCGTGGTGGTCAATATGAGGAGGGATGCAGTCCCCATCCTCATAAATATTTATAATGTAGCTGTTTGGGATACAGTCTGCAGGCAGTATGTGCCACTCGACCATCCTCTTGATCATCATCTTTATTTGTGGTGGCATCTGATCCACCTCATCATGCTGTAAAATCCCCGGGGGGTTTCCCTATCGATCTCTAGCAAAGTTGTAATAGCAACATCACTGAATAGTGACCCTGCCTTTTCCTCTCTTCCATTTAGATAGCTTCGTATACCTTCTGAGCTTCAAGAGACCTGCTTTTCCCATAGTCTTGAGAGCATTGACGCAATCCAGAATATTTTCTTCATCTTCTTTTGAGAACACATCAATATAGAGCTCGAGTCCTTCAAGGATGTTGACCCATTTTCCTTGAATATCCTTGTAAAGCTCAAATTCCTGCTTTCTGATTCTTCGTATCTTTGCCATGATATAGTCTGGGACTCCTCGTGGCGGCGACGGTGGAAAAACATACTCTGGTACGTATGGCTCCACACTCGGAAATTCCCTACTCCGAAGTAGCATCGAGACGGCTGCATATGCCTCGAAGGTGTCGTATTCCTCAAGCTGTAGAAAATGCCCCTATATCTGAAGGCAGCCAGGGCAAGCTCGAGTTGCAAGTCGAGCATCCGGCGAAAACTTCCTTCATTGGATCCCACGTCATAACGGGCTCCTCGGTGGTTTCCGGCTCACTATCCGTGCGCGGAGAACTGTCCTCAGTCTCTTTCATTTCTGGCTGATGAAATTCTTCTGGCACAGGCGGTAGCACAGCGGCTGACTCCCTAGCCCGTCTTCTCTCCATCCTTTCCAGGAAGCGGCGCTTGCGGCGATTTCTATTTCTTCTACTTGTATTTGCTAACGGAGCGTCCGAAATTCTGCCGACTGAAGCGGCAACCAGATCACCTTGTGGAGTGGTGATCATGGATGGGACATGAGTACGTCTCTCGGTAAGGAGGTGTGAGTCAACCGAACCTCCGGTGCCCCCATGTCCTGAGGTTTGTCCTACCTCCCTGCTGCTGAATTTCTTCATTGACTTCATTTTCTGCGTTCGCTTCAGTATACGTTTCTAGATGCGAGGTCGAAGTCGTATCAAAGAGCAAACACCGACTCGAAACTCGACACTTCCTACACAAGTAAACAAGGGGAAATGTCAGCGAGTGGTGTTGTGCACGAACAAAAGCAAATTATCATTTACTTTAAACAAGTTTTAGCAATTAACTTGATGTCATTATTTTATTTAATATGTTATTATAAAATTTAGATTTAGAATTTGGCAAACATGTTTTCATTTTGTGGAAAGATTTCTTTTATTTTATGCAGTATTTTTTATTACAAAATTTTGGACCCAGTCACAGACACTAGCTCTACAATTATATTGGAACGAATATCATTTTATTCAGTCTTTTCATGTCGTGTAATATTTCTTTAAATATCGTCCACTGATGGGTAACATGAGTCCATCCCCTTGAGAATCCACCAACTAGTAAGATCCTCCTGTGTAGACCTTCTCCATCACGAATGATCCTTCCCAGTTCGGTTCGAATTTTCCACCTATTTTGCGGTGTGCAAGAATAGGTCTTCTAAGAACGAGCACGAGGTCACCAACTTTGAACGACCTCGGGCGGACCAATTTATTGTGGGCTTGAATCATCTTTTCTTGGTAGAGTTTCAAGTTCTGTTGTGCGAGCAATCTTTTTCCTTCAATGCTTTCCAATTCTGCAAGTCGTAACTTGGCATTCTCTTCTGTTGTAATTTGATGGCAACGACAACCCGGAGCGACGGTAGTCGAACTTCTAGCGGAAGAACCGCCTCGGACCCGTACACAAGAGCGTAGGCGCGTAGACCGTGTCGGCATCCCGATCGTCGTCCCGCGTGCCCACAAAGCTTCTAGTAGCTTCTCGTGCCATCCTCTTTTATCGTCGTCGAGCATCTTCTTCGGAATCCGAACAAGTGTTTTATCGAAGGCTTCGCCAAGCCATTTGCTTTAGGGTAGTAGATCGTCGAGTATCTCCAATCTATCCCGTGTCTTCTGACGAAGTTCGTTGATTTTCGTGCTCTTGAAAGCGGACCCGTTGTCGGAGATGATTCTGCGCGGTGCACCGAAACGGTAGACGATTTGATTCTCGAAGAACTCGTAAAATTTGTTGCTTGCCGTGACTTCCCGTAATGGAACCGCTTACCGCCCACTGAAAAGTAGTCCGTAGCGGTGAGTATAAACCCGTGTCCTTTTGAGAAAGGAGGGTCTCATCGGACCCACTATGTCGCATCCCCAAGCACTCGAATGGCCACGAGGCAATCGTCGGGTGTAGAACATTCGAAGGCTCGGTGCAAGCACCACCGCATACACTCGACACCGATGGCATCTCTTAGCTACGTCCATGCAATCCGTCATCATTCGCCGCCGATAGTATCCGAGTCATTTGATTTTCATCTTTATTTTCGGTCCTAACTGGTGAGCACCACACAATCCAGCATGTTCTTATTTGACAATTTTCTGCGCTTCTGCTCTGCTCAGACATCTCAGCCACATCTGGTCGAAGGACCTCCGATCGAGAAACATTGTCTAGCTTTGATTTTTGCCACTCAAATGCTCAGATATTACATGCTATCTCATAAAGTCAACCTGATTTCGAAGGTTAATCTTTTGCAATATTTGATGACCCGACCAATGCTTTCCGGACGCTTAGCAAGGTGATCAATGATATTATTGCAATTCGATATAACCTCGTGCCCCTTCGCGCTATTAAAGGGCACATTCTTGCGATTTTTCTCGCAGTGCAGACCGTCACTAGTTGGTCCCCGCTCAATGATGAGTTACCAGATGAGCAGATACTACAGATAGAAGATCCCAAGGCGCAACGTTGGGAAATTTACTTTGATGGAGTGTCATCAGCTCGAAAAGACAGGATCAGGAACAGTTATATCAGGCAAAGCAGGAATTGGTTTAATCTTTGTGACACCAGATTGGTATTCTTACCACTTGACAGAGCCGTGTACCAACAATGAAGTAGAGTATGAAGCCCTAATCACCGGCTTGGAATTAGCAATACTAATGGATATAACGGACATTGCCATTTATGGCGACTCACAGCTCGTCATCCAACGAAGTGGCAGGACAAGACAAAATTCTAAAGCTCGAGATTAGAAGAATACCACCGGTATACGATGAAGTTACTCGAGCAAATTCCGAATGTGATATTCTATAGGATTCTCGAGCGGACAATGCCCATGCGGACGCTTTTAAGCAAAACTCGCTAAAGAATTGGCTTGTCCACCCGAAGATTCTATAGATATTACAGTGCAAGGACGTCAGGTGTTGTCTCAGATCGACCTCGACAGTCTACATGAAATTGAAAAAGAAAAGACAGTTGCTGCAGTGGTAGAAGATACAGAAGATTGGCGTCAGCCATTAATGAAATATTTGCAAATCGGAAAGCTACCAGAAGATAAGTCAGTAGCGCACCAAATTCAGAAGAGGGCTTTGTCGTATGCCCTGATCGATAATGTTCTGTATAGGAGATCCTTCGACCAGATGTGGTTGAGATGTCTGAGTAGAGCAGAAGCGTAGATTTCAAGTTTCTGCTTGAATTTTAGTTTGAAATTTTGTTTTGAATTTGAAGTTTGGAATTTTGTTTTTGAATTTAATTTTGGGATTTGAATTTATGGGAATTTGAAATTTTAAGCAAAATCGGAATTTCGGTACCGCTCGCAGGAGGAGAATTAGAATTTAGGTACTGACTCGGAAGGATGAGTGCCGGAATTTGTACGGTACTCGGGAATGAAAGTCGGGATTTAGGTACCGACACCTGCACGAAGATGAGAATCGAATTTAGTATCGACCTCGAGAGGAGAAGCCGGATTTTACGTACCAGCCTCGTAAATGAGAATCGGAATTTAGGTACCGACCTCGGAAATTCAAAGAAAATTTTCTTTTTTTGGGAAATCGGACGACTAAACTCCGACCCCAGAATTTCATGGAAGGCGGAAAAATATCTCGGAAGGAAGATGGAAATTTAGGGAATTTTGAGAAATCGACGACATTAGCTCCGACTCTGAATTTCATGGAAGGCGGAAAAATATCTTGGAAGGGAGATGGAAATTTAGGGAATTTTTTGGGAAATCGGACGATTAAGCTCCGACCCTAGAATTTCATGGAAGGCGGAAAAATATCTCGGAAGCGAAGATGTAAATTTAGTAATTTTTGGGAAATCGAACGACAAAGCTCCGAACCCGTAATTTCATGGAAGGCGGAAAAATATCTCGGAAAGAAGATGGAAATTTAGGGAGTTTTTGGGAAATCGGACGACTAAACTCCGACCCCAGAATTTCATGGAAGGCGGAAAAATATCTCGGAAGGAAGATGGAAATTTTAGGGAATTTTTGTTTTTTTTTATTTTGGGTTGTTTCACTTTGTTTACTTTTGACTTTGTTTCATTTGCTTTCATTTCTTTTCACTTTCATTTCACTTCATTTAATTTTGTTTTGACTTTTCATTTCATTTTCGATTTTCGTTTCTTTTTGGTTAATTTCATTTTCAATTTTCATTTTTTTTATCCTTTATTCTGTCTCATCATTTTTTTTTTGAAACCAACGGGTGGTTCAACGGCTTTCGACCGTCGCATTGAAAGAAACATTTCTGAAAAGTCGGAAAATCTTCATTGATTCATTTGAAAAGAATACAACTGATCTGACACTAACAAACTGATTACGTGTACAAGACTGAACAAAACTGATCGTGTGTACACGGTAGTGCTGGAGGGAGCAAAAAGTATTGTTGACCTGTTAGAAGGGGCCGATAGTAGGCGACAGTGGCGCTGGAGGGAGTAGGAGTGGTGGCAACCTGCTGGAAGGGGGCTAGCAACAGATGGCTGGGAGCAGGAGTGGTGGTGTCCTACTAGAAGGGGACTAATAGCAAGTGGTAGCGCTGTAAGGACCAGCAGGTGTTGGTGGTCTGTCTAGCAGGTGTAGGGGGGACAGCGGCCTGCTGGAAGGGAGCTGGAGGAGAAATGGCCTGCTGGAAGGTTCTGAGGGAAGTTGGCAACAACAGCACTGACACTATAGATGCCTGGCGGCAGCAGGAAGGGGAAGCAACAGCTGGTATGGTCACCTCGGATGTCTTACAGCCGAAGCATCTTCTTGTCGTTGGATACAACCCTCGGAAGGGAGAAATGATAGAGGCAGAATTCTAAATCAAAAAAAAATCAAGTACTAACCTCTAAGCAAGCAAGGCAGCCTATATATAATAGGTGAGATTGATAAAAACAACAAGTAATTGAAAAGGAAAGGGATGGAAAAGGAACTAGAAAAGGCAAGGAAGAAATTAGGAAGGGAATTCCCTCCATGGAAGGGAATTGAAAGAGAAATAAGAGAGAAAAAGGGGCGGCAATGCCAGACCAATTAGAAGGCTAGCCGGTCCAGCCCTTCTGTTCGACCGACACCCTCACGTTGGATTGATCGGTCTAGCCAAGCCCCGCATGATACGGTGCTTCTCTCCCCTAGCAAGATAGCATTCGTCCCTTTTATTTTTGCAGCAAAATCCATCGTTCAAACAATAGTTGTCTTGCTTGTACGTACAAGTAGCAGTAGCGAGTGATCACATAACTTTGTCTCTTCCATTCGATCTATGTCTCTCGAATGCCCTCTGCTCGTTTGATCAGATCTCGGGACGCTTCTTCTAGCATGCAGAGCGGATCATCTGCATCGACCATGCAATCAAAGGCCTCCCCATCTGTGTAGCGACAGAGGAGAGGCTTCCCTTGTTGGATCGGCTCTTACTTCTACTAGAAGTTGTATGAGAGGCTAAAGAGAGAGAAAGCAAAATGCTCTTTTCGAACAGATCACAAGTTGCGTCACTGTTTTCTCCACTTTTAATTGCTAAAGTAGCGAACGATTTCTCCATTGTCAGTCAATTTGGCTAGCCCTAGCCGCCATCTCACAAGTCTTCGGCTTGCAAATGGCCTGCCACCTCTCGCCTAGTGCCTAACTAGTGGAGACTGAGAGTTACGCACCTCCCTCTAATTCCTAATCGCTCGTTCAGCAGAGTAGTCAAACTAAAGGTCATCCTCTCACCTACATCTTATCGACCTAATTTTGGCGAGGTCTATCTTCTCTCCTCCCCCCTTCTTCAAAGCCTAAGATCTAGCCTTAAAACTACACTAAACACTAGGTCCAAATTTTCTTCAAGCTCAGAATCAATGTCACTTAACTTGAACTTCTTAGCGGTTGGCACTACCTACAAATTAATTAAAAATTGAAATGTTGATATTATTTAAATGATTTTAAAAAAATTTGAAGTTTTTCTCACAGCTTTATTCTTGTACCTCCAATCTCTAAGCCCAAAATTCTTTTAACTCATCAATAATTCCCTTTATGAGATCCTAACCCAAGCCTGTTGATCCTCGTTTTAAATATTCATATTTTTCAATCCTTTATTAAGTTATCACATTCGTTCTTCAGTTGCATTCTATTATATTCTCTTCCAATATTTTTTTTTAAATTTTTAATAATATTTGTTGACCTCGTTTTTGTCGAGGTTTAGTTTTCCTCCTAGATTTAGGATTCTGGCCTCAGGAGCTTCCTCGACGATCCTAGATTCCTAGCGATGGGACCCACCTCGTTTTAGAGAGTCTGGAGCCACTTCGTTACTATTTAAAATCCTGCATGAGATTTCGTACCGCTAGACTGTAGTCGTTCGAAGTTGACGTCAGGAATTCAAATTGAGTCCATATAAGATCCCTGGATATTAGGACAGCCTCGTGCACGTCTTACACACGTGGACGCACAAATTCTCAATTTGCGGCCTCGACGCTTTCAATTTCTTCGCAGTGGACTGGAGCTAGAGTCAGAACGTCGGGACGATCGACATCAAAGTCAGAATTTCAAATAAGGTCGGATTTGACGCACTTTCGACGTGACCGTCAATGAGATTGTCTAAAGGATCCCGGATGACAAAATTGATTACGCCAATGCGTCCGAAACGTCGATTTTACCTAAAATTGACATTCAATTTGCGACGATAGCCTGTCGGGGACGAAATTTGTGAAATAATTTTTATTATTCTAATAATAATAATAATATTTATATTACTATTTTTATTATATATACTCACATATTTCTCTCCCCTACTTAAAGCTTAAGCCCTAAATCCTTTCTCCCGTTCGATCAGTTTGGCTCCTCTCTCGTTCGCACGATTGGGAAGCTCCGTTCGATCCCCTTCCCGCGCTCAAGCGGGTCACCCGACCAAGTCCTTCTTGCTCATGCTCGATCATATCTCCTGCGGGCTTCTCCTTCTCGAGCCGCACGTCGTTTGCCCCCATCTGCTCGAGCTCTATCCCTACGCAGCTCCGTCGCCGAGCCGTCTGCTCCTTCTTGCGACACTTTGTCATCATTTTCTGGTGCCTTCTCTGATCCTAGTCGACCCTGCAGGTAAGGCTTGGCAGCTTCCTCCCCTCTTTTGCATATAAGAACCCCATTTGGGGTGAAGTTAGTTGCTGACCGAATTTTCTTAGAAGAGGGGAGGTGCTGCTGGACTGGACCCTGAACTTCTTGCTTTCCTCGTGTGCTCTACACTAGCTGGTAACTTTTTTTCTCTCCTCTGATCTTCCGGCTTGGCCTCAGATGGTTGTGGTTTGTGGTTTTGGCTTGTTTCTCCTTGTTTAGCCTTTCGGCTGGGCACTTATGTACCGTGAGTTAGCATGCACACTTGCTGAAATGATTGGTTGTTTCTTGTTACTTCCTTCTTAATGACAATGTAGTTTTCTTCTTTAAAAAAAAAAGAGGAAGGAGGGGGGAATGATGGAAAAGAAATTTCACTAGCTAGCTTTCTTGTCACTTTTCTTTTATTGCAAGCTCTCTAGTTTTCATGTTTCATTGGAAAGTAATATCACCTGTATGCGTGGCTTTTGGATGGAATATTGGTTTGGAACTTGAAGTAATAGGCTTACTTGATTGAATGTACTCTTATGGCAAGGTTTAATTAGCTGTCCTATGAGCATTACTTTTCCTTTCTTGTTGTACGATCCATGGTATTTTGTTTGCTTGAAAGGCCTTACATACATATGGTCTTGGATCTAGCTTCTTAATGAAGGCTTGAATAGCATGCTACACTTTATACATTAACGCTTTGGGATTGATATGCTCCGTTTGGATGATTTAAAGTTTGCATCTTTATGAGGTGCACATACATAACTATGCTATTTCTTTTTCTTCTTCTTTGCTCTAGCACATAGTTTGATGCATGTTAGGATTTAGTATGTTGTTTAGCAAAGAACATGGATTAAGCTCACTTTTTAGCACTACTCTTTAACACTTGAAAGGTTCCATGGCTACTTAGTTGTTCTTTTCTTTCTTTATCTCATGTTGGAGCATGCTAAATATGTGCACGACTATTTTGAATCTCATTGATGGTATGGATTGGATATTGCTTTGGGAGGGTCCCTTTACCCCCACATTCCACCTTTATGTAGCAACATGCTGAAATTCAAAGAATGATTTGGGCTTTCAAAGATGCTTTCGTTGCCTAAATAATTGCATCTTGGGAGAGGCTTTGTGGATTGTTTTGAAATGTTTTAAATACATGTGTGAGGCTTATTTGATGCTGCAGTTTTCAGCCTTTTTATGACTCAAACTTCGGCTTTGTGCTGGGCTCGATCTTATCCTTGATGTGGCTCGGGTTTTGGTCTGTACTGGCTCCGTTTCACTCTTGTGGTGGTTTCCCTGTTTTGGCTTTGTGCTGGGCTTGATTTTAGCCTGATTGTGGCTCGAGTTTAAGCCCTGTGATGGCTCGGTTTTTAGCCCTGTTGTGTTCCTTTCTTTAGCTTGGTGTTGGGCTTGATTTTAGCCACATGGTGGCTCGGGTTTGGGCCTGTACTGGCTCCGTGTTACTCTTGTGGTGGTTCCCTTGCCTTGGCTTTGTGTTGGGCCGGCTTTAGCTTTGTATTGGTTCGGTTCCAGCCTTATGGTGACTCGGGTTTATGCCTTATGTTGGCTCGATTTCAGCCCTATGGTAATCCAATTCCATGGTTTTGTGTTGAGCTGCATTTATAGCTTTGTGACGAATAATTTTATACCTTATCTTAGTTTGGATTCCCTTTGGCTTGCTTTTGGAGTGGGGTGATTGAGAATTATATTTGAGGCATCTTTGCTACGCCTTATTTGTTCGGAATTAGAATTGATTTGGGTGGTTTGTGAGAGTTTGCCCATTCACTTTCCTATGTGTTGAAAGCTTTATGAGGGGTTGGTTTTTCCTGTTTTGCCTTGGCCGTGAGCCTCTATTTGGTTTTATTGAAAGATTTTACACTCATGAAGCATGTTGAGTTGTGAATCGAGTTGGGAGTTGAGAAATTGTCATATTTGGGGGTTTGGAAATATCAGTGGAGGTCTTTCTTGGTTTACTTCTATTTGGTTTATTTTGTGAGGTTTGGAAAAGTCCCAAGCCATATGCAGGGGTGTTTTAGACTAACCCTCCTACCGTTTGGGCCCCTCCCTTTTTTTTAAAATCGGATTTGGAGGTGGGTTAGTCTCATTTCCTTCCCCTTTTGCTCTTTGATTTGTTTTCTTTCGTTGTTTTTCTCGGCTTTGTTTTTACGTTATGTTTTGGGGCATAGGGTGCTGATGATAAAGGCACACCGGTGGTAGAGTGGAATGATATCCCATCCTACAACAACAGGACTCGCTCCAGGGCCCCGATGAACCGTAGGATGACGGTATCATTCACCGCTATAAGGCGAGCGGGGCACCCGTACCTTCTTAGGATTGCTAGTGATCCTACACCCGACGAAGTGATCGACTCGTGGACAACCATAATTTTTAAAATCTGATAAGAACTGATATTATATCTACAACAAAAATATATTTTCACTACAATCAACATCGATATAAACTCTCTTTTGTATGCCTGAAATCCACGTGCATGCTAAAAATATAAATTTTAAAACTATATTATAAACTCTAGTTGTTCACTTGTTGATTATCGACACGGGTTAAGAACACCCTCCCGAGTTAAGCTTAAGTATGACACCCTTCTAGTCAAGTAGCGGGCTCTATACACTCGGGTGACCGAGTAGCTCTTCGACGACCTCGAGAATAACTACATGGTTTCGAGCCTAGCCCCGACCCGAGTGCTTGCGGTTTTCTTCGGATTTTTGTATGATTTTTGGTGAAGCACTCGTGGTCCTTTTTCCGGGACTTTCCCGAGGTTTTGATGATTTTATTTAAATTGTTATTCATTTTCCGAGTTTTTCTTTTCTTTTCTTTTTCTTTTTCCACCGTGAGTCATTCGCCGTCCTTTCTCGAGTTTTTCTGGACGATATTTCTTTTTATGCTTGGCTTTCATTGGTGCGATGCATTCCAGCCTGCTACATTTAAGAAAATAACGAATCTCCCAGGTATACAGGTTTGTTTATATTTATAGCGTATTACTTTTTGTACTGCATATCTGTTCTTTTTAGCACGTTGTACCATACTCTCCACTGCATACTTTACTGTTTTCCTGTGCTATATACCCTGTTATACACTATACAAACCTTTAAACATGCTTGCATAAGATATCTAGGAGAACTATGACCATAGGGCCACCTGATTTGACATCTTAACTTGCCATCTTAGAAAACTTGAACTCGTCACGGCAAGGAGCTTGGAATTAGCATGATGGTAAAGACGCATGTATCTTCAACAAAGAAACTATGTCTTCACCAACTAAATCATTCCTTAGTGATAAAATCAATTCATAGGATTTCGAGATTGTTCGCCTAGTGCGACATAAATCTTCAACCTCTTTTTGGGCCTTTGTATAGCTCTGCAGTACAATATAAGCTCCAACTCATCTTAGGATTCTGAGGTTGTCGTTCGTTAGACCTAAATCCTCACATTTTCTATGCTATTTTTGTGATTGTTTCACACAAATGTAAGCTCTAATTAAATAAAATTGGCAGGATGAAACATTTAAATAATATCTCCCCTAAATCAAAGCCAAACCATAGGATAGCTTGGGAAGTCACCGAGATTCGCCTCCGAATCTCCAACATCCCCTAGTTCTTCCTCCTTTGGATCCAACAATCAATGTTTCAAATTTGAGTCAATCCCCTTTCACACCTCTTTGTCTGATTTCATTAAAAAGTTCTATCCTTTTGACCTCTTTGAAGATAATATTTCCTGATTTTTATCGAAAGTTTTCTCAAGTGATTTTGATCATTTAAGATGTAATTAACTATAGCGGTTTGCCCTTATAGGAAGCATTTCCGAACCCAGCTTAAAATAAACCCTATTTAATTCTTCATATTAAATAGGGGAACATGTCGTCAAATAAAATGCTACGTCATATATTTCTTAGCTTATTTGATCGAGTCTCACCCTCAAGTCTTATGTTTATCTTTCGGGATAAATGCAGGTCTTGAGGTGTAGTGCTCTTTCATTTAAACTATGAAAAATATGGGGTCAATTTGATTTCATATTTTTCTAAAAATTATATATATATATATGTAAATTAAAACGTCCTTTCGAAGCGGGCGACGGGATTTCGATTCCGGCGACCGACCGCTTCCTACGGGCACTCCACACCTAAAATAACGCCGACAATATTTTGTCATCTTTCTTTATTAAACTAGATAATTGGCATCACAAAAAATTAACTTCATGTCTTTTTTCCCACATAACAAACGATTTGCTTTCTTTTGTCTTGCACATCACCACCACTAGTATGAAAAGAATCAATTAACAAAGGTTTTATAAAAAAAATGTTGAACCCATAGAAACAAAAATTAACCAAGAAAACAATAAACATCTCCCCGACCTTTTCTCCACAAGAGACAAAAATGATAATAGAGTAATTCATTATAAAACCTGAGTCCCATGGTTTGTTATATATAGCCTACTAAATTATAGAAAGTATTCCACGGATCAACCAACCCCTTCGCCACATGGCACAAGAGTGATAATAACCAATTTCATTATCAAATCAAATTTCAAATAATCAAACATGACAAAGAACTTACTCATAATCAAATTTGTTCGAGTGAAGTCAGCATGATAACAGAAAAAAAATATCCGGAAGCCAACAACTAGCAAGATAAGAGGAAATGAACTTCAAAAATTTATAAAAATAGTATGCCCTGTTGATTTTTTTCTTCCAAACTCAAACGAAACAAGCCCCATATTTTTTAAAATGTTTCAATTTAGGGCATTTTCACACATGTAACCAAGGAGTGTGCTCGATATACCAAGGCCAATGACCCGTGAAAGATTTATTAGAATGAAAACACAGAACGCGGATGAGCAGCGTAAAAACAATAGTGTATTTACTTAAACACACCTACACCGTGAAATACAACTAGTGAAGCTCGGCAGAACCACAAAATAATTTTTAAAAGTGTCCTAACATAGACATAATAATCACCATAAAATAATTTTGAGCTCATGCTTTCAAAAACATGACCCACATACACATCTACAATGGAAAAAAGTTGGTCATCAAGCTTAACATGAATTAGCAAAGACACACCACATAGCTGAAAGCAGTCCATGGAAAAGCCTCACAAAGCTCCCAAGCACTTGCACATGAATTAAAAACATTACACGCAATTAGGTTCATACGGAAAATCCCTAAATTACCAAAGACAGAAACCACAAACATTAAAGAAGAACAAACCCACCGAAACAAACCACAAACCACATAGTACAACCCATCCAAAAGGTACCAATTAACAATTTAGATATCGTAATAGCCACTAATACTAGACTAATTCACTAAAGTCCTCACCAAATTTATGAAAAATGACATTGTTGTTTTGTACAACACAAGGGCCAACATCCACAAACCAACTACAATCTAGTTTGGAGAATTCAAACAGCCACGCTTTCAATTCAACAATATCCTCGATGATTTGAAACAAATATGTAGAATCAATTATATAAACATGCTTAAATTATTTTGACAAGTGATGGCACATAGGCATCTCATAAAATAGCAACATATGCAGAATATATACACTTAAAAGAAACAAAGGCTTTAGTTTTGAACGTTGCCATAAATCATGCCAATGAAATATAGGATCACCATAACAAAAATAAAAAGCACAACAAGCAGTGGCATCAGTAATAAAATAAAGTCAATTAGTGTAATTGGTAATTAAGCAACCTAGACCAATATGTGAATCTCCATCAAAAGATGTTGATGAACAACAATAGTGAGCAGAGGCTTCTATTATTCAAGTTCAACTTTACGAAATTATGTGATAAAACATTAATAAACTATCACAAAACAATGTACACATCTTTTTCTAGCATTAGCACATGCTTAGACTCACACGCCCAGATTATCATAAAATAAAATTTGGGCCTTACAATAAAGTCAATCCTAAGAGCAGAACTTCAATTAACAAAGACAGAAGAGACTGCAAACTACAAATAACAAAGCCACCAAGACAGACACCTCATATCACAAAGAGCAAACCCGATCAAACAAAGTTTAATGATAGAAGGTACCGGATGATGAAGAAAAGCAAAGGAATAAAACACCATGCAATCGATTATAGCCACAGGTACCGAAGGGCGAAGGAAAACAAAGGAAGAAAAAAGCCCTAAGCAGCAAACAAGAGGATCGCTCTAAATAATTGACCTGGACATAGCGATGGAACTACAATAGAACAAAACTGCGAAATGCGAGTTACAGATAACGATGTAAAAACATTGTTGTGTTTACTTAAACGGACCGACGCAGCAAAAACCAAACAGTTAATGCAACATTCTCAATTCGCGCCGTGGTAAAAAAGCTGCCCCAAACGTCCCCTAAATCCTACAAGTTTAATCCCAATCTCACTAAAATTAAAAAGAAAATTACTTCAAATCCTTAGCCCGCTCTTAAACTTATCATCTAACCTTAATTCAACCCAAAATGACACCCAAACTCCCTCATTTCAAATTGAGTACAAATCAACTTTAAATCAATTCATACTTAACATCAAAATTCATTTCAAATTCAACCTCAATTTAACCTTAAAATCAATCCTCAATCCAACTCAAATCAAGCTTAATTTCAACCCAATTCAAACCTAATTATACCCACATCTATCCAACACTTCTTCCCTAACCTAACATTACCCAAACACAAGCCTATGGCTAACCAAACCACACCCAAATCCAAAGTTCAAACCAAGATCAACCCAAACCTTCCCAAAGGACTCCAAGCTTTAAAACCAAACCTAGCTCAAATTTAATTTAACCCAAGCACAAGCATCTCCAATCCAAGGCCACTTCATGTTTCCAACATAACTGAAATGGCAGGTCCACTACACCATAACTGATTTTCTCCACATGATAGCCACCCATTGGCTCTACACCAATCCTTGTCATTTCAATTTCACAAGACTTCTCCAACTACTCAAAATTGTGAACACAATAATGAGTTATGTTTTTCAATTATATGCTTTAGATGAGAATACTCGTAGCATTGACTCACTAGTGAACAAATGGTTACAATTTATCTCTACAAGGAGAGGCGAGAATTAAAAAAATAAATAAATAAAATAAAAAATCTATCTACATGCCCTCATCTTACTTGACTTCAATCACGAAAGTATCTAATAATTTTGGTCCCTCAAATTTTTAGTTTATTTCTACCTCGCTAATGCAACTTTTTTTTTAATCTAGCAATTCTTGTTAATTTCCCTTAATGCATTAATTTCTCTTAATGCATATGCAGTAATTTTACAATTATTATTCACATGCAGTACGGGAAATTGTACAAAATTAATAATTATAACATTAATGACTAGAGCTTTGTGGGAATGTACAAAATTAATAATAAATTCTCTCTTTTAACTTTTTTTTCTCGCTAATGCAATTTTTTTCTCTACCTCGCTAATGCATATTAGTCCTTTTTTTTGTATTGTTGTAGTTTAGGAGTATGAGCATTCAATGATATATTTAGTTCATTATTATTTTAAACTAACTTTTCAGTTAAACTTTATGTGATTAAAAGATGAACAGTAGAAAAGAGAAAATTTATAGAAGATGCGGACAACCAATAACGAATTAATTGAAGTATATTCCTTTAAAGTAAATTAATTAGTGGCTCTTTCAGTTGTAAAATTTTATTTATAGAGAAAGAATATCAAAATTTATTTTCGCACCGTCTGATCGTCCATTCCTGTCTTGGTTAATTCCAAGTTTCGAGCAGGGTTGTGACAATGCACATCTATATTTTCTTGTTATAAAATTCTGGTTTTATAAAAAAAAAGATACTCGGACTAATTGCATGTAGTAAATACTTAAACTTTTAATAATGTCAAGAAATTATCAATTTCATTTGTAAAATTTTATTTATAGAGAACGAATATCAAAATTTATTTTTGCACTGTCTTGGTTAATTCCAAGTTTCGGGTCGGGTGGTGACAATGTACATCTATATTTTCTTGTTTTAAAATTCTGGTTTTATATAAAAAAAAAAAAAGTATTCGGACTAATTGCATGTAGGAATCACTTAAACTTTTAATAATGACAAAAATTTATCAATTTCACATTCCCAACAAGTGCATACCACATTCTTGGTCTTTCCCTTATTCTAAAAGCCAATAACATTCTTAAACCTTTCATATTATTCTCAGTCACTAAAAAATAAAGTCTAGCCATATAAGATAAATCAAATTACCACATACCGAGTGTTTATTACAAATGTCTAAAATTAATGCAAAAAAATTTTGAGAAGGTATGAGATCCAAAGCTCTTTAGTCACGGCAAGCACTCTCTAATGTGCATATGTTCCTAACTTCAACATACCATTTGCACAACTATTTTCATTAATATCTACTATATCAATTATTGTGATACTTAACCATTCCATTATATGATCACCAAAATCCATAGAAAGATGATTTCATTTCCCCCTTTTACATCAGCCATTAACTGTCCTAGCGCAAAGCATGGATCAATTAAAAAAATTTCAAGCAAAAAATCAAATTGATTCCACAATATCAAATATTTTATGCTTTCATTAATCTCTCTCACAACATCATTACAATATTAATAGCTTTGATTACACTGTAATCATTGAACATCCTTCGGGCATTCAATTGTTCAATAAGATTTGTCGATGAATATCTCCAACAATTCTGAACATATCACTAGTTATCTCATTTTGACCAAAAGCCTTCATGCATATTCAACTAACCCAAAAACATTGGTTTTGTCACTTATACCCGCCCTTGCACCCTGGTGCTAGCAGGTGGGGTGAGAGAGATCTAGGCACATGCAATCTTGAGCAGGTTTTAGCTCGTCTCCCAGCTCTCCTGAAATACCTATGTTCGCTTAGACTGATGGTCTTTGGCATCTTTGCTCCCAGCGCTTTTGTGCAAGATTCAAATCATTCTTGCCTTGCACTCATGCGCAAAGCTTGTCCACTGAACTCGACACACATCCTAATATCTACTCTAGCCAGAGATCTAAGCCAATCATCCCATTTGGTTCTCCACTTTGGGTAACTTTGCCATTTGTTCTTTCAAAATCTAAGTCATTTCAATCCATGTCCATTTCAAACACCACATGTCGACATTCCCACTCTTCAGTCTTCATTCTTCATTAACTCTCCTCCTATGCCTGAGCCGAATGCCCAATTTGATCCCCATTGCTTCCACCTCTTCGTCATAAACTTGCTTCTCAAAGCCCCTACAATACGTCAATGCATTCAAAAAACTGCTCCCCTTTTATTGCTATCCCTTCTGATTCCTTTGCAATATTGCTGGTGAGTTGGAGGATTCAAAATTTTAGTCCTCTCCATCAATTCAATTTTGCTCGGTGTGATATCTTTGGCAGCTTTGCTCCCAACGCTTACATGCAAGGTTCAAGTCATTCTTGACTTGCGCTCATGTGCAAAGCTTGTCTGTTGATCTAGGCATGCCTCCTAATATCTACTCTAGTAAGAGATCTAACCCAATCATCCCATATGATTGTGAAGCATTTTTCTCCATTTTGGGTAGAAATGTCATTTTCCCGTTCAAAACCTAAGTCATTTGCGTCCATTTCCATTTCAAACAGCACATGTTGATATCCCCTCTTCAAGCTTCACTCTCCTCCTATGCCCAATACAATTTGCCTTAGGATTCATTCAAACGGTTAACTTGATCCCCATTGCTGCCACATATCCTTGCATCTACTCCTTTATCAAAGGCTCCTCCTCCAACCTACGTCCATGCCTTCAAAAAATGTGCCTTTTATTGCTATCCCTTCTCATCCTTGCAAAAGTTGTTGGTGAGTTAAATGGTTCAAAATTTTAGTCCTCGCCATTAAACACTCCCGTCCTTTGTGATTATCCTTGACATCTTTGCTTCAAACACTTAAGCATTACACATGAGCTCAAGGCATGCATAACTTGAACCTTACACTTATCAACTGATCTCGGCACGGCTTCTAATATCTACTCTAATAAGAAATCGGACACAATCATCCAACTTGATTGTGAAGCATTTTTCTCCACTTCGGGGAACTTTGACATTTCCACATTCAAAATCTAAGTCTTTTGTGTCCATATTCATTTCAAAGAGCACATGTTGACATTCCCCCTACTCAATCTTAGCAAACTCTCCTCCTATGCCCGCAATGATTTGCCTAAGGAATTCAGCCAAACGCCTAATTTGACCCCCATTGCTGCCACCCATCCTTTCATTTCTTGTTTCTCACAGACGACTCCTACAATCCAAATCCATTCCTTCAAAAATTGCGCCTCTTATTGCTATGCATTCTCATTCTTTTTCCAAAGTTGTTGGTTAGTTAAATATTTCAAAATAATAGTCCCACCCATCACTCATTTTTTTTATGTTTACTGTAAGTTTCAATTACAGCTCATCATAAGAATTCACCAACATAACAAGACAAACCTGCACTCATCTTCAGTAAAGAGATATCTAACCTTAACCGGCCACTCTATTTATCGATTGTTAGTAAATTCTCAAGGGACAACCCCAACTTGAAGTTTATTCACAATTTTATATCTGATTTACACTAGATTATTATTTTTTTAAGCCCGTTGACTCTCATCATGTAATTAGAAGACAATCTTTAAAAGCATGCTATACCAGATTTTTCTCTTAGTGATCCTATTATATAAATAGCTACGGAATGCAAATGTTAAAAGTCCCCCAATGTGACCCTTCTCTTAACTTCATTTATATTATTTTAAACAATCTACTATAAATTTATTTAGCCCTATTTTTGTCAAACTTCTATAAGTGGATAATGTTACTGCTTATCCTTGTTAAGCCCTTATAGAGCTATAGTAGTAGTTGAGTTAGACGTTACTTCTCAAGTTGAAAATAATTTGTGGGTCGTTCAAATTGTGGATTACAATAAAGAGGCGAATTTAAAAGCATCAAATCCTATTATTTGTCCCGCAAAATCTTTTGCCATATTTCTCTAAAATTTTCAAAGCTCATCCATATGAGGAAATCTAGCTATCATATTCAAGCGGTACAATAAAATAATCTAATCTAACCTTCCATCGCTTTGTTGTACTCTTAAGCAATCAAAATTTGAAACTAGTTATAAATTCTCCTTAGAAGGCAGCAACTATCGTACCTGCCCCTTCTAGCTCCATGGAGATGTTCACTACTTAATCTGCAAGCATCAATGATCCGCCTATTCTTAAAAAATTTCACCTCTCACCAATGGATTATGATCATGTATCTTGACACCATTGTAATTCGGATGAGAGCATCGAAAATGTTAACACTTTAGTGGATGGGAGATTTCAAATTATATTTAAAAAATGACATCAGAATTAGGAGGGGAAAAGACCTAATGACACTCTCATGTATTCATCAAGGTTCAAGCAAAACATTCTGAATGGGTTTGTTTGCAGTTTTCAAGGTTCGAAAGATTTGTAATTCTACGCCACCATGCTATCTTTATCTTGACTATTTTTTTTTTTCCGAGCAATTTTTAATAAATTTTTTTGATGTACTCGTATCATTATCTAGTTAAAAACTTATAATATTTTACTTTTGGAAAAATAAAAAAATAAAAAAAAACTATCAACTTTAAAATCTGCACATACCCTCACAAGAATATACATCATAATTCTAAATCTTCTATAGAATTTTTTTCCTTAAAACTCTCCCTTGATAATTCCTCACAATAATTTCATATTGCCTTGAAGTCTTCATTTTTAACTAAAACTAGAGTATTTTTATTCCCAGTGAGCTAACTTGACCAAATTTTCTTCCTCTTTATATACTTTATTTGGTACCTTCTCTTCTGGTTTGAAATGATAAAAAATCAAAAAATTACTGTGAAAATCAAACGTGTTCCCATAATTCACCACATCACAGATTCCAGTTTACAAATTTGTGAAGTAGAATGTTGATAGGATCCGACATCAAAATCGGAACATTTTTCCACAAAAATATGGGCAAAATCGTTTTATTTCCCGAACACCAAATCAAAACAATAAAACACTATTAACTTACATGAATGTAAAAGATAAGCACCTACAATTCGACAAGTAGGCAATCTCTCCAAATTCTTACAATTTAAGAATTAGGAAATCTCTCCAAAACCCTAAACCTATGATACAAGACTCAATCTCATGCATAAACCTAACCCAAAACATAATAAGCCTAATTATACCCAACAATAATAATAATAATAAAAGACTAAATTGCCTTAGGCGTTCAAAAGAAAAGAACACCCTTAGGCTAGATATCACTAAAAAGACATTGTCCTTAAGGTGAAAAAAATGGGTATTCCTCCTCCACATCTGTCTTTATTTCTTCATCTTTTACCTCCTTATCATGCACTATGAGAATTTGCTTCAATCCTTGCAATGTTTTCCCACACCGAAAACATAACCTCTTTGTTCTCTTCTCTTGAATCTCTGTCTTATTAAAGAGCATGTGTCGCTCCCGATAGTGGCCCACTATTCCTGTCTCATGCAGCCTCCCTCTAGACTTCCATAGTTGGAGTTGTTGGTATCGTCGTGGTTGTAGCCGTACGGTATGTCAGTCCATCTATGTTGCTCCTGCGGGCCTTCTCCATCTAGTTTATGTCCTCCACCAACTGGGCTAGCTCCATTGTCTTCGTTAATCCCTGCGGTCTCAATGGTTGAAGTGTTTCGCATATGGCAGGCTTTAGACACCCATAAAGTTCCCCTCCAATCCCTTCAAAAATCCCCCAGTCATCCCTATAAAAGCTTGAATCTCTCCCTATATTCAATGACAGTACCCTCCTATGTCAAGGCCTTTAAAATGAGTAGGTCTCTTCCCCGAATGGCTTGAAAATGTTCCAACACATGATCCTTAAATTCTTCCCATAAATTAATCGGGTATCTAACCACCCTTCATTGAAACCATATTAAGGCTTTCCCCTCCAAACATAACTCTTCCGCCATGAGCTTCTCCTCCTAATATAGCTCATTCACCGTGAAGTATTGTTCTACCTGATACAACCACTCATGTGTGTATTCTCGCTTAAAGATCAACATCTTTAACTTCCTAACTATAGCATCACCACCTCAACTTCCTCTCTCTCTCTGGTGTTTACTCTCATGTATCTAGGGTGAAACTCCTTCCTTCGATCATAGCCATATCTCATTCTGATTTCTCTCCTTCCGTATTCGTGCTCCTTCCAACCCCTTGCATAACCACTCCTCCATGTTTCGTTCCAACCCTCTCCATCAAAAATCTCTAATCCAACCCTTAAGGGAGTCCTAGAACGAAGTTCATGATAGTGGATGATTTCCTCATGTCCTCATATTTGATCTATTTCCATTTTCGATCTGATCACGCATTCTCTAGTCAACCTTTAGTTAGGGTTTGCAAATTGAGCCACTGATGAGATCTTGGATTGCATCTCAATAAGCCACTTTATAATCTCTTTAAGGCTCTCTAATTGAATCGCCATTCGGTTCTCTCTATAAATAAAACCGCTCGAGAGAGCCCTCCATTTAGTTTTCATAGAAGAAAACCTATCCTCTATGGTGGCAAACTTGTCTTACATCCTGAATTTAAATTGACTCATCTCTTCCTATAATTTTTCTCCAAATCAACTACTTTGTTGGACTCTATTACTCTATGTACAGTTTCAGAACTCCTCCACGCTGAAATCGAGAGCTTTGGAATTTATGTACATGGTTTTGATGTGTGTGAAACTCTAGATGTCGCAATCCCTAAATTCTTGTGTGGCTTGGCGCTAGGAAGCCATGTGTAACTCCATACACTGTGATCCAAATTCCTCAATGCATGTTCGGCGTAGAACTCCCATACGCCACGATCCTGATTGTTGTTTCCAATCAGGATGGATTGGAACTACTGTGCGCCTCTATACTACCTTCAAGGCATGCTCTGATCATGCTTGAATCATTCAGACACGGCGGAAGGATAAGAAAGGTGTGTCTAATCCCTTTGATACCAAGGATTGGATGACACAATCTTGTTGACACTTCCCTCTTGTTCAATCGCACACCGCGATTCTGTCGTCCCCTTTCCCGCGAACTCTGTGCGCGACTATATTGCCCAGCTAAGGAGAAAGATGGAGTTTCAGTTCTCTAGATGCCACTTATGTTGCTGACGATGCTTTTCGATCGTCAGTTCCATCACTGTATGTTGAAAACGTTGCAGCGGCACTATACCTGAACGATGCCATCCCGTCCTTGGCTTTGGAATTTATGTACATGGTTTTAATGTGCATGGAACTCTAGATGTCGCATTCCCTAAATTCTTGTGTGGCTTGGCACTTGGAAGCCGTGTGTAACTCCAGATATTGTGATCCAAATTCCTCAATGCATGTTCGGCGCGGAACTCCCTTACGCTACGATCTCAATTGTTGTTTCTAATCAAGATGGCACGGAACTCCTGTGCGCCTCTATAATACCATCTCGGCAAGCTCTAATCGTGCTTGTATCATTCAGACACAGCGGAAGGAGGACAAAGGTGCATCTAATCCCTTTGGTACCAAGGATTGGATGACATAATCTCGTTGACGCTTCCCGCTTGTTCGATCACACAATGCGATTCTGTTATCCCCTTTTCGGTGAACCTTGTGCGCGACTATATCGCCCAGCTGAGGCGAAAGATGGAGTTTCAGGTCTCTATATGCTACTTCTGTCGCCGACGACGCTTTTCAGTCATCAGTTCTGTCATTGTATGTTGAAATCGTCGAAGCTGCACTATACCTGAACGATGCCACCCCATCCTTGGCTTCCCTATCCACGATTTGATTCATAAACTTATTTTGGTACCAATTTGACACAATCAAACGTCAAAATCGAAACTTTCCGCAGAAATTATAGCCAACACAAATTTTATTTCCCGAAACTAAGGGTCTGTTTGGGGCAGTTGTAGTTTCTCAGTTTTTCAGATGCAACTGCGCTGCCCCTGGAAGCTGCTGAGGGGAAGCTGGATGGTTGTTTGTTTCAGTTGTGTGAAAACAGTTGTGAGGCAGTTGTTTCTGGACAAATGACCATCTTCCCCTGTTTATTTGTAACAGAACTGTGATAGCCTTAAATCAGATAGTTCAAAAGCAGAAATTTGCAAACCAGCATTATAAAGGACAAAGTACAGATGAGTGTAAATTGAAAAAACATTAATCCACATTTAAATAACAGCCTTGTAAATACATGTACAAGATTGCAAACATCAACTCCTCGACTATCCTTCAATAGAAACTTCATAATCTACATCTGCTAATACAAGCATCAACTATTCTTATTATGAAAACTTCTTATACAAATATAACAGCCCTCGTATGTTACAAGAAATTCCTTGAATTATCAAGAAAGATTATAAACTATTATGAGGGATCTTTGTTCTCCAACATAGTAAAACTTGTTTCACCTTCTTTCTTTCTTTCTCATACACAACACAAAGAAAGATCATCTAATTGAGCTTTCTTCCATCACTGTAACAGCAAAACTGATGCGCCTCAAAGACTAAACTGTTTTATTTGTATTTTATTTTTTATTCTGAAACAAAGCCACCGAGAACACAAAAACTTTCATAATTTTGCATATCAGGAAGAAAGTGAAAATTGAGGGAATTACTTGCATATCAATCAATTTTAATAAATTTACATATCTAACACAAAAATGCATTGAACAGTAAAGCATAGCCTTATTGTGCTTGAAATGCTTAGGAAGCAATTCATTGCAAAGGAATGAGGATCCCAACAACGAAACTATTGTTCATCTTACTCCACGAAACCATCTTATCGGTACCCACATCGTTCACCATGTCATAGGTCTTCATCAGAAATGGAGGCCAGGAATCCTGCAATCCATCCACCCACCGCGAAGGAGCAGAAGAACAAGAAGATGAAGGTCAAGAATTCTTCCCCTCTAGCTTCTCCTCCTTCACTGCATTCAGAAAAGCGGGCTCCATTGGCGTATAGAAGAACAAAGAATCCAACGCGAGCTTATAAATCGAATGAGACAAGAATCGAATGTCGATTGCGTGTTGTTGTTCTTTGGCGGGACTCAATGTCGCGGTTAGAGTAGGGGGTAAAAAGCCGATCGACGAAGCTGGGCTGCAGGATTGGGGGAGCTTTCTACATTAGGGGTAAACGGTAGGACGTCGCGGAGGCACCGTCACCCTAAACGAGGTAAACTAGTGGCACAGTGCTGCGCTGCAGACGCCCTGCCGCCCCAAACAGACCCTAAATCAAAGCAATACAACACTAATAACTCAATCAAATATAAAACATAAGCATCTACAATTTAAGAGGTAGGCGATCTCTCTCAATTCCTACAATTTGAGAGAGAAAATCTCTCCTAAACCAAAAACCTAAGATACAAGACTCAATCTCATGTCTATACCTAACCCTAACATGATAAAACTATTTATACCCAACAATAATATTAATAAAAGACCAAATTTCTTTTAAGAGTATAAAAGATAAAATTATCCTTAGAGTAGGCACCGACATAATAAATGCATATGTTGTAGTTAATAAGACTCTTCTTAGGACCTACTTGGCTACTGATTGATAAAAACACACTTAGAAAACAATCAGAAAGTGCTAGATTAACCATTTGGTTGTGCTTTAAATTTAGCAAACCTTCCAACTATAATATTTTATTTTCACACACAATAAGGAAAAAAGAAAACCTTCATTTTAAAACATATTATGTCTACAAATACCCTTAGCACAATAACTCCCAAAATATAGCGAACTGAGATGAGCTCTATAGTCTGAAACAATCATCAAAATAAATCCTTAACAAAATATTTAAAATGCATATATTTACAAGGTATTCACAATTTGAAATGACGAGGTACAAAATTAAGAACAGCATAGAGTAAGGAAGAGGGTAAAACTAAGTACTGGAATGTGGAGAAATAAACTAGAAAAAATGATTCAGAATAGCAAATACTACCAGTCTCCGTTCAAAAAGTGCTGACAGGTTCAATCCTTGGGATAAAGTAATGAGATCAAATGCATTGAGAGCCAGAGGGGCCACATCATCATTTCCCAAGGGCTCACAAGCTTTATGCTCCTAGAGGAGATGCACATTTTGTAAGCGGTAAGTTTTGCAATCCATAAAATCTAAATAAATATGCAGAAGATAGACATTGTTGCCACGGAAAATGTTAAATCATTTCTTAGGGAGAGTAAATTAAAGGGGATCAAAATAGGGATAAATTTTAGTGATCAAACCTGTTTCCAACCTAAATCCTTAAGCTTTACAGGTAAGGACAATTGTACACCAATATATCATTCAACTATAGAACGAGTAAACAAGACCAATACTCTCACAGCCTTCACAATTGAGTAAATTGTCAAAATAGTTCTCTTGGTTTGGGCCATTTTAGTTCCAGAGTTTATAAATGTGCCAACTTATTCCCTAGACTCATTAAAATGGGGCTGAAATTGCCTTTGTTAGGACTTTCGGTCGGGTTTGGGGATTAAATTGACATTTTTATAGATTTTAGGACTAAAACTACAGGAGAATCATCAGATACCGGCAGAAATACCGGCTGCTTTTTTCAACCGATTATTTACTGGCGAAAGATGGAACAAATGGCTGTGTGCAACTGAGAGGTTGAATAACCGGCTGAAATTCAGTTGGTTTATTATAACGACTGAAATATTGACTGAAAATTCAGCCAGTTCATTGTGAAGGCTGAAAAATCGGCAAAAACTCCATCCGGTAACCGTCATTTCAAATCGACTAGTTACCGGCTAAAATTTTCAACCGGTAATCAGCCAGAAATCTACATTATATCAAACCCGGCTGTCCAAGATCTCATTTTTCTTCCCTCACTCCATCGGTTCTCTCTATCAAAGATGGCCTAGTTTTCTTTCTTGGCAAAGCTCAGCGACCAGGACTTTGCTCGGCGACCACGTCTTTGCTCAGCTCCAGCAAGCAAAATTTAAACCAAGTATTTCACCCCTTTCCATGCTTAATCTCTTGGTATTCTCTCTCTATGATGCGGTTTTCTTTCTCAGCATAGACTCCTTGGCTCACTGTAACGGCAAGGATTGCAAACATACCACTCATTTCACATGTATTTACATATGTAACACTTAAACTTTAATTTCTACTGCTTGTTTAGAGCTAGGATTTAGGTTTAGAGATATACCACACAATTCGTATGCATTTACATATCTAACACCTAAACTTCAATTTTTCCAGACCTGCCACTTAATTTGTATTTACATACCTAGCACAAAATTTTTCCGTATTTACATATCTCAAACCTAAAGTTTCATACTTACATAGCAACTTTGTGCTTTAAACATACGCATGAAAAGGTGTACTTCACTAATTTTAAAAAGAGTTTAAGTATGCTATTCTTTGTATGATGTAACGGATTTGAGTGCTACGTGTGTAAATAAGAAAGTTTAGATATGGGATGTGTAAATACATAAGAATTGTGTGCTATGTATATAAATGCCCCTTTTTTATTTAGATTTGCGAAGTTTTGTATACATACCAGTCAATTCTTATCTATTTACTTTATTGTTTTAGGAATTGGGAAATTTACATACCTAGCACACGATTCTTCTGTACTTGCACATCTCCTGTCTAAAGTTTCATATCTAAATACATAGCAATTTGGTGATTTAACTTATGCATGAAGCCTAATTTAAAAAAGGGTTCAAGTTTGCTAATTTGGTGATATTAAGTATTCGAGTGCTATGTGTGTAAATATGAAATATTAGGTATGAGATCTGTAAATACATAAGAGTTCTTTGATATGTATATAAATGCCCCTTTCTAGTTTAGGATTAAAAAGATTTGCATACATACCACTCAATGCTTATGTATTTACATATTTGTTCTAGCATTACTACTTTAGGGTTGGGATATTTACATACCTAGCACAAAATTCTTTTGTATTTATATATCTCACACCTAAAATTTCATACTTACATATATATAGCAATTTGTTGTTTTAAAACTATATAAGAAAAAGTATAATTTTATTAAAGTTGTTATTTTTTGTTTAATATTAAGAATTTGTGTTATGTGTGCAAATATGAAATAATAGGTATGAGATGTGTAAATACATAAGATCTTGTGATATGTATATAATCTTAAGTTATATTTTTATAATTAAAAACACTATTGGATATTTGTTTTACATAAAGATTTCTAGTGAGATGTTAAGCATCATTAGCACATCCAGAGAAATTTGTAAGACCTGAGGCCAGAAACGCTAGAGAAATATGTTCACCAATATCAGCAAGAAGTGGCAAAGGCCCATCTAGATAGGCGAGGATGTCTAGCCGAGTTGTATAGAGTTTGGGCCTCCCTTGATTATCACAGGAAGAGAGAGATGGTGAAGCAAATTAGAGCCTCGAATTGTAGAGGTATGGGTACCTTCTTACACACTAGAAGCTCAATCCCCCCATACAGAGTATAGAAGAATGATGGTAAGATTTATTCAAAGCATTGAAAAAATTTCTACAATTATTAATTTCCTAATATTTAACTCAAGTAAAATGTAAAGATTTAACTCAAGTAAAATGTATTAAAGATGAAAATCAAAAAGTGCTTTTCTTATAAAAAGATATTCAACATAGGTGGGTGAGTTATTTTGATAAACTTTTTAATGATGATATTGAAAGTACGATTGACGCTTAATGATCTTAATATCGTTAATAATAATAAAACTTTTTATTTTTACCGTCGCATTAGTAAAAAAGAAGTTGATGAGGCTTTAAAAAAAACCAAGGGGGAAAGTCCAGTAGGACTGATGATATCCCAATTGAAGTGTGGAAATGTTTAGAGTGATTTGGGGGTTTCGCTTACTAAACTTTTTAATATTATTTTAAAAACTTAAAGGATGCCCGAGGAGTGGAGAAAGAGCATTTTGGTCCCCATTTTTAAGAAGAAAGGAGATGCACAAGAGTGTACAAATTATAGAGGAATTAAATTGATGTGTCATACTTTAAAATTATCAGAGGGGGTAATTGAACATAGGTTAAAACGTATGACCAAGATTTCTCATAATCAATTTAGATTTATGCCAAATCGGTCTACTATGGAAGCTATATATTTATTGAGAGGTTTGATGGAGAAGTACAAAGATAATAAGGAGGATCTACATTTGATTTTTATTGATTTAGAAAAAGCTTACGATAAGATTCCTAGAGATGTTCTTTGGAGAGTCCTTGAGAAGAAAGGTGTTGATATGACTTATATTCAAGTCATTAAAGATATGTATGCTAGAGCTGTTACATGTGTTCAAACTGAAGGAGGATTGACAAAGTATTTTACTATTTCTGTTGGTTTACATCAAGGATCGGCTTTAAGCCCATATCTTTTTGCTTTATTTATGGATGGTCTTACTCGGGCATTTACAAGAGGATGTACCTTGGTGTATGCTTTTTGCTGATGATATCCTCCTTGTGGATAAGACAAGAGAAAAAGTCCAGGAAAAACTTGAATTATGGAGGTCTACATTGGAGTCTAAAGGTCTTCGTTTGAGTAGAACTAAAACTGAATACATGGAATGTAATTTTAGTAATAGTAGGTCTAGTGAGCAGTGTAACTTTGGGTGATGTTAATAGTAGAATTCAGGTTGGTTGGTTGAAGTAGAGGAATGCGTCTGGCCTATTGTGTGATAGAAAAGTACCGCTTAGACTGAAAGGAAAATTTTATAAGATGGTGGTGAGACCTTCAATGCTCTATGGTGTTGAATGTTGGCCTTTAAAAGAGAAGCATAATGTTAAGTTAAGTGTTGCCAGAGATGAGAATGATTAGGTGGATGAGTGGCTTTACACTTAGAGACAAAATGCGAAATGAATATATCCGTAAAAGGGTTGGAGTTGCACCGGTGACGGATAAAATTAGAGAGAGTCGCCTTAGATGGTTTGGTCACATTAGACGTCGACCACATGATGATCCGATTAGGAGAGTAGATGTTTTATACACAACTTATGTTAAGAAAGGCAGAGGCAGACCTAGGAAACTTGGGCTTATTGCATAAAAAATGATCTTAATTTATTAGAATTAAACGAAAATTTGACACTAAATAGGACGCAATGGAGAAAAAGGATTCATGTAGCCGACCCCACTTAGTGGGATTAAGGCTTTGTTGTTGTTGTTGTTGTTGTTGTTGTTGTTGTATTAATTTCCTAATATTTTTATATGTTAAACAGAAACTAATGCTTGAACGAGAGTATTGCCGATAAAAAGCGTCAATCATTAGGAGCTGTAACAACTTGATAAGGATAAAAAATTTAAGTTGACCTCAACTCATAAAAAAATAAATATCATAACAAGCACACATCCATAATCACTCTACAAAAATAAATTTTAATAAGAACGTGCCACGTGCTATCAAATTGAGTGGCTTTACTCCTAAATTGTACTATAAAAGCTACGATTATAATCAAAGTCCTCTATTTTGTTGTTTACCACAAAATAGTAACATTAAATGATGGTCATGATTAAAGTACATAAGCTCCCTAATTGCTCAAACCTCTCGAGTAGATGTGCACTTGAAGGGGTATGAAACCACCTATTTGTTAAGACTGACTTCAATTTATCCTCTTAGATAATCTTTCACCCTAAGTCTAAAAAGTTCTCTTGGATAACACAACTCACGACTATTGAGAAGAATCTTTAGGTCATCGTTTTGATTTCTTCCTCTAAACTAGGGTCTACAATAATCCCCAAAGCAAAGAAACATGAAATCTTTATCGAGCTTGTCATCATTACTCTATCATTCATTCCAAACTAATGGTGATAATTTTTTTCAATTAAAACCCAAAACTAATGATACTATAAGCCAAGCAAGACCGATCGAATAATATTAATATAAGTTTTGTCATTATCACAATGAGTAATTAACTATAGGGGCATGCATTGTTGAAAAACTTGGAATTAGATCATATAATATTCAAAATAAAGGAGAAATCTCTAAGTAATATTTTATTGGCAATACAATCTATCTTTTGAGATTTTGACTCAGAATTACTCCTCATAAAAAACTCAGGTACAAATTCAAGGAGGCCGCACTAAGGGATGAGTCATAATAAAACAGATAAAATTTTGGGAGAATGAAAAAAAAGTTTATAAGATAAATGGCTTACGATTGGTGGAACAATACAGAGCATATGTCAGTAACTTTAAAAAGGTATAATATGATCAATTATCTGTTAATATTGTTAGAGGATAAAGCATTACATAGGTCTATCAATTTTAATTACAGAATAATAAATATAGTAATGATACATTTTCTAGAGTTATGCTTAGGTGGTTAAAACAGAGAAGTGCGTCAGAAGATTATACATATAGAGAATACAATGAAGAATTAACGATATAAATTCCAGAAATTCAATTATAATGACTAATTTGTATGAATTTTACTTTTTGAGCTATGTCGAGTCTGATGTAAATAAAAATATTGAAACGAATGTGTGAGAAAACTAAAAGGATAGTGCATAAGAGGAACAATAGGAATAACATAAGTTGAGCATATGTTAGCAAAAAATGAAGGGGTGAAAAATAACAATTAGATGGGTTGATAAAACTTTTGTCCGTTAATTATCAAGGAAAAGAGGTGGACCTAAAATAATATGGATGGAATGAAAATTACAGATTCATATAACTGAAACCAAAATGTTGTGATAAGACTAATGATGATGATCAATATTTAATGAAAGCCGTTATATATAATTCCCTCGTTAGAACCTATGCTCAATAACAATCTAGTGTAATGAGTATTTTTTGAGTCTTCCATTTAGAAACTTACAACACGGGGTGTATCTAGAGTCCAAAGTGTTACGAGAACACAAAAGCCAGTTTACAAATACATAGAACTCCTTATTAGAGATGCTATGAATTTCTGGGACATCAAAGAAAATGATATAATATCTCCACAAAATAATGTTCATGTAGAATCTCAAGATATAACATATAATTTTTCAAATTCTTTGCACGGGCGACCTAACATAATTGTGCGGCGAGCTAAAAAATCAGGACAACAAATGCACAATTTAGATTATAAAAACCGGGCATCAATACCTAGCAACAAATGAAAACTTGATAAAAGGTGCAAATTGTAAATAGGGTATATTTTTAACGGTGCATAGGTTTATAAAGATGGCCTAACATAATTATGCAGCATGCTAAGCAAATAATGAATCTAATGTAGCATTTTTCCCTTGTATAAAGATCCCAGCTCACAGGACACTCACTGCAAAAGAAAAGTTCACCAAATATGTAAACTGTTCATAGGGGTTTGATTTATAAAGATGGAATATAAACGAAAGTGAAGGCAAGAAAAAATATTGAGAAAGCATTACCTCAGGATCATCAAAAACAGCATATACATCATCAAGGTTAACATCCTCATTTTCAACATATATAGCAGACACATAATTCTTCAAAAACCAGTCATCATTTCTAATGTCCTCAATTCGAATGCGCTGCACAAGCAATGAGTAGTCCATAAGTTCATAAATATATTATTTATTAGAAGGTTGGCAAGCGATCTGATGCATTCAACTTGAACCACGAGAACAAACACACAAAACGGATACTTCAAGATATACAAGATGTGCTTATATCCAACATGAAGTTTGACAGCATTTTATTAAGGACTCTAACTTTGTAACAAACAATTGTGAAACACAAAATCATCCATTGAAGAGAGAAGTATGTTTTTTAGATCTTATATTCAGTTAAAGCTTCTTGGTGGCCGTTTAATCAATTAATCAAACAAGCTCAAACAACCTAATATTCAATTTGTTTATGATCATAAACAATATCATTTAAAGCTAATAAATAAGTTCATTAAGAAGCTCAATAATATGCTAATTTAAGGCTCGATAAAAAAGGTATTTAATAAATAGTTTTGGTGTCTTGATCTTTTCTATATTAATTTTTGTTCATGAAAACAAACTATTTATTTATGCTCATAAAATACGTTTTTTTTAGTAGGTTATTCAATCAATACTTTAAAGCTCCATAAACAGTTCATTAACAAACTCGAGAAAGATTGTTCAATTAATTAACAAATTGCTCGATAAAACTGCTCCCTATTAGGCTCATTTGGTTTGCAAAAAGTTACAGCTCAAACAATCATGGCTGCTCTATAGTATTGCTCCATAGTAGGCCCGACAGAGAACTTAGAAATTTTTCAAGAGAAGAATAAATGGTCAAACGGCGATAATCAAAATTTTCAATTTTTATTTTCTATAACTAACATTTAATCATGAAAAAATAAATGAAATAGACACTACCGAAAAGAAATAAACTAATATAGTTAAATTTACCTTATTTCAAATTGTCCTGTCTTTTATACACATTGTCTTCTATTTTAACTCATATTTAAACAAGAGCTTTAATTTAAAACAAAAGTGAACTACAAAAGGCAGTGAGTAGTAATTTTTCTAATCATAATAACATAATGAAAAAATAATAATATGCATATTAGTCAGACATATAATAAATCAATATAAAGCATTTAATAGATTACCTTTTCAATACGATAATTTAGGATGATTCAAATCATTCAATTGTCTTACAATTTCAATTACATATATTTTTATGTATGTATATCTATGTATGTATGTAAGTATGTACATACATACCTACATACATATATATATATATATAGATACATACATATATATATATAAATACATATATATATATATATATATAACGCACGCGCAAGCGTGCGCGCAGCATATAAATCAAAATAAAACTTATGCAAATTAATTTAACAAGTTTTAGTAAGTGGATGAGAATGATTCTGCTTGCTTTTAAGTATTGAATCACCTCTACAATAGAATACCTATAATCATGAGAAAAGTATTCATGTTAATTTAAATAAATAATTAAACCTTATTTATAACCGAAACATTTCTAATTTACTCTTATAATAATAGAGATATTTTCATAATTACTATATAATTAGACCTTTTTCTTGTTTAACCATTACTTATGTAATCACTTGATAAAATTGTCTAACATATTTCTTCAGCTGATAGTATTATTAATTTTTTAACCTTTTATATTGTAAGACTAAAATCTTAGGAAATTCTATTCTAATATATAGATATTTATTTAAATATCATTAATTGGTTTTTGTTTTATTTCATAAAAACATTATCACTATGATTCTAACATTCTCATCTAACATAATTTATTATTTAATTATTAAGGAATTATAATTTATCCTTTTATCAAATTTTGACAATAAATTTATTTTGTCAATTCATAAATGCACAAACATGTATAATTATATCACTAAATGTTTATTTCATAAACCTCTTAATTAATAAATCCTCATGATAATATAAAATTTTATTTAGAGGTTTCTATTTATCTTTTTTTTTAATTTGATCAAAAAAATTTCAAAACTAAAAATGAAAATTTTAAATTTAATAAAATCTTGATTGATAATTTGATTAAAAATAACTTTATATAAAAATTATGCCCGACTCACATGCGCACCACCCCTACTGTAAAAACTGTTAAAAATTAAAATAAAAAAATAATATAATTTTTATTTCATTCGTGAAGATTCGAACCAATCGTCATTTTGATTGAGTTCTTTTTGTGTATCGAACATTACATTCGAAACGGAGGGAATGAAGTAAAGATCGATCGAGAGACTGATATAGAGAAGGAAGAAGAAGAGTCAGAGAGATCAAGGGTGCGAGAAGATGATGTTGTGTTGTTATCTAACGTGAGATTGAATTCCAGTTGGAATGTCGAGGGCTCCATTGTGAGGGAGCAAGATGATTGATGTGCGTCCAGGGCTCCAGTGTGAAGGAGCAATATGACTGACGTGCATCTAGGGCAAGTGTTTGTGCTCTTGACGGAATGAAGACGTCGACTCCGAGTGCAGGTACCGAGAGGAAGAAGAGCCGGTCCAAACCCTGACAAAATTTCAGAGAGGAATGAGCTCTCGTGTGCGAGTGTAGAGTCGATTTGAGCAGTAGGACTCGTTGCAGGTGCTCGCGTGAAGGGAAGAAAATTTGTGAATGCATCCTGTGCGCAAAGGTAGAAGGGAGGAGGAAGCAAGCGTTGTGTGCGTAGGAGAGGAGACTCGAAGGAGAAGAGGAGGAAGGCCTTTGTTGGTTTTTCTGTAGGACGAGAGTTTTAGCCGATACAAATACGTTCGTAGAAAGGGAACAGAGCTGCTGAGGTAGGGTTTACTAGATTATTTTTTATTTATATTAAATTTATATTTTTATGTTAACAATGAGTTACGTTAATCAAGGACAGGAGGACTAAGGAGGACTTTGTGCTCGCTTTTCTAAGGAGATATACAAGCCAGTTAGTAGATTCTAATAATTCATTCAGGTAAAAGCTTTAATTGAGAGTTGTTTTACTAATAAATAATTTAATGTCAATTATTTTATAATAAGAAAAAAAGTTAAACATACTAATTAAATCCTAAGTTTATGTCAAATAAAGATATTAAAACGTAGCAATAACTTAATTATATAATAAAAATAAATTAAGTAGTCGGATTTAAATAGATACATATTAGTATCAAATTTCATGGAATGTTATAAGATAATTGAAATATTAAAAAATAAATAATTTAATTAATTTAATAATAATAATACTTTGTAATTGATGATTAATTTTAAAGCAAGCAAAATCATCTAAAGCAAAGTAAGTACTCATATTTTTATACGATGATAATATTTTCTTTTGCTTCTTCCAAACCAAATGTTTTTACTATTACTCTCAGTAGTTATATTGAAATTATCACAAACTGACGATTTATAATTCTATTTACTTTTTGTTCATATTGTAGGGACGATGCTTACTAACATTTTTAAATTATCATTTGACATTGAATGTTATACAAGCGTATAGACAATTATAGAAATGAGAATAAAATAATTATTATTACGTAGAGAATTTCATAGTATATGTGCATGTCCATGTTTGGCTATGATGGAGTTTACCCTCTTATGATACTAATTGGGGATTGTTAAAATAACCATGCACTTAAATGAAAAAGATTATTGATATTGATGTTTCTAAATTTGCACAATATTATATGTTGATTTTATAGTGGTTGTACAAATAAAAAATGATTTATGTATGTTATTATATGGTAAATTACATTGAATGTTATGAACTACCACGAAAAAAAAATCACATCCGAAAAAGTAAATTGACTATTATTTTTATATTGATTTATAGTATTTCCTTTGTATTTTTATATTGTATATGTTTTTATATTTTCTATTTTTCTTTTCTTCCCTATTTGGAGGGATTCTTGTTTTGGTTTCTTGCATTATGATATATATGTAGAACATGTTTAGTGCAGTTGCAGCTAAGCTGCAGGGAAATTGGCTGTCTGTTTGTTGTAGTTGTGTGAAAACAGTTATGGCACAGCTGTTTCTAAAAAAATGACGAGTCTACCCATATTTAGTAAAGTTGTTTAAAATAGAACTGTGTCAACAAAATATATGATACTTCAGAAGTAGAAATTTATTTCTAAACAGATTAAACGTTCGAATACACAACTCACTTAACAATGTTCACCGAAAATGCTAAAAAAAAGAAAAAAATAATAAAATTACAAGTAAAATAATGATGATATTATTTTTAACATGAAGGTGATCTATGTCTCGTCCTAAACTATCCTCCAATAATGTTATCAATTTGTGATCACTTTCTGCAGTGGAATTAACCTGACTGTCAACCCATCGGAAGAAGTCACTTTTCTGCAAGCCTCCGCATGCATCTGTAAAACTTTCGACCGTAGCTGCGAGACTGACGTGACCTTAGAAAGGAAATCTCTAGTCTGCAGTGGCATAGCAATCTTCGGGACGTCCCTGAAATTACGGAGCTCATTTTTCCTGAAAACAATGAAATAGAATCCATTAATCAATTATTTTAAGTTGGAAACTATCAGAAAAAAAGAGAAAACAACAAGAAAAATATATCAAAACTGGCCAACATCAACAACCAGTAACAATTTTAAAGCATCGTGTGAAATCTCTGTAGGAGTCAGTGCGAAGATCGGTTCGTTTGATGACTTATGCAGAAAGTTTCCAAAGTGCTTCTAAACCCACGGGGAAGTATCTACTAATCGTCTCAGAAGAGTGTTGAAAGCATTCCATTGCTCCTCGCATTGACTCATTTTATGATAATATATAAAGGTTTTATCGCAAATACATCTCGCCGAGTCATCCTCGATGACCAATGAAGTTTGTGACTTATACTAAGTTCTTCAAAAAGATCAATAATATCTCCTACTTCATGCGGAATACGTTGAATCTAGTTGGGTGTCCAACAAGTAACTCCACAACCCATTTGTCCCCAATATATGACGATGTCATGCATGGATGGCAATCAATGTATTTCTTGTAATATTTGTGGATCAAGTAGATTGATGCAACTCTCCTTTTATGTCTTTCTCTAACTAAATTCATGTAGATGTATATCGAACTTGCTGAGACAAAAAGAATTATTCAATTATTAACAAAATATGACCCCAAGCATTTGAGATATCTGAATAACAAGAAATTATAAATAAGGAAGATTTGTAAAAATTTTGCAGCATAAATCTCAATTAGTAGAATAAAAAATATAAGTAGAAGTCACATAATAGGAAATACAAGTAGAAGTCTCAATCAGTGGCAAATAAAAAAAAAATCTCAATTGTCCTGATGATCATAAAACATTGTAGATATGTCACCATTTTATCTTCGAGGATCGAGACAAAAAAATCTCTGAGGGTAGAATTTTCAAAGAACTCAATCGCAAATAAGTATAGGGACAAATCCTCTGAAATTTTCCTATCTGCATTCAAGATTTGAATGACCTGATGAATGGATTGTGCCTATATTGTATGCGGTTTAGCGTTGGCTAGAAGCTACCATATTTGATATCTGGTTTTAGAGGTAAGCGGCTCCACCTTTCTTCTTTCTCTCCACCAGCAGAAGCTTAGAATGGCCAATAGACTGGACTTCATGGAGGTCCGGACTAGGTACTTCGTCTGAATCACCTGATAGGTCAACAACAAAGTTTTCTTGGGTGCCACAAAACTCTGTCTCCGTGGGTACGCATGTATATTTTCCTGTAGCAACCACATTCCCAAACATTCCATCCAACTTCTCCTCCAACTCTGACTTAAGTCCAAAAAGTTTAAATTTATTCGCGGCGGGCACCACCTATAAAGTCATTACAAAAACTTTATTTAGTAAATTAAAGTGAAAATGACTGAATTATATGATTTGGTAAAAGTATTACCGCAAGTCTTTCTTCTCATCACTCCTTGGGAGCATCAATGGTTCGCTTCACCGGATCCCACCCTAATCCCAAAAATCTTCGTTTCAATTTTGTTCAAATTTTTCAATCCTTCTTGAGTTGATCATACTTGTTCTTCAATTGCATCCTGTCACATTCTGTCCTCATACTTTCATTGAATTTCTTGATAATATTTTGTCATCATTTCTTATTGAAAAAGATGGTAGGCTTGTTTCCCGAATCAATTTCCTTTAAGCAAATATCACAAAATATTATTTTTCTTTCCTTTTCCCACAGTGTCAGCATGTCACTCTCTGTTCTTACTAGTCATTTATTACTACAGTGAAACAAAGTGGTTTAACATAACAAAATAAAGAATGTGAAGAGGATATGATACATAAGTATGTGAGCGTAAATGTGGAAGTTCGGGAGTGGTGCGAGACATGTAAATATATAAGAATTGGGTGCTATGTATGTAACTGCCCATTGATATTTTTCCTTTTGAGCTTACTATTATTTTCTCCTATCATTTTCACAACAATTGCTAATGCAAATTTTATGTTTTGCATGCTTCTCTCTTATTTATGCTTTTGCAAAATTTTATTGTTTCTCACCTCTTTGATTCTATGTTTATTCGGACATTAGTAAAATTCAAAGGTGAAATTTCATTGAAACTGGCTTTACAATCTTTTTTAATTTTTTTTACAAGTAAGCAGGAACTAAACAAGTATTTCACTGAATTTCAAACTTCCGGAGGCTTTCCTCTCATCTTTGCACAGGTTAAATCCTTAA
The DNA here is from genome assembly GCA_022702705.1 of Papilionanthe hookeriana x Papilionanthe teres. Classification (NCBI taxonomy): domain Eukaryota; kingdom Viridiplantae; phylum Streptophyta; class Magnoliopsida; order Asparagales; family Orchidaceae; genus Papilionanthe; species Papilionanthe hookeriana x Papilionanthe teres. The sequence continues at coordinate 5,406,742 of CM040431.1, read as the reverse complement.
AAATGTTTTAAGTTAAAATATAACATTATTAAAAATTATGCTTAAACTGAAAACTTCACTCCTTATATAGCACAAAATAACATGAATGAATGCAGTAAAATAATTCATGAAGCTGATTTCAAGTAATTAAGGATAAGGCTAATAGTTTAAATATAATAATAACCATGTTGATAATACCGGGAGAAAAAAAATCATGCAATGGTAAATTATGTATTTTCATCTTAATTAACTTTCATATTCTCTTATAGAAGGCTAAATAACAAATGATTATGTGATTAAACTAGCAAATGTGATGATTATAGCAATGAAACTAATCAGCAAATTTTCATTCTTATACATCTAAATACACATTAATGAAAACAATGAGAAATATTTTTTAAAAAAATTTGTGCATGGTATCAGAGTATTAGAACCCATTTCATTTGCGTTGGAGGCCACAACTCTATTCCTCTACTCCATCTCTACCACATTTGAAATGTGTTGAGATGTCCTCCGTGTCTCCCGCAACCGCCCTATCCAACAAAGCTTCCTTCTCACCGATGACGACGACGGGTCTATAGAAACATCTGCTGCTATCATTCGACACTCACGAACTCTCGAGGTCACTACTTCAACTTCGGCTCGCCATCTACCTCTTCTGCTCGAGCACGCTCCCCTAATTGCCTCACAAACAGGATGGCAAACTCTCATCAAGATCTTCCGCTCAAGAACACTAGTCTCATTTTGTTTCTCTCTTCTGCTTGACACTTCGTTCAAACAACTCTCTTTGTTTTGTTTTAGTTTGTGTGGTTCACTATAGTTGCGACCTATTCAATCATGGTTCACTAAAGAAGCACGATCCATTTTGTCGTACTATCATGACTTTCCGCTTACAAATGACCCAACAATATCTTGCCCTTTGTCAAAGTTGTGGCAATCGAGAGTTCTAATTCGCCCATCTAGCCGAGCAGTCAAACAAGGTGTCCTCCTCACACTTCGGCTGGGTAGCAAGTCTTCTCGAGTAGGGCTTCACAATCTTATCATGACCAAACACAACATGATCTCACAATCTTCTTCCTAAGAAGTTACTTCAAGATCTGAGATGTCTTCATTCTCTATTATATCTAAAAAATTCATCACATAGTCACAAACTATAAACTAAATGTCCATAATTTTCTCAAACATCATTGTCTGACTTTTATGTACATCTGTGACAAAGGAAAAGATAGACATCTCATAGGGAAAATATCAGCTCCAGAAATGACAATCTCTAAATACCGAACCTGAAAACAAAAGACCACATGGTTGTGTCATGGTTAATAAATTCCATTACCACAAAAGTTGGAGAATACTTCCTAATGTATATGATAACCAAAAAGATGTTTGGGCTTTACAGAATTATTTGAGATTAAGACCAAACAATGTGATCTGCAATAAGGAGAATTAAGTGTTACTCAATATATCAACACTCTCATACTATCAGTTACAACTAAACATGTGATAGGTTCATTTTTGGAAATATCCTGATGAATTTGCCTTGTTTAGAAAAACCACTAAACAAAAAAGAACCATCTAACTCCTCCTTGGCCTCAATAAAGAACTAGATGAAGGGGGAGAATCGTAGGAATTAAACCCATCACTACCACTTGTGAGGCATTCGCAAAACCTCGAAGGGAGGAGAGCAGAACGATGTATATGATAAGAGGCAATCATACCACATCATCTGTTGATGGATCAGACTTGTACACCAAAATTCATCTAAAAATAACAAGCCTAAAAAAGACGATCGTGGTGTGACCATTACAAAAAATATGATCATGTGAAAGAAAAATATTGGAATATACATGATAACCTACATATTGAAAGTCTATCCAAAAGAAGATATGATAGAGAAAACCAAGCAAATGTTGTTGTCACAACCAACAACAATTCAAAATTCAGCCAGTCAGCAGAGAGCAAATTGAGGTACTATAGATAATATATAGTAATAGTTCCATTTCTGAACCAGCACACAATCCTATGCAAAGCAACCTAACAACCTTTTAGCACACCAAAATATCTTATCTCATGCTTTTAGTGTTCAAAGCAATAAGTTAAAATCTTGGATGGTTGACTCCGGAGCCTTAGATCTTATGACAAGAGGCCAGCATATTCAAAATTACAATCCATATACCAGCCACTCTACAGTTCGAATAAATGATGGTTCATTTTCACCAATAGCAGGAACCGGATCAGCAAAATTGGTAAAGAATCTTCATCTCTATTATGTTTTTTATGTCCTAAAATTAAACTGCAAACTACTATCAATCAATAAACTTATTTGTGACCTAAAATGTGTAACAAAACTTATGTCAAATTGTTGTGAATTTGAGGTTGTGCTTTCAAGGTAAGTGACAAGCAGTGTTGAGATAAATGGCAATCTATATTTGCTCATGGAAAATAAACCTCTTTGGCAGGCAATGTCATTGATCAAATTGTATTCATGAGTTCAGTTCAAATTTTGTCAAGTGCAGTTTCATTTGAAAGTCAAGTAACGTTCAGTCGTTGTCGCCTGGGTCATTCAAATTTTGCATACAGGAAAAAAAAATGTTCATTTATTTATTAATAAAAAATACAATCTTCATCAATATGTAACATGCCAACTTGCAAAAAACAAGAAATATGATATTCTAAATTGAAAGACAAGCCTTTGCATCATTTTTCTTAATTCATAGTTATATCTGAGGACCCTCACAAGTAATATAAATAGGCACGATGGTTTGCATATGTTATGAAAAGAAATAAATCCAAAGCCTGTATATAATGAAACATGTATATTAGAAAGCTTGATATTAAGCAACCTAATTATATGAGATATAATTACAGCATCTTTTCACATTAGAGATACTCCTAATTTATAAACGTGGAATTGTATATAAATATGTCTTTTACGATTAAAGAAATATAAAAAGAGAGTTGTTTTCCTTCACATGATATCAGGGACTCGTTGATTCGTTCTCGTCCACGTCGTTCGTCGTCAAAGTTAGCCTTTAGAATCATTCATCTTCAGTTTCGTTTGGGTTGTCTAAATCGCAAGACCTCGACGTCATCTACATCGCTAAGTGTTGGTGGTGTATTTCGCTTCACCAGCATCATCCAATGTCATTTGCATCTACTTCATTTTCATCCAGCGTCGTATGTGCTTCATCTCCATGTGGCGTCGTCAGCATTTGCTTCATTTTCCCTATCTATGTCAACGAGATTAGGACATCGACAAATTCGACATCTGCTTCAGTCTGCTTCGTTTGCTTAAGGTCAACTTTCTCGATTGTTGTGTTCAGCTGCTATGTTTGGCTTCTTTGGCTTGTTGGTTCATTATTTCTTTCTTCGACAATCGTTGAATTGTTGGTCATCGAGTTATTTGTCTCCTAGTGCTTTGGCCGCTCCTCCAGCTTGTCCTTAAGCATTAAATGGCATGATTATAATTGGTGAACAAAAACATCTTGTGACGGGTTTGATTTCATCAAAGACTAAACACGAATGAAAACTTAAATGACATCAATTATATTTACAAGGATAAAACTAACTCTATTAAAAAAGTAATTCTCAAGAGATTCACCTCATTAATAATCCCTCAGCTAAGACTGTCAAATCATTATGAGTGGATGAGAGTGGATGCCCAGCTTTTGATACAAATATGGAACTCTATCAAGCCTAATCAATCTAATCATATTACTCATTACAACTGTGTTAAAAATAAGATGGAAGAATTGGCTCGTGTTTTCTGGGAGAGAACATTTCTCGTGTCTTTGATGTATGCAAGGAGCTCTATCGAAATGAACAATACAATCACTTCAGACATATCACATGCACTTTAAATGTTTATTTAGAATTGAATGCACTGTTGCCCTTCGATATTCCGAATTCAACAGCATCAAAGAGAACAAATGGCTATTATGAGTTTTCTGACTGGCCTCAACTCTCAATATGAAGGTGTCAAATCACAAATCCTATCTGACCATAGAGTTACTACTATGAGAGAAGCCACTCAAGTGGTGCATACTATTACGAGTTCTCAGGCCTGCTTCATGTCGCAACTTAATGCTCTTGCTAGTCAAAAAAATATAAACAATAGTAATCCTCAATCTCAATAGAATGACATAAGTAGAACTCTGAAATCAACCGCTGTCATTAACCAGGTCATACATAGAGGGCTTTCCAGAAATTGCTCAAAAATAACCAGAAGAGTGCTAGATCAAAATTAGACCACATGGTCACAACTAATGAGGCCTCTCGAAGTCAGACTCTCGATCTTTGTAAATGAATATGTTAAATTCATCAAGCATGAAAAAAATCCCGCTCAATCACTGCCTTTGTTGAGTCAAGTAATAATGATACTTGTCTTCTTTCCTCTTTCACACAATGAGTATTAATTCTGGTGTTGTGGATCACATGACAAAAAAAATCAAAATTTTTTCAACATTCCATAAACATCATTCTTCTATTGCCTTAGCAGATGAATCTACTTCTAATCTTCTTGGTTCTTTCATAAATAATGTTACATCTACACTATCGTTAACATCTATCCTGAATTTGCCTCAATTCTATTTTAATTTCATCTCTATTAACAATATTACACATGCTCTTAATTATTATATCTTATTCTTCCCTAACCATTGTCTTTTTCAAAATCTTGTGACGAGGAAGATTATTGGTAAATGATGAGAATCGAGGAATATACAATTTGGATAACAAACTACCTCGATCGATAGCTTGTTCGAGCACATTATATCTCCACTTGAGGTCCAATTTCGATTAGGGCATCCATCACTACAAATGCTACAATAGTTATACCCTCTGTTTCAGAAATTATTATCTTTAGATTGTGAATCGTGTCAATTTGTTAAACATCATTACTTGTCTTATGTTCCCAAATCTAATAAAAAAGTCTGTCACAATTTTGAGTTGATTCATTCTGATATATGGAGACATTTTTTTATTTAATGGATTTTGATATTTGTTATTTTTGTGGATGACTTTTTCTTGTGTGACAGCTTTATTTTATAAAATCATGTCACATTTTCAATCCTTTAATGTTGAAATTAAAACTTAATTTAATGTTTCTGTTAAAATTTCAAGAAGTGACAATATCAAAAAAATATTTATCTGCACCTCTTCAGACCGACATCTCACAAAAAGTCAATCATGATGAATTAAAGTCTAAGTTTGGTTTGTACAGCACACACAATTTAAGTTGAGGGGAAGTGTAGAAAAGTGCAAATTTACAGTAGAAAGAATTTATTTTCTTCTATCAGAACATATTTCACTAGTGGTTGCTTCCTTTTCCTTATATTTCCTATTTTTCTTTTCCTACCTGTTTGGAGAGATTCCTATTTTGTTTTCCTGTGTTATGATATATATGTAGTGTTATAATGTACAAAAAAACAACGATAAATGAATTTTTCAAATTTCTACAATGGTAAATTCCAAATACATGAACAAATTACTTTGCATTCAGTTTTTAACAAAATAAACAAGAAAATTTTCTAAACCTATGCACTACTACATATTCCTTTTTTTGGCAAACCATAACTGCAAAAAGAAAGGGCTACCCCCAAAGCATAGAATCTTATTAGTCCTATTCTAGTTGATGCCAAAAGCTCAATTAAGCTGTACTAAACATGTTTGCTTATCTGCTTAGAAGAGTGATGTGGGAGCTTCCCTACCCAGGCAAGACAGACACGAGAATGAGAAATCCCCTCCCAAGTGCAATATTCTGGAAATATCTAGCCTGGATCTCCAGATTCGGGATCTATCCTACCAGTAGGGACCGAGAGGCCATGTGAGCCACGTTACGTTTACTTTTGAATTATAATTAGGGTTAGATTGATGCTTTAGTATAAGAATGTTGCTTAGAATCCGCTATTGGTCACTTTTGTTTTGGTTTATTTTATTTGGAGACTTCTTTTCTATTTTCTCATATTTGTAGAGTTGTAGCATACTTTTCTTCAATGTTAGATTTATATCCTCAAAATAATATGTATTGGATCCTCCCTTGGCAGCAATAGCTCGATGGAACCGCTGTTTTGTTATTCGCCGAGCTATTTTCAGACTGGATAGCTGTTGAACTACCTCAACTCCCTTTCAAACTCAGCCAATTTTGCATATTCTCTTCCTCTTACCATTTTACAACTCTCCCCCACTAAATCCGATCCTTAGACACCTTTTAAGAATCCTAGAATGGTGTATAATAATCTCCTCGCTCTAAATATCAGAACTGTATTATAAAAAAAATATTCTCTTCTTGCTTTCCCGAAATGTATACTCAAATATGAACAACCAATCCTTAGCATTTCTAGAATGTATAAGTATCAACGGATAGTCAAAAAATCGTAGTTCTCCTAAATATCTAACATCTCAATCTTAAACCTCATGGCATCAATCTCAAAAATGCACTCAAAGATCAATTTATTGTAATGGAAACCAAACAAAACAAAATGAATGCGTCAGAAGGATAGAAAATGATATGCCACAAAGTAAATTACAAAAGAGAAAAAGAACAAACGAAATTAGATTCAAAATTTAACCAGTTGAACTTCAACAACTCCTACATCCACCAAAAAGGTCGAGGGATTCAATCAACAAAACAAAAAACGTAGAATGCACAATTATAGAGTACAAATAGAAGGAAAACTCACAATCCTTCCCAAACCATAGTATGCCTACTGGCGAACAACAAACAAGCTTCAAATATTAATCTCACAACTAAGATTAAACTGACATGGCCATCTTCTCCCAGCACAAATGGAGTCTCCAAAATGCTCCAAGATTCATAGCCTCCCAAAAGGTATGTCAGGAACAAAAGAGATCTCCAATTACCTCTCAAAATGTATGATAACCTAAATAGAGAGAATCTCTCACAAAAGCTGCCAAATCATGGCTTAAGAAGCCCTCAGAGAATGATACTTCTTATAAAAGATGGCCATCTATCAAATAATTAAATACTAAGCAGGAGAGAATTCTGTCAAGTGAACTTGAAATTATCTCAGTACAGTATGGAAACTTCAAGCTTTTTACCCTTCAATATCAAACCAGCTCACCTTAGTACAAGTGTACAACCGCTAAAATAAAAAATCAATAAAATTTCAAGCTGTTAATAAAACAAATAGTTAAAATTAATGAATATAAAATTCCATCAATCAGTTAATTTTCAAGCACATCAACTTTCTCAAATATTTATATAAAAAATAGCATTATTAAAAGCTGGGAAAGGAGCAGTTAAATTTCTCGGATCCAGTATGGAAACTTCAAACTTTTGACCATTCAACGTCAAACAAGCTCGTTTTTCTTTGTACCACCGCTGAAATAAATACAACAAAAAACAAGCCTTTATCCCACTAAGTGGGGTCGGCTACATGAATCCTTTTTTTCTTCATTGTGTCCTATTGAATGTTATATTTTCATTTAATTCTAATAAATTAAGATCATTTTTTATCAATATGCCCAAGTCTTTCTAGTTCTACCTCTACCTTTCTTAATATATGTTGAATCTAAAATATTTAATCTCCTAACCACATCATCAGATGGTCGACATTTAATGTGACCAAACCTTCTAAAGACTAACTCTCTAATTTTATCCGCCTCAGGAGCTACAACAACCCTATAATGGATATATTCATTCCACATTTTGTCTCTAAGTGTAATGCCACTAATCCACCTAAGCATTCTCATCTCAACAACACTTAACTTAATTTAATGCTTATCATTTAAAGGCCAACATTTTGCGCCATAGAGCATTACAGGTCTCACCACCATCTACTTTTTCCTTTCAGTCTAAGCGGTACTTTTCTATCACACAATAGGCCCGAAGCATTCCTCCACTTCAACCAACCAACTTGAATTCAACTAATAACATCCCCATCAATATCACCATCACTTTGAACAATAAACCCAAGATATCTAAAGCGTTCACTCCTTTTAATTATTTGATCCCCATAGTTACAACTCTGTCACTAGAGCTACTACTAGTAAAGTTACATTTGATGTATTCAGTTCCGTTCTACTCAAACGAAGGCCTTTAAACTCCAATGTAGACCTCCATAATTCAAGTTTATTCCTAAGCTCCTTCTCTAGTCTTATCCACAAGAAGGATATCATCAGCGAAAAACACATTGATGTACATCCTCCTGTAAATATCGAGTAAGAGCATCCATAACTAAACCAAAACAAAATGGGCTTAAATCTGATTCCTGATGTAGTCCAACTGAAAAAGGGAAATATTTGGTCAATCCTCCTTTTCGACACAAGTAACAACTATAGTATACATATCTTTAATGACTTGAATATATATAAATCATATCAACCCTTTTCTTCTCTAGAACACTCAAAACAATATCTCTTGGAACCTTATCCTCGGTTTTTTCTAAATCAATAAAAATCATATGTAGATCCTCCTTATTCTCTTTGTACATCTCCATCAAACCTCTCAATGAATATATGGCTTCCATAGTAGAGCTATCCGACATAAATCCAAACTGATTATGAGAAATCTTTGTAATACTTCTTAACCTATATTCAATCACCCACACCGATTTCCAAACTTCAATTGGGATATCATCAGGTCCTATCGGCTTTCTACCCTTTGTTTTCTTTAAAACCTCCACAACTACTTTTTTACTAATGCAATGGTAAAAATGAAATAATTTTTATTATTAGCAATATTAAGATCACTACAGTTAATCGTATTTTCAGAAACTTCATTGAAAAGTTTATCAAAATAACTCACTCATCTATGTTGAATATCATTTTCTAAGAAAAACAACTTTTGATTTTCATCTTTAATACACTTTACTTGAGTTAAATCTTTACTTTTTTGTTATCTTTGTTTGGCAAATTTATACATATATTTTTCATCATCTTTAATATCTAATCTATTATAAAGATCACTAAAAGCAGAATTTATAGCGTCACAGATTGTTCTCTTAGACCTCTTACGAGTCATTTTATATTTTTCCCAATTCTCTAAGGTTTTACAGTTAAACCAATTTTTATAACATAACTTCTTATATTTTATCTTTTCTTGCAATTTTTTATTCTACCACCAACTATTTTTATTTATAAAATTTTTCATTTTAATTGTTTAAGTACATCTTTTGTCACTTGTTTAATCGTGTTTATTACTTTATCCCACATAAAATTTGCTTCTTCATAAACATCCCAAATCTCAAAATCTTGAAGTTTACTCATAAAAATAATTTTATTTGTGTATTTTAGATGTCTCCATTTAATTATATGGCAATGATTCCTAGTATTTTTTATTTTACAACTCTTCATCTTAAAATCCAGAACTAATAATAGAAGTTGGGTATTTAAAATCTCACTTGGAATGACCCTAAAATCTTTACGTGCTCGACGATTTATTCTTCTCATAAGAAAATAATCAATTTGTGTTTTATTAGATCCATTATTATAAGTAATAATATGTTCATTTCTATTCTTGAAAATTATTCGCAATAACAAAATTATACGATAAAACAAAATCTAATATGGCTCTACCTTCTTCATTAATCACTCCAACACCGTAGCACCATGAATATTTCTAAAATATTATACCACTGTCGAAATGTCCATTGAAATCTCCTGCAACAAATTTTTTTCTTCCAAAGGTATGATTTGTACTAAATCTTCTAAAACATTCCAGAATTTTTCTTTGCAACCTATATCTAAACCTACTTGAGGAACTGTCGGCCAGCATTTTTTTTTTTTTTTGCTTTAAAAGAATATAAGTTTTAGTGATTTAGTTTAATATAAAAATGTATATGATTTTGAAAATAGTTTTGAAAATAGTTTATTTTAATTTTGAAAAATGAGACCTCATGGATCTCATTTGTCTAGTAATTTGCATAATTGTGCTTCGATGTCACAAATGATCACACGTTCTCGAAAGAGTAATGTATCCTGTGACGGTAAACCACAATCATACTGAATCCAAGGGACTCCGTGACATCCGTTTGGTCTGCGAACCTTTATGTGTGACCAACGAGTTCACTCTACCAATAGAAAGACTAGGTAGGGTTTATTTTACTGCAGGTTCGAAGCTCACTTATAGAGATGACCTCATAGTTAATTACATCCCGAATAGTAGTGTCACTTGAGAAAGCTCTCGATAATGATCGGTGATTCTGTCTTGAGAATTCGAGGGTTTAGGTTTTCGCGGTAGGACGTGGAAAGCAAGTGGGAGTGGCTCGAATTGGAACAGATTATTTCAGGAGTCGAAGAAAGAAAAGGTAGGAGATGTCACGGATGCGAGCGAGCCCAGTGACTTCCAGCTATCATATAGTGCTAGTTGCGTTTTGGAGAGGATGTTATTTAATTGTTTAGTCACGCACGATTTTATTATTTGGGACTTACGTTTGCATAATACTCGCATTATGCGAAATAGCACAAAGATAAGAGGGTTTACGTCGTATCGTACGACAACCTCGCCAGTCTAAAGCGAGTTAGGACTTGCCTATGAACACGGTTGCACGAGCTTCAAAGAGAATAGTGAGGGTTTACGTCATGGCTGGCGAGCTACTCGAAGTCACTATATGTTGTTATTTAAGCTAGGAAGAGTTTTGCGGTTGAAGATCCTCTTCTTGCTCGATCAAGCTCACCATTTGTCTTTGCTGCATGAAGTCGACTCCGAAGCTTACTGTGAGGTAGCTGTCACAATGTCCAGGTTCGAACGGTTTTGTCGAGTGTGTTCACGTGTTTGAGTTTTGTTGTTGTTTCGGTTTTGCGTACGGGGTAAAGTAAATTGCAAGTAAAATTGCTAGAAAGTAAAGCGCGATAAAGTGGATTGCGGTAGAGTAATTTGCGATAAATAAGCTGTAAAAGCGTACTTGGGCATCTGCTATCGTTGTATAATTTGTATTGCGAGTATAGTATGACTTACAATGGATTTAAATAAACTTGCAGAGGAAGTAAGCAGAGCAAGAAAACCCGACACGAAAGTCAGAAAATAAAGAAAAAAAAAAAAACAAGTCGTAGAAATCGTGAGCAAAACTCGTAGTCACATATGAAAGATCGGAACTGGGTATAAGACATCAGTAGAGGTGGGGGCTCAGAGCTAGACTGTGTGCTTCCCGACCTTGGATAAGAGCTGCCAACCCGACGATCTAAGAAGGGTAATCCTTAACCCGATCAAGTATTAACCGTGAACTTTTATATATTTTATAAGGAAAAATTCTTTTATTTTCATGCAAAAGTTGTTTAAAATTTTTATGCGAGTTCTTTTATCAACGAAAAGAGATTTTTATTTTTGTTTTGTAAATATTTTGTAAAATGATAGAGTCGCGGGTTAGTCGACTTTAATCGTCTTGAGACTACATGAGCCTAGGATCGTCGGGAAAACAATCTAGCAAGAGTCGGCGAATAATACCGTCGGCCCTTCCTCTCCATATGGAGGGTCCTCGAGGTAGGAGATACTATGTCTAATTATCCCTCGTATAGCACACGTCAAGCGTTATCATACATCGCCTCACTCACTCAGACATCGATCTACAGCCGGTCGATGATCCATATGTGGCAAACAATGTCCCCGATTGCGGGAGGATGCGAGCGTAATGTTGAGCTCGAATCCGTGCAGTTGGGTTTCGATATTGGTTAAGTCGTTTTAGGGAATTCACGATTGATTTAATTAAGGAAGGGTTGAACCAAGCCTCGGTGCGTTCTGCAGTGCAGTGTCTTGATCGAGCTTGTGAATTAGGGTCGAGTGCCTAGTTTCATTGTGCATTTGAAGGTAAGGTGGATGGGTTCATCGTGCAGGGTGTCTCTCTGAGGTTTAGGAAGTACGCAGTTAAGGTTAGGTGGGTGACTCACCTAGGCGTGCTTCTTAAGGTTTAGGAAGTTTATCGTTGTGGGTTGGGTAAAGGAGATTTCACTGAGCGATGACCTGGGTTTAGAAAGTTTATGTTGTGGGTTAGGTAAAGGAGATTTCACACAGGCGTGCTCTAAGGTTTAGAAAGTTCATGTTGTGGGTTAGGTAAAGGAGGTTTCACCTAAGGCGTGCATCTAAGGTTTAGGAAGTTTATACTCTAACTTGTGCTTGAAGTGGCTAAGAGTGACTTATCCTTCCTCAAATTAAATCAGAAATTCCCCTTTTTGTGACTTAACCGTTTTAAATAACAATAAATAAAAATAAAAAAAAAAACAAATAAAACGGAGAAGGCCGACTCACTTCCAACACAAGCAAAAGCCAAAAGAGAGGAAAATGCAAGTGAACCGGGCCTAAATCAAATTTTGAGGCTTCCAACGACTCGGGGCAGTGATTAGACACTCCAAACAGCATTTAAATGATCCCAAATGGCTCCAAACGGTCTTAAATTGTGCATTTAAATTAGCCCAAAACAACAAATTTTAGAAGCTCCAAAACAGTAAAACGAAGAGCCAAAACAATGCTAAATCCAAAAGCTCACTTTTTGTTCCGCAAATTAAAAAAAAGATGAGGCAATTCCATTTCATCTGGAGATATAAATTGATAAAGAACAGTAAACCAATTAGCAATGTTTGTTTGTTATGACCTAAAGGGAAGTGGAGTTATCCTTCATTATTTAGTGAAATTTACATGCTTCGTGGAATCTCCATATAACCCAAAGATTAAAACAAACAAAACTTCGTAAAAGTTGTATAAAATCTGCTTTTAAAAAAATAAATAAATAAATAAATAAAAATAAAAATAAAAAAAAAAGGTTTCATATAATTCCAACATCAGGATTTCTCCCAAAGAATCCTTTTCTCCATAGTAAAGTAATACACCAAAGAGGATGGCAAATAAAGCAAGAGACATATAAGAGCACTAAAGGAACTGTAGCATGGAGTAAATTACATCAATTGAACCATCGGATTTAGAAGGCAGCATAGTAAATAACGGCATCATGCAGTAATATGAAACACATAGCAGCACAAAGATAAGGTTGCAACTTGCAAAATTAACAAAAGGAACAATAAATCCAAAGCGTGAACAACAGTGGGAATAAGCTTTAACAACAATAACAGACTGGGTAACAATGACTCTCAGAACACCAGATTAATTAGTGAGCAAGAACGGAGCGGTACCAACAGGGAAAGACGGTGCAATTACAGCATAATGAGAAAATAATCGGACGTGAATATGACAACGAAAGGCAGATAAAAAAATAATAATAATAATAATAATAATAATAATAATAATAATAATAATAAAGAGTTCTTATAGTAATTGAACTAACCTCTTTAGGGTTGAGGAATGAGGAAGAGAGGGAACCAGGAACTTTCGGCGAAGGAGAGGAGACGGGATCGAGAGCCTCGGGTGCAGGGCTTCTGTGTACAGGGGAGGCGAGCGAGATTGGAGCGGAAGAGGTGCGTGTTCGCACAAAAAGGAAGGCAGGCGAGGGAGAAGAGGCGAACGACGCTTCTGTGGCTTCGGTGCGGGAGACGAGAGGGAGTCGGGCGGTTCTTGGGTGCGGATGGCGGGATCGGGCTGTTAGCAGGCGAGTTCTTGGGTGCGGATGGCGGGATCGGGCGGTCTGGACGCAGAGAGGGAGAGGCAGGAGCGTCGAGCGAATCGTGAGGGAGGAGCGGGGCTTGTCGAGCGAGGGGGCGCGTCGGGTGCGGGAGTCGAGCGGGGCTTCTGTGCGAGCGCGAGGGAGAAGGGAGCTTCGGGATTCGGAGGGCGTCGAGCGGTCGTGCGAGAGAAGCCGAAGGCTCGGTTTGCGAGAGGGAGGCGAGGGTGTCGAGCTCGCGAGAGTTTCTGCGCAGGGAGGAAAGCCGATCTTGATCGAATGGGGATCTTGATCGAAAATGGGGAGGAAAGCCGATCTTGATCTTGGTGCTCGAACAGGGGAGGAGAACTGATCTGCGAATGGGGAGGAGAGCGCATGTATTTATTGACGCATTTGGGCGCCAAAATTAATTCCTCCCCTAATTAATTATCATTAAATTAATTTAAAAATTGAGTTTAAAAGAAACAAATGGGCTGGGGTGAATAGCCCAATTTGGACTTGAATTAAACCCAAGTCGAGCCCGGATTCACGTCCGCCAAAATTTAAGAAAAATGCATCGATTTTCGTGTCGTTCCGCGCTCTCGGAACCACGACGATATGGGTATGCTTCTACAGCTAAAGTCGACGTCCGGACGCATCCGTGTGGTCCGTTTCGTCATCCGGAGTCGTCCGGACAAGTTCATCAGACGGTCGGGCCAAAAAACATCAAATTATGGTGCGCGCGAATTCGAACGTCATTAAGGGTTCACCTAAGGCCGTCTGCCCCTATGGGAACTCATTTTCGAGCCTCTGCATGTTGGTCCTTAGCCTCAGCAACCGGGAGTCGAGTCTTGAGACTACTCGTGCCCGTCTCGCAAAAATGGAGTCTAGAAGTGGTTCGAAGCTCTATGTGAGGTGGCTTTCGTGGTCAGTCGTAGGATGGTCGATAAAGAACTCCAAAAGTAGATCACAGGATCTAAGGGAATAACTAAGACCTCATTAAAATGAGGTCAACAGGAACTTAAGCACTAATAATATTAAGAATCTTATTATCAACAACAATCTTAAGAGCTATAATTCTATCTCCGTTTCCATTAATTTTTACAGCATTATCTTTCAAACTCATATCTATAATTACTCCTACATCATTTCTAGTGCGACTTTTACCTGAATACCTAAGTTTAAAATCTAAGCTATTAATCTACTTAGCATTTTTCTCCAACTCATTTAGTTTCTTAAATACGCAAGTTATTTATATTTCTATGAATCATAATATCAACTAATTCCATTAATTTACCTGTGAGAGTACATATATTCCAAGAACTTATCCAAATATTAGTTTCATGGAATAACTTTTTTCCCGCATCCGCAGTAATATGGGAACATTGCATATTTGACATTACAACCGGACGTCGGTGTAGCGCATCTTGCACACTTTTCAATGTATTCAGATCATACAACGCATCGCTTCCGTGTGACGCCCTAGCATTTACACAATGATTAAAAGATTCACGTCATGATTTTTTGCCAAATTTTACGCTGGCTGTCAACTACCTAATGTAAACCTCCAATTTTTATATCCGAGGTTAGGGACCTGTCAATGGCAGTTTTTACCGCTAAAATAAATAATCAATAAAATTTCAAGCTGTTAAAAAAACAAATAATTACAATTAATGAACGTAAATATCATCAACCAATTCATTTCAAGCACAAAATCAACTTTCTCAAATATTTATATAAAAAATAGCATTATTAAAAAGCTGGGAAAGGACCAGTTTAATGAATAAATGAGAGCTGCAAATTCAGAAAAGAAAGGCCATAAAAAACAAAAAGATGATAAAAGATGTCGATCTTGTGTTATAACGTACAGGGCAAAGAACTTACTCTATCAGGATTAGGTTCAAGTATCCTGTGAATCAGAGATTTTGCTCCAATAGAAAACCATGATGGACATGAAAATTCGGCCTTCTCAACCTAGTAAATGTCATCAGAGAAAATTCAATTGGAACAAGTTTACTCCAAATTTACAGAAAACTACACTTCAAAATATAATATGGATACTTTTCACAATAACACAAGCAATGGAATCTCAAAGACATTGCTTTTGGAACTCTACAAGGAATCATAAAAGGCAGTGAAAGAGTTGCAGTCCTTTCACCATAAAAATGAACATGGAAATCTAAAAGGTGCCTCTAGAATAGATAGCTTAAAGGATTTTGTTCAAATAGAACAAAGTAGCCACTAAAAAGAGGTTTTCCTTCAATTTTGATTCGCTTGCCACTTTCCTGCTAGACTTATTTCATAATCTGCCGTTAAGTAAAACAGAGCAAAGATAACATGAACATCAAAAGAATGAATGAAATTTTTCCAGATGCTGAAGTAAAAATTTGCAATTGTTATTATGATTGACTTTTCATTATAAACATCAACTACTTACGAGTGGACATGTCCTTCTTACTGACCTGTGTAAGTGTTAATTTTCTCAGTTATAGCTCCCCAAGAGTGATAATTTCAATGAAAGATGTTGGGGTGTGCAATATTGGTCAAAACGAAAAATTGAACTGAACTGCACTGAACAAACTTGGTTGACTTGGTTCGGTTTCAAAAGTGCATTTCAGTTTTTTTATTTTTAAAACCCTAATATTTGACTTTCGGTTATTGATTCAAATTTATATTTCATTCAACTGAACAAACAGAAAAATAGAAAATTCAAAATTAAATGGAGGATTTATGAAATCAAATCACTATTATACATGTAAGATCTGTAATTCTTGATGTTTATTCACAGTGGAACTCCATCTAACAATTAAACTGCAGGTTGTTCATAACTGAACCGTTTAATCAGATTTTTAAGTGGTTTAGTTTTTGAGATTTTGAATTTCCGTGGCAATCGGTATGACCAAAGTAATAAGAGATTCATCCAAATAGACCGAATGCTCGCCCCTAAAAAGATTGGCATTAATATAGCAAAAGAAATGAACGTAGTAACATTATAAAAGAATCCTCTAGCCAATAATTTAAAAACTTTGAAGCCAACCTTTTGTTCAATTTAGAGCATGACATACTAGGAGCTAGAATAATCTAAAGACCTGACAAAGTCCCCATTCCAACCCTAAATAATAACTATGGAAGAATAAAGCATACCTTGCTATAAAGAGTACCCAAATCAACCTCATCAAAAGGAAGATATCCTGCCAATAGAACATAAAGAATGACCCCGCATGACCAAATATCAGCAAGTGCACCATCATAACCTTTATGACTGAGTACCTAGGCCAGGTGATGCATTCACAATCATCATACAAGTATTAATATAAACTTACAGAAATTTACAAAAGAGCAATGAAGAAAAGTGAATAACACAACTTACAAATAACAAAAAATGTCCAAATTCATCTTAGCACTTCTGTTTTGGGTCTACCTTTTAAGAAATTTTTCCAGGATAATTAATTTTTAAAAATAGAAGATCCGGTTTGTATTTATTCATTAACATATAGACAAGCATTCTTGTTTCTCGTATTGCTCCATTAACAGCATCAAAAATACTATTGATGTGGTGAACAGGGATTCCAGATGGCAAATTCTCTATCCTAATTTTATGGGTTAGTTGGATAATTATGAGATTTGTTTTTTTTTTCTTTAAGATATTTTGGAGATAATCATCCTACAAAATTTGATGGAGCATTCCTCTATAAATAGGACACATTGTAGACGCATGAGAATTTCCGACCTGTTGTGATTCAAATTAGAAAAAGAACATTAAAAAATTCTGAGGAAAGGATAATATTATTGAAGATCTCATGATTTTTTTTGCATTGATGTTCATTCAGATCATTTGTTGAGGTTTATTAGAGAACTATTTGGAAGCCAATAATTTTGTCAATGGAACTAACATTTAATGATTCAAGTGTAAAATACAATTTTCGATAAGGCACAAACATAAATACCCAAAATTTTAACTTTCATGAACATTATAAAAAAAATAAAAAATCATCCCGTTTCATTCTAATCACCCAAAATAAATTATATAACAAAAATGGTCCAAATTCATCTTAGCACTTCTGTTTTGTGTCTACCTTTTAAGAAATTTTTCCACGATACTTAATTTTTATAAATAGAAGATCCAGTTTGTATTTATTCATTAACATATAGACAAGCATTCTTGTTTCACGTATTGCTCCATAAACAGCATCAAAAATGCTATTGATGTGGTGAACAGGGATTCCAGATGGCAAATTCTCTATCCTAATTTTATGGATTAGTTGGATAAGTATGAGATTTGTATTCTTTTCTTTTAAGATATTTTGGAGATCATCATCCTACAAAATTTGATGGAGTATTCCTCTATAAATAGGCCACATTGTAGACGCGTGAGAATTTCAGACCTGTTGTGATTCAAATTAGAAAGAGAACATTAACAAATTCTGAGTAAAGGATAATATTATTGACGATCTCGTGATTTTTTTTTGCATTGATTTGGATTCATATCAATTGTTGAGGTTTATTAGAGAACTATTTGGAAGCCAATAATTTTGTCAATGGATCTAACATTTTAATGATTCAAGTGTAATATGCAATTTTCGAGAAGGTACAAACACAAATACCCAAAAAAAATTATACCCAAAATTTTAACTTGCTAGAGCATTATAAAAAAAAAATCATCCCGTTTCATTCTATTCTTCAAAACAATCATTTGGATATACAGAATTGTATGTTAATTCTCATATACAAGAATGGTAGGGATTAGTTTATGTTTCAATTAAATTTCCTAGAGTTTTTTTCTTAAAAAAAAAAACAAATGTACCATAGCTCTTAGTAGAATTTCAAAATTCAACTTATCTGTGCATGCAGCGGCTGTTAATCGAATGCATGGATACGATAGTTTAAATAAATATATAGATCTATACAAATTATTTAATTATATATATATATATATATATATATATATATATATATATATATATATATATATATATATATATATATATATATATATATATATATATATATATTAAAGAGAAGGAGCTGCTCATAGCTCCCTACATGTTAGAGTAATAGAAGAAGTACATGACCATGGAGAAGGGGCCCCAGAATAACAAAAAACCTAGGGGGCAAAACCAAAAATGTCTTCTCCCAAAACCAGAACCCAACAGAAAACATAATTTCTGTAAAGGTGTAAAGATAAATGAAAAGAAAACAAAACAAAATAAAATTGCAGCCTACAGTATCACAGCCCCAAACCAGACCTGGACTGCAACCACTAACAATTCAATCTGAGGTAGGGAGCAGCAAAGAGGTCTCCAGCAATCAGTAATTTAAGTTGAGTAGGGGGGGAGGTGGAGAGAGTCACCCTGGAGGAGAGGGCACCAGCTTTAGCAAGCCAATTTGCAGGTTTGTTACCTTCTCTGAAGATGAATTGAAACCTGACTTTGAGTTGAGTTTTAAGTTGTTGAATCCTATGTAGCCAATAAGAATAATACCAATTGTTGGTAGTGCTGCAGTTATCAATCATGTGGAACATCTCTTGGGAGTCCCCCTCCACAATCAGGGAGGTCCAATGGAACTTCACAACCAGCTTCATGGCCCAAAACACTGCTAGTAATTCAGATTCTAAAGCATCAGTGGCCACAATGGGGGCCTTGAAAAACAGCAGACACTCACCCTGCTTGTTCCTGAAGATGCCTCCCATTCCAGCAGACCCATCTTTGTAACTACCATCAGTATTCACTTTGACATAGCTGTGATTGGGGGGGAGCCAAAAGACCTTGGTAATATTAGGGGGCTGGTTTGTTAGGGAGGTGGCAATGGAGCAAATGTTAGGGAAGTTTTTGTGTTTAATGAGCTTATGCAAGTAAGAGATGCAGTGTCCAGCCACAATTTTATCCTCAACAACCACATCCTCAAATATTGCCTTGTTTCTGACCATCCAAATGAACCAAGCAGTGAGAAGAGGGAGAGCTGCAGTACCTAAATTGTTCCATTCAGTCCAGCAGGTAATGAGGTTATCCCATTATAAGTGTAAAGTGTTGAGGTTAGTCTGATGAAGTAGATCTGACCAGACCTGTTGGGAATAGCTGCAAGCAAAGAATAGGCGAGAAATATACTCTTCCTCCTTATGGCATAACCTGCAGCAAGAAGGCCCTCTAATCCCTTTTAACTTTAGAATGTCATCTGTAGGTAGGAAATGATTGAAAATCCTCCAGCAGAAAAAAGCCATAGAAGGGGAGAGATATTTGCCCCAGAAAATATCTCCCCAATGTACAGTGTCCCATTGATAAAGTTTAGTGTAAATTGCCTTGGAGAAGCTTTGGTTCTTAAGAATTTGCCACACAGAAACATCAGGTCTGGACCTATTGAAAGGCACAGTTATGATCTTCTGGACAGAAGGGGCTTGCAGAATGGTTGGCAGCAGAGATAAAGACCAATTGTCACCCTCCCAACAATCAGCCACCAAAAGATTCAAGTTGATATTAGGGGTGCATGGTTGTAACCATTCTTGGGGACACCAGTGATCAAGCCAGAAGTTAAGACTACCTTTACCAATATGCCAGATATAGAGTTGTTCAACTAAATGCCTGTTTTTGATCATTACTCTCCAAAGTTTGGAGTCCCCTAATTTTAGGATCACCAAGGAAGAGTGGGTATGTTTGCAGTATCTCCCCATCAGAAATTTTGCCCAAAGGGAGTCTTGAGCTCTGAATTTAATCCATAGCTTGCAGTGGTTCACCTGAATCATATGGTTTAAACCTTTAAAACCCAGTCCACCTGCCCACACAGGTTTAGCAATTTTTTGCCAAGAAGCCCAATGAATCTGCTTTCTTTTACCAGCCCAAAGAAAGTGGTTGAAAGCCCTTTCAAATTGCACTTGGGTGTTTTTTTTCATAGTAGTCATCTACATTAGATAAGTGGGGAGGGTTGTAAGAATGCTTTTAAGTAAGGTTAGCCTCCCCCCAGAAGATAAGTAGATGTGGGTCCAGTTGGAAAGGTAAGTGCTAATCTTGTTATGAATTTCATCAAAGTGATTCTGTTTAGTTCTACCAATGTTGAGCTGGACCCTCAAATATTTGATTAGCAACTGGGTGCTGGAAAAACCAGTGAGGTTTAGAACCCAGTGTTTAAAAGCCTGAGAAGCCTTCTTAGGAAATACTATTTGGCATTTGGCAGTGTTGAAGCTTAAACCAGGCTGTCTCTGAAACAGCTGAATGCACTGATAGATGTAACTCATTGCCCTCTTGGCAGACAGCACCTCTAAGATGAAATCCCAGCTGATGGTGTCATAAGTCTTTATAATATCCAATTTATATATTAAATTATCCCCTCTACACTGCTTGTTCAAGTCCAGGAGCAATTCATATGCTAACAACACATTATCAGAGATGGATCTACCCTTGATAAAGGCTGATTGATTCAGGTTAATGATTCTGTTCAGATGAGGTTGAAGCCTTGTGACAATGACCTTACTGATGATCTTACTGATAACAGAAGTAAGGCTAATTGGTCTGAATTGATCCCAATTAATCAGTTCAGAATTCTTAGGGATAAGGACAATGTTGGAAGAGCTGAAGAAATGAGACATATCCTTACCTTGGAAGAAACTAATAACGACGACGAATAACATCGGCTTTGATGACATTCCGAGCTTTCTTATAAAAGTCGGCGGTAAAACCATCCGGACCAAGTTGATTTAGTACTGTCAATGCTGCTGAGAGCCTGTCAGATCTCTTCTTCTGATGGAGGTTCAGTAAGGGACAAAGAATTGGTATATTGATAGTGGTCTTGTAACCATGTGGGGTTGATCTGTGCCCTTTCAACAAGGGGATGTGATACCAGATTTTGAAAATATCTAATTGCACTTCTGCCAATCTCCTGATTGTTCTTCAGCCATGATCCATCCTCAGCCTTAATACTTTGAATGGTGTTACAGCTTCTTCTGTACTTGATATAAGCATGAAAAAAATTTAGTATTTCTGTCCCCTTCAGAAAAACACTT
The DNA here is from genome assembly GCA_022702705.1 of Papilionanthe hookeriana x Papilionanthe teres. Classification (NCBI taxonomy): domain Eukaryota; kingdom Viridiplantae; phylum Streptophyta; class Magnoliopsida; order Asparagales; family Orchidaceae; genus Papilionanthe; species Papilionanthe hookeriana x Papilionanthe teres. Next base: position 5,385,292 of record CM040431.1, on the reverse strand, counting down.
GAGTGAAGCCTTCTGTTTCAGGAACATATCTTGGATGTCAATGGAATTGGAAAGTTTAGTTTGAGCAGCTAAAAGATTGAGATCTGTGGCCTCCCCCCTCAAGGCCAGCTGTTCTAAACGATTCACCTCCTCTTCAGCTTCACATACTGCAGAAAAAACATTGCCAAACTCCCTCCAACCACACTTTTTGAGATCTTTACAGGTTTTAATATAGAGAAGCCCCAACTTAATCCAGGGGTCAATATGAGTCACCCCTTGCCACAAGGACTGGATGAGAGAAACAAAATTTGTGTGGGTAGACCAAAAATTTTGGTATCTGAAAGGAGGGCAGGAATTTTGTTGAGGAGGAGCTGAAATAGAAAGAAGAAGGGGTCTGTGGTCAGAACAAAGAAGGGGAAGGTGGGTGATAGAGGAATGTAGAAGCTGGGAGTGCCAAGCCTCATTAACCAAGAATCTGTCCAACCTCTCCCATATATTACTTCTTCTCCAGGTAAAAGGGGGACCCCTAAAACCAAGATCAAAAAGGCCTGCAGTATGAATGTTGTCACTGAAAAAGTTCATGGTGCTGAGGGTAGGGGTCCTACCACCCAACTTTTCAGCAGAATTGGCAATACAATTGAAGTCTCCCCCAACCATCCAAGGGAGATCCATGAAGTGACTGATTTGTTGAAGTTGCTCCCGGAGATTGAGTCCGTCTTGTTTTCCGCAGCCGACGATAAATGAAAGTGGCACAGACATTGTGGCCAGCAAATTGTAAAGAGAGGTGAACAAATTGATGGTGGTCAATGAGAATGGACCAAATAATTTCAGTTCTAAAGAGAATCCAAATCTTATTGCTGATGTTAGCATGGTAAGAATAACCTGGAAAGTTTTTGAGAATGTTTATAAAGTTTATATGAACCATGGGTTCCAAAAGAAAAATACACCAAGGGGTGTGTTTTTATTAAGGTTTCTCAATCTTCTTAGAGAATGTGAACATGCCACCCCTCTAATGTTCCAGCACAGGAGGTTTATCATTTGGGATAGGAGGTGGGGAAAGTGATTTGTGGGAGCCTGGATCCGGTTCCGCCTGCGGGGGCGGGGGCGAGGGGCGGGGGGGGGGGGGGGGGCGTCGGGGTGAAACCTCTCTAGTCAAGGTAGTTGAAGATTCAACAAGTTTTTGGGGTTCAGTCTTATTCTTCTTCTTCTTCTTGGAAGAGTAAATTTCCCATTCCTCCTCCATAGAATCAGAAGCAGCCTTCAGTCTGGTAGGAGAAGGAGGAAGAAATATCTGAGGGGGATAGTCTGATTTGGACTTTGGGACAGCTGGGGTGTGTTTTAGATAAGGTAAAGATAAATTAGATGGGGGGTTGGTTGGGGGTGGGGTTGGGATTTTGTTCAGTTGTAGTAAAGTTTTCCTCCAGAGAGGAGAGAGGTAACACCTCTGAAGTAGAGGGCTTTTCAGTGGGGTGAAACTGCCTAGGAGAAGGCTCCAACTGCTTAGATGTGCTCATCCCATTGGCAGTAACCTGAATTACATTAGCATTAAGTTCATCTCTAGCTTGGGTTGGGGCTCTCCTGGAGGGGGGATGGAGTCTGTAACATCTATCTGTAGTGTGTCCAAACATCTTACAGTGAGAGCAATAATAAGGCCTTTGCTGGATGATTACTTCTTGTCATTGCCCTTCTGCCTCTGAACCAATCCAGATTCTTTTCACTTCAGGGAGGGTGATATCTCTTTCAATTTGAATTCTAGCATATTCAGGTTTGGTCTTGTGTAGGGTGGTAGAATCTAACTTTAGAGGAGTGCCAATGACTCTCCCAATTTGAAATAAAGCAGTTTGATTGAAAAATCTATAAGGTAGGCTGGGGAGTTTAAACCATATGGGGACTATGGGGGGTCCTTGCTTGGATCAAAATCTGAAGTCCACTTAATCAGTTTCATCTCCATGCATGCTATACTTACCATTTGCTTAGCAAAAAGTCTGGCATAGTCTTCCTCTGATGTAAGATTAATTAGTAGGTGTCTTCCATCTAGAAGTACAATTTTCCAATTTCTTATGAAATTAAGGGAATCAAAATAGTTCTTCAGTAGTTCCATCTTTGAGTGACCCAAAGCAAACTTACCAATCAGAGTTAACTTTACTTCTTCATTTAAACTCTCCAGCTCTTGCTCAGTAAAATAGACTGCAGGGCATACATCTTTGACTCCTATGGGTTTGATAAAGGGACAGGAACCCTTACCAGCAGCAGCAGCATCATGCATGCTCTGGGGAAAAACCAGTGAAGCAGGATCATTAAATGAAGGGCCTCTTCCAACCACCCCAGCATAAGTGGCTTTGGCCCACTCAATGTTGGTGTTCAAATAAATAAGAGTTGCCATATCAGGGTTGCAATAAATGCAGACAGAACAAAGGCCAGAACTCCAGCCGCAGCAAACCACAAACCAAAAGTCATAGAGCCACACCACTTAAGAGAAGGAAACGACCATAGAGAGCAGCAGCAGAAAAAAAACCAGCAGTAAACCACCACAGCCAGTAGACCAAAACCAATGGAACAGTAACCAATTTGAAAATAAAGCGCCCGGGAAGAGGCTTCCACCCAAGAAGGGAACCCAAAAGCTCCACCAGCACACAAGACCACCCAAAAGAGGAGCACCACCTACCTGACCAACTCACCTGAGCAACCAGAACAGTAGCCGCCGCCAGGATCATTCTGCAAACCCTAGCAGAGACTCTCTAACCTCAGCTGCCACCATCTCTATATGTATGTATGTATATATATATATATATATATATATATATATATATATATATATATATATATATATATATATATATATATATATAGAGAGAGAGAGAGAGAGAAGTTATTAGATAAGTATTCCAAGAGAGAGAGAGAAGTTATTAGATAAGTATTCCAACTTCCTAAGCTTAATATCCATCACCCATTTCCATAACCTTCTATTCTAGAGCCATAAGAGAGCTGGGCAGTTTAGACAATAGGAAAATCAAGGAAAACTAAGAAGAAGAGATGAAAAAGAAAAGGGAGGAGAAGAATAAAAGTAGAAGAGGAGGAGAAAAAGAAGACAAGTGAAGGAGGAGATAATGGAAGTCGGAAAGAAAGAGAGTGAGTAAAGTAAGAAAACTTGGTTTTCATTTAAATTTGAATTTTTGGGTATTATTCATGCATTGATTTCTAATCAGGATTATATGTATTTAAGTTTGTATGAACAGTGGAAGTTTTGTGATTGTTTACAAAAGAAAGAATTTTCAGGAAATCCATTGTAAAACCTTCATATTGTGGAATGTATATTACAATTCGTTATTCATGAGTAAGGAATCAAATAAAAACATAGTTGATACAAAAAAGTAAATGCATTTTGATTATGTACTTTTTTAGTTAGTGATACTGTAGAAAGAAAGCATTTGGTACCTATAAGTTGCTCATTTGCATACACCGTTACTGGGCATGTTTTAAAAAGAATCACACATTTACTAAATTTTTTAATTATGAAAGGGTGTGTAGCTTAAAAAAAAACTCATATTATGGGAGTAGAGGTTGGCAGTGATATGTTTATGATACCTGCAAAGTGGTCAGTGGGACAAGAAATTCACCTATACATCAATAGGGTCGCAATGCAGTTCAATAGCTTTAATATTGGGTTTCACCTAAAGCTCTATTGAGCATGGTGATGTATACAATTTAGGCTGAGTTTATGATGGAAAATAACTTAGATAATTATATATGACACATCCTAAGATAAAATTGAAATCCAAAACAACAGAACAAAGGGAAAAGAAAATTTTGATGCATTCAGAATACCTTTGCATGTAAACTACTATATTCTGATATAAGCAGTTTATCATAAATTTTATGTGTTTACTGCCATTGTAATGTACATATCACATTTACTCATTTTATGACTAATTTATTCATGATTAACACCCATATTATTTGTTATTCTTCAAGACTTGAGTATTGTATTAGATTTGTTTATCTTGCTAAGTTTCATAACTCATTATACTATCATAATTATTTTGACAAGGTAAAAAAGGTTGAGTTAAGATAGAATCAGGTTCATATTCTGAGCATATGTTGTCGTACAATAATTGTAAAATAGGATAATTTTGAGGCAAACAAGGAGGAAGTTTAAACTTTTATTTAGAAATTTTTATGGGTTTTAAGTATTGTAGATATATTTAAATGATATGTTTTGAATTGCTTCCGCTTGTTTTGAATATCTGAATTTACTAGATTTGTGAAAAATATGAGTTGTAGGGGACATTCAATCAATAGAACCGCATCTATTACATCCCATGTCAACTAATGAAGAGAATCGTCGTGGTGTTTAACATCAAGTTATTTGTATTCCTTGTGAGGTATGGTATTTTAGCGATAATTGATTTGTATGAAGATCATTTCGTAATTGCTTTAGTTGGATAGAAAGGATTGTGTTCATAAAATCTTATTACATTTAGCTTGTCATCTAATTATCGATATTAAGTATGATGGCATATGCATTACAAATGCTTGATTAATGCATATATGAGAAACTTTATGATGGTGAAGTTGCATTATTCGTGTGTATTTTGCTTGAATTATGGATGTTGAATGTTTATATGTTGTTTCTAAAATCGGCGTCGTGATAAAGAATTGTTTCCATTATGGGGTACAGGATTTACTTTAACAAGAACTCAGGATTGTGAGATGGATCAATGCTGGGAGTTCATGAGATCATGGTTACACCATGTTTCCCATTGAGGTTGCTTTGTTGGCATGTTGAGTACATACATGTGTTGGCTACTAATTTAAAGGAATGTTTAACTTCTAACTATTAGCACGAATATTGAGGCCATTATCTACAATATGAATGTGTTCACTTGTGGGTGGAAGCACCACTCCATTGAGAAATAAATATGGATATGTGATTTTGAGTGAGTGCACTTACCATTTAGGGTTGTGTTTACCTGTTGTCAACACGCCATTGACTAATTGATGCCCAAATTTTTTATGATTATAAAAGTTGGAAAAACTTATAGGATACCAATAGGAAGGCTTTGAGGTAGATTTATTTGTACTAGTCATCAAGATCATCTTCTGATAGGCATGCTATCAGGCTTGATATACGATGAACATCTCATTCAGATTTCCCTGCATGTTAATACTTCATTTAAAAAAAATGAAAAACATATTTATGATATTTTCCATGGCAGCAATGGTTGGAGAAGGATAATTCCAACTAGGTTGTAGTTATCTCAACACATTATCACCCCCAAATAATGATCATATAGTTATTGGTTGAATTTTTTTATTGAAGGATTACATTGAAGTTGTGTAGGAGAAGTTGGGTAGACAATTTGAATGGCATAGTAGAAATCACATTTGATATTATCTTCTTACATTCAAAGATGTTGCACATTGACTATAATGGAACCATAGAGTGAAGGACTCATACTTAATTGCTAACAAGACTTTAAAAAATTATGCTTAGTTATCATGGTTAAATTGCCACAAAAAATATAAAAAATGAGCACAGAAAGAGAGATAAAGAGAAACAACAAAAGTGCATCGAAGCATTGACATTCATGGCAGGTTTCAAGTCATAAAAAAAGATGAGAAAATTTTGCCACAAATTTTGGAATAAAGAAGCGAATTAAATAATATTTCATTACAAATATATTCTTTAAGATGTTCCACGATAGTTTGTTATTTAAACTTGGATTATTGTGTTAGAACAACTTCCATTCCATTTTGATTACCCATATGTTTATCATCTAATGAGACTTGATGTATATTGAGTTGTAAAGCTCATGATATTTGTATTGCTTTGAATTTATTAATGGAACACAAACATTTTATATGCTTCAGCTTGTACTTCATTGATCTGATACGAAGCTGTTGGAAGAAACTGTAATCATTTGTGCAAACGCATGGCAATATTATGGATTCTCAATAAAAATCAAGTACAATTAGGATGTAAAATCTATCCATATAAATTATAAATTTGCAACTACAAATTTTAAGTTGTATAAGATGTTATAAGAAATATATTTGTAATCCGATATTTTCAAGATGTCTACCTCTGGTGCTACATAATTTGGAGTTCCACAAGTTGTTTGAAGAAGCCTAACTCCCTACATTCCAGACAAGAAAGAGATGAAGAAAGAATTAGGAAAAGCAAAATAAATGCCTAACTAAACAAATAATTTTGAATGTAAAGGGCTTTTAGTCGACAGCTTTAAGTGTGACAATTTATCCATGCTGAAACAAAATTAAGAATGCCATCTTACTTCTACTCTTAAAGCGCTGAGACCAAAATCTGAAATTTTCAGATATCCTTGTGAATCAAGTAGGAGGTTCTCAGGCTGCATATGTGAGAAACAAGTTGATAACTAATTCCTTAAGTTAGCAAAATTAGTTTAATTTTTCTGCTCCAAAAGCACCTTTAAATCTCGATGATAGACACCCTTACTATGACAATAATCCACCCCATCAATGAGTTGTTGGAAGTATTTGCGAGACTCATTTTCACTCAGTTTTCCATGATGAACCTGAAAAAATATGATATTCAAATTTTATTAAATTATAAATAGAATACACGTATAAAAAAAGTAAGAACATAAAACCTCCTAAATTTTCATTTGTGTTCGCTAGAAGAGGTAAAGTATTTGCCATGTTTTACTTGACAGAGAAAGCCAAACATAAGCACTTCTACAGTAGTTAACCAAAAATGGGTTTCAAACATGCAATACTATTAACATAAATTTAACAGGTAAACAAGGGGGATTACACGCAGAATTTTCATGCATTTGCATATCTAACAGAAAGTTTTATGTTTACTTATATGGCACCCTAATGCTCAAATTACATTAAAAATAAAAATCCTACCTTATATAAAGAGAAATACACCATTTCATGCATATGTTTTGATGTGCTTTAACCACTATGGTTTTATTTAGATATTCGGTATATAAAAT